>OZ059825.1:47876578-48582611 GCA_964057195.1 Orthosia cruda
ACCAATTCTTAAGGTAGGCTTCTAATCTATCATGTCAAAATAGCAAAGTGATCGTTCACAAAGAATGGTGATCCAACCTCTCTCAACGCTGGCTTTACTAAAACTCTTTGCTGCACAGATACCCAAAAGAATGCTTCTTCTTCACGTGAATAAATCAATTCTTGGCCGTCCTCATCTTCCATAACTTACCATCAAAAAAGATAGTGGTCAAACGCGAGACTATCCAAAAGTGTCCAAAACTATAACAGACCAAAATAAAACCCATCCAAATCTTATCCTGCCTACCCTTTTAAGAACAACCCGTGAAGATACTATAAAGCCCATGTTTTCGGCCTAATAAAACACATAAAAAAACAAAAAATGTTTATAAAAATAAACAGACATGGTACAGCTACACTGGATGTCTTAATTTTCGTCCAACATGGGTGGTCTGTGACGTAAGCCGTTCCTAATCAGTAGTTTATACCGACCAAAACGTCTTGAATGCGGCGAAATTTCGAACTACAAAAAAATGTAGGGGCATTTTGACGTTTCGCTACGACAGTGGCGCCATTATCAGGGTCTTATTGTCCTGGATGGTTTTGAAGCCAAGTCTTTTACTCCTTGACGCGTATTAATTTATCGTGAAGATTGTCTGATTGCAATGATAGTAATAATTATAAAACTTGATTATTGGCTTTAATTTGCAATTTATTGAAGTATGAAATGTTTTTTTTCAATTAGCTATATTTGCTTGTAAGGCTGAAGCGGAATGTTCAAATTTGAGAAGGTATTTCTATAACATTCCATACCGCAAGTTCGATCTTGCGTGGAGTACTGATCTCATCTCTGGGACGGATCTGCCAAATACCAGCTTGATGCACTAGAGTCGATCGAAAAACGGCTCAAGACCTTCGTTGGCAATGAGGCACTGGTAGAGTCAAAGCTCCAGAGCCTTGAACATCGTCGCCGAGTTGCCAGCTTGTCGGTTTTTTATCGGTTACATTTCGGGGAGTGTGCGATGGAATTGCATGATCTAATTCCGGCTTACCCGTTTCATCTTCGGACCAAGACGTACGGCGATGCGCCATCGGTACATGGTCGACATCCCACCCATACGCACCAAACGTTTTGGCAATAATTTTATTATGCGTACAGCTAAGGAGTGGAATTCCCTGCCGGAGTCTGTGTTTCCTGATAGCTACAACCTGGGAGTCTTTAAGTCAAGAGTGAATAGGTTACTTCTAGGCAAGCGTGCTTCACCGTCGACCATATCATCGCTTACCATCAGGTGAGGTGGTCAAGCGCGAGCCTACCTAAAATAAAATAATAATAAAAATATAGCAGGACGCAAACGAAGAAACGTTTATTTTCAAACATTGGTACCGATAATTTTTTTTCAAACTTAAAATTGAAAGCAGATAAAAATTAGTTTGTCTGAAACCGATGCATTTTCACAATGTTTCAGAACGTAAACGTACGGGTTTGTTTAAATTTCATGGACATTTTTTATTTAAATCAATCTAACTAGCTATATTGTTCAACTACAGGTCAAATGCCTTACTTTTTCTTTATTATATACACATCATTGCAGATGAGATCGTGGTCAAGTGCGAGTGTTATATTTTTGCTTATGTTTTCTGTTAATATTAATGTTGTTTTCTCGTTTGTTACAGGAAGAAGTAAGTACGGGTCGCGCTCACGGGAACCACGTGAGATAACACCATTTATTTTAAATAATTATTTATTTTATGTACTATTTCATATATTTATTATTATTGGCGTTTCTAAATGACGAATATCGTTTGGGGCATTATTTTTATCAAAACGTGCAGACAACTTATTTTTTTAACCACTATTTAAAAAAAAGTAGGAACCATTTTCTAAAAAAACAAGCTTAACTAACGGAAGAAAATATTAGATTTGGAGCTTCATTGCAATCATATTTATTGTATTAAATAATTTTTTGTTCTTTCTTTTGTGAACGAATCATATCACTGTCAAAATATAATTTCAAATGACAATAAATAGAAGCCTAGCCTTTCCAATCATAGCAGTTTTTCTTTTTTTTATTATTATTGGTAGAAAGTAAATTCCAAACATATAATAAAGTAACTTGATGGCTTTATTATTAAAAAAAACCGGTTGTCAACTAAACTTTCCACTGTTAGAGTTTTTAAGTAACGGTCAATAGCGAACTCACCTACCCTATCCTACTACCTACCCTACCGTTCCTACCCTACCCTACATACCCTACCCTACCTACCCTACCCTACCTACCCTAACTAAAAATAGATGTTGGCCGATTCTCAGACCTACTCAATATGCTCACAAAATTTCATGAGAATCGGTCAAGCCGTTTCGGAGGAGTACGGGAACGAACATTGTGACACGAGAATTTTATATATAAGATATTCTTTATTGTACACAACAAAAATATATATACATGACAAAAATCATAAAAGCAAGTGTACAATGGGCGGCCTTATCGCACAGGGCAACCTCAATACTAGTTATTTAAACAAAGTAATGGACTGCTAAGCTGTATAATGATTAGCATGTTATTAAACTAAGTCTGGTTGCGGTTGGGCTTTAAATTAAAAAAATGTGGCATTATTAGCAAAGAATAACTTTTGAAGTTTTTGAAGACATAGACAAAAATATCATGTCTGACACATCGTCAGTCAAACACGTCGCATTCCGTTATAAGTATTTTATTTTGTGAGAAAATAAAAATAACTAATGCATGAAATGTAAAAAAAAAAACATGCAAACATATCAATACACAATAACAAGACAGTTTCGTGTGAATAAAATGTTCCTAATAAGAGAACTTGTCGTACAATTCACGTCTAATAACTTATGTGCGTGGTGACGATCGTCCAATAATTTTTTTTTTTATCTTTCTTTATGGTCTATTATGGCGGAAGGTGACACATGGTACTTTAATTCGTCTTGCACTACTTTTTTATTTTGAAATAAAAACGTCTAGTTCAGAGAGGTAAAAAACTGTGTAGTAATATATTTTTTTTATTTTTTTATTCTATAATATTTATTATGTATTTGTAAATAGAATGCACTTTCTGTCCATGTCCTTTGTTTTGAAATTGTTTGTGAAAAAGTGGCACGATTGGTTTTCATACAGATGGAAAGACTTGCGTTATCTATTAAAATTTATGTCTTTGGTTTTGCTATTATCCGTGAACAAATACAAGAATTTGACGTCGTTATTTACTAAGCAACTATTTCTAGTGAAGCCCTCGGAGGTTGTCCTAAATTTCTGCTTCAGTGACATGCTCACGTTTTGAGGCATTTTTATGTGTTGGTAAAATCTTCCAAGGGGTAACTATGGCTCTAACAGATTACGAATCATAAAAAAGTTAACAAATGGTAATAAATTGTTTATTTCTCCTCACAAATTAATGATATTAAAAGTTACTTAAGTATCTAAATAAATGTAATTTATTTTCAGTTTCATTTCGCAAGCTTTCAATATATTACCAGTAATTGTCCAAACCAAACAAATCCAGCACACAGGTTTTTTATCAAACGATTATTCAATATTCTATAAAAACAACTTTTGATAAAAAATCGTTTACCGGCCAATATTAAATTAATATTGCAGATATCCTTTGATATCCTATCCAAACATCAAGATTGTACAACGCAAAGCTATGTAGCTAGAAAACTAGCCATATAGGTGCCTACTGGTATAAATTTAGAATCGAGCGATATATCAACGTTGAGAACTTACACGTGGAAAATCTGGACGCTCTGTTCGTACAAATTATGTGTATTAAACAATAAGCAAAACTATCAAGGGGAACAAATTCAAACTATAATTTTAGATTCAATATAGAATTCTAGGCATTAATTGTAAACATTTTACATTATCCCCTCAATCGAGTTTCGGCCACGGTCGCCAATATCAACGGGCATTAGCCAAGTACGCTGAAGAAAGATACTTATTATAAAGCACAAGTGCGACGCAACACAGGTGCACTATCACAATACGAACACAGATTACTGATATGAATACGAAGGGATGGCAGTTCACTACCATCGGGGACAACTTTAGCCTGAAAACCTGTCAAAATTCAACACATTTTTATTTTCCTCTTTGAGAATTGAGCCGATGCCGACTATTCTGCCAGTGTCATTCGGCACGGTTTAACACGTTCTTAAAACTGGGAACAAATTATCGGACGCGGCTGACGGACGCGACTGACAGCTGCTACTGTGCAATGCTGTATCTGTGTAATGAATGTACATTACATTGTGCAAACTATCAGACGTAAGTCGCGGACGTGACCTTGGGCGTTCGGACGTCCGATAGAGATCTGGCCCGCTGGATGTTTGTGTCAGCCGAAAACGTCCGCGGACGATGTGCACGGGGTGCGGGACGCGTCCCGGTGTCAGAACAACTCTGACTACGCGATATTTCGCACGTGCGTGCGAGGTTATAAATATAAATGGATGAAAGACTTATCGAGTATGTTCGCAGCAGAGAATTGCATCCTCACTTACACTACACGACATGTTTCTACGTAAACATAATTTTTGTTGAGTAGGCTATATTGTCTATGGAATAAGCGCTCGGACGCGTCCGCAAGCCGCGTCCCAAACGACTGTGCACACATATCAGTCGCGGCGGTAAGTCGCTTCCGTCAGCCGCGTCCGATAATTTGTTACCAGCTTTACAATCCCAAACATTAATGTCATTTTCCATTGCGATGCTTTCATTGATAGAATTTCACTTATTAAAGGCGCACCTATCCGCGCCGCAAGAGCCGCACGCGCTGCAGTGATCGCATATTCTCAAGGCCCCGCGCTATCCGCGCCGAACGCGTCGCTCGCATCGTATCCACTTCTGTTCATCTTGAACAATATTTCCTTTACGGATACGGATGACGTATCCACGCCACCCGCTTCTCACTCGCCGCAAGCATCGAACGCACCGAATCTGATGACGTCGTCCGCATGTGCTGGTGGCATCCGTATACCTACAGTATTTTGCTGAAATGCGGATCGTGCGGCGCGGATAGGTGCGCGAGGCTGCATACGACTTCATATAAAGATTAATGAAATGCGATGACTGCGGCGCGTGCGGCTCCTGCGGTTCGTCTAGGTGGGCGTTCACCTTTAGAGGCTCCTAAAAAAGTTACTATCTACTACGTAACTACGCAAGGTTATCTGGCAAAATTAAAATGAATATTCGAGATTTTTCTCTTGTAATTAATGCACACTGTCCGCTTAATTGTGCACAGATTTCATTATCCATAACTCAATTGTCTTCTAGTTTCATTTTACATAAAAATTTGTAATTTATCGGGAAGGCAATTTAAACTCTCGTGGAGCAAGTGGTGCAAGGCTACTACTATTCATGTTAATATTTTATAAGTGAAAGTAACTCAGTCTGCCTGATTGATACGTTTCACGCTTAAACCGCTTTCGTATGAAACGTGATGGAGAAGGACATTGATTATGGGGTGCGTTTTGGCGGTTAATTCGATATTTGAAATTTTGATTGCAGATTTTTACAGATGGCCAGTGTGGTTTGAAAAGATCTTGATAGAATGATAGATGATAATATTCTTGTTCACTTAACCAACGTTGTCAAATGAACGAGAATATCATCCATCAGTTTGATAGTGTTTTTTTTAATATTTATTATTTAATTGTGCCTATTTAATATAGCGAAACTTCGGTATGAATTTAGTTCTCACTAAGTGTTACACGACCCCAGTGGTCTTTTGCTACCTTCACGGGGGCGAAGCCGCTGACTAAAGCATGTTTCTTTAGACAATCTCCCATTTCGTTTAAAACTTTCATCCGTCTCGGTACAAAATATAAACATTTTCACAAAAATATTAACCGACTTCAAAAGCAAAACACTATTAAGTGGACAGTAACTTTCGTAAGGTACTATCTAAAGAATTGACAAAATACCCATAATAACTCAATTTACTCATTCGTGCTGTTTGTCGCTAAGGAGGTCGGTTCGGTTGTATGTTCCTTATCTTGTAAACTGCAGAACCAATTTGGATGAAACTTGCACTATTCCCTAAGTTGAGAAATACATAGTTAAAGAAAATTGATCGCGATCCAATAAGTAGTTTCGGAGAAATACGTGGCCAAACATACATACAAACATCCAAACAAACATACATACGTACACTTATGAAATTTGGCACACGTGTTTAGAAGCTTACATAGAGTAAAATATGTAAATATCGTGCAAATCAAACAATATTAAATACATACGTGTCGTATTGATAACCTCTTTTTTTAGGAGTCGGTAAAATGAGGCGGATAAGGGAAGCGTTTTTTTTTTCTATTCTAAAGAAAACTAAGACTTTTTTTATTTGTCCTTGACACAACTCTTCTCCTTTTAGAGTTACGCTGGTAAATGGCTTAGTTAACACTACCAATAAGTAAATAAGCACTGAATAGATCTCACCAGCTTATGTACTATAGAAAGCTTAGGGGCTTAAGAATCTCGAGTTTCTTATCCAATGAGCGAAGTGAATTAAAGGAAGAGCAAATCTTCTATCTACAGTTTAGATTTGTTTATGTTATCCTTTTGTGAAGGATTTATCTTCGGTTACAATTTCATTTAATTAAATCCGCACTTCGAGAAGATAAGCTTTTTTGCGAGAGAAAATCTTAGATCATTCAGTCAAGTACATAAGTCCATGTTACTAGTGTAATTTAAATATTGATAAGTAAATAAAAATTATAAACAACTACTTGTCAATCTTTTATATAAAATCAAATATTTCTTGTCATAATAATGTCTTCATTAAACATACGGAGAGAGAGTTAGTTTCGAATTTATAATTTTAGTATAGATGGCTGTGTTTGGTGATATCACTTTAAATTTCATCCAGTTTATTGGTTGGTGAACTCAAAGAAAGACACTTATTAAATCTCATGTCTTTAATAAAATTTTAGATATCATGTTTTTATTTTAACGAAGTGTTTCAGTATTTATTAAAATAATAAGATATTTTTGTTTTTTTAGATTTCTCTAAATCTCGTTAGTTTCCTAACAATGACACAAAATTATTAATTGATGTGCTATAACGTATTACCACAAAGTACGCGCGCGGCGGTATAACGGTATAACCGTTTTTGACCCAAATAAATAAAATATGAGGTTAATACAAACCTTTGTGTCGAAACCAATTAAACAGATGACAGACTAACTGGCTAGGTTTCTGAGATGATTACAGGGCTAAACTACACAAGCAAAATTTCAAAAAAACCTCTGACACATTTTTATTTCATGCTACATAATTTATCTAGTATATAGTAGACACGCTTCAATCGGCAATCTATTGAACACGTAATTAATTATGACACGATATCTTGCGAAAACACCCCGATTCAAACAGTTAAACGCCCATAACTTTTGAACGGCTAAACCGATTTTATTCAAAAATAGCTAAGAACACCGTCGATTAAGGCACCTTTTAAAAAAAAAAAACTAAATCAAAATCGGTTTAAAGCTATGATGGCACAGACAGACACACAGATACACATCAACACACGTCAAACTTATAACGCCCCTCTTTTTCCGGCGGGGGTAAAAAATAGAAAGTATACAGAAGGACCACTCCCGCCATCCTCGAAAATTGACAGCTAAAGTTGCCGGACTCATTAAGGTTGCTACTATTATATTCTGAATTTTAATAAATTTTCAAACATAAATACATCGATTAGTCTAAACATACATCATATCAAGCTTAGATGTCTTAGAGGATAGAGACACGCCACATACGACGAAGATTGGAGGATAACAAGACGTAGTGTAATAATAATCCCACTAAAAACATAAAATGTGAAAAGCACCAAGCTCGACAAAAATATAAATGTGAAAAAAAGGTAATAAAATCAAACATCAGACTGCTTAAGAAGCGAAGTAAAAAGAATCAAACAATTTCGTCTATGGACTTAAAATAATTTATTATTTTCTTAGATATCGAAATTTTAACTTGTCATTTTGTAAGATTTAATGAACTTTATAACTTAAAAATGAATAAAAGAACGAATTTAAAGTATATTCGATCTGTAACAATTTGTAAAGGTAACCAGCCAATGCAACCTCGTTACAGTGCTTTATGAATGACGTGACAAACGCTCGCACAAAGCACTCGTGACAACCGCGACTGAACTCGGTCCATTATTGCCCAAGAATCCCTGTAAAATTGCAAGGTCAATGTGTGTGTGCAAAATGATGCTTTGTTCGTAGTGACCTCTCTGTCTGCCGCGCGCCGCCTCCTATGTATTTTGTGGCTAAACTGTGGGTGGAACTGAACCTTTTGCCCTAACAGCCGTTGCACAGAGGGGGTTCAGGAGTGGTATTTTAAGATATCATTCCATTTGCTGATGGTGATCACTGGGGTGATTTTATTGAGGTAAAAATCCCACACTTCCTGATCTTTTTCACAAAAGTCCGGGCGCCTTTTGAGGGTTTCACCGAGAAAAAAATAAGGTGCCCGGTACAGTTTCTGTGTCAGTCCAGCCATTACGGAGTAAGCAGTACGATATTTCTTATCTTACTACTAATTATAAACGTGCAAGTTTGTAAGGATGTATGGATGGATGTTGGTTACTCTTTCACGCAAAAACTACTGAACGAATTTTGATGAGACTTTACAGAAATATAGCTTATACAGCAGAATAAAAAATAGGCTATAATTTATAAAGATATTATATGTTATAGTTATTTTTAGGGTTCCGTAACCAAAGGGTAAAAAACGGGACCCTATTACTAAGACTTCACGATCCGTCTGTCTGTCTGTCTATCTGTCACCAGGCTGTACCTCATGAACCGTGATAGCAAGACAGTTGAAATTATCACAGATGATGTATTTCTGTTGCCGCTATAACAACAAATACTAAAAAGAGAATAAAATAAATATTGAAGTGGGGCTCCATACAACAAACGTGATTTGTTTGCCGTATTTGCGATAATGGTACGGAACCCGTCGTGCGCGAGCCCGACTCGCACTTGGCCGTTTTATAATTGCTGCGTAGCTTCCAGCAAAATATAAGCAGGTTTTCCTTGAAAATATCCGTGCAAGAGTAAGTTTTACTTGCGCAATAGTTTTCCTTACTGTTGTCACAAAGTAAGTAAGCGGCGGCGCGTGCTGTCAACGAGAAGCTAGAATTCGTCGATAAAACGGTTTTCCTGGGTATCACGCTAGACTCAAGGTTACAATGGGGTCCTCATTTAATATCACTTGCGGGGCGGTTAAGTTCGGCAGCTTATGCTGTTAGAAAAATTCGTCAATTTACTGATGTAGATACCGCGAGGCTTTTAGTTACTTTCATAGTATAATGTCTTACGGCATATTACTATGGGGAAGGGCTGTTTTTGTTCTGCAAAAACGAGCCATCAGAGCGATATACAATCTTCGCCGGCGCGATTCTCTAAGTGAACTGTTTAAGGGCATTAACATCATGACGGTTCCTTGTCAATATATTTATGAAAACATCATGTACGTGAGAAAGAATTTACATCTTTTTAGTAAAAACGGAGATAGACATAATTACATTACTAGAAATAGGGACCAATTAGTTCAACCAGGTTTCAGACTGGCTAAAGTAGCCTCTTCTTTCATGGGGTACTGTACAAAATGTTACAATAAAATTCCTCCCCACATTCTAGAACTGAATGAGACGAAATTTAAAACTTGTATAAAACGCACACTATGCAGGCAGGCATATTATAAGTTGGGGGATTACATCACTGATAAAAATGCTTGGCTCAATGCTAGTCTTGCTCCACAACCACTAGGGCGCAAAAACAAGTGATAAGCAGAAAAGTTCTGAAGTATTGTTGAACCTGCTGAAGACTGTATGAATATATTTGTGTTGTATAAACTCAATTTATTTTTGGATTATATAACTACACAGCACATATGTGAGTACTATGTACCAACTGTAAATCTTCCATTTACTGTACCTATGTGTCGTTCGTTGACTTCAGTGTGCCCTGGCAGTTGAGTGTGTCATGCTCTCTCTAATGTCTCTCTGATGGTGGCACATGTGTTGGATCATTCGGTTCCCTTCATGATGGTTGAGCTGAGTGGCGCCGATCCATGTGTCATGTTCGTGAACGGGCGCCATCAGTTGGGATTGGTCATATCTTAGCTGCCTCCGCCTGTTTTTAATTACCTATTTATTGTATTTTAATTGTTTGTTTTACTCTAGACGCTTTTAAGTGCGTTTTTTTACATCGTTCTCACATATTTTTCCTACAAGATTATTGTAACCAAATACTTGCAAAACACATTTTTTTTTAAAAAGAGTAAGTGTGGAGTTTCTTGTCTGTTCTTCTCCATAACAAGCTACATTTTCGAATGGACGGTAGAATCAATTATTATTACATTAATTTTTTTTTGATGTTCGAAAGTGCCGCTTAATGGCCTAATTGAATAATTGATTTGATTTGAATTGTCGTTTAGTCCCAGCTAAGTTTGATTCCAATTTTAAATTATTTAATCAATTTAGGTACGAACATAAAATTACACCTGTTTTTCCCGGCGTGTTAGGCTGAGATGCACCTAATAGTACACCCACATGTCTCCACTTAGGTAGGTACTACTGAAGGGATTTTGATGAAACTTAACAGAAATATAACTTATACATCAGAATAACACATATGCTATAATTTTTCAAGTTATTGGGCAAAGTACTTATACCACGCGGGCAGAGCCGCAAGCGGTTGCTAGTTAATGCATAAATAATAAATATCCTATTCAAAATTATGTTAAATTATATTACATCAAATTTGATAATTTATGTTTCGCTGATAGAGAATTCTGCGGTCTCGTTAGTGGTCTCGTTCCACCTCATAGTGGATTAAACCTAATCATTTTAAATTTGTAAAGTTCACATGAGTTCACACATGTTTTCTAGTTATTTGATACTAGCGGAAGCCTCGCGGTTTGTGGTATTCTGATTAACAAATCCACATTTTTAAGAAAGAGTTTTACATTTTATAACACTATCCAAACCATATATGATATAACACTATCATAACCATTTTATCTTTTGCTATTGTATCAACTTATATGTCTCACTTTTTGTATTCTTTCATACTGTTTGTAACTGAAAAGCATATTTTTATTTATCTCTGATTGTTTTATTAACTACAACTTAAATTATATTGCTATATGTGAAATTTTGGATAATTTTATACTGTGATATTTTCATCTGATATGACGTCTGTCTGTCTATTTTATTTTCTTAAGCCATAGACATAACATAGTTACCATCGAATACATAGACCTTCCTTAAGCTACTTGTACATTTTTATAAGGGCAGCGATAGACTGCCCCTCATTTGTGAACCGTTTTTTATTAGTTCTGGTCTTATTTCTTAATTGAGATTTAAATTAAAAATTTAGAAGAGATGACAGAACGAGCAAAAACGGGCGTCAGCTTTCTAATTTTGAATCTGGACTGAACGCCGAAAGACGACTGACTTCTTAATACTAACAAGTTTACTATCGTATCTGTGTTATAACATATATGGCCTGTGAATGTTATCAAATGTTTGGAGTGCAATAAATATAATTTATTGAGTGTGGAACTTAAATGTGAGCATTTTTACTCGTTCATTAACCTCGTCGGTCACCGCTTTATCTTAAAGGGCTCGTGTGATCGGCGTATGAAGTCACAGCCCGGCCTCCACACCCCTTGCTGCTTGTTCCTGCACCTGTGCTACTGCCTACCTGCCAGTTAGTCTGACTGTTAGTTCAGCTGTCTTCGACCATATATCTGTGTGCCTGCCTATCCGACCTGCTGCCTGCTCTACAGCCTACCTGTCCGATTGCCTGCTTGTCCGTCGTGGTGCCTGCTCATCTGCCTACCCAGGTCTTCCTGCCTGACCTGCTGCCTAGTTAGCTGCACACGTCGTGCGAAGCCGGACCTTAGTTTTTTATTATCTATTTTTTTTTTTTTAGTTTTTAATTTATCATCATAACATCATTAGCCTTTTAATGTGCCCACTGCTGGGACACAGGCCTCCTCTCATAGAGGGAGTGGGCTATAATCCACCACGCGGGCCCAGTGCGGGTTGGTAGATGTCACATGTCTTTGAATTTTTAGTTCCAGACATGGCTGTTTCCTCACGATGTTTTCCTTCACCGTTTTGAGAGCAGTGGTGATGAAATAAATTACAAAAAGTAAAGCGCCTGCTCGGGTTCGAACCCACGATCTACAACTCGTAAGTCGGGACCGTAACCACTGAGCCACCACTGCTCTCTCTGCTTTTAATTTATAATTTCTCTTAATTTTATTCACGTAGCTAACGTTAGCTCGACTGAGCCTAACGTTACGTTACAGGTTTCACCCACGTATTTACCGTTCCGGTGGGAATACAGGGATTACATGCAAAAATACAAATCTTTCCTCTTTATAATATTAGTATAGATTTTGATTGTATTATTTTATTATCAAGGTAAGTACTGCCCCTGTTGATTGCCCATGATACATTAGTCTCCTGTTCATAAAAAAAATCATTAATATTCTTTAGGTAATACATATGGAAAGAAATGGAGCATTAATGATAGCATCGCAGTCGACCGGGGACAACAGAAGAACAAAACGTGTAGCTCTGACCCCTATTAATAACATGGGTCAAAGGAATTAAAATAATTACGAAGAAATAAAAAAATAACATAAAATAGTCACCAATCACGTTATAGAGCGTTACTAATCTGAGCAACGAGTCTGGTCTTTTTATAAAAAAAAACAAATTTAACTTGCTTCCCGCAAGTTAAAAATCACTTCCACATTTTAAACAGAACAGAAAATAAATTGCCAATTAAAGTTAGTGCAGCATAATTGAAAAAGACACAGAAATGCCAATTAAAATCATAAAACAATTTTATTTTACATTGTGTGCGCTCGTGCTGACATTTTGCTTCCAATCAAATGAATCCGTATTCAGTGCTATTAAACTTTATGGGCTGAAGGCAACAGTTTGAACACGTGATTTAATCGCTCCATTCTTAGGAAAACTTCAGAAAATCCGTATAATTATCGCCTGTCAACTGCGCGCCGACAGACTAATAAGTCTTAAAGGCACTAACTTCCTACACATACTCAACTTAATATATCACGCTTTTAAGTAATAATTTTCTCGTGTTAGGCAAATTGTGACTTGATTTTTTATACCATTTGACGATGTTTGGAAACTTTGAAAACTTATTCATCATAGTTAGAAGATTTTTTTGTTGGTTCTCAACTGATATTTGAGTACCAAAAACGTGTTCATATTTTGCATAATACTAGATAGAAGGATTATGTTTGACTCTCATACTCGTATTAGAATAAAATGTATTATATACTTCGACATTTCACATCAATATGCTTATGCAAAGTTTAACATTTGTGTCTACATTTTTAACGAACGTGATAAAAGGCATTAAGCTGATTAGTTTATTGCATGAACATAGTTGGAAATCATTATTTTTTACTAATTGTGGTTTTAAGTCTAAAGCTTCAAAGGCTTCAGATAAAGGAGGCAAGTAAATAATTTAAAATTGATATTACTCAATATCAATTTTATTGTTATATATTGTTCCTAGGGGAAGTTAAAATTAATACTTAATTAAATATTTCAATAAGTTTCTTAAGTAATTCCGGAGTTTGATAAATTGAATCCGATACAAAGTGACGGTGGGTCGATTCTCAAGACGATAACATAGACCGCCGCTTTAGTAAACATTGGGCTATTGGTTACATAATAATAATTTAAACATTGACTTATATAGGAATTATAGGGCGTACCGCGCGTTTTTCTGAGGCTACAAACTGTAGACGCTACAAATTTTTGATATGAATAACTGAAGCGAGCTCGCCACACGGTCGGCTCTATTCGGGAGCGGTCTTTTATCATACACATAATAACTTATCTGTCTCTTGTATGGTGAACGCTTACATGCAATCTTAAGGACGGCTGTATTTTTACTATGTAAGACTACGAATTTAAGTATAAGCATTCCATTCCTAAGACAAATTTGTAACTGGGTTTTTTAAATTTAAGATATTTCTGTAGCAGTGTTTAATCTCATGCCAATTAAAGGTCTACCACACATATCAGGGCCGTGCCCAGGCATTGAAGCGCTGTCACTGGCCCGTACACGACGTGTGTGAACGATTTCATATAAAATGTACACACAGATATTTTTTTGAGCCCCTGACGGGGCACGGTCCGTCCACGTCCTGGGCACGACCCTGATATGTGTGGGTAGATCTTAAGGCACACAGTGTTCACGACAATACTATTGCTGCCTTGAAAGACTAATAATATTGCCGACACTAAACAAGTTTGATAGAATTAATTTATTTGATAACACTACAAAAGTACAAACATATATTGTGATAGCATAACTTATTCCATTGAACAGGAATTAACTAAAATACGTTGTTGGATGGTTGACATTACATTATTTATGCAGTGCATAATTTATTCACAGTTTCAGTCAGAAAGTGAATTACCATTTATAATGAACCAGCGGACGCCTCGCGGTTTCACCAGCGCTGTTCCCTTTTCCGTGGGCATACAGGGATAAAACGTAGTAGCCTATGT
This sequence comes from Orthosia cruda, assembly GCA_964057195.1. Taxonomy (NCBI): domain Eukaryota; kingdom Metazoa; phylum Arthropoda; class Insecta; order Lepidoptera; family Noctuidae; genus Orthosia; species Orthosia cruda. Next base: position 47,891,168 of record OZ059825.1, read on the forward strand.
CACCCGCGGATAGTGAGGCTTCCCAATGGTGAAAGAATTTTTGAAATATATCCAGCCGTTTCGGAGTCTATAAGGAACATACATACATACTTTCTCTTTTATATATATAGATAGATTAATATTATTATGAAACCTAGGCATCGACTTTTTCATTAACTTTACTGTGATTGCCCTATGGCACAATATAATAATATATAATTATGTATATGGTTGAGCAATGTGGTTTCCAAACATTCGTGAAAACCGACATATAAAATCAAGTACCTGGTTTAGTCACTCGAAGGTGTCCACATGTAAGATGAGGACTTGTGATCTCGCTGCCAAGAGCCTCATCTCAAACTTAAACAGGCTATTCATTCGCAGTCGAGTACAGGGCTTGAAAAATCCTAAACACGTTTTGTTTGGCTCTTGAGACAGACCCTCAAAAACATCAAGGTACCTGATTTTGTTACTGAATTTTGTTACCCTATTCTTTATTGAAACCAACGAATACAGCATTAATAAATAACTTATACCGGATACACAACATACAGCAATAGCAGTATGACACCGCACATAAAAGAAAAATCTCACGTTTCGTAGGTAATTTCCGAAAAAAATGTTTGACTATAGTCTATTGACTACTGAAAACGGAACGGTGTCAATACAAATTCTAGATCAATTTTTTGTACTAAAAGCACGTCGCACCGCACCGGAAAAAAATATCTGGAAAATTCAGCATTAAATCTTCTACGCTACATTCAAAAGCGAATACATTGTCGGTTGTTTTTAAGCTGAAAAGCTGCTCATTGAAGTTTAGCGGTAAAAAAATATTTACACATAATTTTTACTCTATTTCCTTGGAATTTACCTTGAAAAAGCTTCTGTTGCGTAATCTTTGTACGCACGATTGATTACCTTGAAAAGCGTCTCGCGCCGAGCTATGATAACATGACTAAATGGAATGTGTACGGTCTCTTTGATGTCGTTTTGAAAGTAAACCCATGGACTCACTTTCACATCATAATTCTTTTGCAACATTATACATCTTCGCTGTCTGCCTAAATGTGGTACCACTTGAGGACAACCTCTTAAATCATCTTATCCATATTTTCGTTAACTCTCTTCTAGCTGCTGTCACCTTGCGAAGATCGTCGCTCCACCTAGCCTCAGCGAGCCTCAGCTTTGGTCTATTGATCGGATCGCACAACGCTGCGGTAAGCGGTGCCGGGCACATAATCGTACGTAAAACGTCTAGAATAGTATTTTGATCCATCGTGGTATGCTTCAGTGGTCAGGAGGGTCATGTGTCCGGCACAGCATACCGCAGCTTTGAGTATTCCGATCAAAGATTGAGGAGGATTGTGTGTCCGAACCCGCATACTACATACCGCAGCGTTGTGCTTTCCAACCAAGGGGCCAAAGTTTTACGTTTGTCAATAAACGGTCTCCATTTTAGAACACGACTACCTCTACAGAAACTGTTTTATTCCTTTAGTAAGTACTTTCAGTGAAAAACATGCTATGGGGTATATATTTCAGTACCGTTTACTGTCTGTTTTACGTATTTTGAATAACCAAAATTGATAATATTGCGGTCAAAACAGGAATAAATACTAGAAAACGTCAATTTGAATGTTAAACGGCACTCTTGAGCATAAAAACATAATTTTACTAGTCTAATTTACCATACGTACAGATTTAGTACAAGAAATTAACACAAGAGTTATTTTGGCTCATATATCGAAAACTAATGAACTTAACTGAATTTTTGTGCATAATTAAACAAGGATTAAACCTGCTCTGAACACAAATTGCAGTAAAATCATAACTTGATGAGAATTCAGCAAAAAACTGATTTTTGTGCCCTTTGACAGCCCATTTTATTGCTGTGGTGGGATTTAAATGGCATTTACAAGCAATATTACTACTACCTGAACATAATTCCGATGAAAGTACTTAACTAGGATTTTTTTCTCAGATAGGCCTCTAATTACAGTTATTGTCCTGGGCTACATAGGGATCACTTCATTTCCTTAGCAAGGCTTAGCGCATCTATGTTGGAAAAGCACGCTTATAGCATTTGGATACAATTCGTTTGTTTCAACCATATTGTAAGTTTCAAGGTTAAATGTGTGTTTTTGATACTATAGAAAACATATTAAAACAAGTAAATATTTTGTGGGTTATTCAAATAATACAGCTTTCAACGTTCTATAAATCTCTTATTGAATGCAGAAGGCTTTGTTAGGTACTTACCGTTCAGCTATAGTACGAATTAAAATATTTAGATATATAAATACTCTTAATGTTAGAAACTGTTGAAACATTCGAATGGATATACGAGTATTTCATAATAATAAATAATGGATTGCAGTTATTGGAAAGTAGAGTCGGTACAAATATTTGTTGTAAGTGGTTTCCAAAGTTTATTCTGAGTTGTTGGAAACCTAAATATCAAATTAAAATTCCGAGTAAATGTTCGATTGAGGCAATAATGTTATTTTTGTTTTTCCATTAAAAATTTCTTAGTAGTTCTGCTAGTTTAATAGGGAGACATAGGCTACAATTATTTGAAGAAATGTGAGGTTACTGGTCTACGAGGAATACAGCCTTGATGAGCTGGGTGGTTAAGGATCTTTTATGTACATGGTTGCGGGTTAAAATCCAGGTAAACATCAGAGTATTTATATTTAATTTATCATTCTTTTTTAACCGACTTCAAAAAGGAGGTTCTCGATTAAACTGTATGTTTTTTATGTTTGTTACCACAGAACTTTTTACTAGGTGAACTGATTTTGATGATTATTTATTTGAAAGCTGTTGCTTTTCATGTGTGTTCCATTCAAATTGTATAAAGAACTTAGGAGATTTACAACAGAACTCTTCCATAAATGAAAAATCTCTCGGGATTACTGCAATCGCATATCTGTATATCGTTTACACCATTTCTTTTACGCGTTAACGCTTTAAAGGGGTACTCCTTAGATGTGTACAATTCTCTCTGGTACACTCTAATTTCACCGGTTGTGTTCAAGTTTCATTTTATTCTGGTAATCTATTCTAGTAGTCGGTATCAATAAACGAAGAAACAAGAACACCGATTGCCGAAATTTAAGTTATTTTTCACTATGTAGTGTTTTTATTTGAAAGTCGTTTGTATTTATAAGTTGTATCTTAGACATGACATTGGTGAAGGAATACGTCTTGAGAAACCTGCACGTAAACCTCGTTTGTATTTTTAAGTTGTATCTTAGACATGACATTGGTGAAGGAATACGTCTTGAGAAACCTGCACGTAAACCTCGTTTGTATTTTTAAGTTGTATCTTAGACATGACATTGGTGAAGGAATATGTCTTGAGAAACCTGCACGTAAACCTCGTTTGTATTTTAAGTTGTATCTTAGACATGACATTGGTGAAGGAATACGTCTTGAGAAACCTGCACGTAAACCTCGTTTGTATTTTTAAGTTGTATCTTAGACATGACATTGGTGAAGGAATATGTCTTGAGAAACCTGCACGTAAACCTCGTTTGTATTTTAAGTTGTATCTTAGACATGACATTGGTGAAGGAATACGTCTTGAGAAAACCTCGTAGCTTTTCTGTATGTGCAGAGGCGTTTGACCTGCAGTGGGCAAGTAGCAGGCTGCTAGTATTTTTAGGTATAAGCTGAAGAGAAAACAAGTCTTTTCATTTTATAACCGTGGCATTTTAGTTGTCTTACAAAAGCAGCCCACTCTTCTACCCATGTTTATGAACAACTTTTGTCCATGAAAGTCATAGAAAAATCCTAAAAAAAAAATGGGTATTCCGTACAAAATTGTCGTCAGCTGATCAAAATTTGTACGGAAGACGCATTTTTTTTTGTTGAGAACTGTCTGTGATTTCCATGGAGAAAGTTGTTAATATACATGGGCAGAAGAAGTAGACTGCTTTTGTAAAACGACTAAAATACCATGTTGTATTATCAATTGTTTTCAAAACCTATCTTAGCTGCAGAACTTCAGTAATTAACTAAAGTTTTGTAACCAAACATCCAAATTCAACTTTTTTAGTCTCAACCGATCAGTATACATTAAGATCAATTTTATGAATACCATATTTTCTCTTATTTCTTTTAAAAAAATATTAGAGTCCATTAGAGTTTTTTTTTTTTTGTAATATAAGCAAAGTCTGAGAAGACGCACGTGTGCTGAGATAAAGATCATATTTATTTAATTATATAGAAGATCGAAACCTTTTTTCTTTTAAAAAAATATTAGAGTCCATTAGAGTTTTTTTTTGTAATATAAGCAAAATCTGAGAAGACGCACGTGTGATAAAGATGATATTTATTTAATTAAATAGAAGTTCAAAACCTCTACACAAATTGTCATTCGACTTCAGCAAGGGCGATGGTCGAACTGACATAATTTAAGTTGTCTGTAACTCATTTTGACATTCCGACAGTCGCCTTCGCTGACAATTTTTTATTTTTTTTTATATCCAATAGGCTCGCGCTTGACCACTATCTCACCTGATGGTAAGCTATGATGTGGTCGACGGTGAAACACGCTTGCCTAGAAATAACCTATTCACTCTTGACTTAAAGACCCCTAGATTGTAGCTGTCGGGAAACACAGACTCTGGCAGGGAATTCCACTCCTTAGCTGTACGCATAATAAAAGTGTGATCAAAACGTTTTGCGCGTATGGGTGGAATGTCCACCATGTATCGATGGCGCATCGCCGTACGTCTGGTAGTATCGAATGCCACTTATCTAGAGCCTAAGACGTATGAACGTTAGAGAGGCAAAAGTTGTGTGTAAGGATCGTAGTAGGTAGAGCTCTGTAGTGTCTGCCTCAAACTACTCCATTGGTAAAATTTATGAGTTTAAGTCGTTGGAATAAAATGTGTTTTTTTTTCTGAAGTGACCATTAGATACCGTACCTAACAGACTACTTTAAAAAAGTGAAAAATTAATATCACCATTGATAAGATTTTCATCGCTCATTTTTCTGTATATAAAACGGTTCGGTCGGTATAAATCGGTGTAAAAAGCATTAACAAATTTTGGATTTGTCATTATATTCATCAATTGGTATGAGTAGAAACTATTTCCTGTAATATTAGTAAATTAAGGAATGGTTTTATGATAATTATTTGTGTCGCACGATTTCTGCTTATTCGGACACAGAAATTACCGCAATTTATATCTAAATAGACGGTATAATTGTCTAATTAAATCACGAGAACCCCAATAACTATCACAAATATATTTTAAGTTTAAACATCCAAATCAAAGCACAAAATAACGCCATTTATGCACGTTATATTCCAAAAGAACTGAGAAGTAATCAAAAAATTATGTCGGTCGTTATTAAGCATTGAAAGGCAATGAATTCTGTAACAACATCGTAACATGAAACAACCTGTAGAGTTTGGTGGGGTGATAAGGCGGGTGGTGAATGTGAACTGTGTAGATGGGTGGCGTAGCGTGTAGCTGGGTTGCGTAGCACCCCGCTACGAGGCTACGGGGCTACGAGGTTACGGAGCGTAGCAAACAAGCGGCTCGAACGTGTTCGGCGCTACAAGTGTCTGCTAAAGGTGACTCATTTTGCTACGAACTCCTGACATGATACACTCTCTTTGTTCTCGAACACAATACGACTAATTAACTGTTTTGATCACGTAGTCGCCCAGAAAATTCTTGGCAGCATTTCTTCTAAGTGAATTTACAATTAAGTGGTGATCTTATATTTCGCTTTCTTTCAGCAAGTTAAGCGTAACGATGGTAACCGCAGTAACTTAAATACTAAAATTACACTTCTCACGGTCTGTCATGTAAAAACCTTTTGACCTAATATCACATTAAATTAATTATTTACAAAAACTGTTGTAAATAATAACTGTTTTAAACAGAAGTCCGCACAAGTGCACATATTGTTACTAATTAATTGATTCTCATTTATGTGATTTCAACAGTTTTGCAACAAAGTATTCAATGAAACAAACAGCTAAATGGGCTGTTTTTGTTTGTATATATGGACAATAAAAACAAAAAGCGGTTTCATTTTCGTGGAATCGCTCTCGTAGTTTCACTGGGCTGTTTAAAATTGGGGTACTAAAGTGAGTTTGGGTTTCATAGTAGGTGAAAGCGGGCCCGACCACTCCCGAAAATAGCCGACAGGATCCGACAGGGCCCGACAGGCTCCGGCGGGCTCCGACCCGTGAAGGTATCCCACTCCATCGACCTCGGGGACATTTGGGGGTCGACGCCGACAAAGTTGAGTATGCTGTGTCTGTGACTCCTGCAGATCTCGTCCTGCGGACCGGTGCAATAACAAGCATTAACTAAAATGTGCTTTGTGGACACACTCGACACATAGACACACTTCGTGCCACTTTGTCAAACTAATATAATTAATTACTACCGTAAACCAAACATCTAAGCAAATATTATTCGAGAAATATGAATCCTCTGGATACGTTATGTACCAAAATTGCGTTATTTAAATAATAAAAGTAGATATTAAAGCAGGATTAATTACTTAGCAGCAGTAATCCCGGACAATGCCGACATCAAAAATACATCGCTTAAAATATTACGTTACCCAGACTAGAATTAGGAATTCTGCTCCTACATCACAGTTAAAAGCGTTGGATTATCGAATAAAACGTGTATTTGAATCTCTGAGGAATTTTGAACGAAACAATTAGTGATGAGGTAGGTACGTAGTGGAGCGCGTGTGTTGCGCGGTGAGAGAGAAAGATAAGTCTCGCGTGTGTTGCGCGGTGAGAGTGTAAGATAAGATAAGTCTCGCGTGTGTTGCGCAGTGAGAGTGTAAGATAAGTCTCTTAGTTTTAATGGAAAAACGTCGGTGATGTAATAAAGGCGTCGTTACACGTGCCAACGTGACATTGGCGGTTTGACGAGGCACCCGAGAGAACGAACTCGTTAATGAGGACTAGTACCCATGTTAAGAGCTTAACACCCCTTAATTGCGATCGTTTAACGATTTTTACCTTTTACCTTTTTCCAAGCCGAGAAAAACCTTTGAGTAAACCACCAAGCTCTATTATCCGTTTATTACGTCGTTTATGACTTTCAAGTATAGTTTAATTTTGTTTCCTTGTGATAATAGTCGCACAATAGAGGCCATAACTTGTTATTGCAAACGTTTGATTGAAAAAGATAAGTTGTTATAACAATCGCGTTTGAAAAACTTTTCGTCTCTCTTTTGTTTCATTTATTGATGATACTTTGTAGTGGCAATTTCTATGACAACTACAAGACGTACGGCGATGCGTCATCGGTACATAGTGGACATCCCACCCATACGCACCAATGTTTTGGGAATACTTTTATTATGCGTACATCAAAGGAGTGGAATTCCCTGCCGGAATCTGTATTTCCTGATAGCTATCAACCTGGGAGTCATTAAGTCAAGAGTGAATAGGTTTCTGATAGTCAAGCGTGCTTCATCATCGACCACATCATCGCTTACCATCTGGTGAGATAGTTGTCAAGCGCAAGCCTATCAACAATTAAAAAAAATACTTGGCTGCTTACACAATAGACCTTTGCTTCATTTCATAAAAGGATTCTCTACAGGTGTGGTTATTCCACATAAAACTTGGCAATTAAAATATTTGTTCGCTCATCGTTCACTCGCCGTGTTGACCCAGTTGACTTCCCGTGATTGATACGCAAAGTGTATGAAACACCAGAAAAACAATTTATTACACAAATTGACAGCCAGTGTATTCACAGAATACCCCAGGAAGAAAATCCCTTTTCATTTCATAAATAAATATTATATGTATCTCGAAATTTTATTAATCGGAAAAGCGTCTTATATTATACGTAATTTTTGATGGATGGTGTAAATATGGAAGGCAACGATGTATGAAATTCTTAAGAACTCACCGGGCACTCATAAATAATAATAAATATATACAATTTTCACGTAGGAGGAGCTCGTGGCTAAATAATAACAGCTGCACGGGTCAATCTACAACGTTAAGCAACGCTTGACGAGGTCGGTCCGTGGATGGGTGACCATTTCAACATACCGAGTTTCCTCCGTGCCTCGGCAAGCACGTAAAGTCGTTGTTCCGGCTGTCATTTAAAGATCTTTGAAAGTCGTTACGGGTAGTCAGAAGCCTCTGAGATCTGACACCATTCTTGCCAAGGGGAATCGTGTTACCCAGTTGCTGGGTTGTGGAGGTCAGATATGCAGTCGCTCCATGTAAAACACTGGTACTCAGCTGAATCCGGTAAGACTGGAAGCCGACCCCAAATATAATTGGGAAAAGGCTAGCCAGATGATGATATACAATTTGACGAATGTTGGTACAAGGATAGACTAGACCTTAGAGCCCACATACGATACTTTTTCCTGGGAGCTCATTTCCTTGGGATAGACGACTTTCACGCGGCAAAGTCCTCTGGTAGAAGTGAGTTGTTAAATATATAAGGGTCATACCATCAGGTAAATAAACAAAACAAAGCATAAAAGTAAAGTAAGAGGAAAAAAACAGAATTACTAAGTACGTACTTACCTAGTTACCTGTATAAACTCGTTTCCACTAACGGACCACATGCAGGAAAACGACCAATGAAAATAACAATCAAAAAAATAATGGCGTAATATCAAAAAAGATTGCGGTGAACTAAAAAAATAATACAAAAGGTTTAATAATATTGTCGACATTGTACAGTGGTTGATTACCGCATCACGAAAACTATTCTCGAGTACAGAGCTCTTACAAAGAGATCCTTTTTAGCAAGCCCAGCAGACATCGCCTAAATGTAGTTCTTTCGTTTCTAATAAAAATGAGCCTCTGCTTAGATAGATAGATAGATAGATTAAGACGGGCTGGTGTCCGCAACTCCGCGTCTAAGCGCGTATTTTGCGTACTCTCGAGGGAAAGTTGAGTGACTGTCTACTCGAAATTATCTACTAACGAATTTGATTATTATTGCCTTGATTTAAGGTTGATTTTGTGACTGTAACAGCCTATAAAATTCCGTTGCTGGTCATAATCGTCTTCATTGACCGCTACGCTTCGGTGAGCATGGAAGAATATCGCCAATATAGGAGTTGCTAATAATTATTGTTTTTTTTCTATTTCGGGAATCAGCAAATCACATATGTTCGTGATTTATTTGAAGATAACATTACAAGTAAAAGTTTTCTACTTGCTTAAGTTACAAGTATCTTTATGTATAAATGTCTATCTACGATCTTTATTTTCTCCTTTTCTCCACATTGGGTCGACATTAGAAGAAGCACCATTGACCTATTTTCCAAGTCGAATAACACAATCATGTCTTATCAAGTAAAAAGTCAAGTCCTTATAAAAAAGAACAATAACGTATTAATAATTATATATACCGAAAGCCGATCTATGAAGAGACTCAAATTAGAAATTTTAGTCACTTATTAAATTGGAGAATTGGAAACTAATTAAGACAGTTATTAATTCCTTACGATGATAAGCAAATTGTTTCGTTTTATAAACTTGGAAATCTAGATGTTCATGAAATTAATTAGACCTCAAACTGTAATTTGGATTAAAAACTTCTGCGGGCTATTATAAATGGAGAAGAATACGCTTTTAAAATAACAAAAGCCAGCCGCGGCTCATTACTTTTTGATGAATCATGAAGAAATGAGCCGCATGCAAGATTAAGAACCATTTTAATTACACGTGGGTGAATGTGCATGAGACCTTTTCCATTTTGTGTTAGTCATATACTACTCTCCATCCAACCCATAGATTAAGAATTCTTTTTGCGACACAAAAAAAAAATACATACTACTAGCTGACCCGGCAAACTTTGTTTTGCCATAAAAACACCAAACATTCATCTACTAAATATCCTACCTACCCTACCCTACCCTACCTACCCTACCCTACCCTACCCTACCTACCCTACCTACCCTACCCTACCTACCCTACCTACCCTACCTACCCTACCCTACCCTACCTACCCTACCCTACCTACCCTACCCTACCTACCCTACCCTACCTACCCTACCCTACCCTACCTACCCTACCCTACCTTCCCTACCCTACCTACCCTACCCTACCTACCCTACCTACCCTACCCTACCTACCCTACCTACCCTACCTACCCTACCTACCCTACCTACCCTACCTACCCTACCTACCCTACCTACCCTACCTACCCTACCTACCCTACCCTACCTACCCTACCCTACCTACCCTACCCTACCTACCCTACCCTACCCTACCTACCCTACCCTACCTACCCTACCCTACCTACCCTACCCTACCTACCCTACCCTACCCTACCTACCCTACCCTACCTACCCTACCCTACCTACCCTACCCTACCTACCCTACCCTACCTACCCTACCCTACCTACCCTACCCTACCTACCCTACCTACCCTACCCTACCTACCCTACCCTACCTACCCTACCCTACCTACCCTACCCTACCTACCCTACCCTACCTACCCTACCCTACCTACCCTACCCTACCTACCCTACCCTACCTACCCTACCCTACCTACCCTACCCTACCTACCCTACCCTACCTACCCTACCCTACCTACCCTACCCTACCTACCTACCCTACCCTACCTGCCCTACCCTACCTACCCTACCCTACCTACCCTACCCTATCCTATCTCTCAAGTTGGATCGAACTGCACATGGTGTGCGAATTTTATTATAATCGGTTAAGTGGTTTAGGAGTCCATTGAGGACAAACATTGTGACACGAGATTTATATATATTAAGATGTATATGGTCAAACCTGTTATTTTACTTTTGACAGCTCAAAAATTTATGATTTAGTGATGGACTAATGCGGTACCGATTTGTTATAACAATCGACATTATTAATGAAGAGATTTTAATTCCAGTTTATGTGAAGAAGAATCCAACGATTCATCATAAATGAGTTAGGTTTTGCTGTTTTTCTATATGTATATATCAAATATTACTTTTTTCAAAATTTAACCTTCATTGAAAGGACGAACCTTAGTAGCAAATTTTATTTATAATTACATTATTATTATGTAACAAAATATATTCAATTTACAATGCTATATTTACTGCTACGTAAATTCGATCTAACTATGAATTTTAAATAATCAGAATAACGGAGCGAAAAAGCACGTCGCTTCACTACTGTAAGTGTCCATGAAGCAATTCATTGTTATTTTTTTTGTGGCGTTTTATTGTCTATAGTTGCCTGTTACTAATTATGAAATTTCATAGGCGTGCATCTGTCAAAAGTAAAATAATAGGCTAGACCTTGGCTAGACCATAGATTTAGATTATTTATTGCTGTATATACTATATCTATGGGCCAGACACAATATCGGTCTCAGACGGTCAAAACAAGTGACATTCAATCAAAGAATTGCCAAAGCATTACAAAAATACTAAAATTTAAGGGCATGCCAAGCGCTATCCAAATGTGACGTCATTTATCCCATACATTATGGCATTTCGACCATCGCCATCCCTGAGGGAATTACAGTTTGTCCAGAGTCTCAGCTTAAGTCTCGAACACAAGACCCGTATTCCATCTAACTTAAAATAAGTAATGTTTAACACCCGACGAACAAAAGAAGAGTGTTATAAGTTTGACATGTGTTGATGAGTACCTGTGTATTTGTGTGTCTGTATGTGGCACCATAGCTCCTAACTGGATGAACCGATTATGATTTAGTTTTTTTTTGTTGTTTTAAAGGTGAATGTATTGAGATCTTAGCTATGTCTGATGAAAATCGGTTTGGACGTTTTAAGAGTTATGGGCGTTTTACTGTTTGAATCGGGGTATCTTTGCAAGATATCGTGTCATAATTAAGTGTTCCATAGATTCTCTATCGAAGCGTGTCTGATCATCAGCCTTTTTATGTTCCCACTTCTGGGACACAGGCTTCCTCTTTCCGAGAGGGAATGGTCCGTAATCGACCACGCGGGCCCAGTGTGATGTGCCGGTTTCCTTCTCCGTTTTGAGAGCAGTGGTGATTAAATAATTTATCCAAAGTAAAGCGCCTGCTTGGGTTCGAAGTTTCGAACTCACGACCTACAACTAGCGAGAAGCGTGTCTACTACTATATAAATTATCTAGTCTAAAAATCATGAAATAAATATATGTGTCGAGGTTTTTTACTTTTTTTAAATATTATTTGTATACAGAACAAACTTCATTTCTCTAACAAGAAAACATTCCATATTTTTCCAACACCAGTAAGAGTTTACGAAGATTGGCCTCTAAACAGTTATTACCGATCATATTGACTTCACGTTCAACCAACTGTGGAAAACACGCAGGTAAACACACCTAGTAGAGAAACCGAAGGTAAATACTACCTACGTCTTTAAAAGTAACAGGGACTTACACCGTTATAAAAGCTAATCACAGGAGAGTGGTGAAATGGCCCAATACAATAGATTTTTATGACCACCACACTTTTAATGTGCCGTAACGGTGAACGAGAGTGAATTTTCACTGCATCGATGTTGGTTTATGTTTAGTGGCTATACGTAACGTTCATTGGGTTTATTTTCCAACTAGAGGACGCCTCGCGGTTTCACCCGCGTAGTGCCCGTTCCCGTGGGAATACAGGGATAAAAAGTAGCCTATGTCACCCGGGGATAGAGTAGCTTCCCAACGGTGAAAGAATTTTTGAAATCGGTCCAGTAGTTTTGGAGCCTATTCGGTACAAACAAACAAACAAACAAAAACATCTTTCCTCTTTATAATATTGGTATAGAGGTATAGATGTCCGGCACGGACACGGTAACTTTCTACTAATGATAAGCATAAAATATAGTCATAATTTACATGGGCATAATAAAATGTAGCGTAATGATCATTACGCATAATATTATTAGGCTTATTAATGTTATGCCATAAATAATGCATAATTTTATAAAGCATAATGATATTTACGATATAACAAAACAAACATTTTCGCGGCCGAAGGGTGGCCCAAAGCCTACCCCGCCGCACTCTAACCTAAATCCAATGGAGTAATGCCCTAATTAGTAATAATGTAAGTACATAACACCTATTTTTCTTTCAGATTCTGAATATATAATCCCTTAAAATTGTATGCAAATCCAATTTATGTCAAATTAATTAGACTAAATCACAGTTATGCTAACCTTTGCATTATGCAAAAGTATCATCGTACACAGTATTATTATGCGAGAACGTTATGCGAAATAATATTATGCCTTAGAAGAGTATGCCAGAAGGACGGCACGGCAAATGCCGGAAAAAAACTAAGAATACGGACCGTAAGTGGATCATATGCTTAGAAATCGTACACCTTTGGCTCCATAATAGAAAGGGAGGCTTTGGCACAGTAAAACGAAAAAAGTAAGAGTTATGGCCGTATTAAGTGGAAAAATATGTGCTTAAAATTCATACAGCTATGACTTCTTTAAGTAAGTAGGTATTGGTATTATAGTTGGAAAATCACTTGCTTGGAATTCCAACAATTTTGCCTTCATTTATTATTTTGATTTCATGCGCAAAAGGTTCAAAGGCGGACTTAATGCCTTAGGCTTTCTCTAACAGTCAACCAAGGCTGGTGAAGAGATAACATGGCAGGTGCATTGTTTAATAATAAAATAAAATTAGTTATTAACATACTAAAATAGTGTGGTGAAATTCACACAAATACAAAAATGAAAAATAAAATAAAAATTGTACCAGACTACTGTCTGGTACAATATGTGTGTATGTTTAAGTATGTTTTGTTTTGGAAGTCAGTTCAATGTTATTTTTAAGTTTTTGAAAGAAACTGTTCTTTGAAATTTTAATTCCTAAGAAAAAATGCTGTCGCATCGTTGTCGCACCGTCGCGTCGGCCTGTGTGTGGGAACCCCTCTCAACCGAGCGGGCTTTGAAAAGCGGGCGGGCGAGAGCATGATTTTATATAATTATGAACGGTCAAAAATTCGTTCAAAGATCGGAAATTATTATTTTTTTTTTGCCTTTTTTTTTCGTCGCTGCACCGCTTTTGAGATTTCGCCTGTATCGTGGGTGCATTTATAAACATATAAACTCACATACACCAACAACCAGACCCGAACAACTGTCTGTAGGCCATAAACATATTTGTGCCGTGTGGGAATCGAACCTTCCCGAAGAAGATTTTGAACCCACGACACGCAGCGCAGCAGCCGATCGCTCAATCACTGCGCCAACCATGAGTGTAAAATTTAACAAGTTTGGCACACCACACCAAGGATGGCGAACCTTTATTAGAAAAGGTGCCATTTAAATTATATATTTTTTAAGTTACAATGATGTGCCACCAAAGAATGTTGACTTTGTCTTAATTGACAAATAATAAAACTCTAAATACTATGAATTAATCAATTCTTTATTTGCACCCAGAAATTCTCAAAGCGATCCTAATATTTATTTACAGTCCTATGTTGTATTTAAATAAAAGTAGGGGTTGGTGTCATTTCAGCTGTTGCAAATTACCTAGATGCTAAATAACCCCATTTCAGCGTGCCCAAAATATGTTGTCGTTGTGTGGTGGCACCACAGGCACGCGTGCCATAGGTTCGCTATCGCTGTCGTACACCAAAGTACCCTTGTCATGGGTCAGCAAAAGGATAAGTAAGTATATGAAAAGTAAGTATTTTTGGGCCATAGGTAATTGGAAAATAACGTGGCTGGAATGCATACAGTTCTAATGTCCTCGCCCAGTACCGGTCGTGACAGCCAGTGGAAAAATACTCAATCTCCATTACCTTTTATTCTCACCGAAGAAAAAAAATCGAACGAATATGAATATGGATCGGTACGAAGTTACAAGTAAAATTAAAAAAAAAAAAAAAAAACCTACCCATTTTTATTTCTTGCTATATAATTTATCTAGTAGTAGACACGCTTCGATCGATTAATCTATTGAACACGTAATTATAACACGAAACCCCGCGAAAACACCACGATTCAAACAGTAAAACACTCATAACTTTAGAACTGCTAAACCGATTTTCATTAAATATAGCTAAGAACACTCTCGATAAAATCATCTTTCAAATCAAACTCGGTTCATCCGTTTGCTACGGACAGATACACAAATACACATTTACACAAACACACAGGTACACACGTCAAATTTATAACACCCCTCTTTTACCGTCGGGGGTTAAAAATTATTCCTAATACCTATCTCAATATTTTTATTGTTTGTTACAGATCGTACAGACAAGCATGGCCCTCCATTTGGAAATATTCTTTGAACATTTAAATGTCATTAAAAATAGATGTTGTATTGCACCTGTGTGCCTTCGAAATTTGAAATAAAGCCTTCACATGATTTTCGATAGAGAGAGTTAATGCAAAAATTCAACAGCAACCACAATAGTTAGAATAGGTAAGTCAACATAATTTAGAAGACAAAGAGTATTATGCAAAATTCATATAGACAGCTACCCCGCCATTATCAAAATTTTGAGACCTCAGTTCAACAAACAGAAAAGCTGCAGAGCGATTCAAAACGTCGCTAAGGCTACCACGAAAGTATTCGCTTAGTTTCTAAATAATTGTGAAATACAACATGGACGTACGAGTATATAAGTACTGTGTGTGGGTGTACTAAGTGCTGAAAGTACCTCACAATTTGCGGACTAAGCAAGCTTTTGTGTTTTGTTAAATAGAACTGTTGGCGAACCGACGATTTGTTTTGGCGTTTCCCTGATGTTGGCGGGAACGCATTTAGATAATCAGTAGGTACCGCAACTCGCCCGGGACACGGCGGAACCCGGCTCTGTATGCCTTATGAATTTATAACACTGTTTCCAAAAGAGCAGTGGTTGCATAGTGGTAACGGTCGCGACTTACAAGTTGTAGGTCGTGGGTTCGAATTTGAACCCAGGCAGACGCTTTACTTTGAAAACATCGTGAGGAAACCTGGACTTATATAATTAATGTAAGTCGGAAATAACCAAGTCAGAGGCCTGTGGGGTTTCCAGAGGCGGGTTAATTAACTCTGACACCAGAGGTAGCCATATACCAAAACAAAAAAAAAAAAAATCCAAATCATTTTTGCACGTATAATTGTTGAAGTTAACTTCTCAGTCTAACCAAATACATCCTAACAACCTTACTGATATTGTGCTAACTATTTATTGTACCGCATTTTATGCAAATATATAGCTCTGACTTTGAAATATTCATAGAAAATACGTGCGCTATAAGTATCGACTATCGACGTAATTTAAATTGCGACGCGCCATCAGGAATATTTTGTAGTTTGTTGTATCACTCTGTGATTCACAACATATGCCATTTGTAACCTAAACACCGTTCATGGTTGTAAGTCGTTACAGCAGCATGCAGACCAGAGCTAAGAATTTTCCAGTGACATTGAATTATACACCCTATAATCAGAGCCATTAGAACATCGGTGCTGTAATCAAACGACTTCTCGAGCGTCCTCGAACACACTCACGTTCTCATTTGCAGAAAGATTTATTCAATGACTTAAAAAAATCATCTATCCAGCGCAACTCTTTGGTCTGCGCTGAGACCAAGACTTCCGCGGCTTCTGATTAAGCGGAACGAGTCGCCGGCTCGCCTAATTTCCTGCAAGACAAGGCTGTATTAGCAAGACGTTCTCATTAGCAAGACAAGGATGGCTGGTCCTTACATAATCAAACGGTCCCCGTTTGATCCTCCTCCAGCCATTCTTTTGCCTATCCAGTAACCGGAGCTTAACCTCGCAATTGGCTTATCTATTCGATTCCATTAAACGGTGAATTTTACACCAATAATACCACAGATTCTCATTTATAGTATTCTCATTAGTAAAATGATCACGAAAACAAGTCTTCATGGATGTTAGAGGCTTTATTATTTTCGTATTCTTTCACAACGTTGTTCGATAAGTATATTTGCGTAAAAAGATACTTTCTTTGATAAATACCCAATTGAAAACATTCAAATATTATTTATTACAAGCAGTTTACGATGAGGGCCGTATATTTACTTTTATTTTGGTAATATTTTTTACAAGAAAAAGTAATTCTTTGCTGTCTGAAAATGGGAAAAATATTAGATACATTAGCTCTCTAATGCTTATTTTGTGGACGAAGTTATAAGTATCAGAAAGGTATATATAGAAATAATTTGTAGGTGTATCCAAACCTTCGGGTAATCTAAATATACGCACTCTCGCACACGCACAACTTAAAGCTTATTTTTATTTTATTTACATAACACAAAACACTCACAAAACACATCCATCATCGAGTGTTATAATCAACGCCAGGATTCACTTAACGAATGGCCGGTTTCTGAGGTAAATATGTATGTGCTTATCTCGATTTAAGCATCTGTCACTCTTGATCATCTGCCACTTTAAGTTTTCTGCGATGCTGAGCAAGGTTTGAGTATACGTCGTCAAGTCATGCCAAACTATACCTTATTGGCCGGTTTCTGAGGTAAGTAAGTATGTACTTACGAGTATCTCGATTTAAGCATCTGTCACTCTTGATCATCTGCCACTTTACTGAGCAAGGTTTGAGTATACGTCGTCAAGTCATGCCAAACTATACCTTATGTCATACAAAAAACCTTCATTGAAGTTCAATTGGGTTTCACAACTGAGAAAAACACATTTGATCATTCTCAAATTCTCAAACCGTTGTCAACGTTACATAATCAGTGTGGCCAGATTGTGAACCGTGGCCGACTTTTCGCCATTTAGGCTTAGTCTCGGAAGGGTGGCCGAGGCGACCAATTTTTACGATCGGCGACTGATCGCCAATTAGACTACCTTAAAAAAACTGGCCAAGTGCGAGTCGGACTCACGCACGAAGAGTTTTGTACCATTACCTAATAACGGCAAAAAAAACACGTTTGTTGTGTGGGAGCCCCGACAGACAGACGGATCGTGGAGTCTTATTTATTTATGTACACACAAAAACACTTTACAGAGAAAAGAAATAATACAGATTGAAGAGCACAAAGGTACTGCTTATTTCTTAGTAATAGGGTCCCGTTTTCCCTTTGGGTACGGAACCCTAAAAACATGGGACTATTTTAGGCGATTTCGGAACAAGAATGTCTAATCCTCAGGAATGATGAAAATAACTGGAAATCAAAATGCTTTTAACAGTTCATCTCTTTTTTCATTATACTTCAGTCATGACAACACGGGCAAAATAAAGATATGCAGAAAAATGTTTGCCAGATTTTGTGTTTGTGGTTGCCAGTGGCTTTTCCTGCGCGAAAACCGAGATCCTTTATCTATCCTACAGGAACTATGTGAAAAGTGAAGATGGACCGGTCATATGATTCGCGATAACGAAAGGAAATGGAGAAAAGCACCAAGATGTAGGCACAAAGTGTAAGCGATGGCGCGCTGTGGTATTGGCGAGTAGTTCATGAGAGACCCCAGTGGAAACTGTTAGTGGTGGCCTAAGCCAAGAGGCTCACTGAGATTAGGAACTTTTTATGAACGATTAAGATGTATTGTATAGACTGCAGTTTTATATCTCTGATTTCAGAATAAAAGGCTTTGTTATTCCGTTTATTTGTTATTATATCAATTTTTTATTATTAAATCATTTTATTATTAGTCATTGTGTAATTGTATTCCAAATGATATATTATCAAATACGTTCAACCATTGAGGTGTGATTAACCAATATCTAAACATACAGACTTTCATATCGATATAGAATATTAGAAGGATTTTTACGATAAGAAAAGGTTACAACGATGAAAATGTGTACAGAATTTGGTTTTTGTATGATACAATTTTGGTATCAGTACCTATAATAAAGATGATAAAAACAGCATGATAAGTCTCATTTATTTATTATTTTACAAAATAAGTAGGCAGATAATATATTGTTCGTTAACAAATATTAAAACACAGTCCTACTTCATCGGCACAAATCCATTGGCACCGACCCTGGCTAATATTGTTTTCCTTCGGAGGCTCTTCGATGGCTAGCAAAGCCTTTGGTCTTGAATTGAAAACCCAGGTCACTCATTAAAAAAAATATCACAAAGGTCCACATTTTTTTTTTTTTTATCTAATATAGGCTCGCGCTTGACCACTATCTCACCTGATAGTAAGCGATGAATGTTGGTAAATCACAATTGCAATCAGATTCCAATGCAGGTGCACGAATTCTGTGTGTGTGTCATTGAGATAACATGTACTACGTACGTACATTATTACCTAAATGGTGTGTGTCGGTTCTCTTCCCTTTTGAGAGATCTTGTGAAATTCTGAGTAAAATATTCTGTAGTTCTATGAGGTATCATAAGAACCAGCAACTGCTCGCTCTGAACACATTCACTTTTAGTAATTATAAGCTTAAATTCTTGATTTTGGCAATAACAAATTATATTAGATATTATTTTCTTTCGATAAGACATCATTCATAAAATAAATACGGTTGCTATGACAATCTTGAAGTGCCTACGATCCATTTCATAGTTTCATAATAAGGTTGTAAACATTTCAAATAGTTCTCTCTTAATCTATTAAGTTGCTTAATTATGAAAAATCAAGTAATTAAAGATTATAACATATTTAATAACTTGATTTTTTAAATCTTGAATGAAGTAATATAATACTAACGTACTTTTTATAGCTGTATAAAATTTATATTAGTAAATTTTATGCAATCTTGTGATGTCTCGGATTTACTACGGATGTACTTAGGGACTTACTTAACTGATCTAGGTAGGTTCTCAATTGTGAAACGTAATATACTCAAACGGTTCCTAAATTATTTGACACTGATTTGACAATACTCAACTGATTATTGCTGTTTTACTTAAATCAGAAATTGGCCATTAACCAACCAACTGTTTTGACTACACTACACTACTTTTTTTGGTTGACTAAATAGAGTATGCCTAGTGGCATTAAGTCCGCCTATGTACCACTATTGTACATGAAGATTAAATATATTTTTTACAAGCATACAATATAAGGTTGTATACATTTCAAATAGGTATAATTAAGTTGCTTAGTTATGAAAAATCAAGTAATTAAAGATTATAACATATTTAATAACTTGATTTTTTAAATCTTGAATGAAGTAATATAATACTAACGTACTTTTTATAGCTGTAAAAAATTTATATTAGTAAACTAGCTGTGCCCGCGACTTCGTTCGCGTGGTTGTCGAGAGCAAAACAACGTCGTTTAGATAAGAGTATATCACCTTTTTGATGATTTAGATAAGAGTCCTGACTTTGGTATAGTTGATTACGTTAATGCTTCTCTATATACTATGTTAGCGGTGGAATTACCCGGAGCATATACAAAAAGGTTGTTTGGGTTGCTAACACGTGATAGAGAAACATAGAGTTGGCCGTGTGAAAAACAATCAAAAGTAAGGTCTACACCCGCAACGGATAACGTCTGGCCTTGGGCTTTATTAATAGTCATAGCGTAACAGAGGCTTACAGGAAATTGCACACGTTTGAAAGTAAACGGAAAATTATTGGGGATAATGGGTATCCTGGGAATGAAAACAACATCACCGGAGCCGCAACCTGTTAAGATTTCGGCTTCGATGACATTTCGTTGGAGATTTGTTACTCTCAACCGAGTTCCATTGCATAGTTTTGGTGGGCTTAAATTTCTGAGTAGAATGATTGGTACTCCGACTTTTAAATAAATTTTGTGTGCTGGAAGACCTGGTGTATTTAGAGAGTCTAAAAACTCTACTGGATAGTGGGTGGCATCTCCTTCTTCTAAAACCGTGTTAATAGATAAATATTCCCTACTTTCTCCAGAAACATGTACCAATATTTGAGAATTTATTGCTGCTGCTTGGTCGTTGCGAGGTGCCAAAATAGCTCGTTGGCATAGCCAAGCAGCGTCATGGTTCGAGATCTCTGATGGATCTCCGTATACAGAGGAAATGAGTTCCTGCTGTGAGGCAACAGAAGAACACAGGCTTTCGACTAAAGTTACTTTACCTCCTTCTTGAGTCGGGTATGTGCCGTTACCAATTTGAAGTAGTAAATTTGAGAAAACCTGCGCGTTTGCGTCACCTCCCAAATATGCTCGCATATTAAAGCTCAAATTAGTTAATATGACACTACGCCATAAAATAGAGCTCTTTAAACAGGCACCTATTTCATCGGCCCTCGTTCCTCTGGGTATTATAGGGAGTGTCTGCCTGAAGTCTCCACAGAATAGCACCGTTAAGCCTCCCATCGGTCGGTCATTTTGTCTTATATCTCGCAACGTTCTATCTACAGCTTCCACAGCTTTACGATTTGCCATCGTACACTCGTCCCAAACGATAAGGGCGCAATCGCGTAAAACCCTTGCTTTATCACTATTGCGAGACACGTTGCAAACAGGGTTTTCTGTGCGGTCCAAGTCGATTGGTATTTTAAATGTTGTATGTGCAGTTTTTCCTCCTGGTAATAAAGTGGCAGCTATTCCTGAGGAAGCGACGGCAAGGGCAATTTTGTTTTGGCTCCTTATTTGAGCCAAGATAACTTTAGTGAGGAAAGTTTTACCTGTTCCACCAGGTGCATCTAAAAACAGCATTTCTCCTAATGAATGTTCTACACTACAGCATACTCTATCAAAGATTTGACGTTGTTCTGACGTCAAATTTGAACAGCCATTTCGCAATATTTCTGCTAACTCTTCGGGGTTGTAATTTATTTCAGATGTATACTCCCTATTAATTCGTTCCCCACCAACTGTCGGTGTCGGCAAGCCGTATTGACTGAGGGGGTTCCCTCCTATACTTGTAACTATATCTTGTATAGCCAGCAAAGCCCTATTATGGCAGCTTTCACGTACTTGGTCAGAAGTTTCACTATTTATATTTTGCTGTCTCAAAAAATCTTCGGCAAACGCGTCTTTATATTTTTGCCACAACTGCCCAGCGTCCGATAGGCCACAAAATGTCAACAAAATGGCAAATAAATGGCGCAAACGATGTGGACTATCACTGACGCATGCTTCGGCTAAAGCATCATCCCAATGCTGATCGCCATCTAATAAATGCCGTGCGCGGCAAGCAGCTTGAAATGTGGGATATTCTATATCGTCCACTTTGCGGAGCTCAGCAAAAGAAGTAGGTCCTCGCACTGTGTGAAGAAGAAGGCGTAAATAATAACACTCTGCATTATTTGGGTGCACCGTGTATACTCTTCCAATCACGTGTTCTTTAAAAATGCCGGACTCGCCTTCTACAGCAGTTCCACGTCTCCTGCGATTAAAAACACCTTGCTGCTTGTTATAAGTATAATAATGTGGCACTTCATTGTACAACAGAGACTTAGCGAAATTGTCTCTTTCGCAAAGGCGAAAGAATGCGAGCAAGGTGGTTTGTCTTGGGTTGTTCATTCTTTCTGCCACATTTTCTGGCTGAAAGTAAACTCGCTGCCCGCCTTCCAGGTGCACGTCAAGATGGATGACTGGCGGATACCTTTCATGAATAGGGAAACTCAAAATGCGCCAAACTGCCTCCGAAGAGCTTATGTATCGGCCAGATTGATACCTTGTCACTTCATCAAATTGGTTGTTATTTCTTAGTGCTATCATGGCTTGATCACTACCTTTATTAACATATTTACATATATATTTTATAGATTCGACGCTATTACAAATTTCAACATTAATGTGTGCTTGAAAAGCGTTTGACAAAACTGGAGAATACGGTACCACCCAACTATTATTTAGAATTATTTCTTGTCCACGGAATCTGACAGTAGCTGTGAAACCACCTTGTGACGGTGATCTTCGCCGGTATTGCGGATACCCATTTTCCCCAGCCATAGTTAGTTCTTTCAGTGCTCTGGGGTATTTTTTTGAGCATTGACCATCTTTCATGCACGGTGATTCCCTGTTTAAGAGGCCACATGGCCCGTGAACCATATGTGTTTTTACTATGTCATGCAAAATCGGATCTGCATTATAGTCCGGAAATTCTGCACTTATGACACTGTCTATAGCATCGGGACGAATTTTTTCTTCCAGCCACAGAAGAATGTGCGCGTGGGGTAAACCACGCTTTTGCCACTCGACGCTATACATAAAACAAAGAGTTGAACCGAAAACTTTCTCCTTTGTAAGTAGATTAATCAAGACTTTGAGTTTTAAATGAAAAATCCTAGCAATAATGTCATGTCTGTCGTATGACGCCTGTCCTGTGAGAAGTGCCTGGCAAATCTCCGTCCACTTTGGATTTGTTGTAAATGTTATAAAAAGGTCCGGCCGGCCGTATTTACGGACGTAACAAAAAGCATCTTGCGTTCGTTCGTGCATATACCGCGGACCGCCTGTGAAACTGGATGGCAAAATAACCAATCGACCCAAGTTTTCGACGTTATTATCTGATTGCATGGCGTCCCGCAAGTGCACGTATTCTTCAGCGCGTAACCGTCGCTGGTTAGTGCGAATATACACTAAACGTTCAGTTTCTATTTTTGCGTACATGTCCACAATAAATTGGCTGAACAAACCACGAAATCGTTGCAAATATACGAAACTGTTTTGCCTTATTTGTAAAAGGTAGGAATAGTATTGTTGAGCAGATATTTTTTTTTGATAATTAGTGACTCTCGTAGTAGGGTTCACTTGGTACAGCCCAAAATTGTACCCATCTTCACCATGACAATAGATTAGTGGATATTGCAGGGCGTCGTAAGCTCGGTGGGTTTCCAAAATGCGTTGAAGGCGATCGTCGCGTGTACGCAACACGATATCACGTCTCTCACACTCCTGGTCGACTAAAACAACTGCAACTTCATCTGCGACGGGTGCATTGTGTCTTCCACGGTGTTCACCCACAGGACGTCTATCGGCACTTATAACAATTTTGAAATCATTGCTGCCTTGTGGAATTGACTCCAATGCAGCTTTGAATTCACGAACGTACTGGTTAACGCGATGCAGCAATTCTTGAAGTTGACCCAAAAGCTCAGCATTGAGCTGGGGAAAATTGTGATTTCTAACATTGAGCTGTTGCGTGTAATCGGATACAAAATAAATTTGGAGAAATTTGGGTTCATTTTCTGGCAGCAAAGATCCAATAAGGTGATAAACTTGACCTTGTACTTTGAAGGTTGGCATGAACGGTCCTTCCGTTATTTGTTTTGCCCCAAAGGAAGTCATTTGGAAAGCACTGTTATATAAACGAATATTATCCAAAAAACGGTTCGACTGGGGATGATCGCCATTCAGGAGACTTATAAGTAAGTGTGGTGGATCTTGGAAATTTGGAAGAACAATTTTTCCATTTGAGCAGCACATTCCATCTGTCTCTTTCCTCCATTTCAAAGCATGACAAAAATTACAAATTTCTCTCATGTCACCCACGAAAGTAAAGCCAGCATAATTAATTCTAGACGAATATGTGAACCCTGATTTTTCCCTATTGTCCCAAGGTAATAAAATATTTGCATCGTCATTTTCCATGGACTCATCAGCTCCGCTATTTGTTTCTCTATTCATATGGTATCGAGCTCGTTCTATTTCTAGGCGAGATTGACGTTGTTCTGCTGTTTCTGCTCGTCTTAGTTCATCTATTCTTTCCCTTTCAGATGCAAGATAACTTTCATTGTTTCTTTGTACACCTACATAGTTATGTCTAGCTATTTCTAATCGTTCTTCTCTTTGGGAGAGAGATTCAGACTCGCGCGAGAGAGCGTGTCGCTCTCGGTCAGATGACAGACGTGCTTGGCGTTCCTCGATACTCTCTTGAGAACGCAAAGTCGCGGTCCGAGTTCTTTGCGAACTTAAGCGCGACTCCCTTTCTGTGAAAGTCTCTGACTCGCGTGAGAGAGACTGGCGCTCCCGATCAGCAGACAGCCGAACTTCGCGTTCCTGGATATTCTCTTGAGAACGCAAAGTCGCGGTCCGAGTTCTTTGCGAACTTAAGCGCGACTCCCTTTCTGTGAATGTCTCTGACTCACGTGAGAGAGAGTGGCGCTCCCGATCAGCAGACAGCCGAACTTCGCGTTCCTGGATATTCTCTTGAGAACGCAAAGTCGCGGTCCGAGTTCTTTGCGAACTTAAGCGCGACTCCCTTTCTGTGAATGTCTCTGACTCACGTGAGAGAGAGTGGCGCTCCCGATCAGCAGACAGCCGGTCTTCGCGTTCCTGGATACTCTCTTGAGACCGCAAAGTCGCGGTCCGTGTTCTTTGTGAACTTAAACGTGACTCCCTTTCGGTGAACGTTTCCGATTCACGTGAAAGAGCGATGTGCTCTCGGTTAGCAGATAACCGTGCTTCACGATCTTCTTCCGATTCCTGAGACCTACAAAGTCTCATCCTTTTCGCATTTCGGCTACGCAGCGAAAGGTTAGTTTTTTTTCTTTGAGGCATTTTCAAGGAAAATTAAAGCAATAAACAAAACTAACAACACTTATGACTGAATAGCCTACAAACTTAAAAGAACGGTGCGTCGAACAGTCTAGTGTGACAACGTATCGTCTGTTCGTGGTCGTGACTCAACGAATTGGCAACACTAACTTACTGTATAACGATTGGCACTATTGGATTCAAACTACGAAGTAAATCAAATACAATCTTAACTTCGTACTTCAAACCAATGACCAAAGTTGACCAAACGAAACCAATAAGATAAGCAAATACTTTTTTTTCGACCAATTTAGAAAATCGATAAACCAAGCAACCAAAGAACTTTTACGACACACGCAAGAACTTTTAAGACACCTAACGAAACCCAATTTGCCTAGTAAACACGGTGGACGTCATCCTCGCGCGGAAAATCTTAACACCGCGATTCAGAAAATGACGTCATTTGCACAACGCCATCTATCGGATTTAGATTTCAACTATCAACATTAGTTCTATTTTTAGTCTTAAGATGTCGTTGCAAGTACTATACTTAATTGCGTAACGTAATATTTTACTTCTTGAACTCACTAAATTAATCATATCTTTTGATAGAGTGAACCGATTTCGATGAAACAAAAACTAAGTTAAACCTCAAGTTGCGTATAATTTTTGTATATAAACATTGTCAGCATTGAATTCGTAGATTTTACGTGATGTGCGCACAAACAAACAGACAAACAGACAAACAGACAAACAGACAAAAATTTCAAAAATGATGGAAATGGGTTCTGTTACTTATCTTTTCACACGCTGGCTATTTTTTGTTTCAATTTCTTCAATGTACAAAAATGACTTTTCTACAGATTTATTATATGTATAGATTTTATGCAATCTTGTGATGTCTCGGATTTACTACGGATGTACTTAGGTACTTACTTAACTAATCTAGGTAGATTCTCAATTGTGAAACGTAATATACTCAAACGCTTCCTAAATTATTTGACACTGATTTGACAATACTCAACTGATTATTGCTGTTTTACTTAAATCAGAAATTGGCCACCCAACCAACTATTTTGACTACACTACACTACTTTTTTTGGTTGACTAAATAGAGTATGCCTAGTGGCATTAAGTCCGCCTATGCACCACTATTGTACATGAAGATTAAATAAATATTTTTACAAGCATACAATGCAATGCCATACCTAGCTTCTTCAAGTCAGTATCAAAGATTCTTTACTAGGAAAGGTCCCCTATATCGAGACAGACTAGTATACGATAAGTCTTAGTACTTTTCCGAGCTTTCCTCGCGTAGAACGTCCTTAATTTCCAGGAAAATGTAGTGAATAGACTAGACGGAAGATGTTTCAATAGCGTTTTAAAATTGCAGGACTTGTAGATCTCGAGAATGTAGCCGCGCATAAGATTTTAATGCTCTCCCTGGAAAAGATTCTGTGAAAACGTCGGCTTAAGAAATAAATATGCTGTATAGTGGTCGTGTTGCTAAAGGTAAGCACACAGTGGCGCATATAGCTGTTCGAATGAAAGGAATTTGAGTTTGGATGACTGAGAGTATATAATCTATGTAGTCTATGGAGAGTTATGGCAGTGAATTAAGAAACAAGATGTTGACGTTGAAAGATTGTAAAATAGTGTTTATTGAAATAAATTCAGTTAATATAGAGGTTTTGAAGCGTTTGATTGCCCGACCTCACGCAGCATACAGGTACAGATTGCTTTTTCTTCTTCTGGCCGACGTTGTTTTGAAGCATACAATGTTCTAGTAGGTTGATAAAAGAGCATTTAGACTAGTGACATTCTGTCAGCGATAACGATAGTCAGAAAGCCAATAAAATGAATGGGATTGACATATATTTCGTTAATGTACGTAGTACATTATTACCTCAATGTTAATGTAACGTTTCAATCCCTTACCCACATTTTGAGTTTTCAACTATATTTTAGAACCTCAGCTCACGCAAACGTTTATTTAGTAAAGAAAAATATCACCTTATTTCAAAAAGCTTATGCGATGTGTAATAAAGTCTCGTTGATGGATAGTTAGGTGTATCAAACGATCGGTTTTACTAGGTTCGGCTTGGCCGTAATGGTTTTGTCCTTGATTTTGATCGAGTGATGTGCCGCGCGTTGTAGCTGTCAAAACGCCCACGTGGCCGCGCACAGCAGTGTGCTTTTAGCAAAAAATAGGCAGTCATGGTGACTGCCGACAAAATGACAACTGAAAACTTTGGAATATCTGTGTTTTTGTATGACAGAGATTGGCGACGCACAAACTCAATTATTCTGTCACACGTCACATTGTCGATGACACTGTCACATTAGCATATCCCGTATGTTTAGCCCACCAAAAACACTCAACGGAGCTAAAGAAGTTTTCACATCTAAAACTCATACATCATACATGTTGACACCACGTCTTACATATACATCGGGTTTAGTCCATAGAACGGACGACAAGACAAATCACAAGCACGCACCCTGGCAGCAAATCATGAACAACTACGCGTGCCAATGCACTATTCTAACCACTTGCGTGGTGAGGACAGCAGTATATGGCAGTTGAGTAGAGTGACCGCCGTCGTAGAATCACTATCGATCCGTGATATTTTAAACAAAATTTTGTAACTGTGACTATTTGAATAAACCCGGTGAATCGAATCATTCGTGTGATTTCATTTTCACGATTGCACTCACTTATCTGCCCACACACGATGTCTTAACCTAAAGAATAAATCCTGACTGTCCGATGGTTTGCATCTATCGGGCACCCTTGATGCGACAGTCAATTGCTATTTCCGCCGAGGCTTTTCTCAAAAGAATGCAGGTAAATAAAACATAATTTTTATATTATACATTTAAGTTATTAAAAGTTGCAACAATATTGCTAGAGCGTTGTAATGTTCCAAATCCAAAAAACGCTGCTACAATGGATTTGATTTTCTTTGTCCGTAAATTCGATACTTCGCGTGTTCTGTTTTCGAAAATAATGACAATATTTCCATGCATGTTTGAGAAAAGAAGATTTATTGACGTCACCGACCGGATATGATGATAACATAACTGATGTAACTGCACTTTAAAGGTGAGGCCGCATTAGGCGTAACTGCGCCTCAGCGGAGCGACGCGACAAAATATATTGTACGAGATAAAGTGTAGCGTCGCGTAGTGCCGCTGCCGCGTAGTGCGGTTTATCTCATACAATATCATACAAAGTATATTTGGTCATGTCGCGTCGCGTCGCTCCGCTGACGCGTAGTGCGGTTTGACCTTAAGCCGTGTAAAAAAGATGTCAGTGTCAATATACAGCAACAATGGTCACACTGACAACTATTATTTTATTTTATTTGATATTAATGATTTCATCTTATTTGATTTTAATGATAATTTTTAACACAGTATTATTTATTTTATTTTATTGTATTGACATTGTATTTGAATGATTTTATTTAATTTTAATGAATTATTGTTATTATTAAGCTGGGAACAATTTATTGGACGCGGCTGACGGACGCGACTTACAGCCGCGACTGATATGTATGCACAGTCGTTTTGGCTTGCGGACGCGTCCGAACTCTATTCCCATAGATAATATAGCTTATTTAACGAAGATTATGTTTACGTAGAAACATGTCGAGTAATGAAAGTGAAAACGTAATTCTGTACTTCGAAAACACTCGATAAGTTTTTCTTCCATTTTTATTTATAAACTCGCACCCAAGTGCGAGATATCGCATAGTCAAAGTGGTTCTGACGCCCGGACGCATCCCGCACTCCGTGCACACCGTCGAACGTTGTCGGCTGACACAAACATCCAGCGGGCCAGATCTCTATAGGATGTCCGAACGCCCAAGGTCACGTCCACGACTTACGTCCGATAGTTTGCACAATGTAAAGTACATTCATTACCCAGATACTCTAAGACGAGGCTGTCAGTCGCGTCCGTCAGCCGCGTCCAATAATTTGTTTCCAGCTTTAGTAACCTTTAGATCAAAATTTTATATAAAACTAAGATTTAATACGAGCGCTTATCCCACCGAAAAACTGTTACGCAGTTTGGTGGTTTAACTGAATGTGCAAAAGTGTATGTTCCAAAATAAATGACTTATTTATTAATTAAAAGGTGTGCCAATCTCGCTCAGTCGGTCTCATCTGTAAAAATCTTACACACATAAACTATCTAAATACGCTTTAAACGGTACACACACACACAAACATAAGCACCGACGAGACCCTTACGCAGCGTCCGCAGTGCTGTCAATACTGAGCACCGTGACGCGACGAGTGGTCACGAAAGTTACCATACTGTTTGTATATTTTTACTGTGACTAGTTTTCACTGTGTCATTTTTACAGAATATCATTACATTTTGTTGGTTGAAAATCGCCCTTAAGTAAAGGCAACCTGAAGGGTTCGTATTCTACACTTGTAGCACTCCTAATGTATAAAGTAACATAAACTATTAAAAGTAAAAGGTGTTATTGTACCAAGTTTAGGAGCCAACTACAAGAATTACTATTACTATTTGTCTTGTGAACTTGGTACTTTATTGAATGCTAGTTTCTGCTAGCGGCTTCTCCCGTGTGAAAGTCGGATATAATCCCAAGAGAACTTTACAGTAATTTAATAATGCCTGTTATGGTCCCACTGCAGGGCAATGTCCTCTTATCATACAGATAAGGTACGAGCAGTAATATAGCTAGACTATCCTACTTCCTACTTCTATTATAAACGTGAATGTTTGTGAGGATGGATGGATGTTTGTTACTCTTTCACGCAAAAACTACCGAACGGATTCTGATGAAACTTTGCAGAAATATAGTTTATACGTCAGAATAACACATAGGCTATCTATACCAATATTATAAAGAGGTAAAATTTGTGAGTTTGTGAGGTTGTAGGGGTAATCTCTGGATCTTCTGAACCGATTTAGACGAAATTGGGCAGGGAGATAGTTACCCTCGGAAGGACATAGGTTAGTTTGTATTCCGTTGGGATGATAAAACACTTTACACGCAGGCGAAGCCGCAGGCAGAAGCTAATAATTTATAAAGATATTGAGAGAAGTACTAATAACACGCGGGCGGAGCCACGGGTGGCAGTTAGAATAATTTATATAGATACTAGCTTCTGCCAGCGGCTTAAGGTGGCAATCATCCCGAGAAAACAGGTGCCAGGGATAAAAAAAAGTATCCTATCTTATATTCCTGACTATAATCTATCACTGTGCCAAATATCATCCAGGTCCGTCTAGCCGTTTGAGAGTGCAGAAGTAACAAACACACACACTCACAAACGTTCGCCTTTATAATATTATAGTAGGATAGTATGATTAAGTAGAAACTAATTTCAGGCGGCCTTAGCCCCGGGCAGCAGCTAGTATTACCTAAACAATCTTATGAATCTTTGGAATACACCTACGCAAGTAGGCACTTGTACAGAAAAACCGTACAATTATCAGGAAACACTCATATTTTATGTTAAAGTACGAATTCTAAGACTAATTATAAAGGTTCTGAGAAAATGAGAAACTATTCAGCTACCTATAGGATAACAGCTGGATAGTTGCCACACTTTTTAAAATCAAAGCAAAATACTTTATTTGTCAAACTGGCTGGTACTTTGGTTTAATATCTACAAATTTACGAGAAGCAAAAATCATTATCCGTAGTATTGCCAGAGTATTATCGATTCTTGCTCTATATTTTAGAACATATAAAAGAAAAAAAAAAAAAAAAACAACTAGGCCAATAAGCGGCACTTTAGTACGTCAAAAATATAAAGTTAATATTAATTGATTCTACCGTCTATTCGGAGAAGTAGCTTGTTATGGAGAAGAACGGACAAGAAACTACACACTTACTATTTTAACAAAAGTGTTTTACAACATTTACATACATACATTCATATACTAGAGGACGTTGCACCCAGCACTACTATACTACGTATAGGTATAAAGTATACACAAGCACTGATAAAAAAGGTGCACTAACAGGCACATCTATCCTACATAGGGCATAGCTGACATCTATCCCGCAAAAACTTAGATTGCATTTTGCCTTCTTATGCAATCGCACAAAGACATGAGACACGGTCAAATTAGTGGTATGTTGGAGAATTTTTTAATAGTTTAATGAAATACCATGCGATTCATTCTCTAAACTAGAGTAATTACAATTGGGGCAACTATGCCCTAGGGGCAACTATCCTGGAGTTGCTCTGGATAGAGTTTAACTCAATAATGATACTAATTATTTTTAATATGGCTTAGTAATAAATTGCTCTTGACAATGAACTTTACTGCTGCGAAGCAGATCGGAATTTATTGGAACAGATACTTGACAATGAACTTGATTGATAACGCTTTATTACAAAGAATTTTAATAGTGCTTATTAGGGTTCCGTACCCAAAGGGTAAAAATGGGAACCTATTATTAAGACTCCGCGGTCCGTCTGTCTGTCTGTTTGTCACCAGGCTGTATCTCATGAACCGTGATAGCTAGACGGTTGAAATTTTCACAGATGATATATTTCTGTTGCCGCTATAAAAACAAATACTAAAAACAGAATAAAATAAATATTTTAGTGGGGCTCCCATACAACAAACGTGACTTTTTGCCGTTTCTTGCGCTAATGGTATGAAACCTTTCATGCGCGAGTCCGACTCGCACTGGCCGGTTTGTTTCATTATTATAGAGAATTTCAAGCTAGCTAGGCAGTGTGAGGAAAATGTGTGATTGTTTCCAGCAAAGCTGTGGAACGGTGTGTAGCTAAGTGACGCGAGGATGGGTAGCGGACTCTTTTCAGCTGTATATGCACACATTTCTAATACACATCCCTTGCTCGCATCCCTCGCACACATATCTCGCTTTTTATGTGTACAAATACCTAGCCCCGCTAATCTTAGCTAGAAAAAGAAATGAAAGCATTGGTGAACTGTACCTCCCGAAAAAAGAAAACTGTTTTGTGTTTCAACGTACCACCTAGCGACCTCGCAAATCTCATGTAATTCTAATATAAGTATACATAGCTAGTAATGCGTATTACAAGTGAAGTGGTTATTAAGTCAGCTATGGAACATGGTATTAAGGTTTTCATTTGGGATTGCCATGTCAATGTACGTATATTCCCGCGTCGGCGCGTCGGTCGTAAAGACTACCATTATTATGTTATAACAAGGTTCAGCATGGCAATCCGGGTAAAATCATTATATTTTATTTTATCTTTTGTTTTCTAACTTTAGGACAGAGGTCTATATTTTTCTCCTATTGTGTTTTGGGCAAGTGTGGACCAGAGGCTCTAAACAAGAGACATTCTATTAACAAAAACATCCCGACCGCGATTTGAAATAAGTCAAAAATGGATAGTAATGTCAAAGTGCTATCGAAACACCACGTGACCAATCCTTAAATTTTTGAAAACTGTACATAGCCTTCGTTGACGCATTGGCTAATTTTCTCGGGGTAACCATAAGCACTTAGAGTAAGGTTATTTCGAGTGTGCTTAAGGGACAGATGTATATGCCTTGTATACATCTGTCCATTCTAAGATCTGTCCCTTTTTTCCAGTAGTACCATGATAGTTTTGACACATCATGGTACGGAGGCTGTTCTATCTTTAATGTTGATAATAGTTCAGCAATATTTTTATTATGATCGTTGGAATTGGCGTGAGTACTCTTGTAGGGTTCTATTTCCAGATTTGTCAAAATATTGTTGATTTTCCCATCAGTTATTTGTCAATAGGTAGCAGTCCGGAATTGGATTTATGTCCAGTTACATAAACATACACAATTGGCGATATGTGGGTGTATTTTATGTAGCTCTACCCACAGGCTCATGTTATTGACATCTTTGATATTTAATAATGGCGCACAACTTGTTGAAACTTGAAAGCGTAATTTTTATTTCTATACCTATTTTTATCAGGATTTGTGGGTACCTGTTGATTTTCGCAAAAGCCACTTCAAATAAGATGTCTTGGCGTCTGACGCTAAGCAATGCTCCCGTCGACTAAGCTTTCTTGAGACGGAACCTAAACTACCTTTCGGCAAAGCTTCTTCGATTTTGTGTTCCAATGTTCATCCTTAATCTCAGTTTTGAATGCCCCTTTGTCGTTATAACCTTGGGGAAGGCTCTTAGCCCCATCTGAAACTATGCGGTATCTGTTTCTAGCAGCTCAGTTGGATGGCTAGTAAACGGGAATGTGTGCCCAGACTTTGTGCGCAGCAGCTCTCAACACAGTCTCATAGGACGGCGGCTTTCACTGGCAGTTTCCGATACTGCATCCAAGGTGTGGAATAATATTCCACCACCATTAAGGGTGCTTGGTACAATCCATACGTTCAGATCACGTTTGCGGCAGTATCTGATAGATGCTCAACGGAAACAAGACATGATGGCTCTTAGTATTTCAATTTTATAAGATGTCCACAGTACCTACTTATCTTTTCAATCTGTGTTACACAAAATATTTCCTATTGTTGCCATATGTGTCCCCAGTCCGGAAGAACTGTTGTGTCATAGTATTTTTTTTAAAAAGTATAACCCTTTGTTTTTATATCTGCACTTTTAAACGCTCATTTACGTATTTATGTTTACTCATTTATTATTATTTTATTCTTAAATAAAACTGTTCGCTCCGTCACTTGCCACTAGGTTTAATTGTTTCGGAGTCACCCAGTCAACACCGGCTATCGCTGAAAACCAGCGCTGTGGCTCTGTCTCGCACACGAGTCCCAGCATTATGCTGAGCGATGACCGTTTTGCGTAGTTGTGGCGCATACTTTGTAATTATTGTATTTATGTTTTTTTTTGTTATTTTTATGGTATGCGTCGTGCCTGGCGCAAATAAACAATTTTTCTTTCTTTTTCTTTCTTTCTTTTCTTTCATAAAGTGGAGGTTTTGAAATCTCCAGTTAATAACTTATGACAAAGGAAAATCGCTTAATTTAATGGCTAAGGCCACATACGTGCTACATTGTACGATCCATGGCAAGGTTACTCTATCAACTCAAGTAAGGAACAATGAATATGCCTCTTAATAACAAATGTATGCTGTTAATTGTGATTGGAGCTGACAGCTAGATAAATAAAGAGACTGAAGAAAGGGAACACCCAGGATGGGGAAAGTAAACATTAAATAAAATTCTTTAAAAACATATTATAACATAACATTAGGCCTGCATTCCCCGAAATGCTAGGATAGGATAGATGGACCCTATTTTCCACACTTAAGGTCTCATTTGGTCCGTTGTGCGTGCAGGCACGCCTCCTCTCTGTGATAGGGCATGGGCTGAAATCCACCACGCAGGCCCTGTGCGGTTTGGTGCATGTCACATGTCTTCGAGTTTTTGGTTCTAAGACATGCCGGTTTCCTCACTATGTTTTCCTTCACCGTTTTGAGAGCAGAAGTGAAAAAAATATTTACAAAAAGTATAGCGCCTGCCGATGCCTTGCGCAAATACCTCGATTCAAACAGTAAAACGCCTGAACTGATATCTTTTGAACGACTGAACCAATTTTCATTAAGCTTAGCTAAGAACACACCCAATAATGTCAAACTTATAACACCCTGCTTTTGCCGTTGCGGGTTAAAGACTCAATACCACTTTACGCCAACTTTTTTTTTTGCTTTTTTCTACCTGGGAATCGAACCCAGTAGCGCTTGCGAGCACCAGACCAGCAAGGCAAAGAATATGATTGAATAATTTTAAGATATTGAAAACGGGCTTTATTAACTAATAAATATACTCGTACTCTTCATTCGTGGGATTTACATGAGTAGTTATGTGGCCCGTGCCACATATAAAAGTCACAGCGGACCTTTGTGTCTCTGAAGTTGGCTCTGCCCACCATTTAGCAAGAAACAGTTTGTCATCCAGTATGCGACAAAAGTAAGCGAGTGAAAGAGACAGTTATACAATGCTATCTTCACCTTCAACATTGACACAAAAAACCTACCGCGCAGGGTCTTGCAGCCAATTCAGAAACACAAAGATCCGTTGTGAGTATTATAACTAACTTAACCTAACACGTAAATTCATGTAATAATTTATCTCGCTGGAGCGCCCATTGAAACAGATTGAGATAGTTCGCTTTACTGACAGAACTCAACAAATCTATTTATGATGCTATGCTGCTATTTTTAATTAACTTGGAGCTTTTCCTGGTAGCTGTATTGGATAATCAAACTTTAGCAAATATATTTTTATCACGCGGTATCTGACATTGCACTGGGATGTTATATGAAGATGTTTATGTAATGTACATATAAATATATATATATATATATGTCGCAGAAACTCCCCGTTGGCACCCAAATACCTCATTCAAATGAGACCAAGCAGAAACACCCCATTGGCACCCAAAGACCTCATTCAAGTTAGAGCAAGCAGAGACGCCCCATTGCCACACAAAGACCTCATTCAAATGAGAGCAAGCAGAAACGCCCCATTGGCACCGAAAGACCTCATTGAAATGAGAGCAAGCAGAAACGCCCCATTGGCACCGAAAGACCTCATTTAAATGAGAGCAAGCAGAAACGCCCCATTGGCACCCAAAGACCTCATTCAAATGAGAGCAAGCAGAAACGTCCCCATTGGCACTTTAAATGTTTGTTGCTCAATCATACCATAACGTCTAAACGGATCTGGATAAAATTTGGCACAAATATACATTATAGTCAGGAATTTTATAGATCATAGTCAGGAATACAGATGACATTAAAAGCATTATTTTATCTTACAATAAATAACATTATAAATGCGAAAGTTTGGATGTGTGTATGTTTGTTGCTCAATCACGTCAGAACGGCTGAACGGATCTGGATAAAATTTGGCACAAATACAGATTATAGTCAGGAATAGCATATAGGATACTTTTAATCCCGGGAATATGTTCCCTCGGGAAAATGTTTGCCTTTCACGCAGGCGATGCCGCTGGCAGAAGCTAGTAGGAATATAAAAAGAAAAATAATGACCGCAGACTGAACGCAATAAAAGTTTTACTAAGAATCGTGATTAATATTTTCATCAAACGGCGTACTTTCGCTATAGGAGTTGGTGGGCTACTCTTAATACCTTTACACAAAGATAAAAACACTTTATTTTCATACTAGTTGAGGTTGGTGGTTCCCATCACGCTGCAACATCAAAAGTTTTATGACGAATCGTAATTAATATTTACATCAAATCGGGCGTGCTCTCGCTGTGGAAGTAGAGGGGCTACTGATCGAACCGACTCCCGTGACCGAGCGATAGCGTATTTCAGATCGCGAGTTTTGCGTCTGCGCCGATATAATGATAAAAAATTATATTTCTTCCTGCGAACTTTATATTGCCCTACCAAAACTAGGAAGTGGTAACGAGCGGAATTTTGGGCGGGCTGTCTCATGTTAAAGACGTGTAAAAAGTGCTGGGTTTTCAGCACAATTTGAACCAAATATGCTTTAAATTTTAATTCTGAGTCGGACAACGTACCTAAATAGGTAGGTAATGTTAAGCCGTTGTTGCCTTTCATTTGATGGTCTTTAACAATATTTACAGGTAGAAGAGAGGTCATCTGTAAACAGTCTTGCCTAGGGATATCGTGTTACCCAGTTACTAGGTTCTGAGGTCGGATCGGCAGTCGCTCCATGTAAAGCATTGGTACTCAGCTGCAGCCGGTTAGACTTGGAGCCAAATCCAACATTATGTAGTTGGAAAAAGGCTAGGCACATTGATCGGTTATTTACAACATATACAGTAAACAGAAATATATATCTAAATTTAAAACTAGTTGAGGTCGGTGGTTCCTATCCAACTACTCTAAAAAGAAATAGCATAAGAAACTCAGAGGTCGCAGTCTCTTTTAAAGTCCAGAAATTATCTTAGTCAGATCGATTATATGAGAATCATACCGATTAGTGTCTGAAATAATATTTGAAGGACATATTCGAGTGCACACAGAATACACACCTTGCGCGCTTTTTGCTAGACAATATGTGTGCATCATTTTGTGATGGTATATGGTGGTCCCACACTGCTGTTAAAAATGTTAACAAACATTTTCTGACACTATACATTTACTAACAAATCTTAGGAATTGTTACATTCTGTAAAGAATTGTTAGATGTTTTGAGTGCTCCTACACTGTTGAAAAATGTCTACAAACATTTATAACATTTGAAAACATGGCATCGGGTCCCAGTTTGGATTTACCTTCCAAGGCTTCGGCACGAATATGGAAGAAGATTTGCTCATTGGCGCAGAACGCTAAGATTTGTTAACTAAACATTTTGTGTTTACTAACAAGAAAACATTTTCTGAACATTGTGATCAAATGTTTGCTTAGAAAATATTTACTAATATGTATTTGTAAACATTTTTAACAGCAGTGTATGAGCACCTTTGTGTACAAGAAATTGTCACAGTCCTGTCTTTAGAGCAAGGGTATTGACTCGGAGCGCTCATTTGTTTGTAGCGCTTCGTTTTTGTTTCGTCATGTTTTCGCTCGATCCACGCAATATTTCAAGCCTTAGCATAATTATTATGACTGGTCACTAGCTGGGCTTACTCAGAGATATGCCTGCAGGACTGATTGCTATATCTATAATAGTCTCACGCTAAACATCGTAATTGATGAGATACTATACATTTCAAATGTGTAGGTACTTACTGTCTTTCTCTGAACGGCTTTTCAGTTATACTCTTCAAATCTCCACTTTATTCGACAGGTATATATCATAACCGTTCTGCATTGCAACTCCACTCCTTATGGACGGCCAGGCCTAAGCTAGCAAAAATTATCCTAAGGGAACGTACTTCAGGAAAAAAAGAATCCTTTATCCTTCTCTGTTCGAAATAACGACGCATGAAAGCAAACTTTTAGTATCTCGAAAAGTTGAACTTTACACCAGAAAGTCTATTTCTAAAATTACTATTATACTCGTACTCTTAAATTAGCTGAATCGGGGACGCCATTTTCAGAACACGTGTTTCTAATAATGAAATTTTTCAGATTCAACTAATGTTAGCATTCTTAAGAGCGCGGCGAAGCATCAATTGTCCATACAAACATAATACCAAAATCATTTGTGATTTTAGCATATTTCCACCATATTGTGATGATATTCGGATTAAGACAGTATTTATCTAGGTCCCTACGTCTTCTTTTTTTCTAAATACTTTCCTAAAATGAAGTTTTAGCGAATTCCATTTTGTATATTTTTACAGCGTAAATGACATGATTTCATTTTGATATTTCTGTATTATAAAAAACAACATCTTTATTAATCTCGTAGCAGGAACATAGCTCATATTATCAAATTACAAATCATCGAACAAAAAATTTTAAAAACCTTAAGTTTTCATTCATAATTTTTGGTATTACGGAACACATCAAATTAATCACACATTTCCAATAGCTAGTATTGCTGTCGCGTCAAGCAAATGTCAATGTGTGCGTGGTCGCACTGCTCACGGTTGTGTATCGTTCGTACGGCGTGGGGTTTGTTCGGGGCACTTCGGGTGTGCTTCGGGTGTGTTTCACTGTTTTTTGTCCTACTGTTCTGTGGATTGTTTGTTGTCATTATTAGATGATTACTTTACTATGCTTTATGTGCGCGTTTATTTATTTTATAAATTGTACTTATTTTAATATTTCTGACACTATTGAATAATGCTTTGAACTTGGATTTAGATTTGCCTTGTGATTTGAACTTTGATATTGAGTAATCTACTTTTTTACGAACTTTGCGTTGTTTACGGACTTTTTGTTATTTACTATATGGTTCGGTTGCCGACATGGTCTTCGAACGTTGGGATGTTTCTCACAGGAAGTACCTATTTCCCAATGACAATACAATAAGTTAAATTAATAGGTACCTTAGTAGATCTATACTAATATTATCAAGCTGAAGAGTTTGTTTGTTTGTTTGAACGCACTAATCTCAGGAACTACTGGTTGGAATTGAAAAATATTTT
Organism: Orthosia cruda; assembly: GCA_964057195.1. Taxonomy (NCBI): domain Eukaryota; kingdom Metazoa; phylum Arthropoda; class Insecta; order Lepidoptera; family Noctuidae; genus Orthosia; species Orthosia cruda. The sequence goes on from OZ059825.1 coordinate 47,930,444, forward strand.
TGCGTTGGATAGTCCATTTATTGAGGAAGGCTATAGGTTATAACTTCAAGTTACAACCAGTAGGAGCGGAGGATAAATGAAAAATGTTGCAAAAACGGGCAAAATATTCCTTTTTGAGAGCTTTTGTTGCGTGCGTTGCGTACGATCATGTATGTAGAATAGATTAGGTATGTAGATAGGGTAGGGTAGGTAGGTAGATATGTAGATTAGGTTAGGTAGCCAGTTGACGGGAGCGAAGCCGCGGGGGACAGCTAGTTTTGTATAAATTAGTATTTACCTACCTACCTATCCATCAACTTACGAAGCTTTGTTTTTTTTGTTTGTTTATTCATGTCATGAGACAAAGCGGGCGTAGGTAATTATCTCAAGGATACCGCTAAGACTTACCTACATTGCTCCTCTATACTTACTGTGACGTTACGGCTCACCCAGGGTAGGGTGACCATGCGATTGGACTTGCATGCACAAGCGCGGTTTTATGCCCTCCTTCCAGTTTTTGCTGGACTTTTTTGTAAAATTCCTGTTACAAAAAACTAAAAATCCAAATTCGTTCTACTTTATTTAACTATTCTTTTTTATCTGGACTTCGGTGACCCTTACCCTGGAGAGGATCTAATAATCTTTGGTAACTGGCTGGCTAATCGACTTCATAATAAACTGCAAAAATATTTTCAGAGCCACGACGATCAAGGAAAAAACGCCTTTGGCCATCAGTTTTCAGAAAGAAACACTAGAAAGAAAGAAAATAAGCGTGTTTAGTGTGGATCTTTGACACTTTTCTGATTACCATTATTGTATTTTGTTTTTCGTTCAGTCGATAATATAATTATGGTCACCCTACACGACTTTATCAAGTTTCGATTTATATTTTTTAAACAGATGAATGAAGATCTATAAAGTAAGAACATAACAAAATAATATTTTTTTATTAAAAATCCTTGTTTTTATTTTTAATATTCTTAGCTCAGAGCGCTGTTATTTATCTGTACCTACTTATATGCGTAAATAGGCATACATTATTGGAATATTTGTCTTTTACTTGTAATATATTACTTGCATTCATTATTTATTATAACAAAACATATTTGATAAGTAGAAGGAATACCAACATAAATAAAAAAATAATAATTTAAAAATCAAAAACCCGACTGCGAACTAAAACGATGTAAACAAGTAGAAAATCATGCTGTGCAGTCGGAGGATCAGGTGGTCAGCCACACCAGTTCGCAGTCGGGTTTTTGATTTTTAAATTAACTTTTTTTATTTATTACTTTTTAGTTACCTATTTTTATTTCGAATCGCATTAAACATATAAGTGGTATATATTTTTATAATAACCTTTAAAAATCCTTCATTTTGATTCCCCACTCGATGGGTTCCGAAGAAAAAAAATATTGAGTCGCTCCCAATATGGCGCACAAAAGCCGCCATTTTTGTTTATTTTTAACGTCACTTATCTAAGAACTCTTGGGCGGCCAAGCCCTATCTAACGATGTATTAATTATAAAAATCCATCTAGCGGTTTGGAAGATATGAGGTAATAAAGAATATACATGCATACAAACATACATACATACATACAAGATACGCGCGAAAAACATAACCCTTTCCTTGCAGCCGGGTAAAAAGACAAAAGAACGCGGGCGCCATTCGTGTCGGCCGGCTTTCGAGTCGATAGGATGATTAGGTAGCGATATCTAACTGCTCACACACACATGGCTACGTACGGCGCACCGCGTGTACGTGCAAACAGAGATAGCAATACTCCAAACGAATTTTTCGCTCGCCTCGAATTGCATTTGCGAGCTTCGTTCGCCGCGCCCTTAAGTAAGTCTACCATGCATTTTATAATAGCTACAGCAATTGGTATTTCAATTTCAGGTAGCAATATTGGTGTATCTAGGTAATTGTAACAAGGACCATGTATCTTGACTGCTAAATAGTATTTATCTATAAAACATTGAAAAATTGTTGATTTTATAGTATAATTAAATGTATTTTAAATTTTGTTTTGTTAAAAAGTTTAGAAAAATATGTATCCACTAAATTATCTGTTATTCTTAGTCATATAAGGTAATTAATCTAGCCTTTAATAATTAACCTTTGTATATTCCATGGTGCTTTTCCCGAAATATTAAAGTGTACTGTGATTAAGCCTATCTTTAAGAAAGGCGACAAGAATGATATGAGTTGTTATAGACCTATTGCACTATTACCTATTTCATCCAAAGTTTTTGATAAAGTTATCCACGAAAACATATATACTTCGAGGCAAATAACTTATTTGCTAAAGAACAAATAGGTTTCAGGAAAGGTAAGTGGATAAATAGGGCAATATTTTCATTTTTACAAAGTATTATGGTAGAGATTGATAAAAAAAAACTATGCGTGCGTCCTTTATATGGATCTAACAAAGGCCTTTGATTACGTTGATCACAATATATTGTTAGATAAGTTGTATGCGTATGGAGATAGGGGAAACGTTTACAATCTCATAAAAAGCTATCTTTGCAATCGAAGACAGTCAACACACATATCACAAGGTTAGATAATTCATCAAAAAGAAATACTACTTACAAATCAAATAAAAAAATAAAATTGGGGTACCACAGTGTAGTGTATTGGGGCTATTATTATTTATTATATAAATAAATTACCTACTCGGAGTAACGTTCAATGATACTGTTCTTTTTGCTGATGACAGTACAGTTATATTTCCTGGAAGAGACAAAAGACAAAAGCAAATAGAGATAAATAATACCTTAGAAAAAATTATAAAATGGCTAACCATAAATAATTTAAAAATAAACTTAAGCAAAACAAAATTAATGACGTTTCGAAATAGAGTTGATACATTAAAAGAAATGGATATACAATACATAGACACATAAATTGAACAAGTCAATGTAGCAATCAATGTTTACTCCTAAGAACCTTAGGAGTAAACATTGATTCTCAGTTACATTGGAAACCAAATGTTGAAATGTTGTGTAAAAAACTGAATTAATATTCATATGCTATCTACATGTTATCGAAAACTATTAATACGACATCAGTTCTAACAGCATATCATGGCTATGTTACCCCTTTATTGATGTATGGTGTCATGTTCTGGGGAAACTCTCCAGATAAAGAAATGGTATTTAGAGCGCAAAAAAGATGCGTTAGAGCGATTTTTAGGATGAAACAGACTGAAAGCTGTAGACTAATATTTCCAAAAATTAAAGTTTTCACTCTACCTTGATTATATATATTGGACATGATTATGTTTGTCAGAAATTACAGCAGTTCTTTTATTAAATTAAAAAGTCAAAGGTACCGATTTAAAATAAGCTTTATTCCTAATAGAACTGCACTATTGAACAATAGTGTATTTTGTATGATTCCTAGAGTGTATAATCATTTACCCAATAACTTACTCGCAATTTCTAACAATGATATTTTTAAAAATAAACTAAAGAAAATACTGTTAGATAAATGATATTACTCAGTAAAAGAGTTTCTGGATGATACATTTTAGAGAAAAAAATGTATATAATAATTGTTAATCTAATCGTACATGTATCGTAATATATCGAATTATGTATATTTGTATAACTGTTTTTGCACTGTTTGACATGTATTGATCTTTCTATTTCTATTAATTGTAATAATATAAACTATAAATTAATGTATGCTTGACATTTTCCGCTGTAATTTATTGCCTTATTTACTTGATACTGTGTATAATTAATTAATTTGTAATTTTTACACAAACAATTATAAAGTTTTTGTGTTGTTTTAACACCTTTATAATTTGTACCTACCCATATTCTGCAAATAAAAGATTTGAATTTAAAAAAACAAAGTCGTATCAAAAAATATGTCGTAGTAAAACGTTGCTCAGAACGTCCAACGCAGTATTTTGTCCTGGTTTCAATTATGCAAATAAGTAATTAAACAATTTTTCAAGATACTACAAACGCTTTCCAGCGTCGATATATCTCTACAACAAAATTTTTCAGCGGTTTAGGCGTGAGATTGAAAAAAAAATACAGTACAAAGATAGTTACTTTCGCATTCATAATATTAGTTTGGATACACGTGCCCCACTGTTCCGCAAATGGAACTAGAGTGCTGTCGAAGGCCAACTGGTTCTCGGTATCAATACCCTGGAGTATAGCTCGTGCGGGCTATTCTAACGAACGGTGCATTAAAATAGCGTCCACGAGCGACGGTATCAAATCATACCACAACGTCCTGCATATTTATGCACAGATTGGTGACCTTTACCACTTTGTATTCCCATCTTACTAATATTTTAAACTAGCTTCTGCCAGCGGCTTCACCTGCGTGAAAAGTATTTTCTTATCCCATAGGAACATTATACTGGGATGAAAAGTACCCTGTGTGCTATTCCAGCCTATAGTACTCGTATGTCCGTGTTAGTGTATCCGTTCAGCCGTTCTGGCTTGATTGAGTACATCCATCCTTCCATCCAAACGTTCGCATCATACTAATATTATAAATGTGAAAGTTGAAATGTATGTGTGGATGTATGTTTGTTATTCAGGCCTGGGTGTCTAGTAAGAGGGGTGCTACTATGAAACTCCAGAAGGGAAACTTAATAACACTGTCCACGGGCATCGAACACAAGATCGCAGGCTCATCAGTAGCACTTGCGACTACTACACCGTCGAGGCAGTCTTTGTATCATTTTAGGGTTCCATACCCAAGGGGTCCAAACAGAGCCCTATTAAATTGCTGTCACTCACGTGTCCGTCTGTCTGTCCAGCTGTATGTTTGTCTATTTATCCATCGTTTATTTTTTTCTGTTGTCTCGCGCTTGACCACTATCTCACCTGATGGTAAGCGATGATGTGGTCGACAATATTTAAACTTTCCATTGATCTATGAATTTGAAATTGGGTGTTAATATTTATTATTACGTATATTTTACTAACAAATACCAATTTATTGCTTAATCGGATTTTAATTTGGTACGGAACCCTAAATGTACGTAGCCTGGACACGCTCTTGGCCGCATGGTTTGTGTCGATATGACACAAGAAGAGTAAAGGATTCTAGTTATTCCATACCCATCGATAAGGAAATACTTGCACGTTGGCGGAGTGCATTATTATTTGTATGCTACAAATTTGACGAGCACTAGCAACTGCTAGGATGTGAGTTCTAGTCTTGGTTGTAAACACAGGATGAAGCGTGTAAAGGGGGTTACATACTACATCCGAGCTGAGTCCGTGATTTGTGTTCAGAGTTCTATCAGAATTGAAATTGATAGAGTCCGGATGTAGTGCATAAGCTTCCCTACAAGAAGTACTACGACTCTTTGGAACCGAAATTTCTCGGATTCGGATTGGATGCAGTGCGTAACCGCACAGGTATAAGTAATAGTAACTAACACTACCGTGCACAGTGTCTCAAGGCAAAAGTCGTCAAGGCAGAAATCGACCAGTGTGTGTTGCTAGTGATCACCTATGGGAGCGAGACGTGGTCACTCACAATTGGCCTTATCAAAAGGGTAAAGTCACCCAAAGGGCAATGGAGAGGGCTATGCTCGAAGTTTCCTTGCATGATCGCATCAGAAATGAGGATATCCGCAGGAGGACCAAAGTTAAAGACATATCCCGAAGAATTGCGAAACTTAAGTGGCAGTAGGCAGGGCACATTGTTCGCTGTACGGATGGGGCCGAAAAGTTCTGGAATGGCGTGAAATGGCGCAAACCAGAAAACGACGCGTTGGAAGGTCTCCCACTAGGTGGATTGATGGCTTGGTTAAGATTGCGGGAATGCGCTGGATGCAAGACGCACGGAATCTGTCAATGTGGCGACGGGACGCCTGGGGGAGGCCTATGTCCAGCAATGGACATCTTTCGGCTGGAATGATGAAGTAACACTACCAGTGTATTGTAATCAAGCGCTATCGAAATGCCACGTGATCAATCCTTTTTGGCATTTAGACCATTGACTTCGTCAATCATCAATGATACTTACTTGGCTTATGTTTCAAAGTAGGCCATCTCCTTTCTGGTAATCCTTCTTTTGCACTCAAAACTTGTCTACCAACAATATCCAACATTTACGATTTACCCTAACTATTCCTCTTGTCTGTAATTCAAGGATTTTATGTCAACCCGACTTCCACGTAGTTCACAACTTTCTGTCAAGTACCTACCTTCCAAAGGTAAAGTCAGGTAGTTGTGTGAAATATTTCGTAGGCATCACAGTAACAATGGATACGGTTAGGTGAAACTAAGTTTTTAAAAGGCTTTTAAAGAGTTTGAATTGTTGGATTTCTACCTATAATATAAATTACTACATTCTACCCGTTGTTTTGTGGCGAGAAAAGTGGTTTTATTGATCCGATCATAAAATCTCATAGGGTCACCCGCTGGGATAATCTGAAGATGGCCTGAAAATTTCATCAAAATAGCTCCGTTTTGGAGTCCATAAGGATCATACATACCCACATTGTTTTTTTTATAAATATATACTTAATAGATTCGAGACTACTCAAAGTGTTTGTAAACGCCTAACGGCCGGTTTCTGGTTTCGTTTTTAACCTCAAATAATTAAATCAAAAACCCGCCATAAGTATTCTCATAATATCTAATTAAGTATTTATAATCTGACGTGAATGCCCGCCTCAGTCGTTCGAAACAAAATTCTATTCTCCCCTGTAGGTATTTATCCTGTTACTACCCGGGCACCCGTAAATCTTGGATATAAAAAGTTTTGATATAAAATGTTACGACTTAGCAGAAGAATTTATCGTAATTTGTTCCTTAATAATTCAATTTATTTACTTCGGTTCTTAATGAGGAAATGGTTGGAACAATGCTAACAAATATTCTGAATATTTTAATTAGGTTATATTCGACCGTGTATTTACGCTTCACTGGTCGGGGGACACAGTCGCTGGACAATAAATAAAGGCAATTAAAATATCGTGTCCCTTGGCGGGTTTTCTGTTACGTATTTACTCGACTATCTCCCCAGAATTTTAAGTTTGGTAGTTGCAATGTTCATCTTTTTATTCATAGCACCTAAACTGTTAATCAGATTTGGACAATGAAGGTGTCCTTGGATTTGTATAAATGTTCCACATAACAAAGGCTATATGATGTCTCCTTAAATCTAATATGGCAGTTAGGAAAACTCAAAAACCAAACGCAAAAAAGCAAATCATTTTGGGTAGGTACTGCTTATTACAAATAACTGTGCAGTCGACGCTTGTACGCTCGACAGATGTATTCAAGTCAGATACATCCGTCCCTTACGTACACTCAAAATAACCTTGACAAGAGCTTATAGTCACCCTCCAGGTCACTCTAACGTTCGATTCTCACTTTTGGCGCACGAGGCGAACGCGGGGCGCGAAATAAAGGCATTTGTTGCGATAAAAATCCTAGCTAAGTACTTTGATCGGAATTATGTTTATTACGGTAGTAGTAATGTTGCCTGAAAAGGCCATAAAAATCCCAAAGGAGAAAAAATACCGGCCATGTGCGAGTCTGACGCCGCACAGAGGGTTCCTTATAAATTACTAACGTACATAAACGATGAAAGCACCCAACATTGCTCTAATGAAGGGACAAAATTAACTTTGCCGTTCGAAAACTGTTGTCCTCATATATCAATGTCCAAAATATTTACTTTTCCAAATACATTTTGTATGTTGATCGACTATTACTAGTGAACTTGTAAAGCCTACTTAACTGTGATAGTTTTCCTTTTAATTTCGTTATATTTACTGCTGCTGTGATTTTTTCACATATCCGAAAGCAACCATTTAGCTGGCATGGGGACTCTTGTCTCTAACAAAAAGAAAAAATTCAAAATTTTAAAAACCACCGATACAATTATCTTGCGGAAACATCCCGATTCAATCAGTAAAACGCTCTTATCTTTTGAACGGCTGAACCGATTTTATTCAAACATAGCTAAGAACATTCTCGACACAATCACCTTCCAAACAAAAAAACTAAATCAAAATCGGTTCATCCGTTGAGGCGCTATGATGCCACAGACAGATACACAGCAACACACGTCAAACTTATAACACCCCTCTTTTTCCGATTTTACGCAAACGGATCCCTGAATCAAAAAATGGTTTTCGCACACCCGTAATACTTTTGAATGGCCTATCCAACGATACAATTTTACATAAGATTTATTATTTGTCATTCGTTTTTGAGATACCTATGAGCCAACATAAATTGTTTTTTTGTGTTTATCTGTGCATATAGTAATTTAGGCTAGTCAAATTATGTTTATATGCTCAAGAGAGCCGTTTAACATTCAAAATGCCGTTTACTGATATGGTTTCATGTTTTGATAGCAATATTATCTATTTTAGGTATTTAATTATGTAAACATTGAAAGTTAACGGTACCTACTGAAATATACCACATTGTAGTGTTTTTCATCGACAGTACTAAAGAAATGAAACCGTTTCGAACATAATACAATGTGAGAAATAATAATCTAATTTTTTGTTCCACTGGGATTTTTATGGACTTTTCAGGCTACATACAAAATTAAATTCAATAATTATCGTAGTTCCGGTGACTATAGGCTGCATTATTAGTAGAGTTTAAGTTTTTCAATCTTGTCCCGTGTTTCAGACTGTCACAAACACAGTATCGTAGGTAGGGGTACTCAAAAACTTTGTGGATGAATCCTGTGATTACTCGTTTCACTCTCAAATAAAGCGATTTATTAGCGCCGCTCTATATCAAAGGAACCCGTGACTTTGCGAGCACTAACCTGTTAAGCTACCTTATTGTCTGACGACTAAATACCCGTTTATTTAACAGGTTTAGTTGTTAAGCATTTTCTGCAAGAATTTTCGGAATTTCTAGAAGTGTTGTGACGTGATTTTGTGGACGTTGCTGTCGTGAGTTTTGGGGGTTTTGTGAGATGTATACAAGTCATATACATCTGTCCCTTACACACTCAAAACAACCTTACTCTAAGAGCTTATGGTCACCCTCCTGTTGTTTTATCTAAAGTGAATGAGTTAATTTTTAACCGAATTTCCAAAAAGGTTCTATGTTCGACTTAATGTTTTTTTTTTCTATGTTCACCGATATCTCCGACAATTGTGGACCGATATTGAAAATTATTTTTTTTGTTGTAAAAATTATGTTCCGAAATTGGTCCCATTTTAATGTGATGAAGATCTGATCAACAACTTTTGAGGTTTACTAGATAACTCTTCAATAAATAACGGCAAATCTCTCGGGGTTGCTGCAATCGCATGTCTTTTTATTGTTTATACCATTTTATAACATAACATTACGCCAGTACGCTCTAAAGGGGTATGCAGATGTGTACAGTTCAACTTGGTACATTCTCATTTCACCGGTTATGTTCAAGTTTCGTGATATTCGGGTAATCTATTTATTATTTTATATGTATCTTACTAAACAACTTGCCTATTAGGTAGGTACAACTAAAAAGTGAAACAAAATATATATATATATATATACTACCGACATTCTAATAAACTTTTTTTTATGATTTTTTATCCTTGTTCATGAAAAAACACTGCTAGTACTGTGATATTGATTAAGAATGAACCAATAATGCATTGAGTATAACTAAAAAGTTGTATTGGCTAATACGGATACCCGTATGTATATATATATACATATATACATGTTAAATAACCAATACCTGCTCTAAGAATGTGGCAACAACCTATACATTTATAAAAACTACATTTCAGATAATAAAAGTACCTACTGTGACTAGTAAAATATAATCTCGAAACGAAGTGCCTAGAGATACTTCAACAACTTCGACTCATCCGATATTTCAAGTATTTCGAATATTCAAAGTATGTAAACAGAGCTACAGGGTGGAGCGCCAATCGACACTTTTTGAAACATGTCCCGCCGCCCGGTGCCGAACAAGTCAGTAGGCTGGCAACATTCGACTTAAAGTTCACCTTTAACAGACCTCGTTTGTATAATCGGCTCAATGATCTATAAATATTCTATGTTTTCAGAATCAAGTCAAAACTTTTTGATTAGGGGTCATGCGTTGGCTTAGTAGGTACAAGTACATACTTAACTTTTCTGCGATCAGCCTACAACGAGCAAAAAGTTGTGGGTTGATTTAGAAGATCACGAGTAATATACCTTGAACAAGGTTATGTATGATGCTTTTAAACTTCCTCGTAGATTTCACCCACTTTTTCCACTCACGAGTAACGTATGAAAAGACCCTCACCATATCGAGCCATCAGGGCCCGGGACAGTAGGCCTTTCCTGAACATGAGAAAACAATTTAGACGGTCAAATATAGGTACTCGCCGTAAATTTCTCCCACTTTTATCCAATCGCGACAAACGTATGCAAAGACCCTTACCATACCGAACCATCAGGGCCCAGGACAGTAATCTATTCCTGAACATGAGAAGCTAGTTTAGACGGTCAAATAAACTCGTACTTCATTTAAATACTTTTTTCTTTCGTTTAGCAATACTTTTTAATCGTCCAAATGTACCTACTGAAAGTTCTCAAATAACACGTAACTTCTTTGTCCCCAGGAATGCTCGATCTTCGTGTTCGACAAGCGCATTGTGGAGAAGCTCTATAAGCCGAAGCGCAAGGAGACCATGTTGGACAGCATCCGGTTCAGCGTCATGACCATGGACAAGAACCGCCATTCCAAGATGCTTCAGGTCATCCATCATCTCGAGGAGAACAACACTACCATCGCATTCGCGTCGGAGCCGGTCCTGGGAAGCCTCCACAACATATTGAATTGGCATGTAAGTACTATAAATAGCTAAGGATCGTATTAAGGTGGGAACCTGGCATCGAGAGCTTATTTACGACGTATCTACGGCATTTACTGGAGCCCAAGATAGTTACGCCCAAGTGGTAAGAGCTGGAGCCAGTCTGAAAGAAAATAAAAAAGGAAAAAGCACATTATAGAAAATCAAAGTACTTTAAAATGTAATTTAAAGTTTAGCAAACCAAAGTTGATTAGTGTCGCCACCACTAAGACAAGATCATGATCAGTCAAAGCCATTATGATTCCGTTGCAAAAATAATAGTGTCTGCCTCTTCCCTCTGGCTGTGGTTCGGATCAGACGTGTTTTTGGAAGTGTGACTGATTTTTTAATTTAATTTTTTATATTAATTTGCTTATTTAAACCAAGTGAATACACCTAAACTCGGACCCTCCTTGTCTATCTTGCGGGAACGTCCATTGAGTGCGGCGGCCATATTGGATTGTGTCGGAAATCTCTCTCTCACAATCTGCACTGTCGACGAGCGTGCCATCGAGGAGATTGCTGAGGTTGGATAAACCATCATTTTGAAAAGTTCGAAACTTCGAAAAGTTTCGCATTCAACCGGTGAGATTTGAACCCGGGCCGCGTCGGACGCCGCTCCGAGTTGGTGACCACAGCGCCGAGTAAGCGTGTGCGTCACCGCGCCAAATTAGTCTCCTGCCTACGAATAACTGCGTCACGCTCGCTGCTACGCTGCTACTTTCCGCACTGAGTGCTACGCGGCTACAGTGCTACGACGCGTCGACGGCCGACGCTCTTATCTGCTACGAGACACTTCACACAGGGGCCTAGCAGGGATCGGCTACGCAGCTGCCGCCGATTACGCATGGATTCATCTATGAATAAATCCGCTTCGGAAACAGACATCAACATGATGGGAACCGATAAAACACCGCCTAACTTCGTTTTTCGACGCACTAAGCGAACCAGGGAAGAAACAACAATAGGCCTGCAATTAGATGAATTTAAGGAGGAGATGAGGAAAATGATGTCGCTTTTTACGGAAAAACGAGAAAAAGAGCTGCAGGAGATTAAATTTACGTTGAAGGAGATACAGCAGTCTAACATTGGTATAGATAGCTCCATTACATTTCTAACTGGGCAATTTGAAGAGCTTAAAAAGAAAGTTAATCTGCTAGAGAAACAAGAGAAGGAAAATAAGCAGTACACCACCATTCTAGAGGATAAAATCGAGGATATGCAGATGGGCTGTCGTAAAACAAATTTTGTGATAAAAAATGTACCAAAGAAAGCCAACGAATCCAAAGAAGACCTCTTAGACATGGTTATGTGCCTTTCTAATAGTGTAGATTGTAAGATCGGAAAATACGACGTCAAGGATATCTATAGAGTAAGAGGCAGGAATAATGAGAGCCAGAATATGCCAATAATTGTGGAAACCAGTTCTACCCTCTTGAAAACAGAAATACTCAAAATGGGAAAGGCGTTCAATATTAAACATAAAACAAAACTATGCGCTAAACATCTAGGCTTTAAAGTTCAAGAGGATACTCCCATCTTTGTGGGTGAGCATTTGACCCCAAAAGCGTCTCGTCTACATTTTCTTGCTCGTGACCTATCCAAATCTGGTGCATACAAGTTCTGCTGGACTGCATATGGCAAAGTTTATCTTAAAAAAGATGAACAATCACAGACTATAATGATTAAATCAGAGGCCCAGGTACATCAACTTATGCAAGGAAAATGACTAGAGATACGTCTCTCACGTCACAAAGTGAACTGTCAACCGCAAACCTGTTATTTGGTATTATTATTTATGGATTATTTTGGAACATTTAACTTATTTCATGATTGTGCTACACCTTTAAGTTGTTTTGCATGTTACTATTTTGTAAACATACTCACACTATTACAAACACACACTTATATACAAATTCGTACTACAAACCACATCCACACACTCTCCAATTACAAACTATACATAATACACAATATAATTAACCAAAAATATATAACCAGTATTGGCAACAGCACTGTAAGGGGCTTAGTTTTTGGACATTATCATTCTACAAGCTACACATTGGTTACTACAGCTATTACTAAGACTTATCTCAATTTAATACTAAATTATTTTTACTCTTATCTAGAAATTTCATTAATTCAAATTAATCATTTTGATGAGTGATAGTTTAAAAACACTCACTGACATAGACAACATCAAAATAGCACGTTCTGTTGATTGTGACCCGTCTGATCTTACCAAACACATAAAGATAAATACTAACGATTTGACAATAGTTTCCCAAAATATAAGGAGCATTTATTGTAATTTTGACAGTTTCATAGCAACTGTGTCCACTTTTTCATTTGAAACTGATATCATAATATTGACTGAGTGTAGATTAAGTGATTTAAAACCTATCCCACAACTCATAAACTATACTTCCCATAACACAATACGACACTTAAATCAAAATGACGGGGTTGTTGTCTACATAAAAAAATCTCTTGTGCCCAAAGTAAAGGAAATAAATTTAGTCCATGCATCCTGCCTACAATTAGACATTCTTAATAATATTATTCTGTGTATTTACCGTTCCCCATCGCATACAAATTCTGAAAGTTTTACAGAATCACTCAGCAAAGAACTCAATGCTCTAAACACGCAGAAAAGTATTATTATAGCGGGTGATATAAATATCAACATTAAACCTAAAGATTCAGAACTATCCTATGAGCGTAAAAATAGAGTTAATTATCTTACTATGCTTTCAACTTATGGCATACTACCTGGCCATGTACTTCCCACGCGAGAAATAAACTGCTTGGATCATTTTATGCTCAAGATTGATAACAACAGGAAATCAGTTTTTATTGGTGTATTACATACTACAATTACTGACCACTATACGACATTCTTATGTCTATCTAAAATAAAAACTAAACAAGTTGCACCGAAAACTAAAACTACTCTAAACTTTGAAGGGGCGCTGAAACATATACAGGAACATAAAATAGCGGAGCTACTCTTGTGCAATGATCCAATTGAACTTACTAATATTTTCATACAGAGACTGACTAACTCTATAAATAATAATACTACCACTGTAAAAATTCCTAACAAAAAACGAATAATTAAGCCGTGGATTAATCAAGGTATACTAAAATGTATAAACAATCGTAATAAAATGCAAAAATCGCTTAAAAGGGATCCTAGCAATGAAATTTTAAAAACTACATTTAATAGATATAGAAATTATTGCAATAACCTCATAAAAAAATTGAAAAGGAAATATCAAAAGGAATTATTATCCAACTCAGTGACAAATAATAAATTGCTCTGGAAAAATATAAAAAGTGTCACTTACTCTTCTAAAACTAAGACCGAAAATACTGAATTATTAAACATAATGCCATCCCCTACCGATTCAGTTAATCATGTCAACAATGTTTTCGTTAACATTGGAAAGCAACTGGCCCAGCAAATTCAACCCGACTTAGATTCTGAACTCCAACACCTAACTAGAAATCAAACTTCCGTAACTCATTCTTTTGTACTCCACGATACTGACTGTAATGAAGTAGATAGAATTTTAATGAGCTTAAAGACTGACAGTGCCCCCGGTTGGGATAAGGTAACTACAAAATTTCTTAAATATATAAAAATGGAAGCCGTTCCAATCTTAACTCATCTGACTAACCTATGTTTTAATAAAGGCGTCTTTCCGGAAGCACTAAAGCGATCAATTATTACACCTGTACACAAGGGGGGGAACAGAGAGGATGTCAACAACTATAGACCAATATCAGTCCTACCAGCAATTTCCAAAATCGTGGAAAAGCTATTAAATAATAGACTCATTAACTATCTAAGTAAATATGACTTACTGTCGCCTACACAATATGGGTTCAGACAAGGTGTATCGACCGAGGATGCAGTGACCGCCCTAACATCGCTAGTAACTGATACTCTGGATAGTGGCAACAAATGTGTTACTGTCTTCTTAGACCTAAAAAAAGCGTTTGACACCGTCTCTGTTCCAACCCTGGTGAGTAAATTAGAAAGTTACGGAATAAGAGGAACTCCGCTGTCTCTTTTTAATAACTATCTTTGTAATAGGAGGCAGAGCGTAAGGATTGGAAGGTATAACAGTGACTATGCAGATGTAAATTACGGCGTACCGCAGGGAAGCGTATTGGGTCCAACATTGTTTTTAATTTATATTAATGATCTATGCAATTTGAATATAAATAACGCCAAAATTCTCTCTTATGCCGATGATACAGCTATTGTCTTTTCTGGTAAGTCTTGGCAAGATTTTGAGTACACAGCTGAAATAGGCATGGCTAGGATAGCCAAATGGTTAAAAACGAATTTACTCACCTTGAACACATGTAAAACTAATTTCGTGTGTTTCAGTATTAGTGCACGGAGTGAACCGACGGATGATTTTAAAATTAAAATACACGATTGTGAGAACTTTAATAATAAAAATTGTAATTGTCCAAAAATAAATAAATTGAGACAAACCAAATATTTAGGGGTAATAGTAGACCAGAGATTATCCTGGTATCCCCATATTGAGCAAGTCGCTAACAGGATCAGAAAACTGTGTTGGATGTTTGGTACGCTGAGACATGTTGTGCCAAAAAATATAATTGGTCGTAATAACACCTCTAGAAATGTCCTTAATGAGATATACGTCGCCTTGGCTCAGTCTGTCTTATCGTACTGTATTCCTATCTGGGGAGGGTCAGCAAAAACTAAATTCATAGAAGTAGAGCGAGCACAACGGGCCCTGATAAAAATCATGTACTTTAAGAAAACAAGATATCCCACAGATAGACTTTACAACCTAAGCGAATTGCTCTCAGTGAGAAAATTATATATAACTCAAACAATATTGAAAAAGCATAAGACCCTACCTTACGATGCATCTAAACTAGCAAAGCGAAGAAAACATGCTGTTGCAGAAGTCCCCCAAACAAAAACAGTGGTTGCCTCCATGCAATTTAATACACGGTCTGCTCGGTTATATAATAGGATAAATAAAGAAATACATATATATAAAAACCAATATTATGATTGTAAAAAAAATATACTGAAATGGATCAAACCACTTACTTATGACGAAACGGAAGAACTTTTGAAATCAACTACATAACCTATACTCTCACACAGTCACACAAACACCCATGCAAGTACACAACACACACGCACATACACCACACACGCACACACACCATACAAACTTGCTGCTTATGCCAATCTTGTTTGTTTTATTTTGTTTACTTACCTGTGTTAAATATAGTATATCTTTCATTCTTTTGTTATGGAAGAGCGGAGTCTTCTAATACAGGCATTGTTTGCTTAAAAGAAGGCTCCAATCACAAACTAATTGTTGTAATCTTGTGGAAGAAATAAACAATTTTGAATTGAATTTTGAATTTGAAAGTGTTGTTCGTTCAGTATAGTATAGCTCTGTCTCTCTCTATCTCACACACACACACTGCAACAACACGCCAACATACGGTCTCTGTTCGAGGCAAGCAATCGGATTGAGGCTTCATTGGCTTCAAGATCCGATCCGAACTGATTGGCGCCGGCTTGGAGTTTTCTATCTAAATGAGGCCAATAAATCTTATTCAGATTCTATGATAATTATCATGCTCAACTACGTACTAAACAATCTACTGTGTCTATGCGATTATGGCGTCTAAGTTGACTTTCGAGTGGCTATTTACCCCTATGGAAAAATACTGTTATAAGTTTGAAGTGTACCTCTGTGTTTGTGTATTTGGATAACTGTCTGTGGCATCATAGCTCCTAAACGGATGAACCGATATTGTTTTAGATTTTTTGTTTGTTTGAAAGGTGACTTTATCGAGAGTGTTCTTAGCTATCTTTGATGAAAATCTTGTAAGCAGTTCAAAAGTTATGGACATTTTACTGTTTAAATTGAGGTGTTTTCGCATGACATCGTGTCATAATTACGTTTGATCGAAGCGCGTATATTATTAGATAAAAATGTGTCGGGGGCTTTTTAATTTTACTTGTACTAATCGCTATTGTTTTACTTTCGTTGTTAGAATATCACTTGTCTAGCAGCCCAGAACAGTTATCTAAGATTCTGCTAACAAAGTTATTTTTCTGCATTCCCTTCTATTGGGCAAAAGTTTATCCATAACATTCTCCTTCAAACTTCGTCACTATAACTTTTGAGGAACTAACTAAGACGTAGAAACCTATCCTTCTTCCCTAGCTACGCTAAAATACCTACTTATTTTATTTCGGGACAAGGTCGGGACGTTGCCTTAATTGGGCAACCTTCACGCATTGAAATCATTAGACAAAGAGTAATCCTAGACGAGGTGTTTATATAAATTGAAACCGTTAATAATGTAGAATAAAAAAACTAGCTTTCACAGCGGCGTCGCTTATCTGATTGTAAAACAAGTAAAATAAAAAACCCCCCAAACGTTTTTATTTCATGCTACATAATTTATCTAGTAGTCATTTTTACATAGATAAGAACACTCTCAATAAAGTCACCTTACAAACAAAAAAAAAACGAAGTCATAATCGGTTCATCATTTAGGAGCTATGATGCCACAGACTTATACACAAAGACACAGGTACACACGTCAAACTTAGGCTATGCTACACGGTTTAAACCAAGGTTACCTTGGTTTGAAGCGGCTGTTTTAAACCCTAATTTTGCATGACCTTTAAACGCCTTTGGTAGAAAAGCGTGCGTTGCAAACCAGTTGGTTTAAAACTTGTTTAAAACCACGCGTATGAAAGTCGCGCTTATGCAGGCGGCGAGTGCAGACGCACGAGTCGCGTTGGTGTGCACAAAATTGCTCAACAAAGTGAACGTAAAGTATTATTGTACGCAAAATACGCGCTTGGTCGTGGAGTTGCGGAACAGCCCGTCGAAACTAAACTAACTAACTAACTAAAGTATTATCAGAACTTATCGATATATACAGAGACTTATGTCTTTGGGATTTGACATCGGAGTCATATAAAGACGCAACTGAAAAAAAAATGCATGGGATATTTTTTTTAAAGTATATTCTTTTACTTTAAAAGGTACCTATATTAAATATATACTAGCTTCTGCCAGCGGCTTCATCCGCGTGAAAAGTGTTTTCTTATCCCAAGGGAACATTATGCCGGGATGAAAAGATGCCTATGTGCTATTCCAGACTATAATCTATCTCTGTGGCAAATTTCATCATGATCCGTTCAGCCATTTTAGCTTGATTGAGCAACAAACATACACACATCCATCCAAACTTTCGCATTTATAATATTAGTAAGAATAGAGTTTAGTTTTTAAAGTTTATTAGTATATTATATTTTAAGTTTTGATAGGCAAGGCGCCATGACGTCGTTGTAATGAACGTACGGTACGAGAGTAAATACGAGCTTGTTTTAAACCGTGTAGCCGGCATCTCCTCACCCGCTTCAAACCAAAGTGACCTTGGTTTTTAGCTCGGTTTTAAACCGTGTAGCACAGGCCACAACACCCCTCTTTTTCTGTCGGAGATTAAAAATGAACGTATGTGAAACGGACGAAAAATTGCCGTATTGTTATTGAAAGAAAACCTTCCCCAAGCAATAAAACGTCTGAAAGGATTTGAAATTTGGCACACGGCGTGACCATGACATGGATTAGTTCATAGATTATTATTTTCCGGTAGGACGTTTCCTCCGATAATAATTTTTAACTTCCGTATGTGCGACGTGCGACGGTTTCGGACGGTTTTGTATTGACCCAAAAGTCTTCGTAGGTACTATTACACTTCGTCTAAACGATAGTGTAATAGTACCTACTGGTTCTAAACCCTTAGGTTTAGCCTCAACATAACTCTGTTTGCGTGCTAAGTGGGCTTATCCTAGTTGTAAACGACCCTTTGTGCCTGTTGGCCTTGTTTGTTCTGTCTCTTGCTTTTGTATTGTTTGTATGTATTTTTCCCTACTCCTCCGTTATTCTTTTCTGATTAATTTCGTTGCGGGATTCAAGACAGTTAAATTCATACTCCGGTACATCGTCGAGCTTCATTGTCTCAGCGCTTTTCTGGTGGTCGCCACAGTTGATTGTGGCTTTCAGGAGTTGCAGTGGTTTAGGAATAGAGTGTTGGAATTTTCCCAATTGTAATTCAGTTTGCTGGTAGAAAATTCTACTTTGAGTTATCTCGCCTTTGTACATAAACTTTATAATCACTCTATGTTGTATGTAATTTTGTGTACAATAAAAAAAATAAGATGGAACTCATAGGCATGTCAGTTTCTGTGACAATACTTCAAAACTGTTTTCTTACTTTCTTTTCTTTATTTAGGAACTTGGTAACATTCCACCCCTTGGTAACGACTTACTGTCAGACTTCCAACGACTCCTTACCGACTGCCTAAAAACAAAAAAAAAAAAAAAAAAAAAAAAAAAAAACAAACTTGAAGTCGAACATAGAACCTCCTCCTTTTTGGGAAGTCGGTTAAAAAGAACAGCCAGGACCAACTGCTTCCCATGTTTCCGATGCACGGACGTGATGGGCATTATTTAATTAATCATCAATATTTTTTAGCATATTGCCTACCTCATATTGGGCATTTCTCATATTGTCTGGGCATTATGAATACTAGCTTTTGCCAGCGGCTTTGCCCGCGTGAAAGTCTAACATTATCCCGAGGGAACATATTCCCAGGAAAAAAGTATCCCATATGCTATTCCTGAATATAATCTATCTCTTTGCCAAATTTCATCCAGTTCCGTCCAGCCTTTTGAGCATGAAGAAGTAACAAACATACAAACACAGTCACAATCTTTCGCCTTTATAATATTAGTGTGAAGTGTGATGCCGTATTAATCACTTGGTCTATAACACCTATACTAATATTGCTTTAACCAGTTTACCCGTTGTTTGTTGTCCAGAATATAAGCATAATTATAATAATTATGTTGTGTTTACAACGTATCTTGAAAGGGTGGATCCCACTTTAGAACAACAAAACACACTAGCTGTCCTCGAGAATTTTTTACATTACAATATCTTATAAAATATAGCTCACATTAAGAATTGATATCATGATACGATTTGTTCCTAGTTTACACAAAACAAGATTTGGTAATGAATACATTAAGGAATTTTTCATTTTTTGTATTAACAACACCTCTTATAACTTCGAAACGAAATGTCCGATTAAAAAGGAATTTATATAACACATAAATATTTTAATATTAATAGATTTAACTGGGATGATGACCCATTATACATCTTTGGCCATATCTTTCGGTAAATAAATATCAGAGCTGGAAGTTCATTGTTATTGGTATAATAAATGGTGGGGCTCTCTTCTTATCGCCTACTAGATCATTCTTGGTGCTGGAGAAAAGGTTCCAATATATAACTGATTACAATCATTATTCCATATCCTTTCTTTCGTAGGTACCAATTTTTTGCGTAATGGACACCGACTTCAAAAAGTAAAGTTATTTTTCACTTTTTAGTTTTGTATTTGGAAGTCGGTAGTATATTTTTGCAAAAAAGTTATTTTTATTTTTCACTTTTTAGTTGTACGTACCTAATAGGCAAGTTAGTAAGGTAACTGTAACGCCAAAAAAAACTTTTTGCAAAAAAATACTACCGACTTCCAAATACAAAACTACAAAGTGAAAAATAACTTAATTTTTTAAAGTCGGTGTCTTTCGTAGGTACCATTTTTTGCGTTATGGACACCGACTTTAAAAAATTAAGTTATTTTTCACTTTGTAGTTTTGTATTTGGAAGTCGGTAGTATTTTTTTGCAAAAAGTTATTTTTATTTTTCACTTTTTAGTTGTACGTACCTAATAGGAAAGCTAGTAAGGGAACTATTTCGCCAGAATAGATTTCATGAAACTTGAACATAACCAGTGAAATGAGAGATCTGCTTACCCCTTAAGAGCGAACTGGCGTGATGTTATGTTATGAAATGTTATAAACAACAAACAGACATGCGATTGCAGCAATCCCGAGAGATTTGCCGTTATTTATTGAAGAGTTCTGTTGTATATCTCCGAAGTTCTTCATCAGATCTTCACCAAATTAAAATGGGACCAATTTCGGAACATACTTTTTCAAACAAAAAAAGAATTTTCATAATCGGTCCACAATTGACGGAGTAATCGGTGAACATACACAAAAAAAAAAAAAAAAAAAAAAAAACAAACTTGAAGTCGAACATAGAACCTCCTCCTTTTTGGGAAGTCGGTTAAAAATAGATTTCATGAAACTGGAACTTAACCGGTGAAATGAGAAATCTGCGTATCCCTTAAGAGCGTAATAGCGTGGTGTTATGTTATGAAATGGTATAAACAATAAACAGACATCCAATTGCAGCAATCCCGAGAGATTTGCCGTTATTTATTGAAGAGTTCTGTTGTATATCTCCAAAGTTCATCATCAGATCTCCACCAAAAAAAAATGGGACCAATTTCGGAACATACGTTTTCAAACAAAAAAGAAATTTTCAATATCGGTCCACAATTGACGGAGATATCGGTGAACATAAACAAAAAAAAAAAAAACTTGAAGTCGAACATAGAACCTCCTCCTTTTTGGGCAGTCGGTTAAAAAGTGCTAAGTATCTATATGGAACTGGTCACGTGACATATCAGTGACGCATATCAATCGCTTACCTAATGGACTTTTTAACAAGCACGATCGCTTATAGAACATCGCTATATATCGACGCTATCTACACCCGGGTCTAGCCATCCAGCCTTCACAGAAGTGCTTAAAGATTTAAACAACTTCAAACACAAAGGACTGACGTTCTATTCGAAGTAGATTTTCATGTAAAGTACCGTTACTAGGTATAAGTTACCTGTCTAAAAACGAATTTCTTCTTGAATAGACAAAAATTGGCTGCCTAAGCCATACATGAGGATGATTTACGAATTGGGTGTACCTTATATTTACACAAAATACTTACGTGAGGGTAGGTATTTTGCTCCTGGCTTTAACAAGACACCTCGTCCTCCGAGGGTAGGTATCGTAAAAGTATAAATAAATTGAGAAAGATGGACACACATCGACTGGCACTTTTAAAATTACCTTTATAAATTACTGTTCTGTTCTAAATTGTCATCATTATTTACTGATAAGATGAAATAAATTTGCTTGTTTTCTTCTTTACATGTTTGTAAAAGATTAATTTAAACTCCCGCTGAGTATCATAGGCTAAATTTGTTGTAAAATATCCGGCATATTCTACAGGTTCGGTTGTCGTCGGTTCGGTTATCAGCTTTTTAATAAAAAGCTGATATGATTGGCTACTAATATTTATAGGAAAGTTGTTTTACATGAAAATCCTACGAGAAGACCTTTGCCTTGCAGTCAATAAATACACCTAGCTTTATGCCAACCATGTTGGGGTCGGCGAAGTCTAACCGGATTTAGCTGAGTACCAGAATGGGCGCGCGGTTGTCGCAGTGGTTGAGCGATTGACTGCTGCGCTATGTGTCGCGGGTTCGATTCCCGCACGGAACAAATATTTGTATCACCTACAGATAGTTGTTCCGGCTCTGGGTGTTTGTGCATGTGAGTTTATATGTTTGTAAACGCACCCACGATACAGGAGAAATTCCTAGTGTGGGGTAAAGTTAAAAAAAAAAGAATTTTGTGATCATAGAGCGGCTGCCTATCTGACCCCCACAACCCAGTAAAGCCGGCATTCGACAATGCGTGATTCAGCGGATTTTATCACGCTGAGCTGGCGACCACGGACAGCCACGCACCGCACCGGTCTAGATTCGAAGCCATTTTGTCACGGCGTCGGAGCGCATCGCCCCACACCGCTGAAGTTTCCGACTCGCGGTGGATCCGACGCACCGCTACGGACTTGTCTGCGCTTCCTCAGACGAAACTCTTTCCACGGTGCGTCGGTGCGGGCTGATCCGCGTCCGTCCGCACAACCATGCACCGTGAAATGCTGGCTTTACTGATAAAAATCCTTTACTGTACAGGCTACTCGTATGTGGAATGCGTTGCAAGACCCTATCAAACGCGCCCAATCGTTGCCTGTGTTCAAAAGACTCGTGAGGGAGTATTCAGTACCTGTCGCGGTGATTGTGAATTGACAATAATTTTATTTACTGCCTTTACATTTTAGTATGCATGTATTTATGTATATATTACATAACATGTGTATGTATCTGCGTATATATTATTTTGATATTGTCAGACCAATGACAGCCCCACTTTGTGTCCAGCAATTACTGTCCATACCTGGTTGCCTGATAAGGCCGCCCATTGCATGTGTTTTTGTTTTAAGTTTCCTTTATAAATGTAACTTAAAGTGTACAATAAATTACATAATAAATAAATAAATAACTGGGTAACAAGAACTTGGCTAGACTGGAGTCAGACATCAGTCTTCTGACTACCCGTAACGACTGTCGAAGATCTTCATATGACAGTCGAGACCAACGGTTTAACGTGCTTTCCAAAGCACGGAAGAAACTCGCTATGTAAAAAGATCATCCATCCACGGACCGACCTCGGCAGGCGTTGCTTATCTTTGAAGATCAACCCGAAGAAAGGAAATAATATGCTAAATAATAACAGCCGCATGGTGTTATTATTTAGCCTTTGCCTTGCAGTAAGGCAACTAATTAAAAAAAATAGTAAATGGCTGATTAATCCAGGAAACTATAACAAAAATTAGCCTCCACAAAAATCTCCCAAATTAGCACAGATGTTACCAAAGAATTGA
This sequence comes from Orthosia cruda, assembly GCA_964057195.1. Taxonomy (NCBI): domain Eukaryota; kingdom Metazoa; phylum Arthropoda; class Insecta; order Lepidoptera; family Noctuidae; genus Orthosia; species Orthosia cruda. Next base: position 47,953,977 of record OZ059825.1, read on the forward strand.
TAAGAAAGAAAAAAAAATAACTCGCTCAGGAGACACACGAGGAAAATAAAACAATAAAAAATTACAAGAATAATCCCTTGCGAGCGCAAAATGGCTCTTATCTCAGCATGGTGAAGATTGGTTGGTTAATTGATCGGTCTTAAATTGACTCCCCATCAGCTAACATTCTGAACGCGACAGGAATACTAATATCTTCTCCAATTAGTCTAAGGCCTCTCCCAGATGGCGCGATATCGCGCTATCGCGCACGTATTTTCTAAGGGCGCAGATACACCTGAGTAGCTGATTTTTAAATGAGAATCACGTCTAAACGGAAATTAAGTGTAAAAAAAGTAAAGTTATGTCTAAAACTTTTTAAGTCATAGAACAATAAGGAAAGTACAAAAAACTACTAAATTTTGCGTCGCGCGGGTGTTTGCGTTTTGTTCCCTCAAGATCGGTAGAATTGCATCGCATTGCGTACATGTGAACATACTAACAATTTCGCTTAGTAAAAATCGCTCATAGGTGTGATATAAATCAATTTGCATCGCACCATCAGTAAAGGGTCTTAATTTATTAGTCGTGTCAAGTTCAGTGATTACTAGGTCAGCCAAGGCCAGATATTGCCAATATCCGAATTAGAATTGAGAGATAATCCGGTTTACAGGGTATTAGATGAGTAGGTATATATCTATCTTGCGTTAATTAAGTCCTTTACCTGTGGGTAAGCGACTAGAATGAGGCATATTATAGCAGATTAATATGGCTAATTCCTAGTATTATGTACTAAAATTCTAGTGATATCGTGCATAACTACACCTGTTAGCATTTATCAATGTGAACATTACGGTTGCAATTGTTGATCTACAGGATTTTGAAAGTGCAACTGGTATTTGTAGTATATTTTTATAAAGGACTAGCGGACGCCTAGCGGTTTCACCCGCGTAGTTCCCGTTTCCGTGGGACTACAGGGATAAAAAGTAGCCTATGTCTCCCGAGGATGGTGTGGCTTCGCAACGGTGAGATTTTTTGAAATCGGTCCAGTAGCTTTTAAGTTTATTCGTTACATACAAAAATACAAATCTTTCCTCTTTATAATATTATTATCGTTATCCTTACATAATATAAAACAAAGTCGCCTCCCCCTGTCTGTCCCTATGTATGCATATGTATGTATCTTTAAAAATACGCAACGGATTTTGATAGAGTGATTCAATATGAAGGTTTATACGAGTATGTATAAAACACGCGCATATATTAATATATTATTATTAGTAAGTTTAGATTTTTTTCAGTACAGTAGCTCGGCGTTCACATGAAAAGGCTTCGATAGACAGGCGCGACGCGACGTTGTGACAATGATGAGACAACATAATAAAATAATCTTATTGTTTGCGTCCTGCCAAAAAAATGTTGCACTACACACTGTCAAAGGATTTGGAGAACATTGACTGTAAGGTGTATGTTTTCGGCAGTTTTTCCTAAGATATTTCGCTTTCCCTCATATAAACCGTTTGCTTGTTAGTACATTGCTTTGATCCCATTTATTTATCTATGTAAACTCTCGTTTTTAGTAAGCTTTTTTTTTCTTCTACTTGATCCTTTCGGCTCATATAATTGAAGAGGCAGTATCGCTCCCCTCATCCCTTAGGAACATTGGCGAGATTTCATTCGCCCCAGTTAGTTCACCCTAGCGTGTGATTATACTTTCGCGGTAATTCGTTACTTGACCCATTACAAAACGATAAATTCCTCGAGTTTTATCCCTCGGATGTTTCTAACGACATCTTAATAGATATTGAGAGATACTGAGTCTCGAGATCGCAATACAAGTCTTAAATAATGGCTAGTGTGAAAATTCTGTCACGGAGTCACGGTTCCATGTGCGATGCGTGCGAGCTAACGGATCCCTGAATCGAAGAATGGTTTTCACAGACCGGTAATAACTATTGACTTTTTCGGCGTGATTAATATGCTCATTCATGCCAAATTATAGATTTCTATTACTAAGAGTTTCTGCGCTAAGCTGAGGACAGACGAACAGACGGAGATGGCGAAACTATAAGGGTTCCTTGTTGACTACGGAACCCTAAAAAATATTTCAGAAAAGGTGACTAAATAGCAGCGATAACGATTTTCTAACGTCCAAAATGTAAGGGATTCAATCCAATACAGTGTCCAGTGTCATACATGGACACACATTTGTATGTGTCCAGTGTCTGGTCAATCTCATACATTTTGTCAATCTTTAGGCATCCCTTAAAGAATGCCACTTTGTATAAAACTCACTTTGTTTAAGTCCTATTGTATAAAATGTCGGTATGATTTTAAGCAAAACAACTGCTCGGCCAGGCGGCTTTAAAATTAAATGAACGAGCATAAAATTAAAATTAAATTAACATTAAAATTGCCACTTTCATTTAATACAACCTCACAAGTGACACTCGACCAGTTCTTTTAAAATAATTACGATTTAAAAATTGAAGGGACTGATATTGTCATTGTATCCCTGAAACGCAATTGAACACTCAATATGTTAACATAAGCCATATTCTAAATTCAATTTGGAGGGCTTTACTCAGTCGCCATGATAACAGAAAAACCCCTAATTAATGTCAATAAATAATTGTACAAGCATCCACTTTAATTTTTTGTAATTCGAGGTGGAGTCGAGTTGGTGGACATCACTTGAATTGGTATTGGTCTTTCAATAGGTAGGGACCTACTTAAATACTTACGTATTATGATTCTGATGTTCATAAAATTTTATTGAAACTAAATTGTAAATTTGTAACCACTACAAAGCATGAATTTGACATCTCATTAAATAAAAACAAAAGCGTCTAGTGCAATTTCCAAAATCAAAGAATCGGGTAATTGGGTTTGACTAGAAAAAGTTAGGTAAGTACCATACTTGACATTGAGGGTCACCGTTTACTAGATAGAATTTGTCAGCCCGTGTCAATGTTAACTACCTATACCTATGCCAGCCTGTTCCAAGAGTACATAGCGCGGCCATGAATATTTTACAAGACATGGCGGCTCTAGTACTCTTCTGTATCTGTGTCTTTGATAGATATACTAATCTCGCCGTTTTCGTGTACATATACTCAAGGATGCCCTCCGTCTAGGGATAAAAGAGGGTTATCTTCAAAAAGAGGAAAATTAATAACATAATCGATTTTCATTCGATGAACTTTGTTCTAAAATCAACCCAGTACGAATTGAATAAGATATATCTTTTCGACACTAGTGGCGCGCGTTTGCAATTTCTAGCCGGAACTCCGGTATTTGAACGGTGTGCAATGAAAATAAAATAATAAAGGGTCCGTCCCAACACGTTTTCGTTGCGACGAGACATTGAACTAGAAATTCTAGTTAGTTTCTTAGCAATTTTATTTAGCCGGAAATTAATACGTAACCTGGCTTTGAGAATGTTGGATATTAACTTCGTAAAAATGCGTTAGTTCCAATCTATCTAACTAACCCATTATGTGCCGTTGCTGGAATATAACAATGCAAGGTTAGATAATCTCAATAAACGTTAGTAAGGTAAGTAACGTAACTGACACACTTGAAACTATATTTATTAGAAATGCCAGATTTCATTAATTCTTCTTACTTATCTTATTTAGCTTTCCAATTGGGCCCTAAATACGAAAATTGGGATTAAATCAAAATCCAAGATGGTGCCATCGATACACCTTGATTCATAAAACATTATTTGATGTAGTAACGATCCCGCGTACCTACCTAATACCATTAAAAGGTACTAAAATCAATCTTGATGTTTTAAAAATTGCTCCATTAACAGGTGAGAGCAAAACGGTTCGGACTTAACGCACCTGTCGCTCAGCTTGATTTATTGGGTCGGGCAAAAAAATCTGTTGCTCCCAGGGTTTGCAGGCAAGCACGATAAATGGTGACAACCCAGTCTTCTGGGACTTTACACCGCCATCGGCTACGTAATTTTACCTACGAACACACCTACTTTTTATTTAAAAATTTAATGAAAAAATATATGGAAGATAATTTTTTAACATAAAAATTCGGGGAAAAGCCGCTGTGTAAATATTATTCTAAACAACTTTAAATACACTCATAAGCTTAATTTTAAAGAAAAGTAACACTACACGGAACATAACATTAATTTCGGTATTTTTTGTCGAAATAGGTACTTAATATTTATTTACAGAATTTGGTTCTCAGCGACAAAATAGAGTTCAGTTTCGTCTACCCACAGTATGACTATTTGCGTGTAATATGAGGTGTTAACCAATTTAGGTGTACTAGCACCGGGATACCTGGGTGGGACACTGTTTTAGATGATTTTTACACAAAAAAAAAACACCACTCGTAGTACCGCGGGCAAAAGTAGTTGCTTTTAAAGCCACAAAGGAAAATTTGATGCCTTTATCTCGACAAACTTCAGCTGAAACAAAAGCTATTGATAAAACCAAGATGGAGTTAAGTGAGTTATTATATTCGTGTTTGACTTGTATGAAAGATTCGTCAGTTTCCAATGTTTAAACACAGGTTTGAGAATGCGGGTTTGCTTTTGAATTTCTAAGAGAGTTAAATAAGGTCGTTCCGTGAATTGAATTTTTGTAGTAATTTAATTCGGTATCGGTTGAAGTTTTGTATGAGTTAGGATTTTCTGTAGTAATACGAAATGGTCTGTCAAAAGTCAGAGGTCAGAAAAATTATGCTGGGGTTTATATTTCGTGATGTTTATAATCCACCAAGAGTGAATAGGTTACAATTAGGTACCATCGAACAGATCATCGGTTGTCATCAGGTGAGATAGGTACATAATAATATATTCACTCCTTTATCACATGGGGGTAGGCAGCAACTGCAGAACACCAACTGCTGCGAACTTCGTTTGCTTCATTTATGTTCATACATCAGGTCATCCACCATGACAAACGGATAGGTAACTTTAATGAAATTCACAAAAAAACCAGTTCTGTAGGTAACAAAATTTAGATAAATAATAATAATAAAAAGCAATCAAAACCAGCTAGATCTTCTCGATGACATGATATTTTTTTTCCATTTTACTTAATAAATAGAAACTGCTCAGTTCTTGATCTACGAGTATGTTTGTATATTCATAGAAAATGCATTGGTATCTAATATTTAATCTAGTTCTAATACGGAGTGTTTACCCGCCGTCTGCTCGACGTATGTGTGTCAGAGCATTTCGAATTCAAGTAATCGCTTTTTAATAATAAATGTTAGACGTAGTATCATTAATCCTTAGGTTTGTAGTCAAGGAGGTACTGTAACATTTTTTTTTGGTGTTTATGGCCTGTGTGTTTTAGGCCTGCATCGGTTACGATGTCCATCTTTAGGTACCCACTGCGAGCCCATCGTGACGATCTGAGGCCTTAGTGCGAGTTTTTACTCACGCTTTATCACGTTAACGTAAACGTTAATTTGTATTGAAACTGGATATGCGCTGTCTGGTGACGGTAAGGAACCTCTTTTTTTCGTATACATTTTGACATAAGAGATCGTTTACGTTATCACGAGTGAGCGTGAGTAAAAATTCGCACTAAGGCCTCTGGACTCGTTCCTGCCGGATTGGCCGGAAGAGGCAGTAGATAAAGTCTTCTGTAAGGATATGGGGAGGCATTTGCCCATCAGTGGGATAACATAGGCTGTAATAACAAAATTTACCGAATAAATAAATATTTTCATATTTAGTAGTTATATAACGCATACGTCAGTCGCCGAATGTTGGGTGGGATTCAAGATAACATGATATTGAAGTTGGACAAAAAAAAAGCGTTGAGTTATTTCATAATGGACCAAGAAAGTACTGCAGAACATTAAAAACTAAAAAAAATATTCAGCTGCATTGAAACGGGTGTTATACGTCAGTCGCATATACTTGAAAAACTACTAATGTTATAATTTTCAGACGGTGAAAATCAATTATTAAAAAACACGTTACCTCCCGTACTATTACGTACCACTAGAAGCACTTCGTACATAACATTGATAACATAAATATCTATAAACATAGCTATTGCTTATCTGTTTGTGAAAACATTGCTCTGAATATTTCGCACGAAACTTTTACCATAACATATGCAGTAGTTTCGCCACTAAACTATGTAGTTAGATACTATTTTCTTCTAAAAGTTGGGAATGATGTAACATTGAAACAGCCTTGTTTGAAACAGACAGAAGTAAAAGCATCATCATCATCATTTCAGACGAAAGACGTCCACTGCTGGACATAAAGCTCCCCAAGCGTCGCCACACAAAAACACAAGTAACAATTATTCCGTCACACGTCATAGGTGACACTGTCACATTAGCAAGTCGCTGTTGTGGACCAAATTTAAAGTAAAAAAAAAAAGTAAAGTATATTTAAAAAATTAAAAAACCTGACACATTTTTATTTCATGATATTTATCTACTAGTAGACACGCTTCGATCGACAATCTATTGAACACGATATCTTGCGAAAACACCTTAATACAAACAGTAAAACGCCCATATCTTTAGAATGGCTGAACCGGTTTTCATAAAAACATAGCTAAGAACACTCTCGATAAAGTCACCTTTCAACAAAAAAAAAACGAAATCAATATGGGTAAATCCGTTTTGGAGCTATGATGCCACAGACAGGTACACACGTGAGACAATTAACACCCCTCTTTTTCAGGCGGTGGTTAAAAACGTGTTTTACCAAAATTCGCTCAGCGCGGCTAAAGAAGTATTTCGTTCAATAAAATCCATAATTAAGCCGAAGACATGTGCTATGTAGTTGATATAAAAAATACATTAATAAAATACCCTGCATAAAATAGCCTTATAATAATTTTATAACGATATTAAAATACTCATGAGACAGTCTGGTCTGGGTCACCGTCACAATGGATACCGACCCTTGTTATCGCTCGGTACCCAAGAATTTAAACCACATATTTAAATCAGGTTCTTTTCTTCAAAATTTAATTTATTTTTTTCTTTCAAGTATCTTTCACAAAATCTAAAATGTATGAAACTATTCAGGCGAAGCAAAATCTTCGCATGATTAGTTTAATAAATTTTAGTTTTTATTTACTTAGAATATTGTATGAGCTTGAATCCCGAAATCATTGTCTTGAGATTTTCAATGCTACATCTTGTGTAGATCTGCGTTTACATAAGAGTCCTATCCAAAAATAACGTCTTACATTGTAGGCCTTCTAGATGTTAGTTAATATTTGTTAACTTTTTTATATATTATATAAACTTTTTTTTTAGTATCTTACGACGTATTGTCAGGCCTACGTTGTCCTCCCATAGTACTAATGCTGTAACATGGAAATATTGTAAAACCAAACTATTTTTTAAAAGCGTAACCATGGAGTTTCTTGCCGGTTCTTCTCCATAGGAAACGACCAACCCGAACCGTGCACCTTTTGTCGACGTTTTATAAGTGCCCATATAGGACTATGTGAAATAAAAAAATATATTTTGATTTTACAAAGGTCCATAAGAGCTTGATACATGCTTATGTTGTATTAGAAACATTACTCGATTACAATTTACATAGTACAACAAGTAATTGAGTCAAGAAGTGTCTGATTTACCGCCGCCGCCCGCCTCGGACCAACTTTATCCAAACGGATTGATCGGCAACTTTTCATTAAAGTCTAATACGGTAAATACGCCTCAAGTTGTGGGTAAACGCTCGCTCTTTAGAAAGCGGTCCTTTAACACTACTATCAACGCAAATCGTTTCATCAACAAATTGTTCGAAGAGAGTTTCCGCACAGCTCCATGCACTCAATCTATTCTTACACGTCCATCTAAAATTCCAATCACTTCACTTGAATTGGATTTATCGCTGGAGTTTGTTGGATCGAAGGTTCGACGGGTATCCTGGATAATGGGATGCTATTCAACATCTGACAAACTTGTGTAAGAACTTCAAACATGACTTCGTAAATCTTTAGTTCAGTAATGTCTAAGATGGAGAAAGTAATGAGTATTAAAATGAAAATTGCTAATACACAGTTGAAATTTGGAAAAGCTATTATTTTATATGCAAATACTATTTCCAGTGTACAGTGACGTCATTTATTTATTCAAATGAATCTCCCAACCTACGGACATTAAAATTTGGGTCGTTTTCAAATGAATTCATCCGATTTTCTAAATTATTTATAGACACGTATTTTATAAGAATAAACACGTACAGTACCAAGAAATCGTTTCTTTTATAACTTAAAAAAGCACTCACAGTTTTTCCCCCAAATTTTTCCGACCGTCCCGTCCTTATTCCTTATCACAATTACAGTATTTTTAGACGGAGCGAGACATAATATCTTTTTTTAATCCAAGATAACGAATGGAATGAATTTCTTCGCTTTTCTTATCTTATATCAGAAATACCTAACTATGTTTTTCAACTGTTTCGTGTCGGCTTAAAATAGGTTACAGGCGTACTGTATCAAGTTTAACAACAAAAGCCGTATATAACTGTTATCTGAATAGGATAAACAGTCGGATTGATTTTTCAAAACATCTTTTATACACGATTTTCTAAGAATCGCGTCTCAACTTACCATCGTTTTTTTTTCTATTTTTATTTTAGGAAGAGACGTAAAAATAGGACGAAGAAAAACACCTGACACGGAAAAATTATGAACGTTAATGCTCGTAGGCGACGGGGTTGATAATCGTTCTGGACGTACTGTGTTTATTTCCAACCTTTAGTGGCCTTTAATTATATAACTACGCCCAAATTGTTTCATCCTACACAACCTACTTGAAAGAAACCATGTTTTCTTACCGCTTCCACGGGGTGCTACGAAGTGCTACGAACGTAGCAATTGCTACGAAAACCGTAGCAACGTGTCATAACTGACACTTTGTTGGAACTTTCAATGCTCTTGAACACGATGAAAGTTACTTGAGCATGACAAATGCGAACTGGCCGCCAAATTCTGAAATAAAATCAAAACTTATTTGAATCAGAACTTTTTGAATGTACTAATAAAAATAAAAGCCTGCTACTCAGGATCTGGCTAGGAAGGCTGATCATCCATCATTCACCTGATTATACCTAAATACGCCAGTTCTTGAAATCATCCCCGTATCCGAGTATTTCAGCTAGTAAGAATAAGTGGCGCAACAAACTCCCAAAACTTCCTAAACATGTGGTGCAGTTACTGAACCCGGACACACAACGTGGTCGTGTGTGGCTATGAGCTGCGCATCTTATGCAAGCATAATTCTTTTGCACATAGATAAAGATGAATGGACTGAGCGGTCCCTATCCGTGTGTGAATACGGTCAGAGCAATGGGAGAAAGACAAAGCCTTTTCTCTTTTAATTTCTGATTGGTCTGTAACACCGTGTTACAAGCTTGTCCATCGTCACAGCAACATACAGAAAAAGGCAGATTATATTAGCCGCACACGCACAGTCACCCTTTCTTTCTATAGAATAGTGAAATTTAGTTGGGCTTATTGTACAGTCAGCTCCTCTATCCTCCGATCTTGAATTAAGGATTTGAAGTTGATTATATGTCACACTTTATTTTATTCTGAAAACCTGTCAAACTTTAGCATTAACTTTGACCATTGACATACATTCTATCGATAGACAAAACATTCATAAAAAGTAAATGCTCATATGCTGTTGAGTTAGAACTTAAGTTCGCTGCAGCGCTAAAATATTTATGTTGTATAATCACACTATTAAAACATGCAGCGCTAGATCGCTTAAAGAGTTTAATTTACTCGCGATGAATTACAAGTACCTACAGTTCAACATTTTTTTGTTTTTTTTTTTGTTTGGGAAGTCATTGCGTGTCAGACTTTTGAACCCACCCTTGTTCCTTCAGTTGCTTGTGCCAAGGCCGCGGTAACTCTCTTTCATATTTATCCTTTTTATTTTAATTTTTTTAGGCATCGGCCCTAGCGGGCCCCGTCACTTTTTCTTACATCTCTTTGAGGGGCGCGTGGAACACTACGCGCCGTAAAGTCGGGCCTGGTCCTTATCGGACTGCGAGCTACCCATTGCTTGCCGTCGTTGCTGGACGCTCTCTGCCCCAGCTAGGGAACATAGATTCTTAAGTCAATTTTTGTGTTCAAATCTTGCAAGTTAATTTTGACCCACATTCCAGTGTACGAATGAAATGAAATTTGGCATACATGTTGCTTTCTTGTGATAGCACAATTTTTAACCCCCGACGGAAAAAGAGGGGTGTTATAAGTTTGACGTGTGTTGCTGTGTGTATCTGCGTGTCTGTGTATATGTGTGTCTGTCTGTGGCATCATAGCGCCTAAACGGATGAACCGATTTTGATTTAATTTTTTTTGTTTGAAAGGTGATTGTGTCGAGAGTGTTCTTAGCTATGTTTGAATAAGATCAGTTGAACCGTTCAAAAGTTATGGCCGTTTTACTGTTTGAATCGGGATGTTTTCGCAAGATAAATGTGTCGGGGTGTTTTTTGAATTTTGAAGTGAAATTTCACTTGTTATATAAAAGCTTCTTTAATGAAACTTTATTCGATATAAAAACTTTTTGTTCAAGTATCTTGACACTGACATAAGGCAATATTTACAGGAGTGCAACGTACCGCCCGGGGCTCCGCCGCCGATCAGCCCCCACCCCATAACCCTGGGACCGCCGGCCGTGCATCAGCAGTTGCTGAACAACAGCGCCACCCCTTCGCAGATGCCGCCACACGCGAAGGAGTACTTCTTTATGGATATCGAGCTGCGTTACGGATTGTTGCAGGTGAGTCAAACATTGTATTATTTAGGTTATCAACCTGTATCATCATCATCTTTTCACCCGAAAGACGTCCACTGCTGAACATAAACTTTCTCCAAATGTCGTCACATTGACCGGCCCCTTTCTCTCATCCCGCAACCTTCACCATGTCATGGATCCACCCAGTGGGTGGTTTTCCAATGCAACTTCTTCGCGTTCGTTCAACCTGTATAACCTTTGCCCAACTTTGTTAGGATCGGCTACTAGGCAACCGGATACAGCTGAGTACCAGATTTTACATGAAGCGATTGGAGTGACAATCCAATACACAATCCAATACTTGGATAACACCATACCCTTTGGCAAGACTGGTGACAGATTCCCTGGCTTATGACAAACCATAATGCATTGCAAAGGTCCACAAATGACAGCCGGGACCAACCACTTGCCATGCTTTCTGAAGAAAACAAAGGTTTGTGCTAGCCTATAGCCACAACAACATAGCGGAAGAAACTTTAATGTACGCTTAACTGGAACGCAGTAATCTAGTGACAGGATGGCAATCGGAAAAACTATCAATCTGTGTTATGAGGAAGGTAATCTCCTTCCTGAAGAATGTAAATAGTTACCAACATTTACTTTTAGCAGACTGCATGAGTATACTGCTTGTATTAAGAATATTTACTCTGTTGTATGGCACTCATGGACGTTTTCACTTTCATGAACTGCTACTTGTTTTTAACCGACTTTCCAAAAAGGAGGAGGTTCTATGTTCGACTTCAAGTTTGTTTTTTTTTTTTTGTGTATTTTCACCGATTACTCCGTCAATTGTGGACCGATTTTGAAAATTCTTTTTTTTTTTTGAAAAAGTATGTTCCGAAATTGGTCCCATTTTAATTTGGTGAAGATCTGATTAAGAACTTCGGAGATATACAACAGAACTCTTCAATAAATAACGGAAAATCTCTCGGGATTGCTGCAATCGCATGCCTGTTTGTTGTTTATAACATTTCATAACATAACATCACGCCAGTTCGCTCTTAAGGGGTACCTTCTGTATAAATTTATTCTGTGTGCCAAGCAAGGAGGCGGTCCACACGTTAACACTTTGGTCTAACGTTGTTACTGGAACCTCGAAGGCAGAGGCTGATAATCCCGTTCGCGTTATGGCAGGCAACAACATTGTATTTGACGGCATTATACAAGCCTTGAAAGGATGTGTTGCCGCCTCCACTATAAGCAGATCTCTCATTACACCGGTTATGTTCAAGTTTCATGAAATCTATTCTGGCGAAATAGTTTCCTTACTAACTTGCCTATTAGGTACGTACAACTAAAAAGTGAAAAATAAAAAAACTTTTTGCAAAAATATACTACCGACTTCCAAATACAAAGCTACAAAGAGCAAAATAACTTTATTTTTTGAAGTCGGTGTCCATAGCGCAAAAAAATGGTACCTACGGAAGACACCGACTTCAAAAAATAAAGTTATTTTACTCTTTGTAGCTTTGTATTTGGAAGTCGGTAGTATTTTTTTGCAAAAACTTTTTTTATCATACTCAGTTTTCTTTACAAAAGTCTGCTTCATTATTTGCATAAGTAGTGTGATCTTAAAGGTATCGTATAAAACATTAAGGCCACTTTCATTTCCACTCAGTTGCCAAGCTAGTTAATATTATTTTAATATTCTAAGAAGTTCAAGAGCGCAAGGATAGCTCTGTTCCTGAAACTGTCGAGTGCTATGAAAAGCTAAATAAATTGATCTTGGCCTTTGATTCTGCCAATATCAGAATCCATTTTATTAATAAGCTTCTGCACGTGGCTTTGCCCATGTTTATAAAATTGTCCTACAAGAATGTTCAGAGGGGTCAAAATTATCCTAAATCAGGTGACCTGTCTAAATCTGTTCAGCCATTGAAACGTGACTGAACAACAAACATGTAAAAATTCAAACATACAGACTATCACATCTATAATATAAAAAAAATATAAAATGTTCTGGATGCCAATTTTACTAATGATAGTTAGCCTTGGTTCACACTGCACTGTACTGCACGTTTTTTTTGCAGTATAATGCTGTGATCGAACGGCAGCATCCAGCTGTACATCCCTGGTTGTGTGTTTCCCGACAGCTACAATCTGGGGCTCTTTAAGTCAAGAGTGAACAGGTTATTTCTAGGCAAGCGTGTTTCGCCCTCGACCACATCATCGCTTACCATCAGGTGAGATATTGGTCAAGCGCGAGCCTATAAGAAATAAAAAAAGTGACTTTGAAAACTTATATTGTAATACCGTGTGCATGTGATCCCAGAATTAAACTGGAAACAAACAACTTGCAGTACAATGTAGCCATGGCTAACATTTATTTTCACTCAGTTCTCAAACTATAATAGTAGTTTATGAAACTGTTGCATAATGAGGGGTATTAAAACATGATTGTGTGTTTAAAAACCGAGCCGTAGGTGAGGTTTTTAATAGTTTTCACACGAATGTTTTAATACCTAGTTATGTGCAGTTTCATACACTACTTTATCTACACTTATAAATTGGGATTGAACCTACTAAATACCTCTTTTTGCATTTTCCATGCCATAAAATCGTGATAGCATTTGTCATAATTATACTTTTCTCAACTTTGCTGGTAATAAATTAAGAGTAATTTCCTTCGCCGCATCTAAAATATCGGGCGGAGTCAAATTTTCTTCACATTCACACATACATTAATATCAGACATTTTAAAACAATAATTTAAATAACTCATAAAATTCAGTTCAGCAAAACTTACAAAACGTATGAATGGCGCCAAAACCCAGCACATCACCGCATTAACCGCGCATGCGCTAAGGCTTAGCACGCACTGCGATCTTTATTCGCGCGATTTTTTTTTGCCCATGGAATTGTATGAAGTTGTTCGCATTGCGGTAAAGAAATCGTGCGGAAATAATACCGCAAAAAAATCGTGTTTTGCCACAGAATCCACCGCACCACGGCGCGAATTTTATTCGCCCGAATATTTTGAGCTCTATGAACAGGTAGAAGGAAATAAAATTCGCGCGAATAAAAATCTCAGTGCGTGCTAAGTCTAAAGCGGGCATTGTCATAGACAATTTAAAATTGGAATCAAATCTTTTTATAATAGGTACTATAAAATGGCATTACAAAAAAAAAAATTGATGGAAACTCCTTAGTGATTAACTTCTTGGATTTGTCCTGTATCGTATTAGAAAAAAAATTGTTTTTCTTTCAACTATGCTTTAATTTCATTACAATCACACTAAAAACACAGTACAAAGCGAGTCTTTAATGCTCTAGAGCAATAAAAATGTATGAAATTTCATTATTGCACAGTTTATTTTTTTATCGCACCAAAAGGTGCCAATCTCAATGGATTAGCTCTATTCAGCCAGCCGATATCAATACGAAGAATTTTTACGTATGTATTATTCGTTTCTATCCTACTTGTTCCAAATTTAAAAAATGATTGCTGCTAACTCTGATTTAAAATGAAAGAAATTTCTAAAAGTGATTTGGCGGGAACTTTGTTAATTTTGCTTGACAATATTTTTAGAAACGATAAAGTGTGATACTATCTGATTTTGAATGCTTCGGCTTCGAATTAAAATTGAATCATCTAGCGACACATTAACTCCGGAAAACATTCTAACTGAAGCCGAGAGTGTTATCGAAAATCTTTTAATTTCAATAATTAAACTTCTATTTTAACTGTTTGATATGAGTTTCTTTTATCTACTATTCCTATAGGTAATAGTTGAAAGAAAAGCAGATTATGCACCTCGCCTTAAGTAATTTATATTGCCCTCGTGCCTGTTCAATCAGGCACTCGGTGCAATAATAAATTACTTTGTGCTCGATGCAATAATCTACTATTATAGCATTATTTTGTTAGTGAAATAGTGTTATAAAAAGATTATCTTTTTAAATTTCGGTATTGTGTTTATAAAGTATGCCAATATAAACTCGTTTTGAATTTTATAATTCGAATATTACGATATGAGAGTAGATAAAATCGTTTTAAGATTATATTGCTGAATCAACAAACAGGTTAGACAAAAGAACTATGTTAGTCTATACCATACCAATATTATAAAGAGGAACGATTTTTTTGTTTGTTTGTATGTTTGTTTTTTGTACCGAATAGGCTCCGAAACTACTGGACGGATTTTAAAAATTCTTTTACCTGTGCAAAGCCAGCCTATTCTCGAGTAACATAGACTATAATTATAACGGGAGCGAAGCCGGGGGGGTTAGCTAGTGTGTAATAAAAAAGTACAACAAGGAAACTAGGTTTTAATATTCTATTAAGTTCAACATCGCAAGGTTAACTGAGGTCCTAAAGTTGCCAGAAGTTGAGTGGTATTAATTTTAATGAAAAGCTTTATAAATTGATCTTGCCCTTTGATTCTACCTACACAAAAGCCTTATCATCTTTAAAAACTAGATTTTGTCTGAGGCTTCGCCCACGTGGAAAGTGCTTTATTTTACCTAGGAGACATTAATTCCTCACCAGACATCAGAAACCGGTGTGAACCAATAGAAAAACAATTGTTCGCTAATAATGACCGTTGAAGATTTATAACGGGATGATAATCCTATGTGTTAAATTAGGTTAAACTATCTCTATGCTAAATTTTATCCAAATCCGTTAGGCCGTTCTGCGTGATTGAAACACAAATATACAAAATTTACATTTACAATATTAGTAGGAATAGTGCCTTTGCCTGTGTCTTTGATTCTGTGTGGAAGTCGGAAAACAACTGGATCTATAATACAGTATAGAACTACAGGGGACCTTATATTTGTGAAATTGTTTATGGAGCTGTATTGATAAATTCAAGATGACGGGCTTAGTGCCGATTTTGCCCACGTACCAAAAATCCCCTGCACAGATAAGTCTTTGTCACATTCATCCTAATTTTTAAAATCTCTGAACGGTTTAACGAAGCGACTAATAAGCAGATCCTTAATAAAGATAAAATCGGCTAATCAGTTAATAAGCAGCTCAGCTAAGAACTCTTTGTTTGAATTTTGCAACAAGAAAAAAATTCAAAATTTAAAAAACCGCCCAACACATTTATCTGCCGAAAACATCCCGATTCAAACAGTAAAACGCCCATAACTTTTGAACGGCTGAACCGATTTTATTCAAACATAGCTAAGAACACTCTCGACACAATCATCTTTCAAAAAAAAAAATCTAAATCAAAATCGGTTCATCCGTTGAGGCACTATGATGCTACATACAGACACACAGATACACAGCAACACACGTCAAACTTATAACACCCCTCTTTTTCCGTCGGAGGTTAAAAATACATAAATTTTGTATGTTTGTGACAATCCTCAACCTACAGAGCCCGAGTTTTCCATAAATTGTATGTGCTACGTTTACCATCTACTCGATAACAGCTTTACAAAGGATTTTCTAGATAATAAACAACACACACGGTAAAAGTTTTCTTTTTTTGTTATGCACATGATATTGTTATTATTTAATTGGCCCTTACAGTTATAATCAGAATGCAATGAAGTCTAAACAGTAAATAAATGGACACAGCTAGGGTTACATGTCATAATTCTTGGTAGGACGGTTCTGGGGGATACTAATGACCACCGAGACCGCTCCCACGCGCTGTCGTCATAATATTGGCCGCATTCCACGAATACGACAAGAATGCGGACATATTCATACAATATACGTTAATATTTCGCAAAAAAAACAAAAAACCTTATGTGTTTTTGCTAATACTTAAGTTTCTATAATTACGTTAACTACAGACTAACAATAAGAAGAAGCTTAAAATGCTGTTGGTTTTCGTAATTTTTAGCTCTAGTACGAAGATAAAAATACTTTTTTACATAACGAAAAAATTGGTACCTACCACAGACACCGACTTCGAAAAAGAAAGTTATTTTTCACTTTGTAGTATTTTTAGTTGGAAGTCGGTAGATTTTTTTTGTAAAAAAGTTTTTTTATTTTACACTTTTTAGTTGTACCTATTAAGCAACATGCCTTTAGTAAGGTAGGTACTTATAAAGCCAGAATAGATTACCCGAATACCATGAACATAGCCGGTGAAATGAGAGTGTACCAATGTGAACTGTACATATCTGCGTTCCTCTTATAGTGTACTGCCGTGATGTTATGTTATGAAATGGTGTAAACAATAAACAGACATGCGATTGCAGCAATCCCGAGATATTTGCTGTTATTTATTGAAGAGTTATGTTGTATATCTCCGAAGTTCTTCATCAGATCTTCACCAAATAAAAATGAGACCAATTTCGGCACATACTCTATCAAACAAAAAAAGAATTTTCAAAATCAAGAACATACACAAAAAAAAAACATACTAGAAGTCGAACATAGAACCTCCTCCTTTTTTGAAAGTCGGTTAAAAAACTAATAGATTTTCTGTGTTAGACGGTATTCAAAGTTTTTGTTGCTGTAGGTTCACTTCATCCTTCGAAACGTTGAATCCCGTTGATCCCGTTGCGCGTCGCAAGAGCGACTGCTAAGTGTGGATTCCTCGGGTTTGATTTCCAGCACAGAGAAAGATGTTATTGGGTTTATTGCATTAGGAAATTCATAGTAACTGCACGGAATTTGGAAATTTGTGGTTTTACACTCTCGTCCCTCAGCAAGCATCTAAAGCCATTAGTCCTACACCAGATTTTTCCCTGGTCGTATTGTCGTTCAAAGGGCCCATGTCCAGCGAAGGGAGAAAGAGTGCATCTTGTTTTTTTTTTATTGATAGGCTCTCGTCCGACCACCATCTCACCTGATGGTAAGCGATGATGTGGTTGGATAGTCAAATGTTACATGAGACATCCCAAAAAGTTACATTTTTATGAGAAAAGTTACATTACCTTATTTTCTGTGGAAATAGACTAAAATAATAAAATTTGCGTTTTTCTTTTTCAAGTTTTTAGGTAGCGGAACGCGCCCAATAGGCGAATTCGGGCGCGGGCGGGCCCTTCATTAGAACGTATTAGCGAAAATATCGATAAACAAAATCAAATCTGGGTTACGCCGGCCGGTAGGTACTCAGCCCACTCTAGTTATTGTAAACGAAACCAAACTTAGTTAACAACGAGAAATAAATAGCTACCTGAACTTCTTGAAGCTTCTTGAAGCTTGCTTCTTCTTGAAGCAGTGCATGGCACACCTAAGTTATACTATTTGACTTGATAATCTCAGCGATCTCACGATTATTTTTTGTTTGTGGGCAAATATGCCAATATTTTTTTAAATTACTAAAAGTTACGTAAAAGTTACATTTGGATTCGTGTTACGTGGAGGATACGTGAGAAGGCCAAAAGTTACGTAAAATGTAACAAAAGTTACGTTCTGGCAACGCTGCGAAGGGGCACCCTAGAAATACATATACATACGTATGTTTGCGTCCACGTCTGCACTATAATATAACCAGCGTACTTTACTAATCCCCATTCAGATTGGCTACCGTGACCGAAATTCAGTAGGGATGAATATAATCCTTCTCTAATAACAACATAACATATATGTATCTATCTTTCTGAGTAGAAATCACGTCGTGGCCAAATATTACTCGGATTTCTTATTAAAATTGATGGACCCTGCACATAATAGGCGTACGAGCTTCCGTTCCTAACGAAATTAAATAGGTTAGTCCGGGATAAGCCCCAGTAATCTGCAACATTTGTACTAAGCTTAATTGAAACGATACCAAATCCCTGATTTAGGAACTGATTAGTTTTTATTAGCCGGTTAAGTAAGTTAAACAAAAAGAGAAAATTATTTAATTTAGTAAATAATATGGAGTATTCCCGTTTGAGCACCTATTTTTTGGCACCTACGCATTGAGCACCAAAGGTATTCCCATTTGAGCACCAATCAATATTTTAACGTTTTTTATTTTATTTATGTGTGTATTTATTAAGGTACTGCTTCTTTGGTTTAATATACTAGTGTTTGCAAGAGCAATAACTGAGAAGGGGTCATCGTTTCGATACCCAGGCCCGGCTTTTTAATAAATTATAAGTTCTTAAGTGAGGCATCACCGCGGTTTTTTACAAATTCATTCAATACTAGTTTCTGCAAGCGGATTCGCCTTTATAAATAAATCTCTGTGCCAAATTTCATCTAAATCTGACCAGCCGTTCTAGCGTGATTGAGTAACAAACATACATCCATTAATCCATCCAAACGTTCGCATTTATAATATTAAAAAGGAGCTACTTTTTTGTCAATATAATTATATTTTATCATCCAGACTATAATCTAACTCTATACCAAATTTCATCCTCGTCCGTTCAGGCGTTCTGGCGTGATTGAGTAACAAACATACATCCATCCAATCAAACTTTCGCATTTATAATATTAGTAAGATAAGTCTGGGCTCTGAGTGACATGTACCTATACCCGGTTAATGGCAATAGATTTGCTAACCGAGATAGGACTTAAATATAACTGGTGAAATTGAAGTAGGTATAATGCCTATACATCTCTGCCTACCCTTTCTAGGTAGAGAGGCGTGATGTTTCAGTATATTTTTTCTTTCGAAATCAACTTGTTGGTATATTATTTGCAAACTCCTCGTCGGCTTCCACGAAGTTTAGCGGGTCTTTGGGAAGTTCTCCAATCTTTGTGACTATCGTTTAAAGACTTCAATATCTTTCACTCCAAATAATTCGCGTAAAAATCCTTCTGATTTATATAACATAATATCACGCCTGTATTTACCGAAGGGCAAGGTCAGAAGTTTAGGTACATCCACATAACGCCAGTTAACTATGTAAAAGTACCATGTAAAAGAGAGAGTCCCAATTACCCTCAACCAGGCACAAATCCAAACTGCGGGATACCACTGAGAAATTCCAGGATTATTGCTCTCAGTAGCGCAGTGGCGTGCCTAGGGTTTCAAAATAAGGCAAGCCCAATAAAATTTTAAACGATTTCAAAAAAGAAAGTTCCGTTTTTGACTGAGTATGTAGGTACCTACGTATGTATCATCGCAATTTTCTCATAAACTACTGGTTAGGTACAATAAATTAAAAGTGAATTCATCCATCTTCTTCTTTCCTCTTCTTTCTTCAATTTCACTCTTGCTTGTCGTGCGGTGAATGAGGTAACCAAAGCTCACTGAAGGCATGCTAGTGCTAGATTGAATATAATAAATATATCACTACGGTGATATAGAGGTCTCAATTCGTTGTTTACCAAAATTACCGAAAGAAACCATTGCACACAGGTGTTTATGGGAATTTGCGTGCCTTTTAATGGCGCCAGATATGTTATTTAAATCATTATAACCAGATGTATTCCAAACGGAATCTTCATTTGAAAAAATATGCAGCACCAACGATACAACTTATTAGTGCGCGAACAGCCAACAATCCAACTAGTTTTATACACTGATCTATTAAATTTTCGTTTATGCGATTTGCTAGTCTGAGAAATACACAGATTAGGCGTCGGTTTTAATGAAGAAATTAACTGTTTTTTCTGAGCAGAGTTTAAAGATTTTACCTTATCTTCGCCAATCAAAACTTGAATGCATTTCAAATCCTCACAAGGTACAATTACCTCCATTGTTGTAGGTAAGTCACCAAAACAATTGTATCACTGAGAAAATCTAAGAAAACACACAAAAAACTTTAACAACAAAACTTTTCCCACTCAAGCAAATGAAACTGAAGTGAGTTGCACTCGGGCACTTACGCAGAATTGCAGTGTTGTCATTTAGGCAAAAAATGTCGCCAGGTATATGAAAAATCTAGCTAGATGTCGTATTTTTTTTATTTTTAAGATATTGCTTGAATATTTAATTTCGTTATTTTAAAAAGACGCTGGTTTTTATTGTTGCTAAATCTTAAAAAAAGTCTCCAAACTCGTTAAAAATCTCCAAGATCTCACAACGTCGCTAAAATGGCAATACTGCAGATTTGGCAAGGTGATAAGGTCACGCATACGCGTGCAACTTCATACGCATGCACGGCTTAAATCTTCCATGCTGATCGATTTGTAGACGCACAAGGTTCTAACTCGTTATACGGCACAACGCTATAAGTGCGAAAGTGACAGAGATAGTATTTGAAAGCCTGGCAAAAGCCGGTACGTATAAGCGAGATAGCTATATCACTATATGTAGATGCTGCAAATGCGAAACTGACACAATCGCCATGTGTAGTAGTGTGGAATAGGTAGATACTTTGTGTTATTTTGTTATTTTGATAAGAATTAAGCGCGCGAACTTTTAAATAGTTCAGGTTTGATATTGATTCTCTATCGAGCATTTTAGTAAGGCTTTTGGGCTTATATGAAGATACCGCCACTGCAGTAGCGTTTGCTACTACCAGACCAATTAAGCAGTTCAACAACAACGAAAACATTTCTTAGAAATAAATCTTCCAAGTGGATTTGGACATGTGAAGCTGGTAAACCTGTCGCAGTCAGCACAACTGACACTTAAGTTTGTACCGGAGTCTGGACACCAGACAGAATGTCGGACATAACTCGTATCGTTGGTCGGGTGTCGCCCAAGTTTTCCCACCGGCCGTCACACGCAAAGTGCACTTAAATACGTTATTTTAGTCATATTTGCACTTTTCAAGATTCGAACGCGAATCTCAATAGTTGAAATATTCGTAGCGTGAGTAAAGTAATAGTATTTATTGAAACATTCTAATAAATAAAATATGAATGTTTGCGATTTACAGAGCCAGGTTATAATAGGATAAGGATATAATATAAATTTATACCGGTATTCGATTTGCGTGTAATAATTTCGAACCTGTAAGCCGGTGAAACTGCTGGAAAATAATAATAATTACACGGTTCGATACTATAAAATGTTCAGTTTTCTTTATTTATTCCAGGAATATGATGGTTATATGGATTTGCAATACAGCAAGGCAGGTCTATTTTTAACCTCCGCCGGAAAAAGAGGGGTGTTATCAGTTTGACGTGTGTTGCTGTATATC
Source organism: Orthosia cruda (assembly GCA_964057195.1). Lineage (NCBI taxonomy): Eukaryota > Metazoa > Arthropoda > Insecta > Lepidoptera > Noctuidae > Orthosia > Orthosia cruda. Next base: position 47,975,673 of record OZ059825.1, read on the forward strand.
TGTGTGTCTGTCTGAGGCATCATAGCGTCCAAACGGGTGAACCGATTTTGATTTAGTTTTTTTTTGTTTAATATGTGCCTTAATCTAGAGTGTTCTTAGCTATGTTTGAATAAAATCGGTTCAGCCGTTCAAAAGTTATGGGTGTTTAACTGTTTGAATCGGGGAGTTTTCGCAAGATATCGTGTCATAATTAATTACGTGTTCAATAGATTGCCGATCGAAGCGTGTCTACTATATACTAGATAAATTATGTAGCATGAAATAAAAATGTGTAGGGTTTTTTTAAATTTTGAAATTTTACTTGTAGTTTCTTTCATAGTATAATGTCTTACGGTATCTAACAATGGGTAAGGGCTGCAGACATCGAGTAAAGTTTTATTCTGCAAAAACGAGCCATCAGAGCGTTAAATATACAATATCCGCCGGCGATTCTCTAAGGGAACTGGTTAAGGAATTTAACATCATGACGGTACCTTGTCAATATATTTATGAAAACATCATCATTTACGTGACAAAGAATTTGCATCGTTTTAGTAATAACGGCGTCAGACATAATTATGTTACTAGTAATAGGGACCAATTAGTTCAACCTGTTTTATATAACTGTATCAGCACATGTGTGAGTACTGTACTGTACTGTGTACCAACTGTAAATCTACCATTTACTGTACCTATTATGTCGTTCGCTGACTTGAATATGCCCTTGCAGTTAAGAGTGTGCCATGCTCTCTCGAATGTCTCTCTGATGGTGGTACATGTGTTGGATCATTCGGTTCCCTTCATGATGGTTGAGCTGAGTGGTGTCAATCCATGCGTCATGTTTGTGAACGGGTGCCATCAGTCGGGATTGGTCATAACTTAGCTAATTTGGCCTATTTTTAATTACTTATTGTTATTTGGGGTTGTTTGTTTTACTCTATACGCTTTTACGTGCACGTCTTTTTACATCGTTCTCACATATGATTTTTTCCAACAAGAATAGAATGATTTTACCAAATAATTGTAATTAAAACTTGCACGTTCTTCTCAATAGAGATCATACTGACACTTGTGAATGTGCAACTAACTTCTTTTTATGTTAATTGTTTAATTAGTGTGGTATCAACGGCTGTGTGAATACGTTGTGTCCAAGTGCCTAGTTTGGTTGTAAAATTTTCGAACAGGTTCAACATTTTCAATGCACCGCACCGCTTTTGAATAATGAGTTTCACGTGGAGCAAGGCCAACATAATGGACACATTTAGGAGACGTTTACGGCAGTGTCTGGTGGAAGCGCAACGTAAGCTGGATATGGTCACACTGAATGCCTCAATAATATTACGCATTAGCCTACCTACCCACACCTCATTTATTGTCACACTCACCTTATTTATTCTTATGTAGTGCACACATACTATACATCTATTTTTATCTTTATACAAGTAAGTACTTGTTTCACATACACATTTATTTACTATGAAACTGCTTTACTTCTGTCACGTCGTTGGTCACAGGTCCAGTTGAAAACCAGCGTCGGGCACTAGTTGCCCGACATTTTGCTGAACTGGTCCTATTTGCCGCAGCCGTGGGACACACAGTGTTACTTTTATATTGCTTTCTCTCTTTTATATTATTGTTGTTTAGTTTAAGTTTTCTTTCTTTTTTATGTTTATGTTGGGTGCTCTGGCTTGTGTGTGAATGAAAAATGTGTTTTCTTTCTTTCAAGGGGCCTTATGATTTTTGTAGAAGGACTACCAGAGCTTTGGAATGTTTCATCCAGTTATTATAATAATAAGAAAAATACTAGATAAGGAAGTGACGAAAAGTATACTAGGAGGTATTTAAGTAGTTTTCATAAACTTGATGATTTTCTGTGCGTAATTAATTCAGCAATCTATGGTAAACTAGGAGTTTCTTGCCTTTTTTGACCATCTACTGGTGTACCCAAATACTTATTTTGCCTCTTCTTCGTATTTTTATTATAATTTAAGCAGCAATAGCGGCTGCACGACGTTTATCCATGACCTAGAACCAACTGGAATTTTGTGTATGAACAGTTTGGACACGATTTCCGTACACTTATAAAAATACACTACTTGGATACAAAAATACCGTAATCAAAATCAACATCAAAAATTTCTTTATTCAATTAGGCTATTAAGCGGCACTTTCGAACGTCAAAAATTTTTTTATGTAATAATAATTGATTCTACCGTCCATTCGGAAATGTAGCTTGTTATGGAGAAGAACGGACAAGAAACTCCACACTTACTCTTTTAATAGTGCGAACAGTACAGAAATGAATGTCTAACATTTATGTCGCAATTTCTGTCGTAGTCTAAACTTACTTTGATTCAACGGTTTACAAGAACAATTGAACGAAGGTCTTATATTCAGTCCCCACCTCTTGTAAAGTTTCATGTACGAATATTTTAACCTTCCGTGTGCCCGTAATTAGCGTAACAATAGACAAGGCATTGTGTCTCGCGTGGAGTCACGTCTTAAACACACGGGAGGTTAATGTTCTAAAGTTAATTGAACAAGAACAGTAACATAGAATCTCAATTGCCTCAATCAATCTCCTTGACCTTTTCACAACAAATTTGGTATCGGCTCCCAATATAACCGGAAGCTGCTGAGTACCACCATTGTCTATACCCGGAACATTTGAAACTATGATAGATTTGGAGGAACGTATCAAAATCTGGGTTCATCGCACCGAGTGACAGGCTGAATCCTACAATTCGGGGATGTTTTCCGAACTTTTTGGCGGCTTTTTTCGTTGCTCTATGGCACATAAGTCCCCAATACGTCGCCTCTCACCACGATGAATGGACTCTTCGATGGATCATACGATGAATGTGGATGAAAAGGTTTTTCTGATATGTCGGAAGTATTTTGACAGAGTTTCATGAATGTGTTTTATACTGTGCCCATGTTTGTGTTTGATTGGCATTGGTCCTAAAATAAAATTAAATGAAACTTGTTTTTTGTATACAAAGAATCTTTATGGCCATTCCACGTAGGTTGCCATGTTTTGTGCACTTTTCTAATTTATTTCATTGACAGAAAGAAAAGAAAAAAACTAGTTTATTTGGGACACACTGATACACACAATGTAGGTACAAATAAAACTGATAGCGATGTGACTGTGTTTTTGGTATCATGTTAGCTCTTTCTTTTTACCTTACTGCACGAAAACAACGACAGTATTTTTTATGAATTGACACCTACAGCGTGTAGGTAGTTAGGTAGTAACTGGGGTAGCTCAGAGAGCTTTAAATAATATTCAGAAATTACTTCCATACGTTATATTTTATCAACAACACCAAACACCAAAGTAATAACCAGCAAAGCTCAACAAAAACATCTTCAATTATTTTACAAGCATTCCGATTGCAATCACCTTCCAAAACTAAATAGCTATATGTCATCATGTCTTATAATAGACAAGGAGTTTGCCTCTAAATAGGTCCTTACAGTACCTACATTGTGAACACACGTTAACTTGACCGTTTTTTTCAACTTTGCTCCACACTAGGAATTTCTCCTTTATAGAACAAATATTTAATCTTACATACTCAAACACCCAGGATGTGCGAGATTCGAACCCGCGGCAAGCTCTTCACAGCAGCCGATCGCACAACCATTGCGCCGTCTATGTCTTCAAAATAAATAGTATAAATCTGATAAAATTTACTGAAATTAATAAAAATGCTCTAAAAAGGCATAATGGGGTCGAACTAAAATATCAGAATAAGATAAAAAAAGGTTAGAGTAATGTATTATTTAAACTTTCATGGTAGCGTTCGAAAGCTAGCCTGGTTCGAAAAACACATAATTAGTTATGTAGTGTTTTAGACGTTAGTTATCGATTATGCATTAACGATGCATCGAATACTTTCACAAAGACTTGTTAGGCTTAACGAGGACTAATGGCTAAATATGCATTGTTCTTCTGATGTTTATCACTCGAAAATAAATTACAGCCACGGTTCGCCGATAAATTTTATTACTGCTGTCCTACTAATATATAAAATGCAAAAATTTGGATGGATGCATGTTTGTTACTTAATCACGACAGAACGACTGAACGGATTTAGATGAAATTTGGGACAAAAATAGATTATAGGCTACTTTTCATCCCGGTATAATGTTCCCTGGTGATAAGAAACTACTTTTGATGCGGGTGAAGCCACTGGCAGAAGCTAGTCTGCACTAATATTAAAAGGAGGAAAGATTTGATTATTCGTAAGTGGGTTTGTAAAGGATAAACTCAAAAACTACTGGACCGATTTTAAACATTCGTTCACCAAAGGGATGCTACATTATCACTGAGTAACATAGGTTATATTGTTAATCGAGTTAAATTAGGGACCCATACAGAAACTTCAATAATGTAACCCAAGGACTAAAAAAAATAAACATAAAATGCCTGCCCAACGCAAGCGCTACGAAAATTATTAATGATAAAACAAAAAAATATGCTACAATAATAAAGAACATATCAATATCTACAAAAAAAAACGCGATGCCATATGTAGTTATGTCATTATAACTACATTTTACGTTTAAAAAGTTAATAAAAATGCCGACCAAAATCAGACCACGATATTCTTATCTTGGTATTTATCCTTATCCAAATAAATTCCTTCGTAGTAAAGGCTGGTTAAGTACCCGTAGATTACTTTCAATGATTGAAAGAAATCGGACATTATATTCAAAATATATCATCAAATTAAAAATGTAATCAAAACAAATTACTAGAAAGATACGCGTAATGAGCGACGGAGGTGCGGGAGAGGCTAGTGGTAACTGGTAAACGCAGCGGAGGTGACGAAAATTGAATATTTTATCTTTTTAAGGCGCAGATACCCCTCAGTAGCTGATTTTAAAATGAGAATCGGGTATAAACGGCTAGTTGTAATATTTCTATAAAACGTATGTTACATGTGAACATTTTATTAATAATTTGATCTTAGAAAATGTTAAGTTTTATTCGTATATCATAGTCTAATTAATTTGTAAAACGGATAAAAAAACGACAATCGCACCAAAACCGCCGGGCCTATTTGAATGAAATTGTCTCTAACTTTGTGATTTTAATTATCTACATTTAAATCTGAGAAAAAAGTTTTTTAAAGTCATAGAATAATAAGGAACGTACAAATAACTGCTGAATTTTGGATCGCGCGGTTGTGATGTTGTGAAACGAGTGCATGTTTTGAGGGAATTCAAGGTGGTTGGCGACTGTCACCCCCTTAAATTCTCAATGTTTTACAATCAAAAAGTTCTTTTCAGAGCAACCAAATCACAAATATAATAAAATAAATTTCCAACCGTGAGAAGCCGAGACTGGCCGTAGGACGGATAAACTCAAAAACAGCTAACCGAAATTGAATGTTATATTATTCCTGAGTGACATAGGCTATCCCGAAAAAAGGCCCTGTGGGGTGGGCCACGGGAGCGAAGCCGCGGGGAAAAGCTAGTTAATTATATTTTTAACCACCGACGGAAAAAGAAGGATGTTATAAGTTTGACTTGTGTACCTGTGTGTTTGTGTATGTGTGTATCTATCTGTGGCATCTGCGCTCATAAACCAATTTTGATTTGGTTGTTTTTGTTTGAAATATGGCTTTATCGAGAGTATACTTAGCTACGTTTGATGAAAATCGGTTCAGCCGTTCAAAAGTTATCTGCGTTTTACTGTTTGAATCGGGGTGTTTTCGCAAGATATATCTTGTCATAATTACGTGTTCAATAGATTGTGGATCGAAGCGTGTCTACTACTACTAGATAAATTATGTGGCATAAAATAAAAATGTGTCGGGGGTTTTTAAATTTAAATTGATTTATAACAATTTTCTAAATATTCGTATAACCAATTTCTACGAAATGGTTTAAAAAAATATATGTTACGAGTATGTTAGTACAGCAAAATGAAACAATTTACGCAATTTTAAACAGGAAAAATAAACCACATTTTTAATTAATTCAAAACGTAGCAAAACACACGCTTGTGTTCCCCGAAGCGTAAAGCAGAGGTACTTACCTACAACCAAATTTTGGCAATTATGTATAAGTCCCATGTAAGAGGGAATAAATTAATTGCTATCAATCAGACGTGAATCAAACCATAGACAAGTGATATTCCATCATTGAAAGCCTGACGATAGCAATTGTCAATTTAGAAGCGAACTACAAACCTGTAAACAAAAAAAAAACATGCTGTGCAGTCGATGTTACATATTCGCTAACTGACTGACCCCCTGATCCTCCGACTTTTCAGCATTTTCTTTTTCTTGTTTACAGCTTTTTAGTTCAAGTTCTAGTCTGCATGTAATATCAAAATAACCAAACTGATTTTGACGTGATTTTCACTGGTAGATAGCTGGTGTTATCAGGAATAACATATATTTTTCATCACAGAAAATCACAGTTCCGGGGAGAAAAAATATCACGCGTTTGGCGCGAACCAAGTCGCGGGCAACAGCTATTATTAAATATTATCTATTAATTTATAAGTTCAAACGTTTTCGTTAACGATGTCGAAAGTTTAGGAAGCTGTGCGGATGTATTTTTAATTAAAATCTTGTTTTCTTACGAAATAATACAAGAATTAAAGGAAGGTGCAAGTAGTTTTAAACTTTCTTAACCTACTTTATGAAGTGAAGCAAGATAAAAGGAGCAGGAGGGAAAACAGGATTCTGAAAATAAGGTCAGATTGCTATTGGCGTTCTTCGAAGTCGGCGGTTTAGTTTTACTATGCTAGTTTTACCCATATTAATCTTTGGTTTTGCGCTGGTTATAAGTTTCTAATTACATACCCGTTATTAATTACATACCCTACATACATAATATTGAAAATATCTTAAAGCACATGAAAAAGTGTCTATCATAACAATATTAGAGACTCACCATCATCATCATATCAGCCCAAAGACGTCCACTGCTGGACATAGGCCTCCCCCAAGTGTCACCAGATCGACAGGTCCCATGCGTCTCGCAACCAGCGGATCCCCGCAACCTTCACCAGGTCATCGATCCATCTGATGGGAGGCCTTCCAACGCAACGTCTTCCGGTTCGCGGTCACCATTCCAGAACTTTTCTGCCCCATCAGCCACCCGTTCTGCGAGCAATGTGCCCTACGCACTGACACTTAGGTTTAGCTATTCTCTACTATGGCTTCGACTATGTTGGTAATCCTGGTTCTCTTGCGGATCTCTACATTTCTGATTCGGTATCGCAAGGAAACGCCGAGCATATCCCTCTCCATTGCTCTTTGGGGGACCACATCTCAGAGCCATAGGCCATGGGAACACACACTGGTCATAGACATTCATCTTGAGACACTGTGGATAGTTGGACGAGATGATACCGCGCAACTTCCCGAACGCTGCCCAGCCGAGTCGGATTCAACGGTTGACCTCTTTCGCGAAGTTGACCCTACCCAACTGTATTGTTTGTCCCAGGTAGACATAGTCGTCCACAACTTGGAGTGTAGAGTCTCCTACATTGATATTAAATGCTAAGGAAGGTTAATGGACGCATTCTTAGAAATAATAAATAACTTAGTAACTTACGCGAAACAAAAGTTACTTATTATCCTACCAGACTAGATTATTATTAAAATAAACAAATATCAAGCAGTGGACGTCTTTCGGCTGAAATGATGATGCTGTTATCACACATAATGAAAAAAAACTTACATCAATCTTAGCACGAATCCATGCAATTGATAGTTTGGACTTTCTAAGTTTATCAGGGATATCGTTTACCTTGGTGAAGGGAAACATCGTGAGGAAACCTGAATATACAGTTTACTATTGAAAATCTCCAACCCACATTGAGCAAGAGTAGTGATTAATGATCGAGACATCTCTGTATGAGAAGAGGCCTTTGCCCTACAGTGGGACAGTATAAATAAGTATTATTTTAATAAATATTTCATTGCTACTTATCAGACTAGATTGTAATCAAAATAAGATATCTTTACGAAACCTAACAGTAAAAAAAACTTCGGAAACGTAACAATAGAAACTGATATCGTAAACGGTTCTAATAGTAAATTCAATTTGATCTTAATAACATAAATTCAATCTTCTTAGCCTATGCCCAATTATTTTGGGATCGGCTTCCAGTCTAACCGGCTTCAGTTGTGTACCAGTATTTACCCCTATCTGACCTCCACAACCCATCAGTAACTGGGTAACACGATACCCCTTGGCAAGACTGGTGTCAGTTCTCAGGCTTCTGACTAACCGTAATGACTATCAAAGATCTTCAAATGACAGCCGGGGCCAACAGCATAACGTGCTTACCGAGGCACGAAGAAATCTCGCTAATCACTCCTAAGATGGTCACCCATCCACGGACCGACCTCGGCAAGCACTGCTTAACCTTGAAGATCGAGCCATGTGGCTGTTAATTTTTCGCCACGAACTCCTCGATCTTAATAACAATAGTTTGACATTTAACCAGTTCAGTATTTACGTAGGTATACCTCATCGACTCGGTTTCCAGTCAAGAGTATCTGAATCGGAAACCTGACAAACCAAGACATTTAATATTCCGTTAGTAACATCAAGACAGCTAATTAGAAGCTTGTATTTATCAGTAGTAGAGTTCAATTTAAAATGCCTTTTATTTTGTATTTGTCTTCTTTGATTGCTAAGGAAATGTTGGTGAGTTTAATGGCTTGGCATAAAGTTAAATACAATGTTTAATTAGTCACCTGCAATCTTAAGCAGCAGTTAAACTTTCTTTAATTATTTTCTTTACAAAAATAAAAAAATAAATGGTGAATGGAAACGCCGGCCCTACAAAGATATACATAGACCTTATTGGTGATGTTCTTCAGAAAGGCCAGGTGCGCAGTACTCTTAACCGGCGTGTGTGTATGACTAGATGTATGAATGTGGCTTTCTGTAGTTTCTGCCTACCCCCATGGGAGAAAGGCGTGAGTTTATGTATCATCATCATATCAGCCAAAAGACGTCCACTGCTGGACAAAGGCCTTCCCCAAGCGTCGCCACATTGACCGGTCCTGTGCGTCTCGCAACCAGCGAGCAATTGCGTTACCCTTAATGTGCCCTGCCCACTGCCAATTAAGTTTGGCAATTCTTCGGGCTATGTCGGTAACCCTGGTTCTCTTACGGATCTCTACATTTCTGATTCGATCACGCAAGGTAACGTCGAGCATAGCCCTCTTCATTGCCCTTTGAGTGACTGTAAGTTTTCTGATAAGGCCTATTGTAAGCGACCACATCTCAGAGCCATATGTCATTACTGGCAACACACACTGGTCATAGACTTTCGTCTTGAGACACTGTGGTAAGTTGGACGAGAAGATACCGCGCAACTGCCCGAACGCAGCTGAGTCGGGTTCGCCGGTTGACCTCTTTCTCGAAGTTGGCCCTACCCAACTGGATAGTTTGTTCCAGGTAGACATAGTCACCCACAACTTCGAGCGTAGAGTCTCCGATCTTGATATGACTGGGTGTTACATGGTTATTCACCATGACCTTGGTTTTGACCATGTTCATTTTAAGATCTACTCTTTCGAAAGCTCTACTGAGGTCATCGAGCATTGTAATGAGGATCTCCATGGTCTCAGCCATGACCACTATGTCGTCGCCATTAACGTTGATGCCTAGCCCCCTCCAGTCCAGAACCTTCAATACATCCTCCAGCGCAGCAGTGAACAGTTTCGGAGAAATTACATCTCCCTGTCTCACGCCACGCTGGACAAGGATTGGTTTCGAGGTCTGATCCTGAAGACGGACTGACATGGTGGCGTTTTTGTATAAACACTTTAACACCTCAATGTACTTGTACTCGATCTGGCACCGTTGGAGAGACTGCAGTGTAGCAAGTCGCGATAGAATCGAAGGCTTCCTCGTAGTCCACCAACGCTAAACAGAGAGGCAGGTTAGACTCTTCAGTCTTCTGTATAACCTGCCATAGTGTATGTATGTGGTCTACGGTGCTAAAGCCTTTTCGGAATCCGGCTTGTTCGGGAAGCTGGAAATGTCAAACCTGCGCGCGAGACAATTCGTGATGACTCCTGAAATAAGTATCATGAACTGGCTCGAGAAGTTGTCCGCATGTGGGGTATGAAAACAGTGACTGCCAAAGGCATAAATAGCCAAGAGCCTCAACGAACACCTACGGAGGGTCTCGTCGGGCAGTTGATCGAGAAAGCGTTACTCCTCGAACCAGCGCGTATAGTTAGGAGGTTCCTCTCTTAGGAGCCCGAGGTAGTGTGTGCTTGGGCACGAGATGTGAAGTATTTTGCTACTGGGCCACCATGACATTGAAACTGCTAAATTAGTTTTTTCCAATCTAAACAAACATAAGTAAATATACTCGTAGGTAAATATCACACATATATTCCTACATTCCATTTCCACGCTCGGATTATTTCGGTACGCACTTTCCTCGTTCTTAAGTAAAAGCGTAACATTTTTTATATTACCTTTTGTTATTTTATATGGAAATGCGAACAACAAAGGAAACAATCTGCCACAATGAAACAATAAACGATTTTCCTTTCTTTTTATGTAAGCGTGCCATTAGGATTTAATTTTACTTTGGAGGACATTGACGACTCGTACAAATATAATTTGGACTTTTAGAATTAATAATACATTTTTTGTGACTCTCATCTCAGACTTTGAATAATAGATCTTTATTTTTAACACGCTTTTATTAGCTAGGCATGTATAAATCTATGTAACGGAATTTTTGAACGTGATTTTAACCCAAAAAACAAAATTTCAAATTGTTGGAAACTTTGTACACTTATCAAGGACCGATGACAATGCAAAAATTTAAATAGTTTGTCCCATTACCCTTACCAAGATCTTCAGGATTAGCGATTGAACTAAAAAGTTAAAATATATAATAGTTAAAAAAAAACACCTTTTAATAGAAAACCTAACTAAAAAGAAGAATATATTTTCAATAAATTTCAATTAAGAATAGTGTGATTAACAAAAAACTAAAAAAAAAATATAATACACATTTTTATAATATTTTTTGACAGATGTTGGTAAAAGTAAAGTCATTTTGAAAGTATCTTAAAAAGCACCCCACGCTTTTTAATACAATAACCACATCCATCCTGAGGGAACCTTGAAGTACATCATTCAGCCCCTAAAGCTATGGTTGATAAATCTCTAGATTTCCAGCCACATGGCCGCATAAAGAAAACCCGGCGAGTACACGGAAGAGAGCAATTACTCGCAAAATGTGTAAAGTCACGCTCACGAGCCGAATTAGGAGCGGAAAAGAAGGCAAACGTGATATAATAGATAGACCGCTCAAAAATAATAAAATAATTACTCGATGGGGATCAAAGAGTAAGCTAAGAAGGTTCGTTCCGGATTCGATTCCTAAGAGAGACATAGCGCTCTCCAAAGCTCGCTGGGCGATCTTGAGCTGATGGACCAGCTGTACGTGTCGGCCCCGTAAGTAATGTTGTCGTAATCCTTCGAGCGGTTTCTGCAGCACTGCTGCCACGATGGAACTCGTACTCGTAAATAACGCGATATTTCAAGTTTTCCATTTTGTAAACTGACTGGCGCAAAGAAAAACCGAAAGAGGAAAAATCAAATGAATTACGGTTTTCCAAACACAAAAGCAAGTGTAAATAGCTGTATAAATTTAAAATTGTAATTCCAAACCAAAGAGAAGTTATTTGAGACCAAAGTGGCCAGTACGACAAAACGCCAATTTCATAGGTAACGACCTAATATGTATGTAAAAATAAATAACTGATTCTTTATGCGGCTGTTGCATGAAGGACCTTTTAGGGTTCGATGTTTGTGTCGGGGAAACTGTTATCGGGTTTGTACTCGATTGATGGCAATAGGCTCGCCAATTACATGGTCTTAAACATAATTAGCGTAATGTGTGCGTATTATCAGAGTAGCTCTGCGCAGCTTTCGGGTGTTACTGTCGTGATTATGTATGTTATATACACAAACCGACTACCAAAACAAAACACTATAAATCGAAAAATAACTTTCTTTTCCGAAGTCGGTGTCATTGGTACCTATTGTTTTCCATTTTTAAACACCGACTTCGGAAAAGAAAATATTTTTTTGCTTTGTAGTGTTTTGTTTTGAATGTATGTGTATGATTTTTGTGTTAAATGTGTTTTTTTTGTTACACAAAAGGATGCTATTTTCGATTTAGCAATAGCAGTAGATTTAACTACAACTTAATTATTAACAACTTGTTAAATACAGAGTATTTTGGGGTTTGGTTTCCAAGATTTATATAGTAGGTAAAGAAACTATGTAAGAAAGGGCATCTGTTCCCAAACCGTTTACACGGTAGAAATCTAATAAATATATACCTTATAATAATACATTATTCGCTATTAATTTAAGCACATTACCGACGAATCCGATTAAAAATATTGGTTTCATAATCGTCGTCATGCCCATAAAATAATACTTAATGAAATTTCACGAGTCTGTCGAAAGCTACGTGGGCTTATAATTTAATGCGAATCAAGTTACGGCATATGGTAAAGCCGTTGAGCGTTGTTCATATCGGTGGAAACACACTCACTGATTCTCGCTTTCAAATATTTGATTTTATTATTGTGAGTGTGAGGACTCCACGGATTTTTTTATGACAACTTCAGTACTTTATGCGGCCTACATAAATGTCTCTTTGGTAGGTTCTATGCGTCGAATCCTTTATATGTTCTGAGTTGAGACTTCACGATTCAGTGATCATATCTTCTTTATATATCAAGATATTATTACATGGTGAGTTTGAGTTTGTTTCGGCGTTTCTTCTCAGAGTAAAACATATCTCCGATCCCATTCTTGTCTCGGCCCACCTGTTTGTTAGAATTTGTACAGCTTAATACCGGAATAGGCATTTTTATAGATTTCGTCTGAAGTTCGGTAACGCTAAATGAAATAATTCAAAATAACAGCATTTCTCTTATTTTATAATTCCTTTTCTGATTCGGGATGTACCTCCATACATTCGCGAAATCTAGTGATTTAAAAACGAATAAATCTTGTTGAAAACAAGCAAAAAGTTTAATATAATTTTATTTTCGGCTCATTTTACCCGGGCCATAATAACGGATCGATTGACACCTTTTTCATCAAAATCGGATGATAGGTTAGGCGCTACGGAAGAAGATACGTAAATACAAACATACATACATACAGTGCTAAAATCATAACCCTTACTTTTGGGTTTGCCGTAATCGGGTAAAAACCTGTCTGACGTGTAAAATTGTTTGATACCAGTAATATATCAACATATTTCATTCAAAACGGATTGACAACCTAGACAATATACATTCTATCATCGAAACTGTAGCGATAGCGATTGGAAGTATGTCATAAATGTATGGGCATATCAAATGCTATCATATCAAAATGTCACGTGATCAATCCCTTACATTTTGGCATTTTTGTCTGTTACGGTGCCACTTGTCTAGGGCCTCAATGTTAACTGCGCAAAATGCCATGTTCAAATAGAAGTAAGTCGAGTTTATTTCAGGAGCAGCAGTATCAAACAGCGCGATAAAAGTTGCATAAAGCTACAACAAACAAACCAACAAATGAATTTCATAGCACCCGGACACTGTCTCCTACAAATGGCTTGTCAGTTGTCTCCGCAAATGTTTTGAGCTGTCAACAATCCTATTTGAAACTGAACGTTGGTCTTGCACTCTGCCGTGAAATGTTTGTGGTTTTACACTCATCAAGCGCTTGCTGGTTTCTGAACGCTCATCGTTTTTTAGCACAAGTTCCGGTGCAAGGTGCAAGTGACGTTTCTGATTTGAATATTTGTTAAGTACATTAATTCCATATTGTCAGGGACGGTTTCTGATTTGAGTATTTGGAGTTAATAATATGTCAAACCCTTCGTTATTCCAAACGTTGACAGGTTTTCTGGTATAAATAGAGATTGACAAATATCTAATTTCGAATTCTTAAATCAGAAATTGGATGTTAGAAATTCAAACCATGGTTTTAGTAAAATTATTAAAAGCAAGATTATTAGCATAATTTATTTTAAAATTCATCATCGTCATCAGCCTTATAATGTTCCCACTGCTGCGACACAGGCCTCCTCTTTGTGTGAGAGGGAATGGGCCGTAATCCACCACGCGGGCACAGTGCGAGTTGGTGAATTTCACATGTCGTCGAATTTTAGGTTCTAGGACATGCTGGTTTCTTCACAACGTTTTCCTTCACCGTTTTGAGAGCAGTGGTGATGAAATAATTTACACTTGTATTTGTGAGTCGCGGCCGTTACCACTGGACCACCACTGCTCCAAATGCTTGCAATGCCATGCTTTAAAATTCAGTTGTAAGTTATTCAGACAAGTTAATGAAAAGCTTGCATACAATATGTATCATACATGATCCGGTAATTTAGAGATATAACATAACATCACGCCTATATTCCTCGAAGGGCAGGCAGTGGATACCTATCTTTAGGTCTCCAATTGTTTGGCTGTTTTTAAAGTAGGTACGATTGTAATATAAGACGAGCGTGTTGCCAGGGCAACTTCGGACGGCTACTACTCGTATAAAATTTCAGATGTAGTAAGACTTTGCATAACCAGGTAATCGAACCTCATGCACAGCGTAAGCAAATATGATACTCCTCGGCAAGAGTAGTGGTCAGACTTTCAAGCTTTTGTCTATCCGTAACGACTAGCAAATATCTATAAAATAACCTAATAATATGTTTGTTCCTCAAGGCTTATTGCGTGCCTGGTTGGAGACTCTAGTTAAGTCTCCACAGAGAAAGTTCGGTTAAGCAGTAGTCATCATTTGGTTGAACTGCGAGAGGCACACAAAAATTAAAGTCTTATTGGGTGCGTAGGATTGTCGGATGTACCAGCCTCATCAAGCGATGCCGAACCTTGAAGATCTGTTATTATTAAGCAACAAGTCCCTCCATCATCAATCAATACATATAATAAATCTTTAGAAAAGCCGTTTTTAACCGACTTCCCAAAAAGCAGGAGGCTCTCATTTCGAATGTTTTTTAAATGTATGTTTGGGCATAACTCCATCATATATAAACGGATTTGCATTTTTTTTTTTGTATTAATGAAGTTCGAAGGATCTAATGAAAAACTTCGGAGATATACAACAGAACTCTTCAATAAATGACAGCGAATCTCTCGGTTTGCTGCAATCACATGTCTGTTTATTGTTTACACCTCTTAGATATATATATGCGGTGTAAACAATATTATTTATTATATATGTCGTATTTAGTCAATAGTACGGACGTCAAAACAAATCACAAGCACGCCCCTGGCGGCAAATCAAGAACAACTACGCATTGGCGCGCTTTTTCTAACCACTTGCGTGGTGGGGACAGCAGGACCGACCAACCTTGCCTTTGCAAGCGCCACTTATTTACAGAATAAAATTTAGTTTACAAATTGCCACGTAACATATTAAAGCATGCAAAGCATTGGTTTTCCCGGACACAGTATATAGTGCACTGCTAATTATACTTTCAATTAATTTACCACATTCTACCTCAGTCAGGCCAAAGTCTAATAATTATAACCCTCATGACGAGAACCTCGTAAAGGCTGCTAAAGATAAGAAAACTAAGTATCATGAACTGGCTCGCGAGTTTGTCGGCATGTGGGGTGTGAATGCTGGCTCTTGGCTATTTATGCCATTGACAGTCACTGGACTGCCAATGGCATAAATAGCCAAGAGCCTCAACGAACATCTACGGAGGCTCTCGTTGGGCAGTTGATCGAGAAAGCGTTACTCCTGGTACCGGCGCGTATAGTTACGAGGTTCCTCTCACAGGAATCCGATTTTGACACGCTTTTATTAGCTTGGTATGTATATATATATATCTATGTAACTGAACTTTTGAACGTGATTTTAACCCCCTTCAAAACGTTGGATTAATTTGTAACTTTGCACACTTATCAAGGACCGATGACAATGCACAAATTAGTTTGTCACATTACCCTTACCAAGATCTTCAGGATTAGCGATTGACTAAAAAGTTAAAATATATAATAGTAAAAAAAACACGCTTTAATAGAAAAACTAACTAAAAAAATAAATAAATAAATATTTTCAATAAATTTCAGAGAATAGTGTGATTAACAAAAAAAAAAATTTTATTGTAAAAAAGCGTCGGGTTCTTGATGTAATTTTTTATAATATTTTTTTAACAGATGTTGGTAAAAGTAGAGTAATTTTGAAAATATCTTAAAAAGAACCCCATGCTTTTTAACGCAATAACCACATCCATCATGAGGGAATCTTGAAGTACATCATTCAGCCCCCTATAGCTATGGTTGATAAATCTCTAGATTTCCAGCCACATGGCCGATTAAAGAAAACTCGGTAAATACACGGAAGAGAGCAATAACTCGCAAAATGTGTAAAGTCACGCTCACGGGCCGAATTAGGAGCGGAAGAGAAGGCAAAAGTGATATAATAGATAGACCGCTCAAAATAGTAGTTTATGAAACTGTTGCATAATGAGGGGTATTAAAACATGAGTGTGTGTTTAAAAACCGAGCCGTAGGCGAGGTTTTTAATAGTTTTCACACGAATGTTTTAATACCTAGTTATGTGCAGTTTCATACACTACTTTATCTACTCTCATAAATTAGGATTGAACCTACTAAATACCTCTTTTTGCATTTTCCATGCCATAAAATCGTGATAGCATTTGTCATATACTTTTCTCGACTTTGCATGTAATAAATTAAGAGTAATTTCCTTCGCCGCATCTAAAATATCGGGCGGAGTCAAATTTTCTTCACATTCACTGATTTCAGACATTTTTAAACAATAATTTAAATAACTCATGAAATTTAGTATAGCAAAACTTGCAAAACGTATGAATGGCGCTAAAACCCAGCACATCACCGCATTAACCTCGCATGCGCTAAGGCTTAGCACGCACTGCGAACTTTATTCGCGCTATTTTTTTCCGCCCATTCTGCGACCTATGGAATTGTATGAAGTTGTTCGCATTGCGGTAAATAAATCGTGCGGAAATAATACCGAAAGAAATCCGTGCTTTGCCACAGAATCCACCGCACCACGGCGCGAATTTTATTCGCCCGAATATTTTGAGCTCTAGGAACAGGTAGAAGGAAACAAAATGCGCGCGAATAAAATTCGCAGTGCGTGCTAATTCTAAAGCGGGCATTGTCATAGACAATTTAAAATTTGAATCAAATCTTTTTATAATAGGTACTATAAAATGGCATTACAAAAAAATTGTTGATTTGTCCTGTATCGTAATAGAAAAAAAATTGTTTTATAGCATTATTTTGTTAGAGAAATAGTGTTATAATAAGATTCTATTTTTAAATTTCGGTATTGTGTTTATAAAGTATGCCAATATAAACTCGTTTTGAATTTTATAATTCGAATATTACGATATGAGAGTAGATAAAATAATAAAAATAATTACTCGATGGGGATCAAGGAGTAAGCTAAGAAGGTTTTGTTTAGTACGACGTACATTACGTAATATTGAGCTGCCTATCTAAACTGTAAATCTATAAATAGACTCCGGACATAGGATCATTATCATACGCCTATAGCAATCCAGTTCTGAACACAGGCCTCTCCAACTGCACGCCATTTGCTTCGGTTTTCGGTAACTCTCATCCAGATGCTACCAGCCACCCTGCGAAGATCGTCGCTCCACCTAGCCTGAGGGCGTCCTAACTTACGTTTCCTGATCCCCGATCTCCACTCAAGAACCCGTCCACCCCAACGGTCATCGGTTATTAAAAATTAATAATGTTCATTTCGATACATATTATTGGAGATCACCTTTTAAGCAAGGAATTGCTTGTATTAGGAGACGCCGTGCTTCCACTTATCATTATTTTATGCAATTCAAATGTAGACAATATAAACATACACGACTAAAAATAAAAAGTAACGTTCTACGGCTAATATGGCCACTTCAGCTTGCTTATTCTCTGGAGCTATGTCGACAACTTTGGTTCTCCGCCGGATCACTTCGTTTCGGATTCGATGCCTAAGAGAGACTCCAAGTTTAGTTCTCTCCATAGCTCGCTGGGCGACCTTGAGCTGATAGACCAGCTGTAACGTGAGTGTCCACGTCTCGGCCCCGTAAGTCATTACAGGCAGGACACACTGATTGAAGATTCTGGTCTTTAGGCTCTGTGGAATATGCTACGAAAAGACCCGACGAAGTTTCCCAAACGCCGCTCAGTCCAGCTGTATTCTTCTGCTAGTTTCCCTCTCAAAGTTGTTTTTACCAAATTGCAGTTTGCCTGAGGTAAACGTTATCTTGAACAACTTTGAGAGCACCGCCATTGACAACAATCGGTCCCGAAGTGGCGTATGGGTTGAACATAGCCTGAGTTTTGTCCAAGTTCATCCAGAGATCGCTGCGTGCAAAAGATTCAGCTGGGCTGTCCAGAATCTGCTGCAAGTCATGCAGCGCTTCAGTCATTATCACGAAAAGCTCCTCCTTCTCAAGGAAGTTGACAAGCATTTCTACCCTATGAGTTCTGCTGTCATACCCGTAGGATCCTACTACCGATTCACTGCAATTTTGTACCCCCATTTTAGGTTTAAAATTCCCCATGAGAACGTTGTAGTGAGCCCTAGTGGTAGAATGCAAGGCCTTGGAGATGTCCTCAAACATTTCTTACACTTCGTCATCCGAGTTTGCCGAAGTCGGCGCGTATACCTGCATAACTTTGGGGCTGTACCTCTCGCTCGTTACCCTGATCGAGACACTGGACACTGCCACAACGTTGTCACAGATGGATTTATTTACCTGGAACTCGGCACCGCCTTTGGTGGTTAGCTATCTCCATTTCGATAATACATAAGGTTTCCCGATTCAAGGGTTATTGAATCCCCTGAATATGCTAACTTATATTCTCGAGCTCTTGTTCTAGCTGCACGAGGTGTTCGTTGTGCCGTAGCGTGCGTCCGTTATTCGGGTTATTTGAGTTTTAGTTTGGCGGCCACAATCTGTTCACAACTCAGAGGATATTCGCACCTCCGAATGCTCTTCCATCACCGTGACCGCCGTCATAATCAGCAGTAACAGCAAGGCGGCCGGGAACTGGGCGCTGTGGTTAATAATGACTTGCCATGGAGGGTTTGCCCATAATCGCCACGCTGAGCATGCGGTTTGGCGATCCAAATTGCGCAGATCCCACACTGGTGACATTGCTGCCCGTCACCAGTCAATACCATTTTGCTGCGAAATTTTGTTGATATGGTTATTCCGTCGTTAGACGGTTGTCTTTAGTGACTTGTTTATTGTTTAGCAGGATGCACCACGAGCAGGTGAGGTTGACTTGAAGCGCTAAGTTCTTGAGTGTGTCCCCTTACATCCCGTTGATGGAGGATGGCCGAAACAAAACCAGCACCGGTGTGGATGCCTAGATAGAGTAGAGCGCAATTGTGGTGCAATTCCATAGACGATCACGACCTAATACCATAATATCCAGCGAATCTTGGCAGACCTGATGGACCCTACATTATGTAAACCTTTGTGTCGATTGCATTATACAAATCCCATAACTTATACCCAGTTTTAGAAAACAATGCATCATTTCCTCGACTATTTCAGTCGAAATGGTTGTCTGACGGTTTTCCAGTTATTTATTTTTGAACAAATCCAATCAACAATCTAAAAAAATTCGGTATACAAAGTTAAAAGTATTAAAATAAATGTGAAAGCGCTGTGAAACAAGTAGAGGCAAAAATAACATTGATTAACCCGAATATATTTTCAAGGTATTTGGTATTCGTCGAAGGTGTCATCTCTAAACGCTGTTTGCGTATTTCGAGCTGCGGTAACGGATAAAACAATGTGACAAAATAGTGAAAAAGTATCGCGTATAACAGAGGTATCAATGTGGTAACCGGATTTTCATTTATTTAATCATTCTGTTTAGGCTTTAACCAAGTATTAGGAATTTTAGAAATTGCCTTCTGGAGTCTGTGTTGCCCGATAGCTACAATTTAGGAGGTCTTTAAGTCAAGAGTGAATGGTTTTTTTTTAAGTTTTGCTTTTCCGTCGACCACATCATCGCTTATCACCAGGTGAGATAGTGGTCAAGCGCGATCCTATAGACTAATTAAAAAGTATGTTGGGGTCGGTTTCCAGTGCAACCGGTTGCAATTGACTAGATACCAGTATTTTGCATGGAGCGTTTGTCTATCTGACCTCAGCGTCAGCGTCTGTCTAGTTGAAAACCAGCGTCAGGCAACTCCCAGTTGTCTGGCATTTTGCTGAACTGGACCTTTTTGGCGCAGCCGCGGGGCACACTATGTATGTAAATGTTGTAAAATTAAGTTTTATTTGCACCTACATTGTGTGTATATGTGTGTGCCAAATAAACTAGTTTTCTTTCTTTCTTTTCTTTCTCCAACAGCTAGTTATTGGTTGAGCCGATACATCTTAGCAAGACTTATGTCAAACTAGCTTCTGCCAGCGGCTTCGCCCGCGTGAATCATCCCAAGGGAATATTATACCGGGATGAAAAATAGGCTATGTTCTATTCCAGACTATAATTTCATCCAGATCCGTTCAGCTGTTCTGACGTGATTGAGTAACAAGCATGCAGGCTACCCGTAACAACTGTGAAAGATCTACAAATGACAGCCGGAACCAACAGCTCAACGTGCTTTCTAGTGTATGTTATGAATGGTCACCCATCCACGTACTGATCTAGACATCATTGCTTAACCTTGATGATCGTCACGTGCACCTGTTGTTATTTAGCCACGAACTTCACTCGGTGGCTGGATAATATAATCAGCCCACAACGTATATGTGTTATGGACCAATTAATTAATACGACATTATTTATAATGCCCAATATGAGTAGGCAATTTGCTATTGAAATAATTAAGTTGACTTTGGCTCTCAAAAAATGTTCATTAAATAATGGGCAGGATAATAAAAATATGTGTTTTTTTGGTTACTTTAATGTTGACATTGATTTAAACAAAGAGCCAGTATAGTAAGTAAGTACGATTATATACTATTTAATTATAAATATTTCTATAATCCTGCTGACCAAATAATATAATTTTACTTGCTATTTCTTTCTGACCGAATATTTAAAATAAAAACCATACTATGTACCATAATTATCGAATTGCCCAACAGTTAGGTAGCAATATTCATAATGACCAGACAATGTGATAAATAACGAAGTTTAAATCAGTACCTATTCATTACATTGCCCAATTTAACTTGACTTGATTCATAATGCTCGGGCATTATACATAGTGCATTAATTAATCACTTGGTCCATGACATATGTCACACAAAGAGTGCCTTGATTAATCACTTGGTCCATGACATGTGTCACACAAAGAAAGGAGATCCGTGTATATACACAGATCTCCTTTCTGTGTGAGAGAGCGGGTCCAAAATCTACCACGCTAGCCCAGTGCGGTCTGGTAGATGTCATATGCCTTTGTTTTCCTACGATGTTTTCCTTTATCATTTTCAGCAGCGGTAATGAACGATATTAAAGAGAAGGTAGAAAAACTTGGAAAAAATTGACAGTCATTGGGACTGCCAACAAAAGCGAAAAACTTAAAACTGAATTATGCCGACACACGTCACATTAGCAAGCCGATGACGCTGTTGCTTTAGCATATCGCAAATGCGAACCCATAGGTTTTGCCCCGACCAAAAATCGCTTAACCTGACTAAAGAAGAGAACAGAAGAAAACATGTTAGGTCGATACCAGTGGTGTCTCATACCATACAAAGAAACCGTGCCGACGTACTGTACTGATCAAACTGATTACTTTTTGTACATCGATCGCGTTCGGTTCCATTCCACGGATATAGATGGTGAACTACCAATCGCCGTGGAACGGAACCGAACGCGAACGATTTACAAAAAATAATCAGATAAAAAACGCTAGTTACGTCGGCACTGTTTCTTTTATTCTGAGTATTATATTATCTGTGGTATAAACCAAATAAAAAGAGACAAGGTCAGAAAGATGATAAATCTGAAAAATAAACAAATCTGGACAAGAAAAATTTTAAAATTTAAAAAACCCCCGACACATTTATCTTGCGAAAACATCCCGATTCAAACAGTAAAACGCCCATAACTTTTGAACGGCTGAACCGTTTTTTTTTAAACATAGCTAAGAACACTCTCGACACAATCACCTTTCCAACAAAAAAAACTAAATCAAAATCGGTTCATCCGTTGAGGCGCTATGATGCCACAGACAGACACACAGATACACAGATACACAGCAACACACCTCAAACTTATAACACCCCTCTTTTTCCGTCGGGGGTTAAAAATAAATAATTCTAGTTGCATAATATTTTGAAAGATAAAAGTTCACTATTTTTTGTAACGTCGAAATCTGAAACAGTTTAGCTGGTGTTTATTTATAAGCTTTTAAACCGGGTACTAATTAACATTATCCCGGAGTTCTGCAACTGAAACCAGCAGCATATAAAACTAAATGAGTGTTGCTTCTTTTTTGAACAAAAAATCTCTTTGAACCGTTTTATATCACTAGCAACTAGTGGCCCGCCTCGGCTTTATAATGCATACCCTATGTTTATTTTGAGAATGTGCTTTTTAAATGGGGATAGAATTTTTTAAACAAGTGCCCTCTGCACCTGTTTCTTTCACCTTTTGGAGATAACCCGCCACATATATACAAACTTAAAAAATGCGCATTCTCTCTTTATGATGCCATTTAAGGTAAAAGTTTGATTTTTTTATTTTTTGGGCCAGGCACCTTCGCAGGCGTACGCAAAATAACCTAACAAAGTTGCATCGTAATAGGATCAATGGTTTAGGAAAACGTACAGGAGACAAACATATAGAACAACATACACACAGATAATATAATATTGGATTTTGAAAAAGTTTTTTTACTCGGGTTTTCGGCGGTTATATTGCTTTGCTCCCGCCTTGAGGCCCTCAGGGAAAAGCAGGTTTGGATCCAATACGTAGTTACATATACTGCCCCCCTCAGTATTATATACTCGTATTACTAGCTGCCGCCCGCGGCGCAGCCCGCGTGTATAAGCTATATTATTGTAATGTTTAATCAAACCCGTTCAGTAGATTTTGCGTGAAAGAGACACATACATCCATCCATCCATGCTCACAAACTTTCATATTTACAATAGTAGTAGGATAAAATAAAGATTCAAAAAGTAAAGATGAAAAGAATGAAACAGTAGATGGTAGGAGGTTTGAATCAATCCTTTACCTTTGATGAGATATTGGACAGCGTTTAATATTTGTTGTACCGTGATATTAAACCGGCTTTCAATAACATAACTCTATCAAATTGCCTGTTCCCAGTCTTTTAAATTTTATACGACCAGTTCTAGATAACAAATTATTTGGAATATTCTAACTACACGTTTTAACTATTATTGTAAATTTGCTTTGTCTAGTTTCGGAATAAAAGGCTTTATTATTATTAACTACACGTAGGTAAAGCTGGGCAAAATACATGCTTTGCTTTAATTAAAATATAAATTACAAAATACTATCTCGTATGTATTTAAAATACGAAATATTTGTAAGTCGTGTATTTCAAATACAAAATACAGTATTTTAACAATTTTTACTTCTAGACATACGCAAGGTCGGATTTAGGGGGGGGGGGGGCACAGGGGCACGTGCCCCCCCAGACGGTATGTCTGGTATGGTAGCCTAGAAGCATGAAATTTGGCAGATAGGTTCCTCAAGTGACGGAGTACACTAAGATAGGATTTTTGGAAATTTCTCCCCTAAGGGGGTAAAAAGGGGCGAAACATTGTATGGAAAATTAATTCCTTTGGCCAAAATTCTTGAAACTTAGCACGAATAGTATTCTAAGTAAATGATAAAGATTGAAACTATTAGTTTTTCGAAACTACCCCCAAATGATGATTTAGGGGGTGTTGAAGTTTGTATGGTAACATCTGATTTCTTGGGTCAATAAAGTGGACACTTGCCACAAATACTAACCAAAAGGAATAATAATGGTTCTTATTATTATTATTATTTGAAACTACCCCCAAAAAATGATTTAGGGGATCTTGATTTTTTGGAGAATCTTATATCTTGGGTTAATAAACAAGAAACTTGACATAAACACCAACCTCAATAAACAATAAAGGTTTTCATTATTCGTTTTTTTGCAACTCCCCCCAAAAGACGATTCAGGGGGTATTACAGTGTTTTTGAAGAATCTTATTTCTTGGGTTAATACATTTGAAATTTGACATAAATACAATCCTAAGTAGACAATAAAGGTTGTCATTATTAGTTTTTCAAAACTACCCCTAATTGTGATTTAGGGGGTGTTGAATTTTGTATGGAAGAATCTGATTTCTTGGGTCAATTAACATGAAACTTGACATAAATACCAATCTAAATAAACAATAAAGAATACATTATTAGTTTTTCGGAACAACCCCCAAAATATGATTTAGGGGGTGTTAAAGTGTTTTTGAAAATCTTATTTCTTGGGTTAATAAATTTGAAACTTGGCACAAATACCAACCTAAGGAAACAATAAAGGTTGTCATTATAAGTTTTTCAAAACTAACTCAAGCTAAGAATCTTACTGGACAGGGTTTCGTTTTTGACTCGGGGTTCTAGGAGAGCATTAGGGCACGATTTTGAGGCAATACAACCTTTAAGCAGGTTTAAAATCGAATTCCTTGGGGATAAAATTGATAATCAAAATGTACATAAAACATTTTAAAAACTCCCTCCCAGATAGAGTTAGGAGTGTTAAAGTTTTTTTGAGGAATCTCACTGCGTAATCTGACTAACATTAACGATAAATAAAAAGAGAATAAAAGAGTGAAAACCATATTTAGGTTGTTCAAAACTCGACCCTCAACGGTGCCCCGTTGAGGGTCGAGTTTTGAAATAAGGGGCATAAGTTTTAAGGGGAGGATTTTACTTTGTGGCGGTAACCTAAAATGTATTATTCTTTAAGTCAAATAACGAATCGTCCCAATCCAATAAACCCTGTATATCTACAATACCCAGTTTTTTATTGTTTTAATAATAGCTTATTTTTGGTCGCCTTCACTAACTGCATATAAGAAAATCATTTATAGGATAAACGAAATCACGCGATCAAAGTCACGGGCGGAGTGCTAGTATATGAATAAAATAACAAAGAAACAATTCAATGCTGCACTGGAGGATGTTTTTAAGGTTCTGGACTTGAGAAGGGTTAGGTATCAACGTCAACGGCGAGCACATCACTCACCCTCGTTTCGCTGATAATAAAGCTGTCATGGAGAACATGGAGGACCCCAGTACAACGCTCGGTGACCTCAGTAGAGCTGCCGAAAGAATGGGTCCAAAAATGAACATGGACAAACCAAGGTTTTGTTGAACGCCCATGTCACACCCACTTCTATCAAGTTCGGTAGCTCCACAGCCGAAGCCGTGGACGACCATGTCTACCTGGGACAAACGGTCCAGCTAGACAGGTCCAATCTCGAGAAAGAGGTGAACCGACGAATCCTACTCGGCCGGGCAGCATTCAGGAAGCTGCGCGGTATCTTCTCGTCCAACTTACCACAGTTTCTCAAGACGAACCTATGGCTCTGAGACGTGGTCGCTCACAATGGGCCTCATCAAAAAGCTTACAGTCATCCAAAGGGCAATGGAGAGGGCCAGGCTCAGAGTGTCCTTGCGTGATTGAATCAGAAATGTAGAGATCCGCAAGAGAACCAGGGTTAGCCCGACATAGCCCGAAAAACTGCCAAACTGAAGTGGCAGTGGGCTGGGCACATTGCTCGCACAACAGATGGCCGATGGGGTAGAAAAGTTTACGAGTGGCGACCGCGAACTGGAAGACGTTGCGTTGGAAGGCCTTCCACCAGATGGACCAATGACATGGAGTAAGATACTTCAAGTTTATTTCTGACAGATATTTTTGATTTTTTTGCCCGCCCGCCCCTTGTGCCCCTCCCAGAAAATAATCCTGGATCCGCCCTTGGACATACGTACTAATAAACCAGAAGTTTCGTGAAAATAATCGTTTGAATGAAAATGATAATTAACAAGATAATAATATGCACTGGACGATTTGACGTACGCGGTCGCCATTTTGCTCACGAAAGCTATCGAGTGCTATTTTCTGCAGAACGAATGCATTATCTTATTATAAGATCGCTAAATTTAGTTATATTCAAATGTATTTTAAAGCCAGATTGAGGTAGGTTAACTACAAAATACCTCAGCGTCAGGTATTTGGAATACCAATTATTATAAATTACATTTTAAGAAGTAATCGAATTACAAATACCAAATATATTGTATTTCAATTACGTACTTTAGTTATAAGTTATTCAAATATTTTAATTACATGTAATTCAAATACTGCCGAACCCTGACTACACGTGACCGTGAAAATGTATACTCAGTTGAATCGAGCCCACTTTCACACACACATTTCCACTGCCCACTCTCTAAATATTAGCTTCTTGGTTATACAAGCTTTTCCAACACATTTAAATTCACAATTCAAGTACAAATATAAAAATATGAAATATATCGGCGCTATTTTCAGTTGAAAAATGTTTGTACTCGTAGACTGGTTCCCAAATAGGATATCCGAATATGCCCCATACCGCGACTTTTCACAGTTTTCGAGACTTGATTTTTTTTCTGAATAAATGAGATTTTTTGATATAACTAACTTAAAAAAAACCCGCCAAGTGCGAGTCAGACTCGCGCACGAAGGGTTCCGTACCATTATCGCAAAAAACGGTGAAAAAATCACGTTTGTTGTATGGGAGCCCCCCTTATATATTTATTTTTAGTATTTGTTGTTATAGCGGCAATTGAAATACATCATCTGTGAAAATTTCAACTGTCTAGCTATCACGGTTCATGAGATACAGCCTGGTGACAGACAGACAGACAGACGGACCGCGGCGTCTTAGTAATAGGGTCCCGTTTTTACCCTTTGGGTACGGAACCCTAAAAAGGTCGAGATATTTATGCTTAAAATAATCAGCTTCGTAACTGAGATGAAAGTTTTAAAAATTTTGGTCTAAAGTGAATAATTTACGTTCGGTGAAATACACTTATTTTTTAACCGACTTCGCAAAAAGGAGGAGGTTTTCAATTCAATTTTTTTTTTATGTTTTTTACCTCCGAACTTTTTACTGGGTGGGACCGATTTTGATGAATCTTTTTTCATTAGAAAGCTGGTGCTTGTGGTCCCATTTAAATTTCATCAAGATCTGATGAAGAACTTCGGAGATATACATCAGAACTCTTCAATAAATGACGGCAAATCACTCGGGATAGCTGCAATCGGATGTCTGTTTATTGTTTACATCATTTCTTAACATAACATCACTTTAGCACGCTCTAAAGGGGTACGCAGGTGTGAACAGTTCACCCTGTTATACTCTAATTTCTAATTCCACCGTTTTT
The DNA here is from genome assembly GCA_964057195.1 of Orthosia cruda. Lineage (NCBI taxonomy): Eukaryota > Metazoa > Arthropoda > Insecta > Lepidoptera > Noctuidae > Orthosia > Orthosia cruda. The sequence continues at coordinate 48,003,122 of OZ059825.1, forward strand.
GTTTAAGTTGCATGTTTCTGGGTTAATCTATACTGGCTTCACTTTGGAGAAATGGTCCATTATGTACCACAACTAAAAAGAGAAAAATAAAAAACTTTTTAACAAATAATACAACCGACTTCAAATTAAAAACACTACAAAGTGAAAAATAACTTCAATTTTGGCAGTCGGTGTCAAAATACGAAGAAACCAAAACAAGAACACCGACTTCCGAAGTCGCGGCGCAAACATGGGGGTGTTTTATATTCGGTCTATTTTAGTTACTTTCACAGCATTATGTCATACGGTATTTTGCTGTGGGGTCGAGCGGCTGACGTTGCATCCATATTTATATTTCAAAAGAGAGCTGTCAGAGCTATATACAAGTTAAGTCACCGATTTAAAAATATTAATATTATGACAGTTTCTTGCCAATTCATTTATGAGAATATTATGTATGTAAGGAAAAATATACAGGACTTTAGTAAAGTCAGTGATAGACACAATTGTCATAAGAGAAATAAAGATAAGTTAGAGCAACCATCTTATTGATTAGCTAAAGTACACTCATCTTTTATGGGGTACTGTTTAAATTATATAAGAAAATGCCTTGTGATATATTAAAACTAAATGAAAGTAAATTTAAAACTTTAGATAAAAGCACACTTTGTAAACAAGCATATTACAAATTAGATGAATATATTCAAGATAATAATGCTTGGAAACATGGTGGTTCTGCTCCATAGGGTAAACTTTAGTGTAGACAAAACCATATTTGTTAATTTATATACCTATTCATAGTTACTGTACTGTAATCCATTTTTTTAAGAAATTGACTTACACACTTCCGTTTTTGTTGTATTAGGTATTTTACCTATGTTTGCAATATTTGTATGTATGTGAGAACCATGTTATCGTTTGCATGCTGCATGCATGGTATATGCTTGTTTGCATGCTTCTTACAGGGAAAAAACCCACAATTGTTCACAAACAACTATTTTCAAAACAAATATCTTACCTATGTATTACCTGCTTCAGATATAGTTTTTATCCAATCGTCCAAATAAATTGGTATATCCTCTTCGGGCTAAAAAGGCTAAGGCGAATAAAAAAATTATTTCCATGGCAATAATAACTCCATATAACCGTTGGTAGCCATTTTTTAACCCCCGACGGAAAAAGAGGGGTGTTATAAGTTTGAGGTGTGTTGCTGTGTATCTGTGTATCTGTGTATCTGTGTGTCTGTGTATCTGTGTATCTGCGTATCTGTGTGTCTGTCTGTGCGCCTGAACGGATGAACCGATTTTGATTTAGTTTTTTTTGTTGGAAAGGTGATTGTGTCGAGAGTGTTCTTAGCTATGTTTAAAAAAAAACGGTTCAGCCGTTCAAAAGTTATGGGCGTTTTACTGTTTGAATCGGGATGTTTTCGCAAGATAAATGTGTCGGGGGTTTTTTAAATTTTACTTGTTTGTACTTTGCGGTATATTATTTGTCCAAAATGAAAATTGTATTGTTTTAGGGTTGTATTTTCCTATTTATCAAATAAATGAATTTATCTGTTTAATGCTTTTAATACTATAAACCGTAGTATATTATATAGTTCTATTCTGAGTGCATCGTCCTCACATGTATGAAATTATTAAAGTATGTACTTATGTAAATATTGTAAACCACTTATCTTTTAAAAGAGTAAGTATGGACCTTCTTGCCCGTTCTTCTCCATAACAAGCTACTTATTCGAATGGACGGTAGAATCAATTATTATTACTTGTAATTTTTAATTGTTGACGTTAAAAAGTACCGCTTAATGGTCTAGTTGAAATAAATATTTTTGACTTTGACTTTGATACCACAAGATACGAGGGAATAAAATTTTTTTTTGGGTGTCAATGTTTTGGCCTGTTTATAGACTCCTTTCTTTTCTATGTATATATTTTCCGGTTTTAAATTGTATGTGTCTCTCATCCTATTATTGGTTGTGGCTTAGGTGATATCGTCCACTTAGCGCGCTGTTAGACACCCTTGGTAAAGGCAGGTTGCCTGGAAGAGATCGCGAAATGCGATAACGCCGCCCTTTGTACATTTTATAGTTTTAAGTTGTTTTATAGTTTATAGTTTTTGTTGCTGTATTTTCTGGTGTACAATAAATAAATAAATAAGGAACAATAAATTAAAAGATTCGAACAAATGGTTTGAAACCCTCGTACATATGTAACTGGCCTGATTGGTGTTTTCCCCAACTTACTTAAAACGACGCAATTTTAAATACAACGGTAATTCAAGTAAAGAGACCTTTAAACGTCAAACATTGAAAGAAGAAGATTAATTAATACTAATCATTCATATTTACAGAATGTTTGTTAATAAACCATCCAAGCGCTAGGTACAACAAGGGCGCATCCAGCGCCCATATGCTATCTAATCGTTGTTTATCTTCTTTTGTAACACCACTAGTAAGACTACTTAGAGTAAGAAAGAAGAAAGTTTTCAATTCAGAAACTTGCTTATTGTCTACTTTGTAACTCCTTGAACAAAACTAATAAATGGATAGATCCCACTGCTGGGACTCAGGCCTCCTCTCTGTGAGAGAGGGAATGGGCCGTAATGCAACATACGGGACCAGGGAGTGTTCGTAGGTGTCACATGTCTTCGAATTTTTGGTTCCAGCACAAGCCGGTTGCCTCACGATGTTTGCCTTCACCGTTTTGAGAGCAGTGGTGATGAAATAATATACACAAAATAAAGCGCCTGCTTGGGTTTTAACCCAGGACCTATAACTAACGGCTGTTACCACTGGGCCACTGCTCCAGACCAGGTCTATTCAGAAGGCAGATAATTAATTCGGCGGTAAACCGTGTTTACGACAGAATGGCCACAAAGAACTGAGTTTAATAAAAAAAGGAAAGGCCTAGTGTTTATGACCCTTGCGGATCACAGCAAGTCCGCGGCGACATAAAAACTTCTTCAGTTTAGATCCCCTTGCGCCTCCGTCTTACTAACTCCGAGTCAGTAGCTAACCCATGCCCATTATGTTTGACATAATGTCGATTTGAACTCGTTTTAGCAACTAAATCTTAGTTAAATTATAGTCACAAGGGCCTCAGGGCATTATTTTTAACCGAATTAAAAAAACGTTTATCTTTTTTACCTGTATGTATGTAATTGTTGGAATAGCTTATTTATTATTTATGTGGCCTAAGAATGCCAAATTTGACAAGGTTTGTATGTAAGTATTTAGCGTGTGTATGTTTGATATTCTGCGATATTATTGCAGTTGTGTGACACCCACACTAAATATAGTATGTGTAGGTAAATTTATGGTGTTACGTACCTACATATGTGGCGATGGTATTATGTTGCGGAGGGATAATGACCAAGTAGTGAGGAAAGTTTTGAGTACGAATGAGGATGAGGAGGTTGCGTGAATCCGCTTAATGCGAGACGCACGGGAATGTAGCGACACTTGAGGGCGGCATATGTTCTGCAGTAGTCATCTTTCGGCTGAAATGATGATGACGATGATGAGTTATAGACATATAGGAAGATCAAATCAATATAAGAAAACAACACACAACAAAAGATGACACAGCTAAAAAATTTGACTGACCTCCAAAGCGAAACACTACAAAGCGAAAAATAATTATCTTTTCCGAAGTCTCTGTCGAAAAACGTAAAATAATAGGTATCAAAGACACCGCCTTTGGAAAATAAAGTTATTTTTTGCTTTGGAAATCGGATTAAATTTTTGGTATTTTTTTTTTGTTTAGTTAATTCATATTGTCATGAAAATCATTTATAGCCAGAGTGCATCTCATGAAAATTAAAATAAGCCTAAACACGGCTATGATTAATTACTTTATAACGGAGTTCCAGTTCCTACTTTCCGGCTTCATCATCAGATCTGTTCGATGAAACCATTTTCATCAGTATCATTTATTTATATGTATTTGCGTCATCATAGTTGCTTAACTATTACCGTACTAACCCGTAACATACTTATCATTAAGAGGTTCCAGTGGCCATCAGTGGTCTTCTTCATCAGTTCCATTTCACTAAATTATACTTTCCAAGTGCAAATGCTTGTCACGTTAATGAAAATACCAAAATCGCCATTGATTTGTCTTTAATATTTGAGGAATTCCTTCGATTTCTCCTGGATACCATCATCAGTTCCCGACTTGTTGAACCAAGGGACAGAATTTACCAAATCGTTGAATAATCGGGGAACATACATAAAAAAGAAGCCGACGAACTGAGAACCTCTTCCTTTTTTTGAGTCAGTTAAAAAGGAGCTGACTATTGAAATGACCGCAAATAAGTATGTAGGGTAGAAGAAGAGATCCTGCACCGAATCCAATACTTGTGATAAGTGCAGGATATTGTATAGATTAGAAGGCATTCTAAGCAATGTTTCTTTCTTTATTTGTTTTATTATGAAAGGTATTTTAATATCAAAACGTTCGTAAATAGACATACATACTTTAATGAGTTTTCAGTAAAATTCCAGCCCCTTTTTTCAGTTGTTTAAATATAAAATTCGGCTTATAATTGGCTTCAGAAAACTTGCTTGACTACGTATGCCAAACAAGTTTTTAAAGTCATCTGTACTCAAAATTAGAGGGTAGTTTTAAAGCTGAAATTAAAAAACGCTGCAAGCATTAACACACTTTTTTGTTCCTGCTTAGTTACGAGTAACTTCTTTATCGGAGTTTGACTTAAGACAAGAGAAAAACACTCACAATTGCTTGTTTTATTCTTATATTTTGAACTTATTTCTGAAAACTTGGTTGTTGTTTATAAAGTGACCGTGCTTTATGTGACGTTACCACCGTGTTCTTGTTTTATTTTCTTCGTTTTTTGACACCGACTTCCGAAATTGAAGTTATTTTTCACATTTTTGTTTTTTTATTTGGAAGTCGGTTGTATTTTTTTGTAAAACGTTTTTTTATTTTTCACTTTTTAGTTGTGCTACACAATTTATATAGGCTAGATACCAATAATGCCCATAGTGAAACCAAAATAGATTTACCCAATAACATGAAACTTAAACAAATTCGGTCGAATAAGGGTATACCAAGGTGAACTGTTTACACCTGCGTACCCCTTTAGAGCGTACTAGTGTGATGTTATGTTATGAAATGGTGTAAACAATAAACATAAATGCGATTGCAGCTATCCCGAGTGATTTGCCGTTATTTATTGAAGAGTTCTGATGTGTATCTCCGAAGTTCTTTATCAGATCTTGATGAAAATTAAATGGGACCACATGACAAACACCAGATTTCAAATAAAAAAAGAATCATCAAAATCGGTTTACTCAGTAACAAGTTCAGAGGTAACACACATGAAAAAAAAAAAAAATACCGTCGAATTCAGAACCTCCTCCTTTTTTTGAAGTCGGTTAAAAAAGAAGCTTAACAGCTTATGCAGCACTTGCCGAGTATCTCATCCATTACATACAGAGACTCCTCCGTGCATTGGGAAGCTTGTTAAGCTGGTGATCTCGGTTGTTATTAGCCGCGTACTCAATGAGCGAACAGACTCGCGAGACAGCCTCGGACGTTTGCCGAGCAACGTTTGCCGCGCGAGGCCGCGTCGGTCTATATTTTTTTTTGCATGAGGCTGCCTCGCGCACCAATGCCGAGCCACGGTGTGGCTGAGCCAGCATCGAGCGCTCTGTTAAACGTGAAGTCGAACAGAGACTGCGCGTGCCTAACGCGGGTTATAGCCTGTTTTGCTCAAGACCGCCATGAGTTACGTTCGGAGAGCTATCGCCACCACTGCCTGTATATTAATTCTTCGACTTATTTCCCGGTTTATGTTTCTTCACGCATCTTTTCTTAGCCTCTATTAGTATAATCAGAACATTGTGTGACCCAAAGTAATTGTATTAATGTGTACCTATTAATTTGTTGTTGTTGTTGTTAAACGATGCCGTCGTTCGTCAAACAAGCGAGGCAATACACAACCATCTTGAGTGCGCGCGGCAAACTTACTGAGGCGCTTTTGAGCATCGACAAAAACCGACAACGTTCGGCTAGTCCCGCGGCACGCTCGGGTGAGGCAGCGCGTGCGTTTGCCTCAGCCGAGGAACGTCCTGACTAACCGAGGATTTGCCTCGTACGGCTGCCTCGTGAGGCTGCTTGCTCAGTCAGTACGCGGCTATTTGTGAATCTTTTATAAGCGTTACGGATAGTCAAAGGCCACAAAATCTGACAACCGTGTTATCCAATTAGGTACTGGGTTGAGAGATCAGATAAGCAGTCGCTTTACGTAAAATACTGGTAGTTACCATCCGGTTAGACTGCCAGCCAACCCCAACAGAATTGGGAAAAGGTTTAGCTGATTGAAAAGTCATTATTTTACCTAGAGCGATATTTAGGTCATTCTATTTCGAGACAAAAAGCCGAAACTTCGAAAGTGGAACAGTACGTTTCTATGGCAACGACAGGTAATACGGAAAATGGAAATGTTTTTCCAAAGTTACAATAAACAGTCGAAACCTTACAACATTTCTTATCAAATCCTTATTTATGTAGACATTGATTCCAGACGAATTCTACGAACCGATTTGCTTACTCGTATAAGGTTCTTCGATTTACTCTCAGGTCTGATATTTTAAATAATTTGCCTTTTAAATTATAGCTGTATTATTCTAAGAATCATATTTAAATTGAAATATAATCTAAATTGTGACTATACGCAGTTTTAGATCGGGGCAATCGGGCACTTGGATTTAGAAACTTAAGGGCCTACATACGCTTTAGTGCCGTAAAACGGTAACTTTCTAAAGCATACTCCTCAGTAACAGCTAGGTTAAAAGGATTGAAAAAAAAAAATATTTATTATTGATTCATGTACATAATTTTGAACACAAGGTTTTTTCGTGTAACTAATAGTTTTGCTTTAAAAAATAATTAACAACACGATCATTTTTCGCAACTTTTGGAAACTCCTCCAAAATGACTTGGATGTTTAAAAATATTTTTATCTACTCTCATATCGTAATATTCGAATTATAAAATTCAAAACGAGTTTATATTGGCATACTTTATAAACACAATACCGAAATTTAAAAATAGAATCTTATTATAACACTATTTCTCTAACAAAATAATGCTATAAAACAATTTTTTTTCTATTACGATACAGGACAAATCCAAGAAGTTAATCACTAAGGAGTTTCCATCAATATTTTTTTTGTAATGCCATTTTATAGTACCTATTATAAAAAGATTTGATTCCAATTTTAAATTGTCTATGACAATGCCTGCTTTAGACTTAGCACGCACTGGGATTTTTATTCACGCGTATTTTATTTCCTTCTACCTGTTCATAGAGCTCAAAATATTCGGGCGAATAAAATTCGCGCCGTGGTGCGGTGGATTCTGTGGCAAAACACGGATTTCTTGCGGTATTATTTCCGCACGATTTCTTTACCGCAATGCGAACAACTTCATACAATTCCATGGGCAAAAAAAAATCGCGCGAATAAAGATCGCAGTGCGTGCTAAGCCTTAGCGCATGCGCGGTTAATGCGGTGATGTGCTGGGTTTTGGCGCCATTCATACGTTTTGCAAGTTTTGCTGAACTGAATTTTATGAGTTATTTAAATTATTGTTTAAAAATGTCTGATAATGTATGTGTGAATGTGAAAAAAATTTGACTCCGCCCGATATTTTAGATGTGGCGAAGGAATTTACTCGTAATTTATTACCAGCAAAGTTGAGAAAAGTATAATTATGACAAATGCTATCACGATTTTATTGCATGGAAAATGCCAAAAGAGGTATTTAGTAGGTTCAATCCCAACTTATGAGTGTAGATAAAGTAGTGTATGAAACTGCACATAACTAGGTATTAAAACATTCGTGTGAAAGCTATTAAAAACCTCGCCTACGGCTCGGTTTTTAAACACACACTCATGTTTTAATACCCCTCATTATGCAACAGTTTCATAAACTACTATTATACAGAAAAATTGATGGCTGGAATTTCTTCATACCTAACATAGCATATGTAAATCAAATAATATTTTGCAAACAAAACTGTTCAAAAGGAGGTTCAATTTTGATATTTTGGCATCGAGCGGGCGCACGGCCAGTACTGCGTTACATTGGGGCGTATATATCGCCTTAATTAGTTTAAATAAATTATTGTAAGTTACGTATCGAACTCTTAAAATGCTTATGTGTTAGGATTTATAATTATAAAAAGAGCTATTTTTTAAAGAGATCACCTGTTGAAAAATCAAATACATACTTCCTGGCAGGAAGTTAAAATAACAGTAGGAATTTTAACAGTATCAGAATATATTTGAACATTGCATCTGGCGTTAAATCCACCATAGGTAGCGTTGGATGCTTACTATCCATGCTTACTTCTTCAGGCTTTGCAGAAAGCGTTATGACGTTTGCCAGTAGGTGAACCCCCCATAACAGGTGACCACACCCGTTCCACCACAGCTGCCTCCGGATAGTATAAGTAAAGATATATAGAAAAATATACAACAGTTGTCGTGTGACACCTAGTTGGAACGAAGTTCCTTTCGCTAAATAATAACAGGCGCAATGAAACTTTAAAAAAATATATACGACAGTTGTCAAAGGCGGTTCGTTCCAACTAGGTGTTGCGACACCTAGTTGGAACGAACCGCCTTCGACGAAGTGCCTTTCACGATATAATAACAGGCGCAATGAAATGTAAATAAAAAAAAGTAAAAAAATAAAAATATATACGACAGTTGTCATGGGACACTAATTGGAACGAAGTTCCTTTCGTCGCTATATGTAATGAAATGTAAATTAAAAAAAAAAACTTATGGATCATTTCTCGTTCGATTAACAACGTTCGTTAAGGACCTACATACGCTTTAGTGCCGTAAAACGGTAACTTTCTAAAGCATACTCCTCAGTAACAGCTAGGTTAAAAGGTTTGAAAAAAATATATATTTATTATTGATGCATGTATATAATTTGGAACACAAGGTTTTTTCGTGTAACTAATAGTTTTGCTTTAATAATAGCTATTTATGCAACTGTTACGTTATGGACGGTCTTTTAATACGAGTGCCATTTTTCGGTACAAGCGTAGCGCGTACCGAAATAGGTGGGCACGAGTTATTAAAAGACCAATAACGTACAGTTGCATACAAGATTTTATCTACGAAGGAAGGAATAAAACACAGATATAGACAAATAAGTATTTCAGGAAGTGTGTTTAAGTATTTCATTTCTCTTACATGTCTTGATTTTTCTGGTAGTAAATTGTTTGTAGCCGCAACTGCTCTATTTGTTACATCTGGTGGAGTATTTTCACACTTTTCACTTGATGTTGAAGACATTTGTAATAAAATTTCACTCAGAATTTTTTTCGCGCTTCCATTTCATTTTTTATTTATTCTTTATTAGGTATAAGGCAAAGATCTTGTAGCCGCAACAGCCAAATAGTGTACGATACTTTTGTTCTAAACTTGTTCCATTTTTAAAAACATCATTTACATTGTCTCTATTTCGAAGTAATATTCTAGGTACCTGGCTGTATGTTCAGAATGTCTTTGCTTGTGTTTTGGAATTTATGACGATTCGCATAATGCAACCCGATGTCGTTATGGGTATCATAATGAAACCGCTGTCAATTTTGTAATTGGAATATAACGAAACCGAAGTAGATAAAATTATTAACAACACGATATTTTTTCGCAACTTTTGGAAACTCCTCCTTAACGACTTGGATGTTTAAAAATATTTTTATACAGAAAAATTGATGGCTGGAATTACTTCATACCTAACATAGCATATGTAAATCAAATATTATTTTGCAAACAAAACTGTTCAAAAGGAGGTTCCATTTTGATATTTTAGCACCGAGCGGGCGCACGGCCAGTACTGCGTTACATTGGGGCGTATATATCACCTTAAGTTCTCAAGAATATAAAGCCGCTTCAGAAATTCCACAGGGATCTCATTTAGGTTCAATTTTGTTTAAAATTTTCATGAACGACATAACGCTATATGCTTCAAACACTCAAGACTTTATTTATTTTCCGATGACCTTAAAATCATGAAACCCATTCAGAGTCATCAGGACAGTCATAAGCTACCATCAATCTACTGACATACTGGTGTAGAGAAAATAACATGTATTTAGATATATGTAAATGTAACTATATCATATAGTTAACAAATATTTCATTGGAGGAGTCGAATTAAAGAAACGTTGTATTCAGCTAGACAATGCACTCAAATTCGATGTCCATGTTCAAAACATTGTAACAAGGGGATTCAAAATACTAGGCTTTATTATACGGAACTACAAAGAGTTCAAACGAACTTCAACAAAAATAAAACTTTCTAACCTTTATTAGCCTGATTTTGGAAGTTCAAAAACGCTTTATCATCTCAGCATCGGAGATCGTTTAGCTAAGCAAATCATGAATTACAAAAATAGGCAGAAACATTACCTAATAAAATCATTGTATAATCTAAGGGAATTAATAGGTTTGTTATTTCTGCACAAAATTATTATCGGGACCATTGATTGATTGCATTGAACTCTAACAGTCTTATTACAAAAAACTAAATAAACCATGGTTTAAACCTGTACTATCAAGTCCAGGCTTATCTGCAAAACCATGGTCTAAATTTGTTCGTATTACTAAACTCATAAAAACCGTGGTCTTCTTAGTACCGTCATTTGAACCATTGTCTATACATCAACCACAGATTAATACAAATATCATTCGTTGACCATAAAATCATTCCATTGCAACGTTCCGTATGCCCAGAAAAGAAAACGTTTTGATAATATGATAAGGATTAAATGATGTTTAGGAGTGTTAAAAATATTGAGACTTTTTTATTTTGCATGGATATAAACATTTGTTACTTATCGATTGAAGTTTTGTTTATATTTAAGCAAATTACTTAAATTCGTATTCATTACTAAATCTACGTACGTGTAACGAAACGTAACATTCTCGCGCGTTATATGAAACCATAACATTAAACAAAACCATCGCAAGCTGAATAAAGTTAATTAGGCTTTTTTTAAGTTATCGAAGTCTCTAATAGAACAATCGGCTCTTTGTTAATAATATATATAATAATATATTGTGATGGACCAACAAAAATAAAACGATCTGAGAATTGGAGTACCGAGGAAAAAGTAATATCCTCTATATTAATTAAATCAACCATGTTAATTGGATATTAACATGGTTGATTTAATTAATATTGAGGATATTACTTTTCGGGTAAAAACAACACAACACAATAAAAAAGATGCTATAACCTAAAAGAGAAACTTTGACAGATACGACTTAGATCATCGTTAAACTAGAGGCCGCCGAGGTTTAGCGTTAGACCATGATTTCGACTATGGTTTATAGCTAAACCATTGTTTGTAATATCATTTTTGTGTAAACCACAGTTAGTTAAACCGCTTTTTGTAATAAGACTGTAAAGGTCTATCCACACATAACAGGACCGTGCCCGGGACGTGACAGAGCCGGGCCCAGACACAGAAGATCCATCACTGGTACGTGTGTGAACGAGTTCATAAAAAGTGTACACACCGATATTTTTTGAGCCCCCGGCACGGTCCGTTCACGTCCCGGGTATACGGAGCTGATATATGTGGATATACCTTTAAACTCCATTAATTTTAACATACCTACCTACCCGCATCCCAAGAAAACAAACAAACCACTACAAAGCGAGAAATAACTTTCTATTCCGAATTCCAAACAAGCTGACTTCGGAAAAGAAAGTAATTTTTCGCTTTTGTTTTCTTTAGGAAGTCGGCTTGTTTTTTTAAGCTATTGCATAGCTTCTATCGCGGGCCTGAGCGTGGAGACCGAATCCAGAAATTCCGTAACGAAAAATTCCGTAACGAAACGTGATAATGGTGATCAATGTGGACCTTATGCTAATGAGAATAAGGGTCACTTTTGCTTGTCAAAGAAAAGCGACCTTATTTCAATGTGAATAAGGGTCACTTTATATTTTTTTTGCGGCGGGAGGTAAACGGTTAAGGGGGAGGGGGGTATATATATCCTATCTTGTTCTCCTGGATGAAGTAGCGGTGGGCAGAGGGGATTTTTTTTGTCAGAAATGCGCTAACTCCAACCGTTTCTGAGATATGAGGGTTTTAAAATTTTTGTTGGTCGTAAAAAAATATCCTTTTATCGGTCTCTGAGCTGTTTCTGTGACAATCGTGATCAATGTGGACCTTATGCTAATGAGAATAAGGGTCACTTTTAGTTGTCAAAGAAAAGCGACCTTATTTCAATGGCAATAAGGGTCGCTTTATATTTTTGTTTTGTTTTTTAGAGTTTTATTAATCGGAAATAAATGGGGGTTTGGCTCGCTACGTTTTCGAGTTTTTAACGTTTTTATTAATTTAAAGGCTCGAATTCGCTTGGCAATGACAAGTTAAAATAAGAATTTTTATTATGACGGATGTAGGAAATATTTTTATGTTCTATTGAAGTAGAGGTTCTTTATTTGTATCCTATTTTAAATTCCACCGCGTTCAATGTAGACTTTATGTATATGGGAATAAGGGTCACTTTGAAAAAGCGACCTTATTGTGGTATAAATAGGGGTCACTATTTAAATTTATTATTTGGGGAAAAGGTAAAAATATGATAATAAGGGGGTTGTTAGAGGGTGGCGTTAAGGGTTTATTATTGTGGGTGGACCGTGATCTGCATTTACTATTTGGGAAAAGAAAGTAGATTTTATGAACAATAGGTGAAAGAAAATGACTTAAATTCTCAAAAATTAAATGCTATGCAATAGCTTTACCGCGGCAGTCCCAGAGTGCCACACGTTTTTTTTTTAAGTTTTATTATCTATCGTATTTTAAATTTTGAGTTTATTCAACTCTCGCTATCTAGCCGCGCGGGTAGGTGGAAGTGGGTCGTTTGACATTTAGGGTGTTCAATTATCTTGACCGTGCTGTACCATAGCAAAACTTGTGTGGCCGCATACTTTTTCACACGTAGTCCGTGTAGGAACATAGTTCAAAAACGAACGCGATATTTAATCGTGATATTTGTCCACAGCTCATCGAGGCGCTCCACTACCTGCACTACAACTCCCACATGATCCACCGCAACGTGTGCCCGCAGGTCATCATCGTCACCAAGAGGGGGGTCTGGAAGCTGTTCGGCCTCGAATTTATGGGTACGTGTTTACGTTCATCTCTAGCCTACATACCACGGAACTACGAGCGATATGGGGGATACAATATGCCGTAATGATGCACAAAACATCATCACGCCTGTATTTCCTGAAAGATTAGGCAGAAGTGCACCTAATAGTACATACCCCTATTTGTCTACTGAGTTTTCCTATAGTGGCCTCCTTCACCAACATTACGTTTTAAAAGGCGGCACACTATACCAGGCAACCCCTTACGAGGTGTCTGGGACCATCTTCGGTAGGTCACGCCTCCGAGAGCACTCGCCCCTGGTACTCAAGAGAAAATGTGAGTCGCATCGTGATTACTCACTACCATTTGTCCAGAATGGTACCGGAGCAATAAAGCCGCTCACCACACGCACCCCAGCACGCCAGCACTAGTGCAAGCACCGGAACCAGCGCAGTTGGTGCTAGCGGATTCAATCCCCGTTAAGGACGCCAGAGAAGCTGGCTCCCATTTCTCCAGAATGGTCCCGGAGCTGTAAGCACGCTCACCTCTCGAATACAAATCATCGCATCTACCCAATGCCTACAGCTGGGTACCTAATAGTACAGCCACAATAAAAACAATCCTATTTAATGGGTCTACTATTCATTCCCATTAAATAGGATTTTTCGACCACCCATAAAATAGGGGTGGCCGGGGCCATCAACCGGATACAATCCCAAACCACAGTAAAAATATACAAACAGTATGGAAACTACCTACAAACGCTCGAAACGGTACACTCACAAAAACATACGAGACCACTCGTCGTGTCGCGGTGCTCAGTACTGACAATACTGCGGACGCTGCGTAAGGGTCTCGTCGGTGCGTTTGTTTGTGTGAGTGTGCCGTTTCGAGCGTTTGTAGATAGTTTACATACTACGTATATTTTACTGTGTCCAAACACCGGGTTCTTTTTGAGAAATGCCAGATGGAACAAGTAAAATTTAAAAAAAAAGTTGGAATGACTGCGACACATCTTTATTTTTATTTAATTTATCTAGTAGTAAACACGCTTCGATCGACAATCTTTTGAACACGTAATTATGACACGATATCTTGCGAAAACACCCCGGTTTAAACAGTAAAACACCCATAAGTTTAGAAAGGCTGAGCCGATTTTAATGAAACGTAAGCTAAGAACACTCTAGATAAAGTCACCAAGTGGTATCAAACAACAACAAAACGAAATCAAAATCGGTTCATCCGTATAGGAGCTATGTCACAGACAGATACACAAATACACACAGGTACACACGTGAAACTTATAAAACCCCTCTTTTGCCGTTGGGGGTTAAAAACCCAAAAATATTTTGCCCGACATGGAAATCGAACCCAGAACCTCGTGAAGCAGCGCTTGCGAACACTAGACCAACGAGAATAATAATATTCGAGTCCCCGCAATGAGCGCAGGTTTTAGCTGCCACAGGCAGGGTGGTCAGATTCTCGAACCGCTTGTTTTGTATGGAAAGTGTTGACAATGTGGGCTCTAGCACTAGCCGCCGAGGTCTTTCCATGCTCTCTCGTCTAAACTGTAGTAAAACTTAAATCTTGTCTCAATAGAAACTCATATGTGGTGGTTTTCATATGCATCGTATGACGTTACATAAGTAGGTGATTAAATCGTTTGTACCATGCCTTCGTATGTGTGTGCGGCAACTAGTAATCGATTTTAAAGCACTTCCTGGCAACTGATTAAGCAGAAACTTTGCGCACTTATGTCCCGTTTTTATCCTTTGGGTACAGAACCCTAAAAATCTAAAACGCAACTGCTTAAGAAGCAAACTAAATAGATGCAAACAAGGAGAAAATCAAGCTGTGCAGTCTGAGGATACATACATACAGCTGGCTGACTAAAACCACGTGTATCCTCCGACTGCACAGCACGATTTTCTTCTTGTTTACGTCTTTTTGTTCGCTTCTTATTTTTGATGCTTTGAATTAACTTTTTTATTTACAACTTTCAAGTTATTTTTTTTTTCGAATTAGGCACATTTCAACATATAAGTGTTATATATTTTTGAACTTACCTCTTAAAACCCTTAATTTTGATACCCCACACGATGGGTTTCAAAGAAGAAATAAATTGGACCTCATTATTGCGACCAAAATCTGCCATTTTTCTATTTTCCCACTTCAATGTAGCCAGTGACACTCGCAAAGATAAGACAAATCTATTGACGTAAGAATCATCAAAAACGGCCAATGCATTTGGTCTCTGGAACGCCACATAGGAACAAACATACATACATACATAGACTGATAAACACATTACCCTCCTTCGGCAGTCGGGTAAAAAGGAAGTTTTGTGAAATATTGTTTGGAAATAAGAACAATGAATTGTTACAACTTTTGGCCACAATCCGCAATACCTGCATTGAAATCTTATTTTGGTTAAAAATATCTAATTGTCACATACAGAAATATACCAGAGGCTCTAGACAATTGACATTCTATCAATGATAGCGATTGTTAAAAATAACGCTCCGCTCCGCTTGTCTTCGCTCGAAATACAGATTTAGAGTTTGAATTTTACCGCCATAGTAAAATTGGTTATTGGTGGCTTAGTTTTAAAGATATAGGCAAATCCAGATTTTCGCGAAAACTTGAAAGTACCATAATTTACCTCAATTTTCAACTTTTTTGGAATTTTTCCTTTATTTGTGCTGTAAGACCTTTTTGCCAAATTTCGTGATTTTTGCCAAATTTCGTGATTATAGACCTCAATATCTGGTATAAATTTGAACTTGCTAGGTCTACCCGTTCTTGAGAAAATCGGTGGTGACACACGGACAGACAGACAGACGGACAAAAAAGTGATCTTATAAGTGTTCCTTATTTTAACTTTAGCGGTACGGAACTCTAAAATATGAGATTTACAATCGCATCAAACATTTTAGGATCGTTACTGCCGATAGGAGGTCTCTTTAAGCCCAATCAAAAAGCTGCAGTGCGACGTCGCATCGTAAAAATCTGCGAGGTTTTGCTTGTTACTGCTTAGCTGTTTGCTTAGAATTTGCTTCGCGTCAATTCACTGTTTTGTGTTTGGGCACTTTGTCTGGAGCCCCAGAGGGACAATGCCCGTATTGGTGAGAAATGTTCGTATTCGCATCTCTTTCGCTAACTGTCAAACAGACTTCTAGATGCCCTTGACATTGATTGTCGTTAAGATGATAAAATATAGTAAGTATTTTCTACCTTAAAGTGGAATTTCATCATTCCACTTAAAGTGAAAAACAATATATTTCAGCCGCACCTTATAGGTTTTAATCATGCCTCACATCGTAATAATTTCCAATAAATAGTTTGATTTTAGTCAGCCAGAATTGTCCCACTCAGGAGTGGGACAATTACTGAGTGGTTTACTTCCACTCATTTCTCTCGGTGTTGTGCCGCATCTCGCCAATTCACGAGGAAGCCATCCATCCAAGGCCTTCTGCCATCTTCGCCATCTCTGCCGCGACCCCGTCAGACGGGGTGGCGGTAGACCGAGGCAAAGACAACGCCCGTATATGGCATGACTGGAGCCCTGATACATATATATATGCCATATACGGGCCCACAGCTTAGACGGCATCCGACAAACTAGGCCTGCCTAATAGAATATTACCTTGATTACTTAACTTAATGCTTACATGACGTCACTGTCTATCAAAATCACATGCCAGTCTGATCAATAAATACCGCGTCAGAAACCATTCAAGGTAAACATTTACTTAGCAATAGATGTGAAATACTTGCAACATCGCTTAGAGGTGTTTGTCTTAATCAAGGTAATTTCCAGAAAGCTCTCTGTGAACTTCACTTCGATTCACCATCCCCTTATTAAAATATTAAACAGTAAATAATTGGCTGCCTTCTCTTAGAACAAACGACCGCAATCTTTAGCACCTAACAACCGAGTCGCTTTATATAAATCTTTGTCATTACGCGGAAAGGTAAATTTATCATTTATGTGTTTTGGAAGACGGTAGCTTTGTAATTATTTGATGACGACGTAAATATGCAGATAGGATTCTCTTAATTATAACAATTTTATCTATAACACTTTCTTGTAACAGCTTTCCGCTTTGGGCAAAGGCTACAAAGATCGAGACATTCTTTTAAAAATATATTTGACAGAAAAGACAAACATAAGGCAAAAAATGTTTCACAGTACCGCAACATAATATGCTACGAAACTAACACAAGGAAGAAAGACCCAACAAAAGAAATTCGAAGTAAAATACAATTAGGTATCGTTAAGTATATAACAAATATTGTACAAACAAAGACCCTGTGATATCAATCAGTGAGGTCAAAGCGTTTTGTGAATGGACACAAATTTATTAACAATCAATTAAATCTCAATTCATTATTATGTAGTTCGTAACTGCCGTAATTGCCATAACACATAATAACAATTTAAAAACTCAAAAAAATTTAACTTACGTAAATATTTTAAGAACAAAATGTATCTTAAGGTGATGCAAAGACGAAGCAATTTTGACCCTTGAGTTTCGGCAACTTGGAATCCGCAACTTTTCACATACCTAGGTAATTTCAAGAAACTGTGCAGTTGCAGACGTTGCTACAACTAAGAACCATTAAAGGAAACCATTAAAATTTCGCTCAGAGCTTGAATTTAAAAGGTATTTTTTTTTAAGAAAGAATAAGATTTAGTTTGCGCCATGCCTTTCCCTATTCGTACTAAGTTTTTCTTCGACTATTATTTTTGTAATGAGTCGAGAACAACAAGTTCCTACTGACGCTATTGATCAATCGCTAACTATGGCGCATTGAGATGGCCGCCATGACGTATACCATGTATTATAATACTCTACAAAATAATAATATTGCTTAATATCAAACTTAATAAAAAAATATTATTGGTCATTTTTTCATCGCTCAGTTTAATGCTGGGACTCGCTTGCGAGACAAAACCAAAATTCTGGTTTGCAGCGATAGCGCGACTTCTCTATGAAGTCGGTACACTAGATTCCAATAGAAATGATCCTAGCCGTTCAACGGGCGGAAAATAAGACCTCTTCGAGTAACTTTTATGCTAAAGTGAAATTCAACTGTGAGAGACAAAGTGGGTGAACAGGGGGGCACAGCCGACCCCCGGTGCACTTATCATGGCTGATCCTTTCAGTCCCCCTAAATTTCCGTAACCACCTGTTTTATTCCCATTCCTTTGGTGATTTTCGATTCAAAATCCAAGGCGGTAATATCGAGTTCCGTTCGCTGAATTACCTGTGCCGACTTGCCGGGAAAGGTCGGGCTTTTTCATCATGGCTTTATTTCAAACGTCTCTTTATTTCTTTGTTTCAACTCTTTTGAAAGGCTATCTTTAGATTGCTATATTAGTACTTATAACGAATCTAATCGGGCCAAAGGAATAATCCTAGTATTTTCGCAGGCTTTAAAGCCTAAGAAGTCCTACTGGGAAAAATCTAAGATACAGAACAGGTAGTTTTTACCCGGCTGTCGTAAGAGGTTTTGGTTTTTATCTTAGATGTTTGACTTTTAGCTAAAATGAGATATTTTGTGGAGATTGCGGTTAGCAATAATAATTTGAATAATTATGCACGATTAACCAGCCATAACCTATACACTCACAACTGTTTCGTTAGAGCTTGTATTACAAAAGTATGATAACTTAACAACAGCAAGCATAAAATGTTATTTACTTAATTTAAACTGCCACGGGAAACATTTGGAGGCCCATTGTCACATGCCACAAGGGAAATTAGCGGCCAAAACATAAGCCAAACCTTGATAAAATATGGTATGGTCGATGTAACCCATTTTAAATTATATAATTAAAGTAGCCTTAATTATGAAACATGCGATATGAGCTGAGCTATGAGCTTTTGATTGACACTCTCACTGCAAGGGCTATATTACATAAGTGAAACTTACAAGCATATCTACGTATTCCAGAGTAATGTTTTGATTTACAGCTTCATATTTTGGTTTTCATTTAGTACATTTACGTAAATTCTTGTTTTGAAAGGGAATTAATATACTTAGAAGGTATTCCTTGAAGTTTTTCAATAACTTTCACGAGCTTTGAACAGTGAAAACCTACTATTTCTTTTCTACAGGATGTCAGAGTTCGGTGAGGATTTTTTTCCGACCCTAAAAAATAAACCAGGCCAACTTAGGGCCGAACAAGAAGCCTTATCCCAATATTTGTTAAGATCAGTTCGTTCCCAACAATATCATGAAATATGAGAATGCAATGCGATGATACTACGAAAACAATTCGGAAGCGTGGAAATTGCCAGGTAGGGGTGATATTGCAGAATAAGGGGCACAGACCTACAAGCTGCAACAACTGTAAGCCGATTGTAAATTCCCCGGTACGGATGGTGTGTTTAGAGACATGCAACCCGGGCCAAGCACAAATAGCACGACACAATCAAACAAGGAACAATGTTCAGTTCGTAGTAGAATAATGTAGAGCTCTGTGAATAAGCTCATTCACCAACCGCACCGATTTCTGCTGCCACGCTAGTGTATGCCGATTTGAAGGACAGAGATACCTGTAATTACAGACACGTGGAACATTTTAGCTTTGTCTTGAATAATCGGTCATTGCACATGTTCATAAAGGTCAACATTGACCATTTAACATCGTGCTGGCTATAAGTTTGAAACATTTATACGCTTGCAGTTAGAAATAGCTACTGGAGCCGATTCATTATAACAGTTTCATACTCGATAAATCTGGAGATAATTTTACCCCGATCTAGAATCAGTTTGTTATAGGCGGATTATAGTACATTACTGCAGCGGCCAGCAAAAGAGGCATTGATGGACGAACGTGTAAATGGGGGCCGAGGCGAAGCCGAGGCACACATACGTGAGTCCATCAATGCCTAGTTGTGGCCAAGGCTTGTATAGTGCTTTTCTCAAATAATGCGCAGAAATTAAAACTAGTACATAGAACTCATTTTGTCAAATACAATTACTTTTCAAAATCAATGACGAACAACGAACAACAATAATTATGCCCGCGTTAGGCTTAGTACGCACTGCGTTTTTTTTATTTCAATTTTTCATTTCAATCAAAAACATTAAGGAACAAGTAAAGGTCAACCGTCAGAATTTGGTAATGGTCTAAATCTAAAACTGTTTAGTCGCCCTTGCCCTATTCAACGAATGAATATAAACACAGTCGTATTTTTAGCCATTCTTCTAGATTTAAAGTTGGAAATATTCTGAATTTTTATTAAATTTTTTCCTTTGAAAATCATTTTCTGTCTAGATCTATCTTTCACAATAAATATTCGGTTGATTTGGCTTACACAAGTAACATTTCAGCTAACGTAGGTGGCAAGTTAAAGCAAGGTTGATATTCATTTCTTCTCTTTTTACCCGACTGCCGAAGGAGGGTAATGTGTTTCATCAGTCTATGTATGAATGTAAGTATGTATGTATGTTTGTTCCTATGTGGCGTTCCAGAGATCAAACGCGTTGGCCGATTTTGATGATTCTTACGTCAATCGATTTGTCTTAATCCTGCAAGTGTCACTGGCTACACAAAAATTGTAAAAAAAAATGGCGGTTTTTGGGCGCCATTTTGTGGGGGTTTTTCTTTTTTTCTTCCAGGAGGATACATCTGGTTTTGGTCAGCCAGCTCGCGAATATGTATCCTCCGACTGCACAGCATGATTTTCTTCTTGTTTACGTCTTTTTAGTTCGCTTTTTAAGCAGTCGGGTTTCTTTAGGTATTTGTTTTATTAACTTTTTTTATTGATGAAATAGTCATGGTAGAGCACAGAAGAGAGAAGGCGTTTTTTCTGTTCTGTGTGATAGAGGATCCGAGTAAGAAGCGATCTTTATCCGTCCGGTTTATGAATAAAAAGTATTTTATTAACCGACTTCAAAAAAAAGGAGGCGGTTCCTAATTCGTCGGCAATTTATTTTTTTATGCACTCGTATGTTACCCGATTACACAAAGATGCCTGGACCGATTTAGTAAACTCTTCTTTTGTTTATAATATAGGTCCCAGGTACTCTCATGGACATCAGGTCAGTATCTGATGATGGGAACCTGGACAAATCGGGGGAACTCCTCAAATATTATAGGCATACATACAGCGATTTTGGTATTTTCATCAACAATGCAATCATTTGCACTCAGAAAGTATCTATTGGTGAAGTGACACTGATGAAAAAGACCACAGATAGATGATCACAGGAAATCCTTAATGTTAAGTATGTCACGGGTATATGATATCTCGAATAGTTAACCGACTTTGATGAAGCAAATAATAAATAGAACTGATGAAAATGGTACCGTCGAACTGATCTGATGATGACTCCGGAACACCGAAATAAAACAATGTATCCTAATCGTGTTTAGGCTTATTGGAATCGTCATGAGATGTACTTTGACTCTAAATGATTATCATGATAATTGGAGGAATCAACCAAAGCTAAAAAGAGATAAATAAAAAACAGTCGGTGTATTTGGTACCTATTATTTTATTTTAATTATTGTGAATGTAAAGACTATGTGGATCATTATTTTTGTTTTTTTGTTGTTTTAATTTAAATTTATCTTAGTTTATAATCATGGTCTAGCAGTTTGAGTAGTTTATGCGGCCTACCCGAATGTCCTTTCTTTGGTATTGTTCGTCGAATCGTTGAGCTCCTTAAATTCTGAGTTGAGCTGCTCGGTTATTGACAAATGCGTGCACTGACTGGACAGGTCCACTCAATCTGGCTGGTTCTTTCCTCAAAAGACCATTTCAGACATCAGTCTACATGGTCTTCACATGATCTAACCAATATTTTGTCTGGACTTTAAAAGAGACTGTGACCTCTGAGTTTGTTTCGGCCTTTCTTCTCAGAGTAGTCAGATAGGAAACGCCGACCTCATCTAGTTTTAAAAAATATGTTCGACATGTAAAAGTGTTTGTACAAACCAACTTACAGAAATAAAAACATTTATCATTTATCATATTATTTTCCGTTTTTCGACACCGACTTCGGAAAAGACAGTTATCTGTCGCTTTGTAGTGTTTTGTTTTGGAAGTCGGTTTAATTTTATTGATAAAAAGTTTTAATTATTTATGTTAATATGTCAAAAAATATATCGCGAGTAAGTTGTCTGAAAAATACCTGTCAAGACTATAATTATATAAAAAATCAAAAATGAACACCCGCGATATATTTTTAACATATTCCATTTACCTAATATAAAATTATTTGTAACATATTTTCTCGTAAAGGGTCACTTATTTCACCTATTTCAATATCGTAATGTATCTCATAACGTACTTGTGCGTTACTGTAATGTAAAACGCACGAGTTTCACGGTTTATCAAGATGCTCCGTCTAAATCGAACGGTACTTCTTTAAATCTTAGCAAAGAGTTTTTATGTCAGAAAAGTGGTCAACATTTTATGAATATATTTAACTTTGGGAGATAAAATATAATAAATAAACATTTAATTCTTTAATTTAATTAATTTTGACTATAAATTACAAATGATGATGATGATGATAAATTACAACCATTTATCTGTAACAACACAAAAATATTAATTTACTTTATTAGTAATACTAGCTGTTTTTGTGCCTTTACCTAAAAAAAAACGCTGATGCGCGCGCATCGCTTATTTGTGAACAAGTAAAAATTCTTGAAGTCCGAGTTTTATTTATTTCCTCTCAAATATGTTATAAAACGTCGTATGACATACGTCACCATCATCATCATTTCAGCCGAAAGACGTCCACTGCTGGACATTGGCCTCCCCCGGGCGTCGCCACATTGACCGATCCCGTGGGTCTCGCATCCAGCGCCTTCCCGCAACCTTAACCAGGTCATCGGTCCACCTAGTTGGATGCCTACCAACGTATCGTCTTCCGGTTCGCGGTCGCCATTCCAGAACTTTTCGGCCCCATCGGCCATCCATTCTGCGAGTAATGTGCCCTGCCCACTGCCACTTAAGTTTGGCAATTCTTCGAGCTATGTCGGTAACTTTCGTTCTCCTGCGGATATGACATACGTGCGCTTTGATAATTACAGCCTCTGCTTTCTTGTAGACCTCGCCTACGGCTCGGGCTAGCAATATCGCCTCGGCTGTAATTTTCAACTTACCGCACTTATATAATAATGTACTATTACGTCCATGAAACAGATGGGTCAATGCCTTAGCTTTATGGCTGTGTCTTTACAACGACGAAACTATATTATTACGAGTATATATACCTAGTCCATTTATTTTTTAACTCACATACACAAACACCCCGATCTGGTCAACTTTCTGTAGGCCATACAAATAATTGTTCCGTGTGATTGATCCCTCAACTACTGCGCCAACCGTGTCGTCTTTTGTAGGCAGTGGCGTTTTCTTTTTGTAGGCTTTAACTATACCTTTAAGCGCGTGCTCAGTGAAGCGTGTGAGTCTTTGATATCAAACATCTCAGTGCGTCTTGTGTGTCTTGTGTTTATAAAATCCCGTTCACTTAACAATGAACATTGCCTTAAGTGTCTTTTCTTGATTTTCTACAACACTATGAACGAATTCGTCGTTAACACAGGAAACATTTTCTTCACGAGTTTGTTGTAACATATGAACAAGTTCGTACCCCGACTTATTCGATGTTCTCTTTGTTTGCCTGTATATCTACGTGTTCGCAAACTTCAAAGCTTTCTTATCTTTGAGTAAACACAAATATGTATATGTACCATGTATATATACACTGAAAATGCCGATATCCTGTCTGCAGTGTTCGTTAGTCTTTTGTGCTGTAAAACAACGTGACGCCTAAAGGCATCTCTGAGGGTAGGTAGATGTGTATTTTGTCTGTGAGTAGGGACGCTCCTTCGATTTCTGAATAAGTATTTGACGCATTGAGGTAATAATGTACTACGCACTAGAGAAGACACCACACATCACTGCAGTGTTCCGTTCATGTGGGGTCAGCCGGCCGCACTTCACTCAGTTGCTTGCTAGATCTTGAGAGCCTATGTCATTGTTTGTTTTTAAACGAAAAAACGTTCAAACGCATTAAATATGTTGTCGTGTTTTTTAAGATATTGCACTTATAATTCAACTAATACGGTGAAATGCAAAGGAATAACTTTTCGTCAATGAGTAACTAGATAATCATTTTTAAATTGAAATATTTGGTGGACGCCATGTTGCCTCATTTCTCATATAGACTAAAAATTAAGATGTGACAATTTGTGTAACAAGTGTAGGTAGAATTAGCTGACTTTGGTTTTTATAGCGGAAAATAACAGTCTAAAGTATATTCAGAAAGGAACTGACTGTGGTTATTCTAACAGGTAAATAGTTTAACAAATTGGTAGGTATGATAGGTGGGTAGGTGTCTAGAGTAGGGTAGGGTATGTAGGTATCCAGTTGACGGGAGCGAAGTCACGGGAGACAGCTAGTACCTAAATAATGGGACGACGTAAATTACTTCAAAGTCAGCGTTTAGCTTTGATATTCTTATGCAAAGCAAAACAGGACGGTTAGTTTTGAGACCTTACCGGTACTTGCTGGCGTACTTCCGGCCAACCTTGAAGTGCAACGATGTGCTGCAATGTACTATTCCGCACGAGAAACCATGGACGCGGAGTGACCGTGAGAAAATCTCTAGATTATTTGAACCACATATTAAAGTTTGGGAGGAACTTTTATCCGAATAGCAATGTAGGTGGGATAATTCCATCAAGGGCCGTCACCTCCACCAATTCTTTCCATCTGTTCGCGTGCGACTGGCCAGGACGTGGCTGGAGGTGGATCACTGTGTTGCTCAATTTCTCACAGGACATGGTAACTTACTTTTAGTAAATTATTTTCCTTCAAGCTCGTTGCCTCGTCTTTATGTCAGTGTTCTACATCTGACTGCGAATATGTACAATTTGCCCATCATATCTTATGGGAGTGTATTCTTTGGCAGAATGAACGCAATACTATGTTAGATAATGTACAGGCTGCATCAGAAGATGTTTACCATACGGATCTTGTGGTAACTAGAACAAATTTCCGTGCGTTCAAGCGTTTTTGCCATACCTATTTATTATTGGAATCAAATATAACAGCTCACAATGTTAGGACCCATTAATATTAATGCAAATTTTCATCCGTGGTGCCAGGCAACTGGGCTTATCCCAGTTGTAAATGACCCTTTGTGCCTATTGACCTTGTTTGTTCGGTCTCCTACTTGATATGGAGGGAACTGGATTTTTTATTTTTTCCTACTCCTCCACTCATCATCATCATCATCATATTAGCCGAAAGACGTCCACTGCTGGACATAGGCCTCCCCCAATCGTCGCCACTTTGACCGGTCCCGTGCGTCTCGCAACCAGCGGATCCCCGCAACCTTCACTAGGTCATCGGTCCACCTGGTGGGAGGACTTCCAACGCACCGTCTTCCGGTTCGCGGTCGCCACTCCAGAACCTTTCTGCCCCATCTGCCATTCGTTCTACGAGCAATGTGCCTTGCCCACTGCCGCTTAAGTTTGGCAATTCTTCGGGAAATGTCGGTAACCCTGGTTCTTTTGCGGATCTCTACATCTGATTCGATCACGCAAGGAAACTCCGAGCATAGCCCTCTCCATTGCCCTTTGAGTGACTGTAAGCTTTCTGATGAGGCCCATTGTAAGCGGCCACGTCTCAGAGTCACTGTGTTGCCTGTGATAACATATTATGTTATCACTGGCAACACACACTGGTCATAGACTTTCGTCTTGAGACACTGTGGTAAGTTGGACGAGAAGATACCGCGCAACTTCCCAAACGCTGCCCATCCGAGTCGGATTCGACGATTGACCTCTTTTTCGAAGTTGGCCCTACCCAACTGGATCATTTGTCCCAGGTAGACATAGTCGCCCACAACTTCGAGTATAGAGTCTCCGACCTTGATAGGAGTGGGTGTAACATGGGCATTCAGCATCGCCTTGGTTTTGTCCATGTTCATCCTTAGACCCACTCTTTCGGATGCTCCACTGAGGTCATCGAGCATTGTACTGAGGCCTCCATGGTCTCAGCCATAACCACTATATCATCGGCAAACCGAAGGTGAGTGATGTACTCGCCATTGACGTGGATGCCTAGCCCGCTCCAGTCCAGAACCTTGAAGACGTCCTCCAGTGCAGCGGTAAATAGCTTCGGAGATATGACGTCTCCCTGTCTCACACCTCGCTGTAAATGTACGGGTTCCGAGGTCTGATCCTGAAGTCGAACTGACATGTTGGCGTTTTTGTATAAACACTTCTATACCTCCATGTACCGGTAGTCGATTTGGCACCGTTGGAGAGACTGCAGCACAGCCCAATTATCGATTGAATCGAAAGCTTTCTCGTTGTCCACAAACGCTAAACAGAGAGGCAGGTTGTACTCTTCGGTCTTCTGTATAACCTGCCGCAGCGTATGTATGCGGTCTACGGTGCTGAAGCCTTTACGGAATACGGCTTGTTCGGGAGGCTGGAAATCGTCAAACCTCCGAGCGAGACGTTTCGTGATGACTCTTGAAAACAGCTAGTAGGCATGGCTAAGAAGTGAGATGGGCCTATAATTCTTCAGTAAGGCACTGTCACCCTTCTTGAAGAAGAGTACCACCACACCCCTGCACCATGCCTGTGGCATCCACCCCTCGATTATGACTCAATCAAACAGCTTCTGAAGGGCCTTAAGTACTGGTTTTCCACCCGCCTTCAGGAGTTCGGCCGTAATTCCGTCATCACCAAGTGCCTTGTTGTTCTTAAGCTGTTTCAGAGCCATCCTAATCTCATACAGCCTGACGACCGGAATGTCTTCGGTATAGTGTCGGGTCAATCTAGCTCTAGGGTCATTTGCTAGATTCGCGACGGGTTTACTGGTTGACGTGTACAACTGCCCATAGACTGCCCGGTTTGGCTTTTCTGATTAATTTCGTTACGGGATCCAAGACAGTTAAATTCATTCTCCGAAACTTCCTCGAGCTTCATTGCCTCGGTGCTTGTCTGGTGGTCGCCGTTATTGATCCTGGCTTTCAGGAGTTGCAGTGATTTGGGAATAGTGTTGTGGGAATGTCCCAAAAAAAAGTACATAAGTATAATCTATACTTAATATTATAAAGAGGTAAAGTTTGTGGGTTTGTGAGTTTGTGAGTTTGTGAGTTTGTGACGTTGTAAGGGGTAATCTCTTGATCTACTGAACCGATTTTGAAAAAAAATTCACCAGTAGAAAGCTACATTATTCCTGAGTGTCATAGGCTACAATAAATTTTCAAAAAAATTAGAGATCCTTATGAAAATTGCAATAATGTAACCCAAGGTAGGAAAACGTTGCCTATATTTTTTTTTATTTGGCGTGCGCTGAGAAAACCATTCTTCTTCTTCCTAGCACTATCCCACTTTAGGTGGGGTCGGCTCTCCTAATTTTCTGGCGCCAGGACAATCTGTCCTGGGTTGTCGGGTCGGGCAATTTTTCCTCCGATAGGAGTTTTGTCATGCTAGTCCACCACGTAGCCGGAGGTCGTCCTCTACCTCTCTTATGTTCAGGTAGTTGCAATGCTTTCTTTACTACGTGTTCCTCGTCTCTTCGCATCACGTGACCATACCATCTTAGACGGCTCTCGCTTAGTTTCTCCGATATAGGGGCGACCTTAAAGCTACCGCGGATATGCTCGTTTCTTACTTTATCCAGTCTCGTCACACCCCCAGACCACCTTAGCATCTTCATCTCGGCCGTGTGAAGCTTTTGTACGTGCGTCGTTTTCACTGGCCAACATTCTGCTCCGTACATCATTGCCGGCCTCACCGCCGTTCTGTAGATCTTGCCTTTGGTTCTTACTGGCATACGAGCGTCGCATAAGACTCCTGTTAGTGATCGCCACTTCAGCCATGCCACGTTTACCCTGTGTAGTACATCGGCGTCGACGTCTCCTTGGTCTGTGATCACTGAGCCTAGGTATTTGAACCTGTTTATTTTCGGCACAGGAGTACAATCTGGGTAATAGATTGTGGCTGGGCCACTGCTGTTGTTAAACTGGCACTGTAAATGTTCAGTCTTTGCTCTACTGACTTTAAGACCTGCAGACTCTAGAGCAGTCATCCAAGTGGTCAAGGTGTTCTGTAACTCGTTTGCTGATCTGGCCATTAGGACGATGTCGTCTGCGTACAGGAGGTTCCAGGGCAGTGGCGCTTGGATATGTTTAGTAACATAATCCATCACAATGTTGAAAAGCATCGGGCTAAGGGCAGAGCCCTGATGAACTCCCACCCCGACCTTGAACTCCTCTGTCAGACCTGCGGGACTTTTGACTCTCGTACGGACGTCAGTGTACATGTCTTGGACTAGTTTAATGTATATATCCGGCAGATGTTGTGCTCTCAATGCTTGCCAAACTAGTCTGCGTGGTACCCTATCGAACGCCTTTTCCAGATCTATAAAGATGAGGTGCAGATCCTCTTTATTGAGCCGATGCTTCTCCGTAACCACTCTTACCGCCTGTATAGCATCTGTTGTAGATTTCGAGGGGGTAAAACCGAATTGATTTGGGCTCATGCAAGTTAGATGGTATATGCGGTTATTCATTACTCTTTCCCAGATTTTTAGTGTGTGTGATGTTAACTTGATACCCCTGTAGTTACCGCATTCTGTTACATCACCTTTATTCTTATAAAAAGGAATCAGGTGACTTAATCGCCACGAGTTCGGGATCTTGTTACTATAGATGATAAGATTAAATAGTGCTGTAAGCCAGTCTACTCCCAGTTGCCGTAGTGATTTCCACATTTCAGCTGGAATCTCATCTGGGCCGACAGCTTTTCCGTTCTTCATTCTGTCCACTGCACTCTGTACCTCATCTCGGCTTATGGCTTGAACCGGTCCTTCTACTGGTGCCAGGGGTTCCAGCCCTTGACTGGGAAATTCTTCGTTCATTAGTTCTTTATAATATTCGTACCATCTTTTATTTATATCATCATTATTTGTAAGTAATTTTCGGTCTTTATCTTTAATATATTTACTTGATTTTATGTCTAATGTTGATTTATATCTAAACTTCGCAACTTTAAAAATTTCTGATTCTGATTTTGCGTTTTCCAGTCTACTGTAAAACTCCTCTCTTGCTTTGGCCCTAGTTTGTGCAACACATTTCTTTGCGGTAGACTTTGCTTTCTTATATTTAATGTGATCTTCCTCAAGTCCTGAAGATTGCCAAGTTTTAAACAGGTTCTTTTTGTCCTGGACTTTAGCTTTGACTTCTTCATCCCACCAGGAAGGGTCTTTTCCGTTTCTCAGCCCTCCCTTCGAAATGCCCAAGATCTTGCCAGCACTGTCTTTGCATGTTTTCTCAAAGTTAGACCACATTGTTTCGGAGCTGTCATATATGTTTTCCATATCCTTTGTTAGATAGCCCCGCAATTCTTCGAGGAGACTCTTGCCCTTTGGACCGGAGAGCTCTTTCCATTTAATTCGGACTGTTTTGTCTATACTCGGTCTAAGTGGCTTGGGCAATTTGTAGACTCCTACCAGTAGCCTATGCTGAGAGGTGAGAGGCTCCCCTGGTATAACTTTACAGTCTTTAAAGTTCTTCTTAAGTGGGTTATCGGCCAGGATGAAATCTATCTGTGATTTATATCCTCCACTTTTATACGTTATGAGGTGTTCAGATTTCTTTTGGAAGTTTGTATTTATAATGCTCATGTTATGTCTAGCCGCAAATTCCAAAACACGTTCCCCCTCTTTGTTGAGGCCACCATAACCAAAACACCCATGGGTGTGTGCAAAAGTGTTGTTGAAGTTACCTACATGCCCGTTCAGATCACCCATTATGAATTTTGTTTCTTCCAGTGGCACATTTACCAGACACTCGTCCAAATCATCCCAGAAAGTATCTTTTTCTTGTTCACGGCATCCAGTTTGAGGTGCGTATGCGCAAATGATGTTCATAATGCTTTGACTATCCATGGCCAGTTTTACTGCAATGAGACGGTCTGACTTCCTTTCGATGTTCACTATTCTGTCCTTAAGCTGATTGTCAAGTACGACGCCTACTCCATTCTGCTTATTGTTCGTGCCATGATAGACTAGCTGGTATCCTAGTCCTAGGTCCCTCGATTTTGACCCCTTCCAATGGGTTTCCTGTATACAGCATATATTTATGTTTCTCCTTTTCAGGGTCTCTGCTAGTTCTTGGCTGCGTCCTGTGAGTGAACCTAGGTTCCACGTCGCCATTCTGATCCTATAAGTAAATTGCGAACGTTTGTTCTTGTCAAAGCCGTCGCTTGGGGGGGACGCCCTAGTATTGTTCGCATTACTCGCTATCATTTCTCCGTCGCTTGTGGGGAACGCCCTAGCTGTATGACCCTTTATCTTTCTGCCTTTTTTCATAATTAGGAGAGGGTGTTTTGGCTATATGGTTTTACGGCCGGCTGCCACCTGACGCCAAGGTTGTGACCCTCCTGGAGGGCTTGGGTGCCGCCGTTGACCATTGGTTCCTCCGCCGCCATCCCTACTGAGTTCTCCAACCTAAGAACTCAGTACACCAGTGGTCTTTCCTCCAGATATGCCGGAGTAGCCCGCTGGCGAGGTTTTTTAACGAAGTGTCCTTCTTCGGCCTTGTGGTCCGCGGGAGATATTTTATTTTTCTCCTACCCTTTGGTTTGCCACACTATAAAAGTTTGCCAAACCGCCGGGGTTTCCCCTATCCGCCACCTGGGGACGCGTTCTCTAGGGAGTGAGGCTACCCCGAGAAGCGCTGAGAAAACCATTGATGATTGATAAAAAATAGTAGGCAAGTAGGGTAGGCAGGGTAGGTAGGGTAGGCAGGCTAGGCTGGCTAGGCAGGGTAAGCAGGGTAAGCAGGGTAAGCAGGGTAGGCAGGGTAGGCAGGGTAGGCATGGTAGGCAGGGTTGGCCGGGTAGGCAGGATAGGCATGGTTGGCAGGGTAGGCAGAGTAAGCAGAGTAGGCAGGGTTGGCAAGGTAGGCAAAGTAGGCAGAATAGGCAGGGAAGGCAGGGTAGGCGCGGCAGGCAGGGCAGGCAGGTCAGGCAGGTTAGGCAGGGAAGGCGGGGTAGGCAGGGTAGGCAGGGTTGGCCGGGTAGGCAGGATAGGCATGGTTGGCAGGGTAGGCAGAGTAGGCAGGGTAGGCAGAGTAGGCAGGGTTGGCAGGGTAGGCAGAGTAGGCAGGATAGGCAGGGAAGGCAGGGAAGGCAGGGTAGGCGCGGCAGGCAGGGCAGGCAGGGTAGGCAGGGAAGGCAGGATAGGCAGGGTAGGCATGGTAGGCAGGGTAGGCAGGGTAGGCTGGGTAGGCAGGGAAGGCAGGGTAGGCAGGTTAGACAATGTTGGCAGGGTAGGCAGGGAAGGCAGGGTAGGCAAGATAGGCATAGTGGGCAGGGTAGGCAGGGTAGGCAGGATAGGCAGGGAAGGCAGGGCAGGCAGAGTAGGCATGGTAGGCAGGGTTAGCAGGATAGGCAGGGTTGGCAGGATAGGCAGGGAAGGCAGGATAGGCAGGGAAGGCAGGGTAGGCAGGCTAGGCAGGGTAGGCATGGCAGTCAGGGTTAGCATGGCAGTCAGGGTTAGCAGGGTAGGCAGGGTTGGCAGGGAAGGCAGGATAGGCTGGGAAGGCAGGATAGGCAGGGAAGGCAGGGTAGGCAGGATAGGCCGGGAAGGCAGGATAGGCAGGGTAGGCAAGGTAGGCATAGTAGGCAGGGTAGGCAGGATAGGCAGGGTAGGCAGGATAGGCAGGTTAGGCAGGGTAGGCAGGATAGGCAGGGAAGGCAGGGCAGGCAGAGTAGGCATGGTAGGCAGGGTTAGCAGGATAGGCAGAGTAGGCAGGGTAGGCAGGGTAGGCAGGATAGGCAGGATAGGCAGGGAAGGCAGAGTAGGCATGGTAGGCAGGGTTAGCAGGATGGGCAGGGTTGGCAGGATAGGCAGGGAAGGCAGGGTAGGCAGGGAAGGCAGGCTAGGCAGGGTAGGCAGGGTAGGCCTGGCAGTCAGGGTAAGCAGGGTAGGCAGGGTTGGCAGGGAAGGCAGGATAGGCAGGGGAGGCAGGGTAGGCAGGATAGGCAGGGAAGGCAGAGTAGGCCGGGTAGGCAGGGTAGGCATGGTTGGCAGGGTAGGCAGGATAGGTAGGTAGATAGCCAGTTGACGGGAGCGAAGCCCCGGGGGTCAGCTAGTATTAAATATAATATTAATAAAATATTACTTTACTAAGGTTATTTCAACTAATATTTTTTTTTGAAAAAACGTGTGAATTTTAATGAAGCTTGTTAGGTATAAAGCTATATAGCTACCGCTTCTGTAGTCAGTCAGCAGTTTAGTCTATATGAGTGACAAGTTGTTGCAGAATGTTGAACGAAACGCGTAAGCGCCAAGTAAATCACGGCGCTTCCGTCTTTTTGATCGCGAGAAAACTATACATTAGAAGCGCTCAAGCGCTGCAGCGAAGTTTAGTTTATACTCTTGTCAAAATGGAGCATATTCTTTACTTAGGATAGCTTCTCTAGTATATATTATCTCAATGATTTAACGTTGATTATTCGTCAAACTACATTTGCCTGGAAATCTGTCAAATTTGACAAAGATATTTTATTTTATTTCAACTAGGCCACAAAGCGGCACTTTTGAACGTTAGATACATTAAAATTTACAAGGAATAAAAATTGATTCTATCGTGCATTCGGAAAGTAGCTTGTTATGGAGAAGAACGCACAAGAAACTCCATACTTACTCTTTAAAAGAAATATGTTTTTTTTTCAATATGTAGGTACATAAGTACATACATTAATAAATTTATATGTGTGAGGACAATGCTCCCAGAATCACTACATACTATACTACTTACAGGTACAAAGTATTAAAAGTACTCACACATGTACTGTGCATTTACATAATAGGTACTAGAAAAACACTAGCATCCGAAGCAGTAAAGTTAAGACCAATCCCAACTGACGGCGCCCGTTCACGAACATGACGCATGAATCGGCACCATCCAGCTCAACCATCATGAAGGGAACCGAATGATCCAACACACGCTCCACCATCAGAGTGACATTTGAGAGAGCATGACACACTCAACTGCCAGGGCAAATACAAGTCAACGAACGACACCAAGGTACAGCAAATGGTAGATTTACAGTTGGGTACATAGTACTCACACACGTGCTGCGCAGTTATACAATACTAAAAGAAATTGAGTCTATATAATACAAATATATTCATAGTCTTCAGCAGGTCCAACAATTCTACAAAACAATAATGTTCTGCATTTCACTTGTTTTTGCGCCCTAGTGGTTGTGGAGCAAGACTAGCATTGAGCCAAGCATTTTTATCAGTGATGTAATCCCCCAACTTATAATATGCCTGCCTGCATAGTGTGCGTTTTATACAAGTTTTAAATTTCATCTCATTCAGTTCTAGAATGTGGGGAGAAATTTTATTGTAACATTTTGTACAGTACCCCATGAAAGAAGAGGCTACTTTAGCCAGCCTGAAACCTGGTTGAACTAATTGGTCCCTATTTCTAGTAATGTAATTATGTCTATCTCCGTTTTTACTAAAAAGATGTAAATTCTTTCTCACGTACATGATGTTTTCATAAATATATTGACAAGGAACCGTCATGATGTTAATGCCATTAAACAGTTCCCTTAGAGAATCGCGCCGGCGAAGATTGTATATCGGCCTGATGGCTCGTTTTTGCAGAATAAAAATTGACTCAATGTCTGCAGCCCTTCCCCATAGTAAAATACCGTAAGACATTATACTATGAAAGTAACTAAAATAGACCAGCCTCGCGGTATCTACATCAAAAATTACTCTATTCAGAATTCCGCCCATTGTGTCATATCGTGAGAATGCCTTACTACCTACTATAAAGCCTTTAACCACGGGAATACCGTAATGTTAGTAACCGTTTCTCAAGTTAAATAGTAGATTATTAACCAAGGGGATAAAGAAGTGTCTTCTGTCGCGGGTGACGATTTAAATCGCGAGCGTAACGAAGGACTCAAGGTTTACTCCCGAGCGTAGCGAGGGTGTCAAAACTTAAATCACGAGCGAAGCGAGGGTCCTGAGTGTAGCGAGGGATTTAAGTTCATCCAAGACTAAGACAGCTTTATCACCGAGGAAAATACTCTACTTTTCGTACCATTTGCGAAAAAATTAACACAATAATAATATGAGATAAGCATTTATTAAAAATAGTAACGTATTTTTAGAACATTAACATATTAATAAAAATAAATTGAAATAAACTTAACGTTTATAATAATAAATAATAATAATAATAAAATCGTTTATTTATTTCTTAAAGTACAAAATTTACAATAATTTGCTTATGTTCTAAAAAGTGCTGATGTATAATATGATATGATATGATGTGTATTTGAAGAAAACAAAAACGCGGCATGTATATTCCTTTTTCAAAAAGATGTATAATGCTTTATATACAAACTCAATGGTGTAAACACAGATGTAGTTCAGTATAAATTTCGGTAAGTATTCCAAATTTAAATCACATTCTCCCCCTAGAGGATGAATGAAATTCAGTACAATTTGTTTTCCCTGTGTTTAACAGATTAAAAATTACTATTGTTATGTTCGCTTTTTGTGGCATAGAATGTCACTTTTTTGAGCAACTGGTACGAAAATTGCATTTACATCCCTTTTATCATATTTAACTGTCAGCATGATTCAAACTGCAGTTGTCAGGTTAACAATGCTCATTATAATAAAAGTATAACAAAATGCAAGTTTTGTTCATTTATGTATTCACTAAAACGAAATCTTTTCTGTTGGGTAATTGGGTATGACTCAAAAACATAAAACCGAAGAGTTTTGTACTTATTTTTACCCAACTTATGTTGTTGGTTATGTTCTTTAGAAATGCCAGGTGCACCAGTAGTACTCATAAGTGGTGTGCGTACATGGCTATATGTATAAACGAAGATGAAGCAAAGGGAGTTTGTAATTTGTTTACATACATAAAAATTTACACCGTGTATGAAATACTGAATTAACTATAACTAAATATATACATATACCTACACTTAAGTAAATAACTACTAACTAGCCAATCCTAAAAATTAAGTAATCTGAAATATGGCGTCGAAAAACTCCTTCACATCGTTGTCCGACAATATCAGTGAAAAACAAGTAAATGTAAAAAATAAAACAAAAAACCTGACTTGTTAGAAGAGAACTAAAAAGATGTAAACAAGAATAAAATGATGCGTGCTATGCAGTCGGAGGATACATAATAATATGGTTTTGGTCAGCCATGTCGCGAAAATGTAACCGCCGACTGCATTGCATGATTTTCTTCTTGTTGACTTCTTTTTAGTTCACTTCCTAAGCAGTCGGGTTTTGTTTATCTTTTTTTTGAATTAGTTTTAAACATATAGGTACTTATAATATATATTTTTTGTTATTACCTCTAAACTCTTCACTTTGTTATCAGTGGGAAAAGCAAAAAACTCGCAAGGTTAAGACAAAGCGATTGACGTAAGAATCGTCAAAATCAGCCTACGCGTTTGGTCTCTCGAATGCTACATATGAACAAAAATATATACATGCATAGACTGATAAACACATTACTCTCCTTTGTGTTGCGCAGTCGGATAAAAAGCCTTATGTTTTGTACACAATTGATAATCTTATGTGACGTAAGCAAAATATCCATATATTTCACGGGTATTGAACAAATTGTTCTTTTACAGAGAACTGTCATCCTAAAGACCCGACGACCATGATCTGCGTGCCTCCATGGTCCATCAAGGTGGCGAAAGTAGTTCAGCCGAATCTGGATTTCTTGGGTAAGTGTGGTTAAATTACTATCAGTCGTCAGACGGCGGAGTCTGGAGGTCTTGGATATCAAGGTAACGGAAGGATTGGAACGGTAAGGATACTATGAAAAACTTACCACCTCTAACATGGGGTTATTCACACCCCACTCCACAGCGATATCCAGGATCAGCGGCTTCACCAACGGCAAAAATTCCCATCTGTTTCTAAACGAATTATTTTTCGTCTAAAGCAAGCAACCTTATTTGAATATATGAGACATAATTAAAAAAACTTTTTTAACTTCATTATAAAACAATGTAGTCAGAGATCTGGTGACGAATTCTGGGTAGGTAATAAGCCCTTAAATGTTGCATTAAAACTTCCGTTATCAGCGAAATGGGAAATGAACAAGCAAAAAGTTTAATTAAAATCTGTAACCCGACTACGGTCTGTTTTTGCTTTGTTACCCATATAACGAATCGATTGGCACCATATTCATCAAAATCGAATAAATAGTTTAGGCGCTACGGAGGAACATACGTAAATACAAACATACATACATAAACTGCTAAAATCATAACACTTCCTTTTGGCTTCGCCGTAGTCGGGTAACAATAAAAAATTCTGTCACTCTGACAGTTTTTTTTTTATTGGCATGTAGCTACAAATTTTTACTCATTAATTTTTGCTTTTTAAAAATACTTTACTTTATAATAGTTTTTTTTTTGTTTCTGGCTTTTCGCAAAAATGGTAATTTTGATGGACAGTTAGCAATTGGCTTTACAGAACCAATATTTATACAGCTTACATATAGTTTTACAGATCCGGGTTTGTAATTCTAAACGGATTTGTGTATGAAATAACAAAAAAGAATACACTTCACAGAAAAAATATTTAGAGAGTAGGGCAACGTTTAATTTAAAACAAAAATTTTGTGTAAGTACCTAATTTCGGTAAACATAGTATTCTAATTATATTTTAATACAAATTTTGGGTAGTCTGGTTACTAACGTGCCCAAGAGAGTCATAATATAAAATTTTAAAAGACAGTTTAGTTGAAAAACCTAAGTGACTTGAATGATTAACATTGTTTTTCTTAAAACAAACAAACATCGCTTAACTTATTTATCTAGCTTCTAACTCTTTACCTATTCATCTTTTATGCAAAAGTTCGGAGTGCATAAAACTCCTCTCCAGAAGTCATTGCCGACTCTTTCTCCATTACGTTTTTATATCGGCATTCAAGTCTGTGGATGAATTGGATAGCGATTCGCTTACACTAAGGCTAAGAAATTTCACAGTACGTACGTTTGGATGTCCAGAGAAACTTTGGTACCGACTCGATTTAAAGAAAAGCATTAACTGGTAGATTCACGCAAACGGTCTGCAAAAAGCAAAAGTCTACGTAATAGTACATTGTGTATTAAGGGCGGTAAGTAAGGAATTACGATCGAGACTCTAGTAGAAGCCCGAAGTCGAAGACTGAGGGCTTTCTGAGTCGAGGTTCGTAATTCCCGTACCGCCCGTGATACGTACAATGTTTTTCATCACATTTGTGAGTAATAATTATGAATTATAGCTTTAATACACAAGTCAGCACAGCTGTTATTACGAAATACTTGAACTTTTTTTTAAGCGTTTGGCAAATTTTTGCCCACACCACAGTTTATACAGTGTTTCATTCAGAAACTTTAAGGGCAAATACTTACGTAGGTATACAGCCATGACGGAGTGTAAAAAGAATTAAATAATTTCGACGTTTTCATACTATAACTATTAAAATCGATTATTAAGAACATTAGTTGAGTATTTATGTAACATGAAGCGAGATTGCAAAGAAATTCCTCTTTAGATAACATTTTAAGACAATTTTTCATTTGCGTGTAAACTCCTTGCTTGAACTTGCATGACCTGTGCTGTGCTGTAAATTAAAAAAATATTACTTACCGCCCTTGGGTTTCATGACAAACAAAAAAGCCCGAGGGTTTTATATGGGGCATTACGGCCAAGTTAACCTGTATGTTCTGATACTGTTTACGTGCAAGTGTGATGAAAAGAAAATTACAAAATACCAATTCCGTATAACCAGCTCCATTTACCAAAATAATTAGGTAATTTTACTTACGTTCATAAACAATTAAAGCACCGAACATTGCTCTAACGAAGGTACAAAATTAAGTTTTCCGTTCGAAAACTGTTGTCCCCATACATCAATAAACAACTTGTTTAATCTTCCAAATATTTTTCATAAGTTGGTAGACTATTACTCGTAAACTTATAAAGTCTACTTAGCTGTGATAGTTATGCTTTTAATTTTGTATATACTACTGGCTTAATTTTTTTCACATATCCTAAATCAACATTTGACTCTAACAAAAAAAATCCATTCAAAGCTTATTTTTTCGCAATCGGATCCCTGAATCAAAAAATGGTTTTCACAGACCCGTAATATTTTTGAATGGCCTATCCAAAGACACCCCGCACCATGGGGTGTAGGAGAAAAAATAAGCATCCACACATTACGTATACAGGAGGAAGCAGAAAAACAAATTTCTTCATTTTATTTTCCACTTTGTCGGCGTGATTAATATATATATCCATGCTACATTATAGCTTTCTAGTACTAAGTATCTCTGAGCTAAGCTGCGGACGGACGGACGGACAGACGGACATGGCGAAACTATAAGGGTTCCTTGTTGACTAAGGAACTTTAAGGTTCCGTAATCAACAAGGAACGGTAACCAACGGTAATCGAAAAATAAAGACAACCAAAATTGTTGTATAATTGGAACCGCTAACAGGTATTGCTCCATTTTTATTCGTTATCCAGAACATGGAGATAATTAATTATTATTATCAATTTTACTCTCAGAAATGGGGCCAATATAATTTACCCATTATAACAGCCATCAGTGGTTAAAAAGAACAGAAAGTGGATTTACTTGCAAAAGTAGAGTTAACAGCCAAATTAATGGGCAACCATAAATAAATTCATCCCTTATGAGTAATTATTCTCCTGCCCTAATTCTAATTTATTTGGGGTTCAGCGCATCATTATTTCTTCTTTCAAACAGTTATTTCTGTCGCCTTTTAAGTTTGTATCAATTTTCGCGTTGTACACAATTCATTTATTGTTCCTAAGGTCTGAACCAAAGGTTTCATATATATAATAATTTCATTTCTCTCCTGCATCTATAAAAGCCAATTCTCCTTTAAACGAGCAATTCTTGTATATATATAAACTGAATCGATTAACGATTTTCATTCAATACAGTATGCAGCGGGTTTCGGGGGCGATAAATCGATATAACGAGGTTTAATTTTTAGAAAACGCCGTTTTCTCTATTTTCACCCGAGCAGAGCTCGGTCGGTAGGTACTAGTTAAAATAAATTTCAAATACCTATATAATATAAGAATCCTTATTCATGTAATAAATTCTAACATTTCCCTCACTCCGATCGTCACACGTTTGTCTTAATGAATAGGAACGCAATTCAAAGCCTTCAACGTAAATAATTACAATATAAAATAACGTATTATCTCCATCATAAATTGTTCTGAGTTAAACCAATTTATTAACTATTATCAATAAATATCTAATTGAAGCTTTCATTCCTCGGGCAACAAGTATCAATCGAGATAATGAAAATGAATGAAATATTTCTGATTGCCTGTGGAATAATAAGCTCGTCCAATAATGATATTGGTTGTATGCAATAAAAGCCTCTAATGTCTTTGTATCGAGGCTTTGACGCTATAAATGAATGAATGCATTTACAATAATTGCTTTATAATTTGTTATTGTTTATCAGAATGTTAAGCCACAAAAGGCATGAATCAAAGAATATTGCATTCATGTGGCTGAATTGAGATTGCTAAGAGGGATATTTAGTGGTTTTAAGCGAATGGAGAGAATAATTATTGAGTTTATAAAAGGAGGCTGAAAGTGGTAACGATGAATGAAAAATTGTCTGTCATGGTATGGATACGGGATGCGAATGAATGAAGAAATGTCGTGAGGAGGGTTTTGAGTATTAATGTGGCTGGATATATGAGTACGGGGCCAAAGAAATGATGAATGGACTGATTGAGAGATGACAGCCAGAAAGGGTGTGACTACTGTACTAAGTTGAAGACTTGAAGATCAATAGTATGGAAGTCGAAAACTTGTTGCACCAACCCAAAATAAATTTCGATAAAGGTATATATTATAAGGTGGATATTCTTATTAAATTAATATGAGAATTTGAAGAGAGTACTTATAATATATGTAGGTATGTAAGATTAGCGATGTTTGTAACGATCCTCAATGTAGACATGTTCTTTGTGTAACAGATATGTTTGGAGCAAGTTTC
Source organism: Orthosia cruda (assembly GCA_964057195.1). Lineage (NCBI taxonomy): Eukaryota > Metazoa > Arthropoda > Insecta > Lepidoptera > Noctuidae > Orthosia > Orthosia cruda. The sequence continues at coordinate 48,043,384 of OZ059825.1, forward strand.
GTAGACTTTGATTCATTAAGTAATTAATATACGAGCACTTATATTTAATTACTGGAACGTGTATGATCAAACAAAATGATATATGTTGTTATTTTGGAAACTATTTCACGAAATATTTGTGGACATCAGCATTAATTCGAATAATTTAAAAAAACATTTATGGAGTGAGTATTGCCTGCTGAATTTATTATACAACAATTTTGTATTTTATGTAACGCTCTCATCAATTAAATAAATTTTAAATCCGTTATTAAACTATTCATTTATTTTAGAAATTTATTAAAATTTTAATCAGGAACAAGGAATCATCGAAACAAAGAAGCAGAAAAGACTAATGATATACTTAAAACTTGTAAAACAATAAAAAGTAAAACTCTACTAAAATTAAAACAGTTTTCCAGTCACTGGAAAAACCATTTTATTTTTTATAACTTGGAATTCATTGGCAATCTTTTAGGGAATAAAAGTGCACATTAATATGTACAACTTATACGGTGAGATTATTCTGCAAAGCGGAAAAAAACATTTGTTTTACACAATTTCATGGTAAGTATTAATATAATTTTGTATATTGTGTTTTTTTTGTATTTTGTATGAAACATCAAAAAATTAATTCAACAGTTTGTTTCATACATCCCATTGGTTAAGTATTTTATATCGTGTGCAGATGATTTTTTCGATATTGTAGAGGTGCCACTGTAAAAGTTGTTTATATATAGGTACCTTACGCTCCCTAAAAAATATCCAATGACATCAAAGTTTGCTATTAAAAATACCGTTTAAACAAAAAAATATAATACTATTTTGTACGTACAGTCAAAATCGTTTGTAGGGACTGCCCATAAAACGTCGTACTGTGGGTATTACGACGGAATGTAAAAGTTCTGTTACAAGGACCTAAGAGGAATTATTTTAAGTTTATAACAACTGTTGACTATCATGGTCTCTTTAATGTCGTTGTAAACGGCTGTGACTGAAATTATCATATTTTTTTATAATTATGTGTATAACTAACTTTTTTTGCAGCGCAAGGATACGAATGTTTTATTACAGGTCTTTTGATGGCTTTTATCCCTAGAACTTTAGCCAAACCCTTGGCTACCGTTCTAGGTTGTTGGCTCTACTAATCTGCACGTTACGTAATTTTCTTAATGTTTAGCTCCTGAGGTGCAGCTTAGCGGCCATTGCAGCATTCTCTCTGACATGTTCTCTCTCGGCCTGGTCATGTGTGCCGTGTTCAACAACGGCAAGCCTCTGATACAAGCTAATAATAACCCGATGCTGTACATGAAGCAAATTGAGTATGTAAGTACTGTTTTTTTTAATTCATTACCTGTCACCAGCGGTTAAAAAGGGTTTTATATATTCGGCCGCTAGGTGACCGTACCCCGTATTCAAAATAATCTAAAGTTGCACTAACTTGTTTCGGCAACATGTTTTTGTGTTGCTGACTCGTTTACTGAGAACCTTCACTTGCGAGAAATGTGTTTGCAGTAACACAAGACCATGTTGCTGCTACAGTGTTGAGCGACTGTTGTTATGCATGAGTACGGGGCGTATTGCCCGGCTCCTATTCACATTTTGCTTAGTTCTTTCTTATAGGTTTATCAGGTTCTGTTTTTTCGCCAATATCTTTATGAGGTTATCAACGGATTTATAACGGAGATCAGTCAACTCAAAACGGAGCTTTGATTTTATCTTCTTCGGTAATTTTCTGTGTTCCTAGGTATTTAATTGTATGTGCCAGTTTTGTTTTACAAACCGCCTATATCACCAATAAATTATATAGTAACTAGAGTAATATCTACCAAAATACTACTTTATTTTCATTTATAAACCTATATATTAATAAAGATAACAATAGAATATACTTTATTGTACACCATAAAATTATAAACAATTACAAGCAAAACATATAAAAACGGGTACAAAGGCGGTCTTATCGCTGACAGCGATATCTACCAGACAACCTTTGGATGGACTGAAAAAAGAAACTTAAAATAAAAAAGGGGTTAGTCTGCGGTGTACTGCTATTAGATAAAAACGTAAATATATACAAGATTATATTACTATAATAAATACTATACATAAACCTATATATAAGCATACATACATAATATGACATGAAAATTATAGAAAGATAGAGAAACAAAAAGAAAAAGGGTTAAATAATGATGACAGAGATTCGATCAGAATAGAAAAGCGTTAGAGAGAAAGGAAATGGTTTTTAACCAGATTTTTAAAAGAAACCAGTGACTGGGCTTGTCTAACTGACAACGGCAACTCATTCCACAATCGCACAGCCTGGACTGTAAACGATTTGTCGTAAAACTTAGTGGAATGAGCAGGCATCAAAAGTTTCAAATTCTCCGATGATCTCAAGTGTCTAGAATGTGTGTCATGAAGGAACTTAAATCGTTCTTTGAGATACGTGGGGGTTGTAGGAATAAACAGAATACTGTAGAGTAATGATAAAATATGGGCATTCCGGCGAAAGCGGATTGGCAGCCACTTGAGCTTAATTCGAAATTCGGAAACATGGTCATATTTGCGTAAACCAAATATGAATCTAATACAAAAGTTCTGGAGTCGCTCAAGCTTATCTAGCTGCACTTCAGTTAGGTCTAAATAGCTGACATCGGCATCGGAAAAGTCTTTGTCTACTAAAATACCCAGATCTTTCACTGAGTCGTTGTATGGAATAGCTGAGCCATCAAAGACAATCCGGGGGAGCTGCGACCAGTTTATTTTCAAGCGCAACCTAGGACTACCGACAACAATGACTTGAGTCTTCGTAGGATTTATCTTCAGACCATGAGCCAGACTCCACTCAGAAATACGAGCCAAATCTTTATTGACCATATTAACTGACTCAGACAATTCTTCTACCGGAGCTTGAGAATATATTTGCAGATCGTCAGCGTACAGGTGGTAGGACGAGAGAAGTGCATTGGAAATAGAATTAATAAAAATAGCGAAGAGAAGAGGAGATAGAACGCCCCCCTGTGGTACATCTGCAAAAGTATTGCACCATGACGAAGAAGAACCTTCAATGCAAATACGTTGTCGGCGGCCACACAGGTAACTACGAAACCAATCAATTACCGTTGGAGATATGTTAAGAGAGCCAAGTATGCCGAGTAAGATATCAAAATCGACGGTGTTAAAAGCATTACTAAAGTCTAATAAGGAAAGAACCATCAGATTCCCATTTTCCATACCGAGTCTAATATCGTCTGTAATGCTAACAAGAGCTGTTGTAGTACTATGTCATGGACGAAACCCGGCTTGGAAAAAATTAAGGAGATGGTTCTTGCAAAGGAATGTACTAAGTTGGTTATGGATAAGGCGTTCGAGGACTTTGGACAGAAACGGTAATAACGGAATAAGATAAATATATTAAGACAACAACAACGTACATACATAAACTCACGCCTTCTGCCAATGGCAGAAAAACAGAACGCCACCTGCTGCGATTCTTACATACTTATTTTGCTTCACTCACGTTCAACACCTAGTTATACACGCAAGACGGTTAGTAGGAGTACTGCGCACCTGGCTTTTCTGAAGAACATCGTCAATAAGGTTTATGTATGATCTTCTAGGGTCCCCTCTCCAGGCCAATGGAAAATTCACGTCTGCCTTGTAAATACATTTTGTTAATCGCCTTTCATGCATCCTCTCAACATGGCCAAACCATCTTAGCATACTCTTTGAAATCATTGTTACTTAATCTTTTTTTAAACCACAATGTTGTCTTATTACATTCCTCAATCTATCATTTAAAATTACACCACACATACTTCGCAAGGAACGCATTTCTACTGCATTAATTCTACTTCCATGTCTTTTTGCCATACCCAATCTTTCAATCTCTTGTGAAATACTTCCCAAATATACAAAAAACGTCCACTTGCTTCACACTCTTATCTTTTATTTTCACTTTACACTGCGATACATCGTCTTCTCTTTCCAACACCATTGCCTTTGTCTATTAAGAATAATATAAATTTACAAGTTTTTTATTTTACCTGTCCCGGTGTATGTAAACAAACCATGCATGTTAAATTTGACCCAATTCCCAGTATCCGATTTGGCTGAATTTTTCATTCTCACTGATTGCTGATTCTCGTGACAATCAAGTTATAATAAAAAAATATTTTTATAAATATGAGTATACAAGTTTTTTTTTAATATTAATATAATGTATTGTAATATACGCATGAAATTAGGATAAGTATTAATAGTTCATTAAATACTTAAGTCACTCACATTTATTGTTATTTACTTGTATTGAGAATAAAGTTACCTAGAATTAATTGTATTTATTAATAATAATAACATCATTACATGATTAATGATCGGGTTAATTAATAAATAAAGATTTAAAACTTAATGTCGCCTAAATCTCGATAGATTTGTCGTACATTCGTATTCAAAAATAAATAGAAATTGAAACTTTATTCGCTAAACAAAATTGCCGGAGCGCATACTCAATTTCCTACTGCTTTACTGGAAATAGGTTCGCCCAAGGTTGTGATATAGTACTCGGCTTATAACTTCCGCTTTTAGGTCCAGCTATATTTCTCGCCAGCTACAGGATTATTTCCGCTGCACTCAAGACTTTGAAGTTTGAAATTAAGAGGCAGATTACCTAACGCAATTCAAATAAATCTTTAATTCATCTCTTAGAAGCTCTTTGATACATTTTAACTAAATAGATATGCTCCAGATATTAACGGAATGGACCATTCCATTCCAAACGAAAAGACAGTACCTAGGGTGGTTCACAGTAATTTTGGTTCTCCTATCACCATAATGATTGAGTATGAATTCTTCTATAGTTTTAGGTAATCGATCCACGAAACCTCCTAAACCCATAATAATAGTCCTGCACAGCCGGGGGTTGTCCTTGGGTGCTCTTGCGTAGTGACTAGTACCTACAGGGATAATTGCCGGTTGGTGTCACATTTCATCCTGCATGTCTAACAAGGCTTCTGCTATTTGGTTTCGGCCCCTCGTACGACTTTCAAAGGTCCGGGATCCTAGGGTCCCGGTAATCTCAAAAATAATATGTACATACCTAAACACTAAACAAAAGTAAACTATACAAAATTATACTACACTATATGAAAGGTACACGTAGGCGTCGAAGTACTCCACCACATCGCTGTCATCCGGGAACGTGCCCAGAACACTGGTACTGATTCTTTGCGCAAAGAACGAGCCAGCCTTCTGGTCGCGCACAGTGTCGATCAGTCGGTGAGAGATTTCCTTAAAAAGGAGACGTGCACTCGGGCCCCATGACAGTAAGCGTTTCGATCCCAAACGGCTCAAAACTGTAATTACCAATTAGGTTACAGTATTTGCGCCGCTTGAGGGCCGCAGCAGCAGCGCCAGCATAGCCCGCCGAACTAGGAACATGAGATGGCGCAAGGGTACTGACACAGGTTGCGTCCCATACCAGAGGCCTACCCACCTTCCACGGCACCAATGTCATGCCATCTGGTCTCTTCCCATCGTCACGTACCAAGCCGCTAGGTTCTAATACAGCTTGACGAATAATGTCATTGATGCTGGCGTGCCGTGCTATGCGTCCTGCGTTTTTGCAACAAGACAGGCCATGGTGTCCAAGGCTGCCGACAGCTTCACCACATTTGCCCCGATTTGGAGCAACACAAAGTGCGCCTAAGCGTAGACAGGTTGCGAGCCGAAGCGAAGAGTCATCCATCATAGTGCCTATGGTGGATGACGGGAGTGCTTGAAGCCACAAACCCGACTCCCATTCCCACACAGCCAGCAGAGGCGCACGTTCAGCAGTACTAGACGATGTATTTATAGGGTTATTCAGTATAATACTGCAGAGCCGCACATCCCACCGTCTCTGGAAGGACGAATTGTCGGGCAGATCCGTATTGGGACAAGCCATGTTCCAAGCGTTCAACGCATCGGTCAAACATGGTCCCTCAAAATCAACTAGTGAGGAAGATAATATGTTCTTGGTTAATTTATCAGTACCGTAGACCGAGGAGAGGAAGGCTGGTAAATTTATAGTCGAAATTATTGCGGACACCGTGAGGCTACCCAAGCGAATGGTTAAAATTTTGTATTTTCTGTTCAATGAAATTTGGAAGGGATTCATCAAAAATAGGAGAACCCAAGAGGCAAGAGATGAAGAGAATTTCTCTCAGTAATTTTAATATTAGGTGCTATGGACTTGAATTTTGCTAAAGTAGTCTGTCGGTCAGTAGTCTGGGGTAGGTAAATTTCGCATTTTGAAAGGTAAAGTTATACATTTAGCTCTATTTGGCTAGCCAATAGAGCTAAATGTATCATTCAAAAAAGTTAAAACGTTTAATACTGTATCTACATCAGCTCCTAGGGCTCCATCATCCAAATACCATACATTGAATTTAGAATTTAGTTGCCGAATGATTGGGATTATTGCCAAACTGAAAATGACTGGCCCAAGAGGGTTACCTTGTTGACAACCAACAGATGATTCCAAAAAGTTTTCCTTCTAGAGTAATTTAGAGGGGTTTTTTTTATAAAATAATTATATATAATGATTATGGCACTTTAATAATAACAAGTGATTTTTTATCGCTGTAAATAGTTGTATGATATGGAGATGTACCTAATGTAATCGGTATGTTTATTTTAAATGACAATAAATTCTTTTTGACGGTTTTAATTTGCGATACACAAATCGGAAAGAGAATATAATTATGATATTTTATATTTGACATTGGAAATTTAGATAACACAGTTAACAACCAAAATGACACGGCCGTGACACGACCTTAGTGCAAAATAATTTGAGAGAAAATTCAAAAAGATTTTACTCTAGAGCAAAAACTGGACGTTATGTTTTTTTTTTATTCCTTATAGACTCGCGTTTGACCACTATCTCGCCTGATGTGAAGTGATGATATGGTCGAAGGTGGAGCACGTTTGCCTAAAAGTAACCTATTCACTCTGGACTTGAAGACCCCTAGGTTGTAGCTATCAGGAAACAAGGACGCCGGCAGGGAATTCCACTCCTTAGCTGTACGCACAATGAAAGTATTTTCAAGACGATTTGTGCGTATGGGTGGGATATCCACCATGTACCGATCGCACATTGCCGTACGTCTTGTAGTCCGATGATGGAAAGGGCTAGGCGGAATCAAATTGTGCAGTTCCGTCGCACACTCTCCGAAAATAAATGATATAATTAACCTACACGTTTTTTGCTGTGACATACCACGGTTACTTGGTTGTATGTAGGCACGGTCATCAGTGTTATAATTATGGTTCTCTAAAAGTTTGTTGACAAAAAAGAGCATACGGTGCAGCGGAGTAAAATCCTGGGTGAACAACTACTCACGGTCAATAAAACAAAATATTTTAAGACAAAAAAACCAGTGTAAACACAGGCCTATAACCTCTATTGAATCTTCTAAACGGTTTTGCAAAAGAGTAATTGTGTTTTCTTTGTTTTCATACATTATTTGAAATAAATTTAGTTGAATGTATCGAAGAAAAATCTTCAATATTTGACTAATTGGCTACTGGGACGTCATTTAAAAAAATGTAGGGTTTATAAATAACGAATGGAAGACGCCAGTTCTATAAAGCAAACAAATGGCAATCAGGGCTTTGATGAACTTAACTTCGGACGAAAATGATAAAAAAGCTTAAATAATCATCATTCACGTCCCGATTGTTAAGCTCGAGGGGATAAGCAACTGGCCTAGTTGTTGTTTCTATTAAAGATTTAAAAATAAATTCACATGAATGAAATGTTTCGTGAATGTTCAACAAAGCAATCACTACCGTCGATAAAAATATCGAGGTCGATTGATCTGTATACCGTGAAAAGAAAAGCGATACCTTGCTATGTCGATTTTCAACAAACGGTTCTGTATTCCCCAGAGGAACTAAATCGGGGTATTTTTACGAAAAGGAATTCGAGTGGAGAAGTACCAGAGATACACGAGATTTTAACTAAACTAATTAAATATCCAATAGAATCCTTAGGGCGTTATTATTTTTTCTTTTTCTTGTTAGACGTATGTATCGCAGTGAGAATAGAGTTAATTTTGGATGCAATAAAAGGTATTAAATATAAAGATAACAAAAAATATATATTAGAAAGATGGAGTGTCATATGTCATTAGTAAAACGAATGCATTCTGTAATTGCTGTCAGTAATTTAAGGCGGGTTTGACTCCCCTCATTGAGTCCGGCAAGTAATACGGCACGAGCAATTAAATATTTATTAAAATAGGTTACTGTTACTAAAAAAATATTGTTATAGTCAATGATATTCAAATAAACAGATACGTTATAAACTTACAAAACAATTGAAAACGAGTTCCGCGCAGCAGCGGCAGCACACATACACACTTTTCATTCATCTGACATTTCACAACAAGTCGAAAGGGATGGCTTGATAAAACCAACAAGAAAAAAAGAGACAGCTAGTCATCGATGAAGAATACACTAGATTCCCGGTCAGTGCTTCAAAAACGGGCTGAAAAATATGGCCACAAATACGGTTGTGTCACTATTTTAAATTAGTATGGTCCAATCATAGCCAACATTAATTCGTAAAAAATGCCGCAATGTGCGTTCAAAAACTGTTTAAATAACCATCGTAACACCTTGAATTTGGAGGGAATATCTTTTTTTGGGTAAGGTTATATCATTAAGTGTTTTTCATAAAGAAAAACCGAATCAAATAGTAAATATGAATCAATTACCAAGTATTATGATTGTTTGACCAACATTTGCGTCTAAAAAGCGAACGCGCCAACTATTGTAACAAACATTGACTGTTCTAGAACAGAGAATGCATGGAGTAGTTGGTAGAGCTTTTTTTTTAGTTAAACTAAAACGTACAGAATCATTCATTTATCCTCGTATAAAATCCATCCCATTTTATTCTATGTATGAAAACTTCTTGCTAATAAACTTTTTTAAATTGATTTATAAATTTAAAACTCAACTGCAAAACTAATGATCGAGCTCGTAAACAAAAGTCACGACCACTTAATAGCGTAAATAAATGCCTATGCAAAAGATTCAATTTTCGAATCATAACTATAGCCTCTGAAAGTATGCCATGTTTAACAACTGTATTGAAAAATAATTATTGAAATCGATCCAGCCGTTTTTGAGTTTTAGCGAGACCAACAAACAGCAATTGATTTTTATAATATAGAAAGATAGGTAGATAAGTGTGATTGGCCATTTGAGCGACTTATATTCGTTCCTGGTTCTTAATATAGTATTTTTAAAGATGGCCACAAATACGGTTGTGTCACTATTTTAAATTAGTATGGTCCAATCATAGCCAACATTAATACGTAAAAAATGCCGCAATGTGCGTTCAAAAACTGTTTAAATAACCACCGTAACACCTTGAATTTGGAGGGAATATCTTTTTTTGGGTAAGGTTATATCATTAAGTGTTTTTCATAAAGAAAAACCGAATCAAATAGTAAATATGAATCAATTACCAAATATTATGATTGTTTGACCAACATTTGCGTCTAAAAAGCGAACGCGCCAACTATTGTAACAAACATTGACTGTTCTGGAACAGAGAATGCATGGAGTAGTTGGTAGAGCTTTTTTTTTTAGTTAAACTAAAACGTACAGAATCATTCATTTATCCTCGTATAAAATCCATCCCATTTTATTCTATGTATGAAAACTTCTTGCTAATAAACTTTTTTAAATTGATTTATAAATTTAAAACTCAACTGCAAAACTAATGATCGAGCTCGTAAACAAAAGTCACGACCACTTAATAGCGTAAATAAATGCCTATGCAAAAGATTCAATTTTCGAATCATAACTATAGCCTCTGAAAGTACGCCATGTTTAACAACTGTATTGAAAAATAATTATTGAAATCGATCCAGCCGTTTTTGAGTTTTAGCGAGACCAACAAACAGCAATTGATTTTTATAATATAGAAAGATAGGTAGATAAGTGTGATTGGCCATTTGAGCGACTTATATTCGTTCCTGGCTCTTAATATAGTATTTTTAAAGATCGATGATATAAAAAAATAATTGAACGTTTCCACTTCACTCATTCCTTGTCCATGCAGTGAGCAGGAACGAAAATTTTGAAAATTCGAATTCCTTTTTTATCACATTGTAATTCAGACTTTAATACTTGCGAGTAAGACTAAATTTGTATTGAGTGCAAACATTTTTTATTGCTTTTTGTACAGTTTTGTGAAAGTAACTTTAAACATTGCATTTAAGGTTGAATTTGCATTAATGAATATTTATTTCAAGTAGAATTCTTAGAATTACATAAACACAATTGGCGTCAGTTTTAAAGATAAGTTTTGTATGGGATCCCGTATCTAGTGAATTCTTCATCGAAGCAGCTAGAGTTTGTCACTTGCGTGTGAATGTAAACAAACATTATTCTGACCACCAATGTTGTTATCTTTTTCTAACCTCCAAATATCAGAACAATAGGAAAAAAAAAATATGAGTAAATTGAGGCGTATTGCGGACTTACATATGGTATGAGATCCCTTCTGTTTTATGTACATTGGTATCTTATTGGTACCTTTTCTAAATACACACGATAGCATTTAATTAAATTTTGTTTTTGTTTCAACAAAGCCTATCGCTCTTCGCCATTCGTGATATAAACTAATAACTAAAGGTCACAATTGTGACCTATTCGAGTCTTCACAATGCGCGCGCTCATAACATATCTGTTTATTTGAATATCATTGGTTATAGTTGTCAATTCAATACCTCGGTATGCGCCAGTTATACCGAAGATAAGAACTAACTAAAACAAGCGAAATAAAACAAATAGTATGTTTTATAGGATTGTAACAGTATAAAAAATTAATTATGAAGTATTACCATTATTATTTTACGTACCTTTACAGCTAAATGCCCAGCAGATTGTCTTTATAGAAAAGATGATAATTTTGAATAGTTCTTGATATTGATGTCGTGTTGTTAATTGCTGCTTCAGCTTCCATTTTCATTGAATCGGGAGTGCAGCTTATATTATCATTACTTGAAGAACTCATGTTTTTTCCTAACTAGCACGAAATTATAAAAATACCCAAAAACAAACAATATTTAAAGTAAAAGTTTTCTATTCCCGCCTTTTTTCATTAAAAAGAATCAAGTAAAGAACTTTTTTTTTATCTTTGTCGAAATTGAACTTCGCCGTTCGATATTTAAAATTGATGACTATTATACACACACGAAGACAAGGCTGAATAGCAAAGCGACCTCTTTGGTCATTGGGCTGAATGCATGATGTCTATTGCCAGTATGATGGTTAGATGTACGCGAACTTTTAGAAAGAAAGAAGTGTTTTTTCTTAATTACTTACCGCCCTAGGGCTTTTCTAGCTACATTATTACCCTAGAGCGCTAATTAGTCACCTACAAGCCCCATTTGGAGGTAATAAGAACCTACTTACCGAACATGAGAGATGTAAAAATAATAAAATGAGAACTGTTGTTCTCGCTGCTGTGTTGTTGCTGTCTCAATGGAACGCATTTAAACAACGGAAGTTGAGGGAAATCCTTTGCTAACACAAGTATGGTTTTAGAACGGGATGAAACAGCTCTTAAAGAAAACTGAAAGATTTGAAACCAAAGAAAATTGTGTTGCTTTGGAGGTTCTTCTTTCTTCCTTCCTACGCATGAGGAAAATGCATGTCATTAGAAAAACGTGAGTATAGTAGTATGCGCATAATCATTACAGTATTGAAGTACCTCAGATCATACTCCTAGCATAGAATTAAGAATTTGAAGTTGAGTTTTAGTCAAAATCAACTTTCCTTTGAAAACCTGTCAAACTCAACTTGAGATTGAAAACTTTTTTTTTTCTTGTTTTTTTAAAAAACGTTGCCGCACACTAGGAATTTCTTCCTGTATCGTGGGTGAGTTTACAAACATATAAACTCACATACACAACACCCAGAGCCGGAACAACTACCTGTAGGTCACAGTTCCGTGCGGGAATCGAACCCGCGACACGCAGCTCAGCAGTCAATCGCTCAACCACTGCGCCAACCGTGCGCCCACTTTGGTGCATCTAAGTTTATGTTTGGCACGTCATAATCGGCCAATAATCGGTGATCCGTTGTGCTTTAAATTAGGTAGTCAGTGTATCTACTGGCTTTAAATACAATACTATCCACGTAGGCGTCCCAATCACTATAATACTAATGAAATTGGCATTTACCAATATAACAAAGAGTAGCTTCTATCAATGCCCACGTACCTATCCCGATCTCTGTTACAAGAAAACAATTGTATTCGAGCTACCCAACAATAGTATTCGAAAATCAATCTTAATTCTCGTTCAACATTTATTTAATATTTTACCAAACAATGGAAACACCATCCGAGCGGCTATTTATAATTTCATGGCCATACCGTCCTTCAATAATACAATAATTTATCAACAAAGGCGTATTTTGTCATGTATTTTTATAGTTTATTGTTATTTGATTAACTAGCCAATAGTGTTCAACTTATTTTGCCTGGAGTTATTTCCGGTTTATGACACAATGAACCTAAGGCTGCTTCTTAAGGTTCCCCTAGTCAACGGCACGAACTATTTTGTGCGCGGGGTTAAAATGCATGCTGTCTCAACTGACAACACGTGCGAAAGAGATTGATGCTGTGATGAGTAGTAAGAAGCTAGTTCTCGTACGAATTAGCTCTTTTGCAAATTTGCAGCGAAATGGATGATGATTTAGGGCGAAAACGGGCGCGCGAAATTTTATGAACAGGCCTTTGGGAGTCTAGATATCATGAAAAAACAACTAAATGTATATTTTCAAATTAAATTATTTCCATTGTTGAATTACTAATCTATCCCTGTATGGAGGCCGTTTTGCAATTTTCCTTCTTCTTATAATATTTATTTCCGCCCAAAGATGCGTTAAAATTAGTGTTGAAATATGGAACTTTCAACGCTCATAACTTTCAAATATTGTATATTTTACTTTTCTTTTTCCATACAGGGCTAGATAATGATGAGACAAATTGATTTTTATTTTGAACGAACACCGTCAAACAGTTGAGTAATCGCCAGACTTCGTTTGTATGGAAGAATTTTCGACTAGTGTAACCTGAAGAGCCTTCGGACATGAAGTTCCAAAAGCTACAAACTAAACAAATAACTTTTGCTTATAAACAGACTTCATAAATATGAAACCCCCATACCCACTCTCATCTCTTTAAGGGCATACATTTTCATTCAAAAATATTCTTAATGCAAATAAATATTGAAGGAGAGTTTAACTCGCCGCCATTGTTGTGAAACATTTCATGGCCCCCGAGCCAGCGTGCAAGTCTGTGGGTTAAGGTTGTGGCTTGATTGTCAAATTTAAGGCGTTTACTATCCAAGTGCTCATAGATATTCAATACCTTTACAAGAAGTGCCTCCATTCGACGCGCTACTGTAAAACACAGAAAGTAAGCGTTGGGCATATTTATTCAATTACACAAACTACGGTAGAAACGCAAGAGTTTTCGAAGAAACTAATGAAATGCAAATAAAATTTGAAACTTTAAAATTGCTTTTGGCTCTAACTTTAATTTATGAAAGTACATCATTTAGTTGGTTTCTCGTTGAGGCTTCTTGGCGGAGGTCTAGCAGTAAAATAATGATATAATAAATATAAAAACGTTCCTTACTACCGTTATTGCAAACTAGCTTATGATAGACCGAAATTATCCTAAGCTAACGTACACCCGGGATAAGAAGTCAATCTGCCTAGCCTTTTTTCCAACTATGTTGGGGTCGGCTTCCAGTCTAAATGGATTCAGCTGAGTACCAGTGTTTTACATGGAGTGACAGCCTATCTGACCTCCACAACCCAGTAACTGGGTAACACGGTACCCCTTGGCTAGACTGGTGTCAGATCTCAAGCTTCTGACTACTCGTAACGACTGTCAAAAATCTTCAAATGACAGCCAGCACCAACGGCTTAACGTGCTTTCCGAGGCACGGAGGATACTCGGTATGTTGAAATGGTCACCCATCCATGGACCGACCTCGTCAAGCGTTGCTTAATCTTGATGATCAATCCGTGCGGCTGCAGTTATTATTTAGCAACGAGCTCCTCTCCCGGGATAAGAAGTACCTAACTGTCATAAATTCAGGACATGGTCCACCCGATTGCTAAGTTTCATCCAAATCGTTCTGCTGATGAGAAGTGAAAAATTATCAAACAAACAGACTGAGACTTTCGCATTTCTTATATTAGTATGGATGTTAAGGAATATGAATAACCTAGGTTAACGAATGCGAATGTTTTAGTTTATTTTTGACTATGATTTTAATTGAGCAATTACGCGAAACAGTGCCAACCACAAGACATTTCACAGAACCAATGCAACGTTAGCCCTCTAGGTTATTATAACAGGTGGGCCAAAAGAAATCACCCTATTGGAAGATGCTTTAATTTTTGTAAATGGCCGCCAATGTCAAATCTGTTTTGACATTTGTGGACTAGACAGATACAGAATACAAGTGAACAAGCCATGGAGCGAGGCACTTTCCAAGAACGTGGAATAATCCATCCTTAATCTCGAGGAAAAAGTGGACGATTTTTCGATCAAAATCATAATGATCGATGAGGCTCATTTCCACCTCAGCGGATACGTGAACAAGCAAAACTATCGCTTCTGGGGCACCGAAAATGCACGAGGAGCCATTACACCCGCTCAATGTGACTGCATAGTGCGCTGTTCACGCTGGAGGAGTCATCGGGCCATTTTTTGTCGAGATTGCGGCTATAGGGCCATGTTGACCGAGTTTTTTCTGACGCAATTGGACGAATTAGGACTGAGGGACATGTGGTTCCAACAGGACGGAGCAACGCCTCACACTGCGCGAGCCACAACCGATATTCTGAAGGCAGCGTTCCCGGGTCGCTTCATCTCTCGTTTTGGCGATTTGCACTGGCCCGCAAGGTCGCCCGATTTAAGCGTTCCAGACTTTTTTTGTGGGGTATTTTGAAGTCCCGTGTTTATGTGAACAAGCCCGAGACTCTGGAAGCCCTCAAGGACAACATTCGACACGAGTGCGAGAATCTGTCGCCCGAAGTGATGGAAAATGCCATAAAACGAGCCCGTATGGCAATCAATTGTGACGGCGCCCATTTGGCCGATATAATCTTCTCGACTTGACCAATAAAATTCTAAAGGTTTAAATAAACATAATAAAAAACAGAATCGAAGTTTTTCATTTAGTAAAAAAAAGAGAGCCAAACAACATCGGATGACTTCTTTTGGCCCACCTTGTACTATCTGATAGCAAAACTAAGTAACAACAACTAATAGAAACTACAAAGTTACCAACTGCAAGTAGTAATGTCTGCAATGCAAGTCCTTGACCCCTTTCCCTAGATTTAAAATGATGGCAATAATGCTGATTCTGATATTATATATCTAAATATGTAACATATTTAATCATAAAATAAAATAATGGCAGCCTTTTGGGCGCACGGTTGGCGCAGTGGTTGAGCGATTGACTGCTGCGCTGCGTGTCGCGGGTTCGATTCCCGCACGAAACAAATATTTGAATGACCTACAGATAGTTGTTCCGGCTCTGGGTGTTTAAGTAAGTGAGTTTATATGTTTGTTTGTAAACGCACCCACGATACAGGAAGAAATTCCTAGTGTGGGGCAAAGATTAAAAAAAAAAAAAGAAAAAAAAAAAAAAACTTAGTTGCTATATTTTCCTTACCCTGGTAAAATAAAAACTTCAAAATGTGAACAAGCTATCTCTATTGCTTGTTCCGAGCCGTGCCTGTTGCTGAGTTCCTGATAAATATCAGCAGCCATTCGTTACAATACCTGTCGGTAACCGAAGCCAATGGATTGCACCTAAAGTTGTAAGAAAAAGCCTTAAGATACACACTGACGGGGTAGTTTTCAGGTTTAGTTTGTAATTTTTATGCTGAACTTTTCTAATAACTGACGTTTTACTCGGTTTCCACCCTAATTATGGCAACAGAGTCCCCTAGTGGTGGTGGTTGTGGTGGTGGTATCATCATTATTATTACAGCCGAATGACTTCCACTGCTGGAAATAGACCTCCCCCAGGCGTCGCCTCATTGACCGATACCGTGCGTCTCGCATCCAGCAAATTACTGTAACCTTACCCGGGTCGTGGTGGTATTGCTGAGATTCATCATCATCATCATCATATCAGCCAAAAGACGTCCACTGCTGGAAATAGGCCTCCCCCAAGCGTCGCCACATTGACCGGTCCTGTGCGTCCCGCATCCAGCGGATCCCCGCAACCTTCACCAGGTCATCGGTCCACCTGGTGGGAGGCCTTCCAACGCAACGTCTTCCGGTTCGCGGTCGCCACTCCAGAACCTTTCTGCCCCAACGGCCATCCATTCTGCGAGCAATGTGCCCTGCCCACTGCCACTTAAGTTTGGCAATTCTTCGGGCTATGTCGGTCAAGTTCTATACATTTCTTCCATCAGCCCTGCAGGGTTCTCTATACCAGCTTTAAAAAAAACTTCGTCCAAACCCTTAAAATATGCGTCTGCAGCAGCCTTGACCTCATCATTTGAAGAAAATTTTGAGCTTTGAGAATAGATAAATATCAAAGCAATGTAATGCATTTTACGGAATCTCTCAAGAATAAGACAGTTTTAAAATGAGGGTAGTTTCATAAAAATAGCATGCTCCTACGAAGTTTTTTCAAATGAAGGGGCCTTTCTCACAAATTACTGGGTAAGAAGGGAATGCCTGTAAATATTGTGCAATGGGCCTACTATGGCTCTATGATATGATTGAGATATGATTATGAAATGATTATGATGAAATCGCAATATGATTATGATGAGAGTATGTCGAATACAAAATTACATTAAATTAAACAAACCACAATTTAAACTTTGCCAAAATGATCAAATAATTGTTATTATTAGTTTTTTTATAAAATACTAGCTTCTGCCAGCGGCTTGGCCCGCGTGTATTAAACATATAAACATTCCTCTTGAATCACTCTATCTATTAAAAAATACCGTATCAAAAACAGTTGCGTAGTTTTAAAGATCTAAGCATACATAGGGACAGACAGCGGGCAGTGAATTGTTTTATACTATGTACGGATTATAAGTACCATATTGGATTAGATAATCATTCTTGTTTTTCACATCAGCGACGCCTGAAAATAACGGCAATTATACGCAGAACAATAATTAGTAAAGTTTCATGTTATATTTGATTTCAGAGTCAGTGTTATTAATTAATCGTCCTTTCAGCGAACAAATTGTTTGTACTTTGCCAATTTGGTACTATTTATAATCCTTTTGACGATATTCATTAGACCACTTGAATGTTTCAAACAAACAAGCGAGTCAAACACTAATTGGCCTGAAAGTTTATTTAAAAAACTCTAGTTGGAATCTAAGAACTCGGCAATATTCTTGTGTTATCACATACTGTTTGTAGTACAAACAGTATGATAAAAGTAAAAAGCCAAGTTGTCTAAAAATAATATTTAAAAAAGCACCAAACGGCGACTACCTATTTTATTTTTATTTTATTAAGGTAATGGCAGAAACCTGAGCTTTAGCTTCAGTAAATTCTAATTCATATTTTCTCTTTCATTTTTACATTCAATTACTTAGCCGCTTTAAACATTTGTCATAATAAAATCAAAAACCGTTGATATCACGCAGTTTTCTGTCAGAATAATTGTAACTACCTAGTATACGTATACGTATCAAGGTAAATGAACCAAACGCTGATATAGAGAGAGAACTATGTCACATGAAATGTAAATTACAACTATTTTTCAAGTCCCTCGGCAATCATCGCATTTCCGAATACAAACGAATGCTAATTTGCATGTCCATCAATTATTAGATTTATCATGTATAAAATTTGTATTCAGAACTAAGTGCATTATTGTTGTTTTGTTTTGATTTCCGTGTGAAATATATAGAGCTGTAAAAACAGCAGCTTAAGCTGCTTGCCTTCTATTTTAAAATAATTTACGTTATGTTCAAAGAGTATTAACAACTCTGTATACTTCCAAGTTGATTGAGAGCGTCCGGTCTGCACCAAGTGCAAATGGCAACTGATAGAACAAAGAGTAAAATAATAATATGGGAGTGATAGAAATACGACGACTGACGAAACACGAAGTTTGCCGAGGGAGTTTTGCGAGACATTAAGAAAATGTTTATACTGTAGATAGTTCTCTACGATTCATCAGGCTTTATTATTTATTTGAAAACTCAGCAGCTTATTACTAATTTACATGAGTTATAATGTTCACCTCACTGTCAATGAACAACCCATTGCAGTTGCGTCAAAGTTACTAGCATCATAATGTCTGTTTACACTGCACAGTGACAGAGTTGCACGGCGTTAATAAAGCTAGGTTTGGTTAAGTTAGTTAGCTCCACACAAATGCAGCTCTTAGTGATCATTTATGGGATTGAAGACTCATTAATCACATTACTAATGCTGTAACATGGAAATATTGTAAAACCAAACCATTTTTTAAAAGAGTAACCATGGAGTTTCTTGCCGGTTCTTCTTCATAGAAAACGACCAACCCGAACCGTGCACCTTTTGTCGACGTTTTATAAGTGCCCATGTAGGCCTATGTAATTTTTTTTATTTTTATTTTGTTTGATTAAATCAGAATTAAAAGTATGTAAATATGCAAATATGCTATATTAATTAGACAAAGGGAAAAACAAATTTTCATCACAAGAAGTCTTAGTAGGCGTTTCGGCCACTGAGTTTCGTCCGATCTGGTCCAAACAGGAATTGCATTATTATTAATATTTTAGAGTGGTTTTTCAGACTATACTTTTTTTAAGAAAATTTTGTACAGTCGGAATGAAAAACCTAAGGTATAGTTTTATTATTTAAGTAAAAGTCAGGCAATTTTAGTAAAAAGATGAAGCATTTATACCCAAACTACCAGGAGGCCAGAATCATGACGAAGTATTTGCGGGCCTAGAATCATAAGCAGTAGAGACTAACGGAGTACCAGGAGGTCAGAATCTAACATCTACATCTCATGATTCCAGCCTCGATAATACTTCCTCGTGATTATAATCTCCTGGTACTTAAGTTAGTCTTTACCGGTAATGATGCCAGCTCCGCAAATATTAAGACTTCTTCATGATTCTAGCCTCCTGGTAGTTTGAGTATAAATGCTTATAATTTTCAACATCTAATTAAAAAAGCAAAAGAGGAAGTTATATTTTCATCATGTTATTAAACTCTCTATTGATTGTATGTTTCTGAAGTAAATTTGCCTCTTAAAAAGGATTCGTCCGAAACACCACTCAAAAATATTAATAATAATGAAATTCCTGTTACGAACGGATCGGGCGAAACTCAAGCTAAGTGCCGCCATCCATTTCATTATCATTTAGAGCCGTGCTTCACTAAAGCAGTCCGTTTAATATGCGCTATGTGTGTGACAGCTGGACCAGCAAGTCATCCAAGTGCTGCCCAGGGTGCCTCCTCCACTCCAAGAGGCTGTGCAGCGTCTCCTAGCAAGAGACCCTCATCCACGTCCAACCACTCAGTTGCTCCCACTCATCAAGTACTTCAAGTAAGTTAAATAACTTAGATAAATAAAACACTCAGTTTGCATGTAACACAGTAAATTCCAAGGGCTTAAGGAGTCCGTAGACACGTGCGACGCGACATTGCGACACTGATGTCCCGAACATTTTTCGTGCCAACTGTTCCACGGTAATGCGGAGTCTGCGGTATCCTGCAAGCCAATCGGAACTTGCCAATATTATGCATATTAAAAAATATATATAAAAAATGGCCTTATTTATAATAAATCTCAAAACTGTTTAGCAATATATTACCAGATTTTTATTAATTTTTGACGTGACAACGTCTAATAAATCGATGAACGCCGATGTGTCCCGTTACGCTCATTGTAACGTTACGATTGGAGCGAAAGCGCTACACGAGCGAGCGAAAGGTACGATCGGATTAAGCGTTCGACTTTCATCAATGTTTTGTTATGACGTTGTCACGTTAAACTATCGTCCGTAAACCGACTTTACAGACAACCAATTTTTATTTATAGAATTTGTATTTAGAATCCTCTAATCAGTTGTTATGTGTAGCAACCGCGGAGGTTATTAAGGCACATCGAGTTTAAGAAAGAAACGGACAGAATAATATTAGACCACACTCTACACGACAGAGACTCTAATAATTATAAGTAAAAATATTTTAAAACAAGCTTTTATATCTATCGTATTTTATCTTTCTATCTATCTACTATCGCTTGTCAATACCTATTCAATGAGCCCAAACACGATATTCCTACCTTGTCCGCTTGAGGAGTTGCTATGGTCAATTTGCGGCTCCATTATGAGACCAGCTCTATAGAACCATATTGTTTCAATGTTGCCAAAGGTACATAAAGTACGCCAAGTTTTAGTTTAATCGGACCAGGAAGTGCTTGAAAAATTGATTACGAAATCAAAAAGCCGGAATCATTCTGTAAAGCGATGTGCCACATTTACACTATTTTATCTCAATATAGTCCGAAAAAATGTTGATGTTACTTTAGATAATTGCTAAGTATATTTTTGTTACTATTTATTTACTATTCACCATACTAACGAACTATTTTTGTTTTTCTCTTATTCAACAGTATACACCGCAAAGAGAACCCTACTAACGATGATATTGCCATATGTGCGATGCAGTTACTGGATACAATTACTAACAAAGATCCCCAGCAAAAAGCGAACTTCTATCGCAATACGCTGATAGACGCGCTGCCAAAAATTCCAGAGGTAAGTTTTAGCTCAGCGAAGTATAATGCCAAAATCGTAGCAAATGATTATAATTCCATCAATTAGTGAAGCCCCACAGATAGGCGCGGCGCAATAATGCGATATCTATCGAAAGAAAAAACAATTTCTATGCAAAACCGTCGTCGCATCGTTGCCGCATTGTTGCCTCGCACCTGTTTACCGGAGCCTCGAGTAGTATTACGTGCGACAAAATGTTTGCAAGAAATGTCTACAATGAACCCTATTGATAACCCCTAATTGGAGAAAGAGCTAAGCTAAATTACTTAAGCCTAGGGCACTTGAGCCACCGCCGTTGACGAAGCAATTAGATGTTTACTATTTTCTCGCTGAAGAAACGAACAAAAGATATAGATCCCGTATTAATAAAAGAGACACATTATATTAATACATACACTGCCGGCCAGTGACAAGTTTGTCGCAGCGACCAGATCATACTCGCTTAGCGATTCCGATTCCAAGAAAGTCATAAGTAATTCCCAAAAATAATTGGTTTTCCCATACAAAGTAATTGTCGTCAGATGACCAAAATGTGAATGAGAGATACAATTATTACCATTATAGCTGAAGGATTAGACAGCCTGCCAGACGTGAACAGCAACATTGTATGATCTATTTAAAACTATTCTGTTTCTCACTTTTCACTCAGAAAAACACAAACAAGTTACTTATAGGTAGTATCTGCCAAAACCAACCAACCACAGAGACCTCAAAATCACATCGACTTAGGACTTTCCTGATGGCGCAACCCAATTTAATTTGCACAGGCAGGCGATATCGTAACAGTATTTTCTAAGAAAATTTAAAGTTCCAATCGACGGCATTGCATAGCATTGCGGCCATGTAACAAGTTCAGTTAGTAAAAATCTCTTATCGATGTGATTTAAATCGAATGATGTCGAGCCATCACTAGTTAACTCAACCAGTGGTTAAATACGCTAACCAATGGTTTCAATTGCAGAATAACGCGTATATTCAACGATTTTAATCTAATAAATGGTCAAATATTTAACCTTTCAACTTATTATACCTTTCAAAACCAGCGCTGTGGCTCTGTCTCGCACACGAGTCCCAGCATTATGCTGAGCGATGACCGTTTTGCGTAGTTGTGACGCATACTTTGTAATTATTGTATTTGAGTTTTTTTTTGTTATTTTTATGGTATGCGTCGTGCCTGGCGCAAATAAACAATTTTTCTTTCTTTTCTTTCTTTTGTGAGGCTAATATGTAAAAATGCATTTTTCTGAAATTTAAAACCATTGGTTCGGATCAAAAAACTGGGCCTTGGAGTTGCCATTGATAATATCTGCCGTGTAATGTATTGAGCACCAGTGTATAGCCTTAGTCAAAATTGTCTCGGGCCGTCAATCTCTTTGTCAACGCTGGCACCCATTGACACGTTTGGTTTTGGTGTCTAAGCGGTTGTCGCGGTGCTGTCAGTAGTGCGGGCCGCTTAGGGTTCTCGTCGATGTGCATGTTTGTGTGAATGTGCCGTTTCTCGCGTTTGTAGGTAGTTTCCGTACTGTTCGTCCATATTTATACTGTGTCTTGGTGCTCTGAGCAACCAACCAAAAACCAATTTACGTGTACATATTCATGCTTATTTAATATGTAGATATTCATATACAGGCATATACGAGTATCATATTAACATGTGTAAGTATATCAGTCAGCCGCGTTAATACGCGAAATAATCACAGATTTGGTATTCAGTGTTGTTTCCAAACTCAATATTTATTTTGTACATCTTATCTCAAACAGCTTCCACGGTTCATCTTGTTCGAGTTATTTTATATCAAGCCAATATTAATATGTACCTGTAAGTAATTTACAAACTTCAATTAAGATTTCAATTAATAGGAGCTCGTGGCTAAGTATAGTTCTCGCCAAACTTCTGGGCCGCCCTGAAGTTGGCTTTCCCATGCACAACGGCACGGATCGGTGCGGTTTTTGTATAAGATTTATGTACAAAACACTCTCATCCGGCTTTTATAATAAAATAGGATTTGCTATTTCGTTTGCCCAAAATAACACTACTAATGAGGCATTTTAACAATAGGCCCTATTTTAATGCTTGAATGGGGCAAATTAGTAAGTGTTTTCACAACAATCTGCATGATTCCTGGGTAAAAATATTATAATTGGGTCAAGACCAAATTTTTGACGTAATCGCACAACGGAAAATGTGTCACACTGGAAAATAAATGTAGCTCAATATAATTATTAGGGAGTGTGTAAATAGTTGTAAGATTTTATAAGACATTTATTTTCCAGTGTTACACATTTTCCGTTGTGCGATTGCGTCAATAATTTGGTCCTGACCCAATTACCATCAGTTAGAATATGAAAAAATATTTTTTGCTTTATTAAATAACTAGCTGACCCCCGGGGCTTCACTTCCGTCAACTGGCTATCTACCTACCTACCCTGCCTACCCTGCCTACCCTGCCTACCCTGCCTACCCTGCCCACCCTGCCTACCCTGCCTACCCTGCCAACCCTGCCAACCCTGCCTACCCTGCCTACCCTGCCTACCCTGCCTACCCTGCCTACCCTGCGTACCCTGCGTACCTTGCCTACCCTGCCTACCCTGCCTACCCTGCCTACCCTGCCTACTCTACCTACCCTGCTTTCCCTGCCTATCCTGCCTTCTCTGCCAACCCTGCCTACCCTGCTAACCCTGACTGCCCTGCCTACCCTGCCTAACCTGCCTACCCTGCCTACCCTGCCTACCCTGCCTACCCTGCCTACCCTGCCTACCCTGCCTACCCTGCCTACCCTGCCTACCCTGCCTACCCTGCCTACCCTGCCTACCCTGCCTACCCTGCGTACCTTGCCTACCCTGCCTACTCTGCCTACCCTGCCTACCCTGCCTATCCTGCCTACCATGCCTACCCTGCCTATCCTGCTAACCCTGCCTACCATGCCTACCCTGCCTGCCCTGCCAACCCTGCCTACCCTGCCTATCCTGCCTATCCTGCTAATCCTGCCTACCCTGCCTACCCTGCCTTCCCTGCCTATCCTGCCTATCCTGCCTATCCTGCCTACCCTGCCTACTATGCCTACCTTGCGTACCCTGCCTACCCTGCCAACCCTGTCTAACCAGCCTACCCTGCTGCCAACCCTATCTAACTTGCCTACCCTGCCTTCTCTGCCTATCCTGCTTACCCTGCCTACCCAGCCTACCGTGCCTACCCTGCCTACCCTGCCCACCCTGCCTACCCTGCCTACCCTGCCTACCCTGCCTACCCTGCCTACCATGCCTACCCTGCCTAACCTGCCTACCCTGCCTACCCTGCCTACCCTGCCTACCCTGCCTACCCTGCCTACCCTGCCTACCATGCCTTCCCTGCCTACCCTTGACTGGCGCGCCTACCCTGCCTACCCTGCCTACCCTGCCTATCCTGCCAACCCTGCCAACCATCCCTATCCTGCCTACCCGGCCAACCCCGCCTACCATGCCTACCCTGCCTACACTGCTTACCCTGCTTACCGTGCCTAGCCAGCCTAGCCTGCCTACCCTACCTACCCTGCCTACTTTGCCTACCCTGCCTACCCTACTTACCTACTATTTTTATCTATCATCAATGTTTTTCTCAGCGCACGCCAAAGAATGAATTTTATAGGTTAGTTACATTATTGCAATTTTCATAAGGATCTCTAATATTTTTGAAAATTTATTATAGCCTATGACACTCAGGAATAATGTATTTTGAAAATCGGTTCAGTAGATCCAGAGATTACCCCTTACAACGTCACAAACTCACAAACCCACAAACTTTACCTCTTTATAATATTAGTATAGATTAAAAATTGGTAAATATAAAGCGCATCAGAGTTTAATGAGTGGGGCTTGTAACGTCACTTTTGATTAAAAAGTGCACTAAGACGTAACGTCCTACGAAATTTTAACACACAATATCGTCGTTATATTTTTTATACTAATTCTGAAATCATGTAACAACCACATACACAAAGAGACCTTAATTTTATAACGTTTTAGTAAGAGTCAAGACCGAGCCGTTAATTTTTCTATCATAGCATCACCACTCTTTGTACAAAGTAATGTAACAACAGAATACTTGCCTTTGTTCTTCGTTTTTTCATCAAGATTAAAGTCTTAATCATGTCGAGCGGAGGCTACAAAAACTCTTTAATACCGTTAATCTTTATAAAAAGTAAGCAATATACATAGTATCTCAGTTAATACAGCCAAAAATAGACAAAAAATGTGCCGACTGGCGATTAAAACTCGTAATAAGACCCCTAGTTATATTAAACGTTACAAAATATAACTTACAAATTCTTTTACGGTTTTGTTGAAACACGAAAAGACCACTCTATTATTCAGTTTTTAAAGAAAATGAAATGAGCTTCTAGAAACTGTTAAAGGTACTCTTTCTCTTTGGGTGAAACACTTGTAAACTCGTGCAATTAAATGAGTCAGTATCCATTGTTAACTTTCTTAGTCTGTCGACACAAAAGAAAACGATGGGTTGAGTGCCTGAGCTACCCGTTTATTTTGCAGCCCAACTCGACTTTATTTAAAACTCACTTCAGTTAGTACAGAAATCCAGTTATTAAAGTGTTAATTAATTACATAAACTGTTGGAAACTCGACAGCATCGGGGAATTGCAATTTACTATTGTTCTAGAAAATTGCGCTCGCTCTGGTTTCTCTAGCACGTGAACTTGGTAATGTTACACTTATTTGTTGGAAAATCGTTTACGAGGTCAACACAACAGTCTTAAATAAACAATGCAATGTTCCAGCGAGTCTGCGGCTGTATTGTGAACACCGTCTACCGTGTAACCTTGACATCTAGTGCAGCTTCCTTCCATTGTCCGCAATAAAGCTTAGTATAAGGACATTACCACTCTTGGTCAATTCTTTTATGAATTTCAAAGAGTAGAAAATAATGTAGAGAAACTTTCCATAATGAAAAGAAGTGTTTTCAAGGGCAATCTTCAAGTCTTTCTTTACGTAGGTATTTAAACCTACCTACCTATGCTCTTTTAGTTAGAACTCGAGATTCTCTCAGAAATGAGTGATACAACACTTGGGGCTTTTCTTACGTTTGTCAGAAAATCAGCACACTAATTACGTAACTGTTTTGTCAGCTCGAAGCACGCACGCTGCCTTTCATTTTGACAACTCAATAGTATTCATTGCGCCTTTTAAGCTGTCGAAGGCTCTCGAAGCGTCATTCGATCTCAATCGACCATTGCCATCGTCATAGCCTCGCCTATGACGATGGCAATGGTCGAAATTCCTAAATGTAAGGGTTTGATCACGTGACGTTTCGACAGCATTTGACATGCCCGTACATTTTACCAATCGCTATCACCACGCTTTCCATGAAAGAAAGTCACTTGTGATTTTTGAACATAATAAGAAGCAATGAAAAAAGCATGCGTGCACCATTCTTTGAATATACTCAATTAGTGTGCTGTGCTTTATTTTTAACTTGATTTGACTGTTATTCAATTCAACATCATTTAAATGTCAATTTAAAAGATAAATACTTCACTTCCATTTTGACCTAGGTATGCTACTAAACGACAATATGGAACCGGTTCTATTTCGGTTCTTCACTAGCTAGTTTCTGGCAAGCTGATTAACTGCAACGTGTACTACTTTTTCTTCTTCTAACTTTTTAACGCCATCTCGAAATACATAACTTGGAATGATTTCGATCTCGATGAATACAACTTGCTCGTTATTTTCACCTTAAATTTAAGTAATTTTCACCTGGGGCCGTACGATAATGTATACTGCTTCTTCGTCTTGTATAACTTGTTTTGAGACACGTCAGAGTAAGACGGCTTTTATTTTTCTCCTTCCCTTGTATTGCAGAAACTGCGCTGGCTAACTGTGTGGCCCGCCGTGCAGGCTGAGATTCGCACCGCGGAGGTACTGGCCTCTGTCCTCCAGCCAGTTTGGTGGCTGACCGAAGTGGCAAATGATGACGAGTTCACGTACTATCTCCTGCCAACTATCAAGTAAGCACTTACCTCCATATTTTAAGTCATTGCTCCACTCGACTCAATCTGTAAAAAAATGAGTAAGCTATAAGTGAACTATCATACCACCTTGATAGGATCGTTTGAAAGCTCACTTCATGTTCACATCACACAAGTTTTCACAGTGTGATGTTTACGGAATAGACCGGCTGTAGGACGACTTCACGCGTCTTTTGTTTATCTTGATAGGAATGTGTGCATTACGTGGAAGTCAATATGTTTTCTTCTTCCTGCCCTTATCCCATGTTACTTGGGCAACAGATTTACTTCTTCCATACCGTCCCGTCCCCCGTCACGCTATCGCTGGCTCCCTTTTCTTTCATGTCAGTCACTCCTAACAAAGTCCATCCATCTTTTCGTTGGCCTCCCTCTCCATAAATCCAAATTTATATTCATGACTCTTTTAGTAACATGCGTTTCATACCTCCTCATCACATGACCATACCAGGAACATAGGGGTCAGTATGTGTTGGACATTTTTAGGATGACTCGTTTTGACCAATTTAAAAAAAAAAACTCTATATTGTTCAACACCTGTTTAGCAAATGCTTTGTAAAGTTATCTATAAAGAATTTGTTTTCTAAATGAATGAATAATAGTTTAGTATATACACAGCGAATGTCATAATGAAATCCGAGGAGCAATCACCATGCGTTATGAACGGTCGCAATCTAATCTCAGCCTCATACAATAAAAACCTGTCTACGCACTTAACATTTTAACAAGTTTTATGCATCGCATGTCGCTTCTGGTTGTCTGTAAACCACTACCACCGCCGACGAGTAAGCGATTAGCTATCGACTATTTTCACGCTGAAGAAACATATAAAAAAGATGCCATGTCAATGAAAGAGACGCTTATTGAAATAGCTGATCGCTGGCTGTTCACACTGCCGGCGAGTACTCTCTCACCACAAATTTGTCACAGACCAAAAACTATCAGAGATTTACTCGCTCAGGATGCTCGCTTGTTCGCTTGGCGGTCAGAACTGACGCCGAGAAATCAACCAGCGGTAATTTCTACCAACAGTGCGGCCACCCCGAGCGAGAGGTGCGAGTAATCGCCCGTCGCACGTAAACACTCGTTCACAGCCGAGCGGTAAAACTATCAGAACTACACAACACACTCGCTACTCGCTGCTCGCCAACTCGTTTTTAGTTTCTAGCTTTATTCACTACTCGCTGATCGTCGGCGGTGGGACAACTGCCTAAGGGATCTTATGAAGTTATAATGGTGCGACGCAATTTATGTTGTATTGATTGGCGATATCGCGCACGTTTTATGTATGTTTTACGAGTGCAAATTCGATTGTACTGCATCGCATTGCGTCCCTTGTGAACGTAGATGCAATTTAACTTAGTAATAATCGCATATCGGTGTGATAAAAATGGAATCGTGTCGAGCCATCAGGCCTGTCCATTATAAACGTTTGTCGTGTAAAGTTCTCGCCAAACTTCTTGACCGCCTGAAGTTGGCTACAACGGCTGCGCAGTAGTAAATCTCTTAAAAACAGCACAAATTCGTGCCTCGCGCATCGGAAAGCCAACTCTGGGCGGCCCAGAAATTTAGCGAGAACTATACTTATTATGAGAGACCGAGAAATTCCATATTTACCCCTTTTAAAGCTGAAATTGCATACTATATCTAATATCTAGTAATACATATTTTCACTATATTTATTATATTTGCCAGTAGGTTACTCTATTGATAAGTGTAATAATAATCTCTAAATCCCAAATTTTCTCTTACAATTTTCACTTTTGAAATATTCTGAAAAAAAAAAAAAAAAATAAGTTATATAAAACGAAAAAAGGTAAAAGTGTTGCGTTTTTTTATTTCTTATTTCATAATTAGCATACACTTAGTGAAATATTCAATCATAATATGAATACCAAAATTTAACAACTTGTTGACGATAATAATGCACTAAAACGAAAATTTATTTACATAAATATGCCATGCCAGCAACTTCACCCTCGTGAAAATCAGAAATTATCCCCAGAGAACATATTCTCGGTATAAAAATATCCTATATCCTACTCCAGGCTTCAATCTATCCGTATGTCAGCGGTTTGGGCGTGAAAACATAACGAACAGAAAGAGTCACCTTCGCATTTATAGTTAATGTATTATAATGCTTCGCATTCATAACTAGCGTATTGGGCTTAAATTTGATAGACTGATTAAAAATAATAATTGTTCATTTTGCACAAAGTTTAAGTTTACTTTTCTAATATTTTTCTTTGAAAACGGTTTAACTGTAATTATACCCTTTGTAACTTCATTCTAATAGATACGAATTTTAGTAGCTTGTCAGTTTGTTTCAACAATTCTCTTTCTTCCGGTACTTATTAAAGTATATAATTATGTAAAAAGAAATAATTTATCATTCATCCGTGATATCAGCAAAAGATGACATAGAAAATATAACTGAGATTTATCTTTAATAGAAAATTTATTCAAACCATTACAATTTGCCGAGCTGGTTTAAGACTGGTTTTTCCGGATCGGCTATTTAGAAATTTCCGTTTTTATTTTATTCTCCTACTGCAATACCGTTTAATGTTGGTTTGAATTTTATTTTGCTACATAACTACACTTGTGTGAAATATGAGCATTATATCCAACCTACATATAATGTTCCCACTGCTGGGACACAGGCCTCTTTCCTGTGAGAGATATGTTAACGTACGCATACTCATACTTATTTAATTGGTTTTAGGATCTTGTTGGCTACACCAAAAAGCATTCAAGCTTCTGTCACTATTCTGGAGAACTTGCATAAGATCATGCAAAAATGCAACAAAGAAGACAAAGAGACAGAAATACTGCCAGTACTGTATCATTCCCTGGAGAGTCACACCTTCCAAATCCAGGTATGTAGATATTTTTTTTTGTATTGATACTTTGCAAGTATGATTTCCATGTAAGAACGTAAAACACCACCTAAGGTCGACAAATATAAAAAAAAAAATTAAACGCTCGTGAACAAAACAATAATAACAGTATCTTTTTTACATTTCTAGGCGGCTTCATTGATAGCTACGCAGAGAATTTGCGATCAGATTCACGACAAGGCTCTTCATGCCAGTATACTAAACAAAGTGAAGGGACTGCTTGAAAGGCATCAAAGTGATGTAAAGATCATCAGCCTGATCCTCTGCTTCTTCGAAAAGACCGTAGTGAGACTCGACCGGAGCCACATCTTGGAGCAGGTGATTCCTACTCTGCTGGCTATGCGGCTCAGCGACCCCGATATCGTCACTCGTGTTGTTAGTGAGTATATTTCTGTAAATACTAAAATGACTCCCATACTTCGTTAATAAGGAAACACATC
This sequence comes from Orthosia cruda, assembly GCA_964057195.1. Lineage (NCBI taxonomy): Eukaryota > Metazoa > Arthropoda > Insecta > Lepidoptera > Noctuidae > Orthosia > Orthosia cruda. Next base: position 48,073,588 of record OZ059825.1, read on the forward strand.
ACACCACACACATACTCAAACCAGCTTCGCATCATAATGTAAGCATAGCGATATCTCCGCGATCTCTGCTCTTTTGCGAATACCGTATGCCAAAGCTAGTCATAATTGCAACCAAAGCGAATTATCATAATCTACGTTGTTTGTTATTATTTATTGTTTTATATTTATGTGTTGAGACTATTTAACGTAATTATTACAGAGCTCTACAAGAATTTGCTTCAGGAAAGGAAGTTTGGATTGAACACCAATGTGATGGCAACAAAAATGATACCTTCACTTGCCCCACAAACTGTTAACCCGGCGCTGAACGTCGACCAATTTTCTATTCTGATGGAGGTATATTTTCAGAGAATTAATACTCGTATACGTACTGTAACTTTGGTGACATGAATTAATGTTGCGCTTATGACCCGCACGCCCAGATCCTGTACGACATGCTGGACAGCATCGACCGGCAGCAGCGTTACAAGCTCAAGGCGACGCCCGAGAACCTCATGCTGCCGAGCCCCGAGCGCCGTCGACAGCTTCGTCACCAGATGTCCACAGATAACATGAACGCTCCACCCTTTAACATACCCAATTTAAGAGTCGAGCGTAAAACATCCTCTGCTGAGGATATGGCACGTAAAAATAGCATGACTGGCCAACCCGCCGCGGCCGCTCCGACTGCTAGTGTCAGTGCTAGCGGTAGTGTAGGGGGTTTCAAGAGTAAGCATCAGTTTAAATCCTGTAATGTCAAGACACAAACGTCATACCAAGCAATGTTGGACGCATATAAGCAGAAACTTTCTACCACAGGCTCTGGGATCGGTCAGTGGTTCTTCGGCTCGAATCAGTCTACTAATAACGACAATAATTTCCTTCGCGTTTCAAGCGCCTTTCCGAACCGGCGCCTGTCAGACAATACGTTGATGACGCCGAAGATTCGCATCGCGCCATCATGCGCTTCTTCCCCTGGTGGGACCCCGGGAGGCACCTCGGGGCTCCCCACGCGCCGCCACTCGAGCATCGGGCCGCAGGAGCGCCGGGGCTCCAACGTCAACCTGTCGCCACCAACCGTAAGTCACATACATTCAAACTCTTCATGCTTGCACGCTTATTTTGACACAAATAACTCTAATAGTATGTGCCTACATAATTATAAGATACATTATTAATGATTTAAATTTAGTAGCTTGGAACAGGGCTGCCAGTAGTTTACATGATGGTGGTAAGGAGCATAAGGGATCTAAAGTGGTAACGAGGGTAGTGACAGTGGTTATTTTGACAGGGTCACCAGTACAGGGGACGCGCTGGCGGCTCAGGCTCGAGCCTGTCCGTGCCGTCTACGTCTAACGTCGTAAGTGATGTGCTCGTACGCGCACGCCTGCCTGGCTGCGTGCCCTCCCCTTGTTATCTGTCCAGCTTTACATTGATGTGATTGTTATCTTCCGCGGTCGTGTTTCCCTCCCACACTGACTGGGACAGATAGTATTTGATATTTCATCACATTTCATTTTGCATATGCACGTGGATCGGAACCTTTCACCGCATCGCATCAATGCTACTCCTTACAATCCTGCGAGACGCCCGAACACACACTAAACTTCAAGAAATAATGAAGTGATGCATGCCCTTTCCGGTTGCAGAGTTTAGTGAAGAGCGCGATGCATGGACGCCCCTCCGCGTTGAATGTGTCGTTGAATGCAATGGGAGGGTAGCCCCTCTCGCCTCTGGTGAATGCTACTGTATCCATTCTGATCATTGTTCGGGTGTGTACCTGCCACTTCAGACCATTGTCGCACCTTTTCCAAATTAACCCGGTTATACAATTTCAGGATATGTTTACGAATTACTAAAATTAAATTTTACTATTTGTCACTCCGCGCAACGAATTGGCATTACAAATCGGTTTAAAGTACTTCAAGAGTAACAAACAATGTATAACAGTTCGGCAGGTCACATAGGTCTTCTTATGTGTTCAATGTTTATATGTGAAAAGGAAAGCTACGCAAGTAAGGTAATCATTTGTTCATTCATGTCAAGGCTCTAAGCCATGTATTACGTATTCGCTGTCTCATTTACTGTTGCTATTTGTTCTTCTTCGCAGCTTGCACGGAGCATGATCGTGAGTATATGGTTCAATTCTACCGTCGCCGCTGCCCACCGCGCAGCACACATCTTTGATGTTTCCAACTGTTACCATGATGTCTAGAGTACACTAAGATGTTGCCGTCAATTCCATGTTTTATGTCCATGATTTCTGACTTTATTATTAGTTACAGCTTTGTAACTGATAACGTCTGGCAACATCTACGTGCGAGTATTTCGCTGTAGAGTAGAACTAAGTAATACTGAATCACGAGAACTTTCATAAGCCCACCACGCTTTAAAACGCTAAATATAGAAGTACGTATCTAATTAAATATAAGGCATGCCATAGTTGAATATTATTGTATTTTTATCATGTGAGGTTATGAATCACTGTCTCAATTTCAATCCAATACTTGTTTAAATTGATGATGTATTTGTATGGGTGGTTTAGCGGTGACTTTAACGAAAAAAACAGGGAATATACCAAAACAATTATAGCTCCTTATAATACCATTATTGCATTCATTTCGTTGGACTGACTTCGACGTAGGGAAAGAAAGTTTCTTCTTGTAATATGAATTTTAAATAAAATCCTACAACATACTCGTACTGCTACTAAGCAGATGATTTTATTTTTGCATAAAGTTGAAGGTAGATCGTAGGATCATTTTGATTTGGATCACTCAGTCAAACCAATGAGGTTCCTTGACATGTCAACCGTATTGAATGGTAGACACCATAATAGTCATGTACATAAATAAATACATTCATGCCTAGTTAATATGTATTCTTATTCAATATTGGCTTATATCCACACATTTTGTTCATATATGCAGAATTACATTTTATATGTAGATAATATCCTCTCTTCTCTGTCCAACACCTAAATTAATAAGCAAATATACATTTATCTTGAGATATGTGTCTACAAAGGAACCTAAGTATATAGTTACTTGCAACTATTTTTAGTTCGTGACCCAAAAATCAACTCCAGGTCCAGTATCATAATCCTGTCATCAAAATATCATAAATCCTACTTATCATAATATTCCCACCGCTAAGTTACCCATAAACTTCTGTATATTAACATATTTCTGCTGTGTAGGGCGGCTCCATGCCAAACACATCTTCGAGCGTACCGTTTCTGCTGACGTCATCCATGCAGTCTATTCGATCTCGCCGCCCATCGGCCTGCAGCTCGCAAGGCTCCGGACTGCTGCAACAGATCAGCAGTGGCATGGTAAGGCACCTACCGAGCAACAGTAGGCACCACTCGCACGCCTCGACCTCGGGCAACTGGAGCATCCAGGGTGCAACTGCCGCCGGCTACAACGCGCTGCATCACACCGCCATGGCTGTCCGGAAATGCCCCTCACTGAATATCACCCTCACGCGTTAAATATCACTACCAACGCCGTAACTCCGGAGCGCTCACTAATCGTAGGATCCCGCGCGACTCCGGCGCTTCGTGTACTGTACCTGTCACCACGACAAGGGCGATCCCCGTCCGGTCCCTTGATGTTTAGTAGTTTACCATAATGTATCGATGTTGTTTCAAGTATTACCATATTAAATTTATTTGCAACTACTTTCCTAGAGGTACAGACTTGTTTGTTTCTATGCTGTCCATCAATATTGATTTTTGTTAGATTGTTAAAGCGTAAGAAATTGAAAGAGTATTCAGAAACGCGTGAACTTTCCACAAATCTTAGGTCGAAACCTACGTCACTGATTTGATGAATATCAATTCACTTATGTATAAAGAATGTCAGCAAAGGTATGACGAGGGACAACCTGTGTAAGCTTTAATCAGTATAATGTGGACATATCACTTTGGGTGAAGAGAAGAGGTTGGAAGATGTCCATTTGTAATAAAATTTAAGAGTTTATAAATTGAATAACTTATTATAACAGTATAATGTTACCAAACTGATAGTATACAGCATAATGTTGTATAAAGGTGCTGTGATATGGTATTGTTATATTTATTAGAAACTAAAAACTACTTTAAAGTAGTAATAACTCTTTCTGTTGTTGGACGTTACCATATGTATCAATTAATGGCATTTGAGAAATCGTTGGCTATCAAAGTAAGACGGTTATGTGCCAAATATATAATAATATTAAAATATAGCAATGTGGCACTCAGTATGTCGGCGGTCAATTGTTGAGAGTAAGCTTGGGAGCTCAACGATTACATTGTGAACACGTGCAAGGTACCGGATTGCGCGACGTGGCGGCCAGCTGACCGCGGCCACTCCACGTCGCCCTTCCGATACTTTGTTCAGGATATCAATCATGTTTTGTAAATCTTATCGAATCTCTTCAGAAGGTAGGTACTCTGTCAAACTGTAAGCACAAGTTGCGGTGAGGATAACCAATATACGTGCTTTGTATCTCTTACCATCTAAGTACTCATATGAAATACCTACAATTTATGTGCTTGTTGACGATGTAAAGACAAATATTATAATATTTCACTAAAGAATTAGGTTAAAATTACGACTAAATTAGATAAACGTTCGAGACGCAGGTTGACATTGCCCAGTCTACTAAATATTACGTACTAATAAAAATCAACATTGGCTATTAAAATCATAACAGAGCGTGCGTAAAAGTTTTTCGCGAAACAAACTAATTTGTTTGAATCCTACCTTCGTTGTTGTACAGTCAGCATAATATAGTATGTGCAGAAAGTGACTGTGTACTACCGTACACACTTTTGGATCTGAATATTTAGAAGTCAGTAAACCCACACTCTGTAAGCTTCCGTACATTTAGTTTGCTTTCCGGCTTAACGGTACGTATTGTGTAGTGTTGAGAACTGTATGCTCCGTAGTGGGGTGCTAGCTAGCTGCCATTGGCGAGACCGGCTCGCGTAGAGTAGAGTAGCCTAGCACCTAGTGGTCTAGCTGTAGCATTGGTAGCGTAGCGGGCGGGCGGGGACCGAACTCCCGGCCGCAATAACTGATCTGGCTCGCGCTTTATTTTAATATTTTCTTTTATTATGGTTTCTTCCAGTACCAGCTGTTTTCCGGAGGTACATAAAGAGAATTTGATATACGTTAGAGCCGCGTAGCGTAAACCGAGACCGGGTTGGCGCGCGGGTACGCGGCTACTCGCGGCGCCGCGCCTGCGCCACTCGCCGCCCGCTCGCGCCTCGCCGCTGCACGCGCTCTTTTAACCTAATAATACATGAGCTTCTAAATCTAAATTTTTCGATAAAAATTAGTAAATTATTTGCAGCAAATCAATTACACTAAATGAATAACACATTTAATTATCCCATCAGTGCTATGCATCGGCCTAAGTAACAATTTTCTGATATCCTTAGGTGACATCTAACAAATTTTCTATTTCAATGCATGCTGACTGTCAATACGCACTTTTATAGATCTACTAAATTACATCAACAAAATGTATCGCAGAAACAGATACAATGATAAATGGTGCAAATGTATTATCTTCTAAAAAAAAAGCTGTACGTAATTCAGTAGCGAGCTCGCCTGTAACGTCAAGGTTGTATTCAGAGCTGGAAGTACTCACTTGCACGTCACTCTTACAGTCATAACTTGATACTTTAATATATTGTGTAAATTTGGCACAGTTACTTGCACTTGTTTACAAACAGTACCGATTAGACTGCACGTTTATACACCCTTTTATTTAAATATTTTGACACTTTATAGTTTTCATTAGATCTCCGATCGAGTACAAACTTTCCAGTATAAAACACTAAACCGTTCGATTATTTCACTAATCGACATATCATATTGACGGGAACGTAAACGTAACAAAAGTGAAATGCTAATTTCTTTGGGTAAATATTAAAAATTAATAGCTATTTGGCACCGATAGCTGAGATTTCTCGTATAGCTTGAGTACGTTGTCCGTAAGTAAAGATTAGAGTATTCTATTATATATTATGCTCTATAAGTAAAGATAAGTAAATGAGATTTTTTGAAATGTGATAGTATTTCGTGAAAGTTCACCGGTCGGTCCAGTACTCTAATAAGGTGCCAAATTAATTTAAAATAATATAAACGATCGCGATGGAAATGATAATTCACGTGACGAAATATATATCTAAAATTAAATAATTTCTTCGGAAAAAAAAATACAGTCTTAATACTTAATACGGTATACCGTATGTTTTCATTTTGAACTGGTGGAACCGTTATTGCATGAATAAAGTTGTAGCAATTAACTTGTGCGAGCTAAAGATGACTTGTCAACGATCTCTAAAGACTCCGCAATCTATAACAAAAACGGTCGCTTGATTATAATATAAATATTTATTTACAAAATTGAAATCTTAAAAATTTGTAGAATAATATACATAATTATTATCTATTTGAGAAAATGTCTATAAAATTTAATGGATGAACCTACTTTTATATTCAAGAAAATGTAACTCAACGTTACCTTGAAAAATAATTGTAAAGAGAGAGAAACGACTGGCACGAAACACAGAAAATACACATCTTAGATAAAAAGAAAATACACATCTTAGATAAAAAGAAAATACACATCTATTACAAGTGTGCAATGTCGCCACTAACACATTATATTCTCTTGAGACAAACTAGCATACTTTCAATTCCTTTCAGCTTTGTCAACCAACTGTATGTACTATATCTCTATATTGCTTACATAAACGTAATATTTTATAATATTATAAGATCCATCCTTAAATGTAAAAGAAGCTGTATAATATGATAAAAATCAATCATATTAAATGAATTGTGTGCATAAAGTTTCGGTGAATATTAAGATGTGAAGGCATAGTTAGGTAACTATTAAGGATGTCCAGAAAGTGAGAAGTAGACCTAAGCATGATATGTAAGGTTTATCGTATTATACTTAAATATTATTATAATATATTATAATTATTCTAGTTTTAATATATAATTATTATTGATGTTGTGAACTTAATAACTTTATTCTCAAAAACTTTGCCTTCATTTTTATTCATATAGTATTTAAAATATATATGATACATATAATATATTATTAATATCATATATCCAGGGTTAGATATTATGAGGTAGATATGGGACGGCACACGCTGAGTGCATTGTAATCACAAGAAACCGTAGTTGCTATAAATGACAGCAACGAACGATTAATATTCAAGAAACATTTGCTAAATGCTAGCAAGTGTATTTTATTTTAATATGTGATGTTTTATGGATATTTTGAATTATCCAGTTCAATTTAACTTGCAAATAATAAAACACACCATAATCATGCGGTCATCATAAAAGTTAATGATAAATTGCGCAATTTTGATATTTTCGATAAAATGAGATTAAATTACACGCACCTGACTCTTAACAGAGTTTTTAATATTGAAAGAAGAAAGACATAAGTCTAGTCATACTGTACAAAGAAGTGAAGATGATAAAGATAATACAAGAAAGAAAGTAACTGATCATGAGATGAATCCGTATATATGTTATGAACCAAGTGATTATTACACCATTATTCATAATGCCCAGACAATTATGAAAAATGCCCAAGTATGAGAAGGCAATATGGTAAAAACTATTGAAATAATTAAAATGACCGGGCTTTCTGAATATTGCTCATCGCTTTTTGGGCGGGTAATAAAAATATGTGTTTTTTTTATTATTTTAATGTTGACATTGATTTTAATATACAATAGGTAAGTACGATTACTATTTAACCAACAAAGTCGACTGAGCCCTCCGGGGCTCCTATTTCTTTCTGCAGGGTCTAAAGCAACCTAACATGAAGTCGATAACAGGTAATGGGAGACCTAACCGATCCGTGTCGGGGTGCCCTAAGCTTCCGAGGTCGCTTCGCTCGCTCTAGGACTAATTCCTGACCTTATTTATTGAATTGCCCAACCGTTACGTAGCAAATTCAAATTCAAAGAAGATAAATAATATATATATATATAATATATATTCATAATGTTCAGACAATTTGATAAATATAGTAGTTTAAATCAGTATTCATTACATAGTTTATTGTTTTATTATTAGTACCTGGGCGACCGAGCTCTGCTCGGATAAAAAATAGCTAAAACGACGTTTTCTAACAATGAAACCTAACTAGATCGATTTATCGCCCCGAAACCTCCTGCACACTAAATTTCATGAAAATCTTTGGTGCCGTTTCCGAGATTCAGATTATATATATATATATATGTACATATATACAAGAATTGCTCGTTTAAAGGCATTGGATTTAACTTTCATTTGTTTATCCCTCGTGTCTCCTATGCGGGTCACAAATAAATATATTTTCTTTCTTTCTATAGTGCCCTGATTAATCACTTGGTCCATAACATATATATACGGATGTTTAACTTCGACATATTATGTGGATGTTTATACTTAATTCTATATTAGCTTGTACTTCACTGTTACTTAGATTAAGTGTGCCCGTCTCCTTTCTCCACATATAATGCGTTCGTGTGCACATTTGTTGAATCCTTCGCCTGGCAACGTTAAGTCCGACCGATAAATATAAATTCTTCTTAGGGTTGTGGCGATTGCTCAGTGCTAGTATGTGATATCATTTATATGTGTGCCCTGATTCTATGATGATACTCGTATTCATATCAACATTCACTTTTTGAATTATTCGATGTGATTCTATAAAGTAGTTATTAAATACCTTATTATATACCCTTTTATGATGTATAATTAATGTTTTATCAGATATTGTGCTACCTTGTGATCTTGTTCTATATTAACTTCTAACTTCTTTAAACTTGACTGCTCTCTTCTAAGGCAAGATAATTCGACAATACTTTTTTAAGATTTTTCGTATTTTTCGATCGACGCGTAACACTCTTGGTTAACTTTAAGGCATAGAGATATGATATATATCGTGTTTGAGCTTATCCGATTGAATTTTATTAATAGTTACGGAATTTCCTGATTCTACTCTTGTTGAAACGAAAAGACGAAAAAATGTTGCCTTATACCTTGTTGACTCTACACTCATCATGTCCTGTCGGTTAATAGACTGAGCAGTTCCTATTTTTACATACTTCCTCGGAAATTGTATGTTTCTCAACTTTTCAGTTTCCCTTTCTACCGTAACACTAACCGTACCTCCTGTAGGACCCTTACCATTTTGATGTACTTAGTGTTGGACTAAGATCCATTCATATATCAATATTATATTAAAATATACTTAAATCTACATAATAAATATGGATGTTATTGTCGTAAATTGAATTATCATGATACCATTTATTACTATAAACTTACATTTACTTATATTAAATAAATTCAATGTTAGTAGAGCAGGACCCCCGTTACAAAATCCGCATAATAAAAAAGAATCCTTTTGAAATATATCAATATGACATATTTCTTACCAATATATATATTAAATACCACCCCCGATACAAATCCCACAGCATAAAATTTATATCAATATGTTACTGTGAAAGCCCGAACTAAGGTAACACCTAGGATTTACTGGTAACACCTAAGATTTACCAAGTCTTACTGATAAAAGTCCGTAATGTTCTTTAATAATCGCATTTCGGTCTTTGCCAGAAAAAGGATTTTTTTAATCATAGGATTTTCTAAGAAAATAAGAACAATGAACAGCAAATTGACATGATTTAAAAATAAATGCCTAAGTACATGATTTTAAAACGTTTCCTGTGAAAATGTATAAAGAAGTCGTTTATCAAACATAATACCGACTTTGGTGACATTAATCAATCAGTACATAATATTGTTCTGATCATTTCGTATCACAGTGGGTCTTACATTTTTTTTAACATTTACTAGTAGTCAACGTAAATCCTAAGATTTACCCCAGTGATAACTGGTAAAAGCCCGAAATTAATAATTATAATAGATCATTTAAAACACCGAACAAGACTTGATAAATCTTAGGTTTTACCGGTAAATGCTAGGTTTTATCTAGTTCGGGCTTTTACAGTAACACATTTATAACATATTCAATCTATGTAAATGTTTAAGATTAATCAAATAATGTTATAAATGTTTTAGTCAGAGCCGCACTTAGTGATTTTGGATTGTATACGGTGTATTAGATTACTTTTACTTTGTTAGAACTATTATTGCTTAAGATGATGTCAATGCAGTATTATGTATTAGATTTTATGTCATAGTTTTAATTTGTGCGAAGGTTCAGGGGTTCGCCAATTCACGATAACTATGCAATCAAATGCTGACGATCACCACTGATGGTCATTATCAGTCTCTTAATGTTTCACACGCCTCCTCTCTGTGAGAGAGGGAATGAGCCGTAATACACCACGCGGGCCCAGTACGGGTTGGTTGGATACCGCTGATGGTGTACGCAGCTAATTTGATCAGCCGCAGCAACCTCGACCGCGGTTCATATCATTGACATCATAACTCCATAATTTGTGAAGAAAACGCACCACTGAAGCACCGCGCATTTCCCAAACACCGCTTTGTATTATGTTTAGTACGGAAAAGTTCCGGATGTTTTGTTTCCATTAAAAGTATTATGTATACGTGGCTCTCGTAGTAAATTAAAGTAATATTATAAAGGTCTCGTGGTTCGTTATTTTTACCTCCCCTTTTATGATGGTATAAAATAGTAAGTGCTGTCGTTATGGATATAATCACTTGTGTTTCATCCCTGATATACTGGTATATAACACCGTATATCACAATATAATCAGATACAGAAAATGATACAGGTTCAAATGAAATTACTAAATAAAACTATGGCGGACTACAAGATTGCTGATAGTGTACGATGGTGCCCATCAAGTATGCAGAGCTTTGTCAGATATTTCGATTTCATATAACATGCAAAAAAGGAGAAAGGCTTAAATTATTGTCTGTCTGTGTCGCCTTTCACAGTCTGGCAGTCTTGTAAAAATATAAATGTTAACTTTGCAATCACAGATTGAGAGTATATTAAACTATTTAGGTATAATTTGGGATCATGCGATTGACTACGATAGACACAAGTCGACAAATGTAATCGACACGATTAAAAACAATTTACCTTTCTATCCTACATTACCTTAACCAACGTGATCGCAAAATAAGAGTGACCGCCCACGGTGACTTATTTGACGGTCGTATATCCTCGCCCACGTAACCATAATTCTGCAACACTGCTATGGCAATACATAATCGATATAATGTAGTTGCTATAAAGCAACGATACTATTTGATGCAAACTACTTAAAGGCACAATTCGGAATCAAAAGAAAAAGGTAGGAAAAATGGATAAAGGCCCTGGTGCAAAAAAATACTGGGGCGCTCGCTGTAAATACTTAAAGGATGCAAAGCTACTTCATCATCAGCATGGACATGATTTAGAGTTCTAACCTGCCCAAGTTAACTTTGAATAAGCAACCTTAAAGTATTTAGATCATTTCATTTGGATACCGAAGAAGTTGGGCGAATTTTAATCTAGTTTAATTTAAGGTTTGCTGGTCAGGGTCCGAGGGCCCTTTGAGCTCGGGGGCCCTGGTCCACGGCACCATTTAGCCCTCCAGTTCAGTTAGCTACGCCTCTATGTTCTTTAATCCAAGGTCGCCTAAAACAGCAGTGCGTTAATAGCAATGCTAAATAATGAAAAACAATCACTTTGCGATTATGTCATGCATGAAAGCGCAAGAGACAGCCAAAAGTAAGAAAGCAGTCACGCGATAAAGTATTGCATTACTGAATTGCTGCAAAAAGTAGTCGAGGCGACCGCTCTAACCTGTGGGACAGCGCAAACGGTGAATAATAGCGTAGCAGGTAAGTGTAGCAAAAAGAGGTTACAAATGTTCATGAGCAGTCAGTCCAGCTTTCTAGTCTAGTAGTTAAAAGCGCTACTAAAACCTCATGTACGCCGGCAATGTGAACGAAACCGTAATTGATATCATACAGGACAAATCTAAGTGCACTGCGCAAAAGGGATGGTGGCATTCGTCCCATTGCCGTAGATTCTGCCTACCGACGTATCGCTGCAAATATTTGCTGTACTTTTTATAGCGAAGCACTGGCCAGAAAATTGCAGCCCTTATTAGTTCTGGGCTTCGGTTCCAAAGGGGCTATGAGGCTGCTGTACATGACTTCCTACCTCAATAGTAGGAAGGAATGAAGGTGAGGACATACATAGGTTGAAAAAAAAATACCTTCAATTCTATAAAAACGGATACATTTGTGACAGAAGTTCAAAAAGAAATACCCATCATGTACAGTTTTTTGTTGGGGATTTCATTTGTTTTACATTGGAATAAAAGTCATTTCTAATTAGTTCACTTGTTATTATTTTACGCACACATAAAACATTGCATCGCAGCAAAGACAAGAAGAGAACCCGCACAGATTTACATAAACCTTTTTTTTTAATAATATTAATTATTTATGGCCTGGAAGATAGGATATTGCTCCTCATTCATAACTCTCCCTCAATGTTCTATCTTTCAACTCGTACATTACACAAATACAAAACTTTAAATCACTTTAAAACCAATCCCTTACATAAATAAACTTTTACTTCTTAACAATACAATTTCTATAATCAAAAACCTGTGGAGGCTTTTTATTATCATTATAAAAACATAACACATAACTTTATGTTGCTCAATACTTACTAAAACTTATAAATTACTCACATCCTATACTCAATTAGTATTGACACTCTTTGTTAACTAGCTACCTATACTTAACATAACACTGAATATTACTCAACATTAACTCTGTACTATACCCACACAATACAATATGAAACCCTACTTCATTCCTACTAAATATAATACCATACATTTAACTAAGTTAATAAACTGAATTTTAGTCGAAATATCTGCAATTTGTTCTTTAGTTGAAACATACCTTACACATATTATACCTTCTTCCACTTTCTGCATAATAAAGTTATACTTCATATCAAGATGCTTTTCACGTTTCTGATCTGGATTTTTAAAAATTTTTATATTGCTGGTATTATCTTCATAAATAGTAACGTTTTTAACACTAATATTGAAATCAACTAATAAATTGATAAGCCAACATGCTTCCATAGAAGCTTCACAAAGAAATACCAACTCAGCCTCAGTGGTACTAAGAGTAACAGTAGGTTACTTTCTAGATTGCCATATATTAGTATTATTAAATAATTTAAATAAGTAACCTGAGGTTGACCTTCTATCTGCTGTGTCTCTTGCAAAATCTGAATCTGCATAACCAACCAAAACATTATTCAAATCACAATTACTCTTACTATAAACCAAATTATAATCCACAGTTTGTTTAATATATCTTAAATATCTTTTCAAGGCATTAAAAAAAAATTCACATGGTTGAGACTGAAATCTACTAAGGTAACCCACGGCAGTGGCAATATCCGGTCTTGACCCTATCACAGCATACATAAATGAACAAATTAAAGATCTACATTTATATTCCCAACTTAATCTACTTCATTACTATCATCATCATCATCATCATTTCAGCCGAAAGACGTCCACTGCTGGACATAGGCCTCCCCCAGGCGTCGCCACATTGACCGATCCCGTGCGTCTCGCATCCAGCGCCTTCCCGCAACCTTAACCAGGTCATCAGTCCACCTAGTGGGAGGCCTTCCAGCGTATCGTCTTCCGGTTCGCGGTCGCCATTCCAGAACTTTTCGGCCCCATCGGCCATCCGTTCTGCGAGCAATGTGCCCTGCCCACTGCCACTTAAGTTTGGCAATTCTTCGGGCTATGTCGGTAACTTTGGTTCTCCTGCGGATATCATCATTTCTGACGTGATCACGCAAGGAAATTCCGAGCATAGCCCTCTCCATTGCCCTTTGGGTGACTTTGAGCTTTCTGATAAGGCCCATTGTGAGCGACCACGTCTCGGTTCCATAGGTGATCACTGGCAACACACACTGGTCATAGACTTTTGTCTTGAGACACTGCGGTAAATTGGACGAGAAGACACCACGCAACTTCCCGAACGCCGCCCAGCCGAGTCGGATTCGACGGTTGATCTCTTTCTCGAAATTGGACCTACCCAACTGGACCGTTTGTCCCAGGTAGACATAATGGTCTACAACTTCGAGTGTAGAGTCTCCGACCTTGATAGGAGTGGGTGTTACATGGGCATTCACCATGATCTTGGTTTTGTCCATGTTCATTTTAAGACCCACTCTTTCGGAAGCTCTACTGAGGTCATCGAGCATTTTACTGAGGCTCTCCATGGTCTCAGCCATGACCACTATGTCGTCGGCAAACCGAAGGTGAGTAATGTACTCGCCATTAACGTTGATGCCCAGCCCCCTCCAGTCCAGAACCTTGAAGACATCCTCCAGCGCAGCAGTGAACAGTTTCGGAGAAATGACGTCTCCCTGTCTCACGCCGCGCTGGAGAAGGATTGGTTTCGAGGTCTGATCCTGAAGACGGACTGACATGGTGGCGTTTTTGTACAAACACTTCATAACCTCAATGTACCGGTAGTCGATCTGGCACCGTTGGAGAGACTGCAGTACAGCCCAAGTCTCGATCGAATCGAAGGCTTTCTCGTAGTCCACAAACGCTAAACATAGAGGCAGGTTATACTCTTCGGTCTTCTGTATAACCTGCCGCAGCGTATGTATGTGGTCTACGGTGCTAAAGCCTTTTCGGAATCCGGCTTGTTCGGGGGGTTGGAAATCGTCAAACCTGCGCGCGAGACGATTCGTGATGTCTCTTGAAAACAACTTGTAGACATGGCTAAGAAGTGAGATGGGCCTATAGTTCTTTAGTAGGGCATTGTCGCCCTTCTTGAAGAAGAGTACCACCACACCCCTGCACCATGCCTGTGGCGTTTTGCCCTCGAGTATGACGGAATCAAACAGCTTCTGAAGGGCCCTAAGGACCGGTTTGCCACCCGCCTTCAGGAGTTCGGCCGTAATTCCGTCATCACCCGGCGCCTTGTTGTTTTTGAGCTGTTTCAGAGCCATCCTAATCTCGTACAGGCTGACGTCCGGGATATCTTCGGTATAGTGCCGGGTCAATCTAGCTCTTGGGTCGTTTACTAGACTCGCAACGGGCTTGCTGATCGATGTGTACAACTGCCCATAGAATGTCTCGATCTCCCTTAGAAGCTCCGGTTTGGCGGATACGATCCTGCCATCGTCGGTCTTCAGTTTCGTGAGTTGGCTCTGCCCAATAGCCAGATCCCTTGCAAACACCTTGGAGCCTTTATTTCGCTCGATCGCGTCTTTAATACGCTCGGTATTGAATCGGCGGAGGTCTCTTTTCAAGGATTTAGAGATCTGTCTATTGAGCTGCCGGTATTTGCACGCCTCATTTGAAGACTGCAGGATCATCTCACGCCTCTCCTTCATAAGCTTGAGGGTATGATCAGAGAGCTTTTTGTTCCTATCTGTACGACGGGTCTTGAAAAACTTAGACCCGACCGTATGGACAGCTTTCACGAACCCGTTGCTGTATTCATCCACGGAGCTCCCTAGGCATTCGAAACGATTCTGGAGTTCGAGCTGAAAGCTCTCGGGGTTTTGGACCTGGATCTCCGCTGGCCGGAGCGTGGACTTCATCAGTCGAGACCTTTCAAGCTTAATATTAATGTTCAATGTGCCTCTTACATGCGGTGATCGCTCCCGGTTTTTACCGAATTGATCACAGAGACATCATTGAACATTTGCTTCTTGGTTGACATGATGAAGTCGATCTCATTTTTTGTTGCACCATCGGGGCTCTGCCAGGTCCACTTCCTGTGTTCACGCTTTTTGAAGAAGGAGTTCATCATATAGAGGCCCTCCTTCTCCATAAAACTGGCCAGTAGGTGACCCCGGTGGTTCCGTTGTCCAACTCCAAATTGCCCCACTTGCAGCTCATCCTCGTCTCGTTTGCCCAGTTTCGCGTTGAAGTCCCCCATGACAACGGTGAAGTGAGTTTTGAAACCATGCATGGCTCTGGAGATATCCTCATACATGGTCTCTACCTCATCGTCGGGGTGTGCCGAGGTTGGGGCGTAGACCTGTATGACCTTCAGCGAATATCTTGAGGATATTCTGAGTATAAGGTACGCCACCCTGGTCGACACACTCTCGATCTTCACCACGTTGTTCACAAGGGACTTGTGGACGATAAACCCGACATTACTATCAATATTTCGAATAATATTTTGATCCATTGGTGTGTCACAACCCTTACAATCTTGCACATTATATTTCTTTAAAACTCCCTTTTGGTATTTAGATTGTTTAATATAAACTTCCCCTGGTGACTTGTTTATAGAAATCTCCAAATATTTTAAATTATTACTTCTCATATCTTTCATCCTGAATTTAGTACATAATAAATATTTTTACCATATTAATTTTCTTCAATTTTGCTTATTATAGGGAGAGATTCTCCCTTTATTAAGCAAATCGTCCACATACAATAAAAAATACAAATCCTTTTTCACATACAAACAATAATCATTTTGTGACCCTTTAAAACCATACTCTATAATCGTTGCATTAAATATTTCATACCAGTTTTTAGGCGCCTTTTTCGAACCGTAAAATGACTTTAATAACATGACCTTTAGGTACCACTAACCCCTCGGATGGTTTTAAATAAACATCATCCTTAATGTTTCCACAAAAATGCTCCTTTTACATCCATCTGGCTAATATGTAAATCCTTGTGTGCAACTATTGACAGTAAAATTCTTAAAGTTTGGAGATTCCATACAGGTGAATATGTGTCTTCTATTTTATCATGTTGTTTAAATCCACGAACTACGAGTCTTGTCTATCCATTTACAATCAATCAATTTGTTATTTTCCATTATAGGTACTATTTGCCATGTCTTACTCTCATCTATCACTTTCAACTCTTCTTCAACAGCTTTATTCCATAATCTTTCATCTTCTCTTCCTTCAATATCTTTGTAGTACATAGGTATATATTCATCATTTGTCAATAGTGCATATAATGTTTAACCATTGTCATCGTCTAAATTAATTTCATAACCTTCTTGCCACTTCGGTTTCCTTCTCTGTCGATTTTCTCTCCCTGATTTTATGCTCTCTTCATTAAACGTCTCTTCTTCCCTTTCAAAGATCTCTTCTTCATTTACTTTTTTTCTTAATACTTTCCTCTTCTTTTCCACTATAAAATTATTCATCAATAGTTTCACTTTTCCTTGCATTGTCATTATTCGCTTTTCTTGGTTTGTCATTGTCTTTATTCTCTTTTCTTGGTTTGTCATTGTCCGGTATGTGTACATTATTATAGTCATTATCCTTTTTCTTCCTCTCATCGAATATAACATTTCTAGCTACTACTGTTTTATAAGAGAAATTACTCTCTTCATCATACCTGAAGTACTTTATCCTACCATATCATTTTCTTACTGTGATTGTCTAATTTTTTCCTTAATTGATATGGAATATGATTGTATGCAATGCTACCAAATGTACGCATTGTTGAAACGTCCGGCCTTTTAATTTTTTTTTATGTATGATTAGAGTCAAGAGCGTCCCGCTCTTGACTCTAATCTAGGTCAAGGGTGACGGAGACAAATTCGACGATGGAGTGAGCTTACCCAGAAGAAGCTCTAACTTTGAAGAGATTCGGGTTGTATGCGTTCGGAAACACAGACAGTGAATCCCACTCTTTTGCTGTGCGCATTATGTAAGATGTTTGGAAGCGCTTGGTGTGAATTGGTGGAATGGCAACTAGGTCAGGATGGTAACTTGCAGTGCGTCTAGATGTCCGATGGTAGAAGGGGGCCGGTGGGATGAGGTCGTGGAGTGGCACACTGGCCAAAGTACAGTCTGTAGAAGACCGACAAGCAGGCAACATTACGGCTATGAGCCAAGCTGTGATGCTTGGCATCCAGCAGTTTGACGTAGCCAATTAGTCTCTTAGCTCTGCATTCCACCGAGTCAAGGCGGAAAGCTGATATTTAGCTGAGCCATCCCAGAGGTGGCTGCAATACTCCATGCGGGATCGGACTTGCGCCTTGTAAAGAGTTAATAGCTGTCCAGGCAAAAAGTATCGCTTCACTCTGTCCACCTTCTGTCCACAATTCACCGAGTGTCTTATTGGGCTCTCCCTCTGTTGGGCTTCTATTTGTCACATTTGCCGAATACAACACAGCATCACCCCAGAACTCCTTGTCCAATCCTGAATTTAATAAAATTGTCCTAGCCTTATCCATTATAGTCCTATTCATTATTTCTGCTACACCATGGTTGTAAGCAACTGTGTATTGAATCATTATACCATTCTCGTTACAAAATTGTTGTAATTCTATTGAAGTATACTCACCACCATTATTCTAAATTTAATTTAAGTTAGTTAAATAATTTGTAACATAAAAATAATAACTTTTAAATTTATCACATGCTTCAGACTTTTCTTTTAAGAGATATATCATAGTAAAATGTGTATAGTCGTCAATAAATGTTACGAAATATCCATAGCCTTCCCTAGATACAGAAGATATTGGTCTTCACACATCTGTGTGTACCATTTCCAACGGTGCTTTAGCTCTATATCGTAACCGATTAAATGGTTGTCTTGTCATTTTACCTAGTACACATGGTTCACACAGCGAATTCTCATTTCTTGACACAAGTTTCTCACTTAATTAAAAAAAGCAAACTTAATTTATTTAATCCTAAATGTCCAAAACGTGTATGCCACAGCTGTGCTACCTCTTCATGATTTTTATTTGACATATAATTACATGAATTAAAATTTGTTTCCGTTTCAATAGTGTACAATGATCCTTCACTATTTCCTATCATAATTAAATCATAAAAATAATAAACTCTAACCTTACTTTCAGAAAATTCAACACGCATATTATGGTTTCCTAATTTAGATACAGACAGCATTTTTTTCTCAGTTCCGGTATATAGTTTATATTTTTAATAGTACAGTTTATTAACATTTTACCTACAAAACATTTCACTCTTATATTAGCAATGCCTGCTGCATTTAATACAACACCGGCCTTTGCCGCAGCAATAATCTTAGGAACTGTCAAGTCTTCATACTCTGTAAATAAGTCTTTTCTATTTATTAAATGATCTGATGATCCTAAGTCTACTTACCAAATTAATTTATCATTATCTGTCTTGTAATTATTTGCTGGACGCTCCTCGTCACTTCTGTCTGCAATGAAAGTCATATCATTTTCTTTTTCTGCTGCAAACGTATAATTATTATTTCCTCGACCTTGTCCTGTTCCTCTCCATCCATGTCCTCGTCTGTTATTTGGTCCTTGTCCTCTTCTATAATTCCTTCCTTGTCCTCTTACTTGTGAAAATCCTATTAATTGTCCTCTTGAAAATCCTTGACCTCGTCCTTGTGGAAAACCAAACCCACTTCCGCTTGAAAATCATTAACCTCGTCCTTGTAAAAATGCTTGCCCTTGTCCTCGTCCTTGTGAAAATCCTTGTCTATATTCATTTTCCGTACCTTATCCTTCATTAAATCTGCTTCTATACTGGTTTTGTTTATGTCCAGGCTGATTAAAATTATGACATAAGAAGGCATTACTATAGTTTTGTCCTTTATTTTTATTATCTTTTTGCCTCTTTTCTTCTTCTCCTGATAGTCTTTATTTTACTAAATTCAGTTTTGTATCGGTCATTGTTTCTAATGTTGTAACGACTACTTCGGCTTTGACAGCAAAAAGTAATTATTTTTTTTCTTCGTCGGACAAAACAGCTCCCGCATCGGCCAGTTCAAAGAACATTGCCCTCCATGCAGCCAAAATGTTTTGCCATGGATATTTTTTCATTATACATAGTTTCTCCTAAGTTTATTCTTAAAAATAGTTTCTCCTGCGTACCTTTTTTCATGAAATAATCTTCCAGACGTTTAATCATATTGTACGCTGTATTTTCGTTTCGAATATATTCCAAACTAGCGGACGCCTCGCGGTGTCACTCGCGTAGTTCCCGTTCCCGTGAGAATACAGGGATTAAAAGTAGCCTATGCCACCCGGGGATAGAGCAGCTTCCCAACGGTGAAAGAATTTTTGAAATCGGTCCAGTAGTTTTTAAGTTTATTCGTTACATACAAATATACAAATCTTTCCTCCTTATTAGTATAGATGTGTGTCCGCCATTCCACCTATGATTATATTTTGCGGCTTCGCTTCTATCTTTTTGTTTTCGGGCCGACTTGCAAACGCGACACTCGTAATCGCTTCCACGCATTCATACTCCCTCAATAAACTTTTTATTCTAAATAACCAAGTCACAAACCCCGTCCCATCAATTGTTTTGCATTCCGCCATGTTGATCACTTAAAATTTTCGACGCAATTATTATGCCCATCACCAATAAACACCTTCGTTGTTTTAGAACCACGCTCTGCTACCACTGTTGGGATTTCATTTGCTTTACATTGGAATAAAATTCATTTCTAATTAATTCACTTGTTATTATTCTACGGACACATAATACATTGCATCGCAGCAAAACCAAGAAAAGAACTCGCACAGATAAAAAACATTAAGATTTTTTTATCTATTAATTATTTATGGCCACGAAGATAGGACATTGCTCCTCATTCATTCCTCACTAACCGACTTCCCACAAAGGAAGAGGTTCTCAATTCGGAGGTTCTTTTTTATGTTTTTTCAGGCATAACTCCGTCATAAATAAACGGCTTTGCATTTTTTTTTTCGTAAGAGTTTTATTCCGATATGGTCCCATTTAAATTTGGTAATGATCTGATGAAGAACTTCGGAGATATACAACAGAACTCTTCAATAAATGACGCAAAATCTCTCAGGATTGCTGCATTCGCACACCTGTTCATCACATCTGTTTATTGTTTACACCATTTCATAACATACCATCACGCCAGTATGCTCTAAACGGGTACAGATGTGTACAGTTCATCCTGGTACACTCTTATTCCACTGGTTATGTTCAAGTTACATCTTATACGGATAATCTATTCTAGCATCACTGTGGGCATTATAGGTAGGTACCTTACTATAGAAATTGTCCATTATGTACCACTAAAAAGTGAAAAATAACTTAATTTCGGAAGGCGGTGTCAAAAAACGAAGAAACTAAAACAGGAACATCAACATCAAGTTATTTTTCGACTTTGTAGTGTTATTATTTGGAAGTCGGTTGTATTTTTTCTATATTAATGTTATAGGCACCCCTCTAAATTACTCTACAAGGAAAACCTTTTGGAATCAACTTGGCTTGGTTGGTTGTCAACAAGGCGACCCTTTTAGGGCAGTCATTTTCAGTTTGGCAATAAACCCAATCATTCGCCAGCTTAATTCTAAGTTCAAATTTTGGTATTCGGATGACGGAACCCTAGTCGGTGATATGGATACTTTTTTGAAAGATACATTAAGCTCCATTGGGGTAGAACTTAACCTTTCGAAACAAAACCAAACGACTGACCGACATACTACCTTAGCAAAATTCAACGCCATAAATTACTGAGAGAAATTCTCTTCACCTCCTGGGTTCTCCTATTTTTAATAAATCCTTCCCATATTTAATTTCACAGAAAAAAAAAAAAATAACGTAGTTTTGGAAAGACTTTTAAAATTAACATGCATTCGGCCGACACACTTATTTACGACCAAAATTTACGACTTTTGGAAAAAGTAGACCAAATTGTATAGAATACACTTTGATCTATCTTAGCTGCTGCTTCTGCTTGGCTGCCTTATTTGTTACTGCCCCGTTGCTGGCAATAACCACCTACTACATAGGGCTAGGCACATGGCCGATGGGCCCATTCCCTCTCACAGATAAGACGCCTGTGTCCCAGTTATAGGGACAATAAAAGGCTGATGATGATGTTGACATGAGACTTAAACATAACTTGTTCGCTATTGTTGTACTGGTACACATCTGCCCCAGTATCGGGGAACATACGGTTATATTATGTTGTACCTATCGCTATAAAAAATGTAACTGTTTAGATCGCCATAATAAAAAATATCTTATAATATACATTATAACAGTAGTCCTCAAATAGTCAAAAGCAAAACACAGTTATTAACTATTTAAAGATAACTAATACTGTTGCGCATTGTTTAAATTACGAGTATCACTGGGGTCGAAAGTCAACAGAATAAAGGAAAATCAAAGGCTGACCTTTATCTAATTTGCGGCTCATTCCGTCATCTCATGAGAGGAAATGACAATCGTATATTTGGTTAGCATCGCATCCGGCCCGGGAGCCCGTCCTTTTCTAAAACATCCGGTAAGAGATCAGGAATTGTCAAAAGAAAGATTGGTATCTAGTTTGGCACAATGAGGTCGAATTAGAACAAGTTTACTTTCATAAATATTTTCATATGGGTCAGTTTAATTACTAAAACTATGGTATAATCAGTGCTTACATGAAAACTATAACCAAAATATTTTATTACAATTGCAAGATAAACAGAAATTTCAATGTTTGGAAGCGCCTGCCCGATATTGATTCTTTGCAACCTGGTTTTCAGGCCATCACTTTACATACGGTCGCAATTTAATTGGGTCAGTTAAATTATTAAATAAAGTTATTGTTATAATCTATACTAATATTAAGGGTTAAAGTATGAAATTGTCGATTTGTACTGAAAAGCTGTTTTTTTTTTTAATTTTCCCTTTTTAATCAAAATAATTATCATTATTATCAATACATTGCTGCCATCTAATAGGAAGGTCATTTTTGTCTTTACGATAGAATTCTGGTGATCTAGATTCGACAAACTGTGTGAAAGCATTTTGTACTGCCTCCTGAGAAGAAAACTTTTTATCACGTAGAAAAATGTCCAAATCACGATAAAAATGGTAGTCCGTTGGAGTACGGAGAAGCGAATACGGAGGGTGACGAATGGTTTCTAATTGCAGTTCCTGTAGAGTTAAAACGGTTTCTCGTGCTGTATGAGGTCTTGCGTTATCATGGAGCAATAATGGTGAAGACCGATTCATGAGTCGGGGCTGTTTCACTGCTAGTTTTGCTATCATTGTTCGGAGTTTGGCACAGTAGACATCTGCCGTTATTGCTTGACCAGATCGGAGAAAGCTATAGTGAATAACACCATGCTGAAACCACCAAACAGTTACCATTACCTTTTTATTGGTAAGCTTTTCTTTAGGACACTGTTGCGGCGTCTGATCTGGGTTCAGCCATTGCATTTTTCGCTTACGGTTATCGTAAAAACCAAAATCATTTTTTTTTATTTTACATAGGCCTACATGGGCACTTATAAAACGTCGACAAAAGGTGCACGGTTCGGGTTGGTCGTTTCCTATGGAGAAGAACCGGCAAGAAACTCCATGGTTATTCTTTTAAAAACTGGTTTGATTTTACAATATTTTTATGTTACAGCATTAGTACTATGGGGGGACAACGTAGGCCCGACAATAAGTCGAAAGAAACTAAAAAAAAAAAAGTTTATATAATATATAACAAAGTTAACAAATGTTAACTAACATCTAGAAGGCCTACAATGTTCACACATTCACAAAATAGTCGGTAAAAGAATCCATACACAGATAAAAAAATATATATATAACAAGACTAAATTTAACATGTGGCACAACACAAATGTTGTTATCAGTGCTGTAACTATTCTTTGCAGAGGGCTATAAAGATGATTGCGAACTGTACGATTACATCGCACATTTATTTAGCACGCTAGCATAAGCATTTTTACTTAATTTTAATCGAAATTATTACTAAAACTGTTGAGTATACTTTCGACCGTTCTGTTGTAAACAAGTACAATCAATAAATATTTTATCAAGAATTCAGCAAGAATAGTTTTCTTCCATCTAATCAACATCGCACATGTATTAGCAACCAAAGCTATGTGTTGGTGATTTGTGTTCTCTCGTGTGGCTGCGAATCGGTTCCATTGGCCTCCCACAAGCGGGAATCCCTAACGCGAATTGAGAAGGCGCATAAGGTCGCACGGAAGAATATCAGAGCACCTACACAGACCAAGTGACAGTGGGCTAGCAGTCCAAGATCAACAAGCGCATCAAGGCAAACATCAAGTATGCATTTAAGCATCAAGGCTTCATACAAGACAAGACAAACACATCAAGAAAAAACTATATAGCAAACCAAAATAGATCGATCTTCAGAAAGTTTCAAGAAAGTTGACGGCGAAAGAACTCCACAATCAGCAGGGAAAATCATCCGATTTATTTGAATTTCAATTTCATTTTAAAATATACTTCAATATTAAGAAACAAATAAATCGAAAATTATTCTCTGCATCCCATCGAGAAAAGTCTACGCCGCAGCTGGATATCCCTATGTTCAACGGAAATTACCAGAATTGGGTTTCATTCAAGGACTTGTTCACGGAAGCAATTCACGGTAACCCATTTTTATATGCTGCACAGAAAATGCAATTCCTGAAGAGCAAGATTAAAGGTGAACCAGAACGCCTGATACAACATCTTCCGATCAGCGCTGACAACTACATCGCTAGCTGGGATATATTAAACCACCGTTACAACAACAAGAAACTTATATTTACTACTCATATTAACACCTTGATGAATATCCCAGTTACGCAACAAGCGACATCGAATCACATCAAACGTATACATGACGTAATAACCGAGTGCTTTAATGGTATCAAGAATTTAGGTGTCAACATTGACACCTGGGATCCAATGGTAGTATACTGCTCACTCAAAAAATGGATTCCGAAACATTGAACGAATATTTCACCTCACTCAAACAGCCAAGAGAACTGCCATCCCTGAGGGGAATTTTTAGAATTTCTGGAGAACAAGTTCACTACCATGGAGTCAGCACGTCATAAACAAGATGCGATACAAAAATCTACAAGTCCTCCTTCAAATTCAGGGAACTTATTGTCATATCAGGGAAAACAATACTACGTCAGTAACAAGGCTACATCAACGAAGACCCCTTCTGTCTCCTGTCCAATCTGCAAAGATCATCATGGCATATATGATTGCAATAAGTCAAAGAAATGGCACCAGACCTGAAGAAGAAAAACAAAGTATCCACGTCAAGCAAGATCGTGAATTTGATTCCGTTCCTAGATGAAGAGGGAATACTGCGTGTGGGTGGGAGGCATCATGCTGCGATCAATCCTGAACTCAAACATCCTATAATTTTACCTCATCAACATCGTCTGACGGAACTAATAATAGAACACGCACATAAACTCACATTTCACGGCGGAGCTCGAGTTACATTAGCATGTATCAGGCAAAAATATTGGATAATCGGGGGCAATAATGCAACGAAAAAACTAATACGTCAATGTATTACCTGTAGAAAACAAAATCCTGCCAAACTACAACCCCTGATGGGAGACCTGCCTGCAGCAAGAATCAATCCATCTCGACCCTTTATGCACACCGGCGTTGATTTTACTGGCCATTTCTATATCAAAACCAACAAGGGCCGTGGTGTCAAGACCACCAAAGGATATGTGTCAGTATTTGTGTGCATGGTGACGAAGGGCGTGCACTTGGAACTAGTCTCCGACCTCACAACGTCATCATTCATCGCTGCTTTACGTAGGATGGCAGCTAGAAGAGGCACACCTTGTCACTTGTATAGCGACAACGGCCGCAACTTCGTAGGAGCTAGCAGGGTTCTACAAAACGAATATGAAGAATTGCAGAGAATCATTAATGATAACCTAATGGCTGAGATAACGGATGTGGAGATCAAATTGCATTTTAACGCCCCTTCATGGCCATCAGCAGGAGGCCTATGGGAAGCTGCAGTGAAGAGTTTCAAGCAGCACCTCAAGAAAGTAATCGGTGAACAAAAATTGACTTACGAAGAGTTTACCACACTTCTAACACAAATTGAAGCCTGCCTAAACTCAAGGCCACTGTGTGCAATCTCAGAAGATCCTGAAGACCTAGATTTCTTGACACCTCACTTCATAACTGGCGGACCTACGTTAACGTTAGTTGAAACCGAAAGAGATCTACGAACACGCTGGCAGTTAACACAGAAAATACTACAAGATCTGTGGAAAAGATGGCGCACAGAATATCTTGCGCAATTAACTGCAAGAAGCAAGTGGAGGCAACCTCAAACCAACATCAAGTCGGACGATATAGTTCTCATCCACGACGACAACCTCCCACCCGGCAAGTGGGCGATGGGAAGAGTCGTAGAACTACATCCAGGCAAGGACGGCCACGTGCGTGTCGTGACCTTAAAAACGAAAAGCGGCATTATTAAACGTCCCGTCATAAAAGTTTCCATACTTTTAGAACAAAAGGAAGTTGCCCCACGGCGACACGGCACGAGACAATAAACAAGATGTGGAACACAAGCAAGCCCAAGCATCCTCAACAAGGAGGTCAACAAAAAGCAAGTTCAACTTGACAACCATGGTCACTACTCTCATGTTATTTTTAACATTAATTACAAGTGCAGAATGTAACATGAAGATAGCCCCAATTCAAACAAGTCAAAGCTTGTATTTTGACAAAGTATCCGACATGATGCTTATCAGAGACGATTGGAATATTGTGGTTTACTACAGCATGGATACGTACTGGCAATCAACTGCAAGGTTCAATGAATACATTCAATCGCTCAAACAAACATGTGACATCATACAAGATCAAGTTCACTGTGACGTAATCATACAGCAGCTACGTTATGCGTTCTCAGAACTCGAGCACTACAACCAAGTTTTGCAAAGTCAGCATTCCGGCACGCGACCCGGGACACTGCGTCAGCGCCGAGGCATTATCAATGGCGTGGGATACATCGCTAACAGCCTATTCGGAGAGCTCGACGAAAGTTTCGCTGAAAAATATCGCAAGGATATTTCACTCATTCGAGAAAACGAAAGGCATATAGTTTCTCTCTGGAAAAATCAGACTTCACTCATGGAAGCAGAAAACAACCTTCTTAAGCGCACAGAGCATGATATGAATCAGCAACTTAAAATGATAAACCGTCACATGAATAAGTTACACGCAGCAGTGGACCAATTGAAAAACAACATTGAAGCTAACAGCATCATTAATGACTTCAACATGAGATCTATAATAGCAAGTAATATGATGTATAATTTAAAGAGCATTCAGAATACGTTATTAGACACAGTTACTGACATATACAATGGTCGTTTCAACTTACATTTGATTACACCCGAACAACTCATGAACGAGTTAAGCACGACTTCTAGCAAGTTGCCCAAGGATGTCTCCCCATCAATTGACAACATACACTCGGACCTTCGGATGATATATGATCTACTGGAAATAAAAACAAGACTTCTGGAAGACATTATCATCTTTGAGATCAAACTACCTCTCATCAGTCGAGATTCATACGAAATCCTCAAGATCATTCCGGTCCCCAAGACAGTGGGCCAAAGTGGCATGATCAGCATTAACTCAGTATCTGAGTTCATATCTATCAACATCAAGAAAGATACCTATATTAACATGTCGGAAGAAGACTTGAGATCATATCCTACCGTATCGGGAGTTTATTACTGCCACATCTTACGACCCATATACCAAATTAAAGGAGACAAGAATTTCTGTGAAACGGAAAATTCGGAATGCAAAACAACATCAAGCTTCTGTAAAGATAAATTGCAAGAAACATACACATTGAACAGATATTTTTACTTTTGCTGTGATAGGTGTCACGTTCGAACAATATGCGGCGATCAAATAACCGCACATCAGCTGGCACAAGCAGGACTATTCAATATAGGCCAAGGATGCATCGTCAAAACAAACAACTTTACCCTGTATTCACACAAACCTCACATAAGTGAATTAAGGACGAACGCAGATATTTATGCACCAGTGATTGCCCCTATCAACCACATCATTAACATCAGCATACCTAAACTAGTTTTGGACAACAAAACTCAAGATTTAGAACAAGAAATCAGCGAAGTAGACAAAAGGATACAGTCTATGAAAGCGGCAGATGTGATGTTACCTGATGATCTAACTTATCATGACGTTCATCACTACGCTGTGATCTACACTCTAGTTGGAATATTGGGCATCGCTGCAATCGTCATTATAGCTCGCCGTACGCGATGTCGATGGCGAGTTCCATTGTCTCCACCACCGTCCGTTGCTGAGGAATCAAGAACAGGGCCTGCCGCGCCGCGCCGTGGGAGCAACAGCGATGCAAGGGAAACAAGTGGACACCTCGACTGCGTGCGCGTCCATGTTCCTAGCAACCCTCGCGTCCCTATAGGAACTTCCCCTTAATTAAGTTAATATAACTAAAAGCTCTAAAATTTAATTATCATGTTTTAAACTTTAAGCTTTTTTTTGTAAATCTAAATGCACTTCATCCTTCCTATCTCGTCCGGGAATATGTACGATTACATCGCACATTTATTTAGCACGCTAGCATAAGCATTTATACTTAATTTTAATCGAAATTATTACTAAAACTGTTGAGTATACTTTCGACCGTTCTGTTGTAAACAAGTACAATCAATAAATATTGTATCAAGAATTCAGCAAGAATAGTTTTCTTCCATCTAATCAACATAGCACATGTATTAGCAACCAAGTGGTCGTACACGAACTATTGTAAAAGGTCCAATTAAAAGAAGAAAAAAAAAAAAAAGGATTTAGAATAGTTAGAGACATCCACATATTTGTGCCGTTTATGAGTTACCAGGGAAGCCGCATACGCAGAAGGAGCTAAAGCCAAATTTTTTATCTTCAACGTAGTCCTTGATTTTATAATATGCTTTTTTAATAAGGACACATTTGATGTGATTTTTGAACTTTCCATCGGTCAGTTCTGTTCTAAAGAATCCATTGTTCATGTTCATGTCACAATTTGATCCAATATTCCTTTATTTCTGTATCGATTCAACAAGGCAACACAAGCTTCAACACGCGTGTCTATCTGCATATCAGTCAAATCATGAGGCCATTTTTCATATTTTATTGATTTGACGCAAATGAGTCAATATTGTTGGTAAGGTAACGTTAAACCATGCCGCTAATTCCTGGGTAGTTTGGCTCGGATCGGCTTCCACCATCTCTTTCAATTCATTGTTATTTACCTGTGTGGGCGGGGTCTTCCACGTGGTTCGTTCTTCAAAAGCGTTTAAACCAAAATCGCACGGTGTGTTCATTAGCAGTCCCCTCTCCAAACGCAACATTGATATTGCGAGCTGTTCCTGCCGCGTTAGTTTTGCGTCGGAACTCCTATTCAAAAATCACTCGAATTTTCGAAGTATCCATCTTTCTCGTCTAAGCTGAATAAAAAAACAACTAAAGTCGATAATCGAATGTTGCACATTTTTAAAAGAAGAACTCCATAGGTTCCATGTGAAAAAAAAATCACTCTAATATAGTCCCCGGCATGTAACTTGGCAAGGTTTTGGCGTAGTGGGGGTAAGTTTGCGCATAGTGCGTGAACTGACCAACCGCCATATAGAGCGAACGGAACGTAGACCCGACGCGATTGGTCAGTCGATCCTTGTGTCAACTGACCACCCAATTCCGCGCTCGGAACGGTGCTAAACGATCCCCGTGATCCGCTTGTTAACCAAAGAGACTTAAAAAACGACTTGTGCGCATCTAACGTCTCTTGCCAAGTTACGTGCCGACAACTATATCTATTACAATAAAACAGCAATTTCATACTTTTACCCCTATCATTATAAAGCTGAAGAGTTTGTTTATTTGTTTGTTTGAACCCGCTAATCACAGGAACTACTGGTTCGAATTAAAAATTATTTTTAAGTTGGATAGTCCATTTATCGAAGAAGGTTATATAATATCACGCTACATCCAATAACTGCAGAGCATAAATGAAAAATGTTGCAAAAATGGACAAAATTATTCCCTTTTGAGAGCTTCCGTTGCGTGCGCTGCGTAAACGGTTTAAGTTACGCAACTTTTATGTATGTAGGGTAGGTAGGGTAGGGTAGGGTAGGTAGGGTAGATGGGTAGGTAGGTAGTTGACGGGAGCGAAGCCGCGTGGGACAGCTAGTATAACTATAAAAGTATAAAAAATTGTACAAAAAAAAACACTAAAACTATCTTATTTGAAAATGCACAAGTAGATATGAGAGTAAAACAAATAATAATTTCTGGAAATGTTTCTGTGTTTCTGTAATTGAATGTCCATAAATAATCTGATGTGATAAAGCCAAATTTTTTTAAAAGGTAAAGTAAAGACACCGAGTAATTTGTACAGAAAGTTAACCTACGAGTACATTCGGCTTTTACTCTCATTAGGTATTGCTGTTTTGGACCAAATTTTATGTATTTTCTCCGCTCTTCCCCTTTCTGGAAGCAGCCACTTCTCCTGAAAAAATTGACGAAATTATTCGATGCACTCTGACATCTATCTTAAATATGGCCTTGGATGACCGAGCCTGGACGCAAGCCACGCTACCCATTCGCTTCGGTGGGCTCGGCATCCGCAAAATGTCTAGTATAGACCTACCGGCGTTCCTCCCTTCGGTCCACAGCACTGAAACGTTAACCACTAAAATTTTATCCCTGTCACTGGTTGACTATGAAGTGCCGTGCTCGACCGACGCAGTGTGCGCCTGGAAAGTGGCTTGCCCGAATACGGCGTTGCCCGAAAACCCATCTTCCCAAAGACAGAGGGATGAGCCGTTCTGCAGATTGGTACGGAATAAACTCATAAATACGTCCACCAATACTGCTGAGCGTGCTCGGCTACTGGCTGTGGGTGAGTGGGAGTCGGACCTCTGGCTACAGGCATTACCGTCACCCAACATAGGAACAATTTTGAGTGACAGTACCTTCCGGATCGCTACATGTTTGCGCCTAGGTACTCCCAGCGGAGCTCCACATCGTTGTCAATGTGGTGAAACAGTCGACCGCCTCGGACACCATGGCCTATCCTGCAGTAGGAGCGCTGGTCGGAAATAAAAGGACTGATACGCATTTTCGAAAAGGACCCAAAAATATCGGCAAACAGGCTTTAATGAGTTTCTTTGGTATTGCTCCAGATATCAATACATATAATAAATCTGTAGAAAAGTCGTTTTTGTACATCGAAAATATTTTCAAAAAATACAGCCAGGGTGTTAAAGAATAACCAACAGAAACCATTGCCAGCATTTTTGGAAATTTTGTCTGTTTATCTGTTTATGTGTGCACGCATCACTTAATATGTACGAAACCAATGTAGATAACTTATATACATAATAAATATGCGTATCTTGAAGTATTACATATTTTTTGTTGCATTGCAATCGGTTCACGCTATCAAAAGTTAGATGAATTTAAAGTGTTCAAGAATTAAAATATCACAACATACGCAATTCAGATACTCGAACTGTTGAACTCTATATTCGATAGATGGCGTTGTACATTTAATGTCATTTTCTGAATGGCGGTGTTAAGATCCTCCGTAAAAGATGTGCGAAAAGTGCGATTCGGGCTCGCGCACGAAGAGTTCCGCACCATTATCGCAAAAAACGAGAAAAAACATCACGTTTGTATATTTATTGTATTCTGTTTTTAGTATTTTTTGTTATAGTGGCAACAAAAATACATCATCTGTGAAACTTAACTTAACTGTCTAGCTATCACGGTTCATGAGATACATACTGATGACAGACAGACAGACGGACCTTAAAGTCTTAGTAATACCCCCGTTTTTACCCTTTGGGTACGGAAGGTAGGTAGGGTAGCAAGTCCAGTAGGGTAGGCAGGTAGAGTTATTGCCATAATTCTGGGTCGCCCTAAAATTGGTTTTCCGATTCGCATGGCACGAAACGGTGCAGTTTTTGCGCAGCCATTGTAGCCAACTTCAGAGCAGCCAAGAAGTTTGGCGAGAACTATAGGCAGGGGGTGTCAACTCTAAGTCGAATCAACTTCATAAATAATAATTCAGGACCTTAAATGAGACAAAAAAAATACGTTTTATAAGGTTTTAGGTATCTAATCATACTACTAATGTCAATGTTGACGTTGACGTGTGTGCAATGTGGTTCGTAAATTTCCCGCTGCTACCGCCCGTCTGGAGAGCCTAATGATAAACGCGGTGGCTTACTACACCCATAGTGTAGTAAGCCACCGTTGTTTTATTATGTTTTCGTTTTGGTGTGGTGTTCTGGAGTGCTACTAGATGGCGCGCAGCAAAACTGTCTTCTTTTTTTTTTGTATGAAGTCGATATTCTTCTCCCGAGAGTAAATAATATTCTGTGCAGGTAGGTAAGTAGGGTAGGGCAGGCAGTTGACGGGAGCGAAGCCGCGGGCACAGCTAGTTTAAAATAAAATACCTGATATTATTATTGTGTGCCTCTAAACAAATTTAAAAAGCCCTTCAGGGTTTTTTTTGTTTGAGATGGGTTTGCTCTTGACTCTAGTCTAGGTCAGAGGTGACAGAGGCAGAGTCGGTGATGGAGCGAGCTTACCCAGAAGAAGCCTGTTCACTCTAACTTTGAAGCGATTCGGGTCGAATGCGTTCGGAAACACAGACGATTTTAGTTAGTGAGTTCCACTCATTCGCTGTGCGCATTATGAAGGATGTTTGGAAGCGCTAGGTGCGATTTGGTGGAATGGCATCCAGGTAAGGATGGTAACTTGCAGTGCGTCTAGATGTCCGATGGTAGAAGGGGGCCAGCGGTATAAGGTCGTGGAGTTCTTGAGCACACTCACCGAAGTACAGTCTGTAGAAGGCGGACAAGCAGGCAACCTTGCGGCGATGAGCCAAGCTGTGAAGCTTGGCATCCACCAATTCAACGTCGCCAATGAGTCTCTTGGCTCTGCGTTCCACCGAATCAAGCGCGGCAAGCTGATACTTAGCTGAGCCATCCCAAAGGTGGCTGCAATACTCCATGCAAGATCGGACTTGCGCTTTGTATAGAGTTAAAAGCTGTTCAGGCGTAACTGAATCTGACTGACAGTTTTTTGGCCGCAATTTGGGCTTTGTAGTCAATGCAGGCGCCGAAGTTGAGACTGGATGTCAACTCCATGCCTAGAAGCTCGAGCCGATCAGTCACACGAACAGACGCACCCCTAAAAGCAGCAGTTTGATCGAAACGACTCCTTTTAGCGGTAAAAAAGACACGCCCTTGTTTTAGTGGCGTTAAAGGAGACCAGATTGTCATCACCCCACTTGGAGACAAAGCTTAAGGTCAAATCTATCCACTCCTACATAGCCTCTCTCAAGGAACGAACTTCATCCACGCTGGTTTTTGCGCTGGACAAGTACATATCTCTCTGAAACAGTACTGTCATCTGCGTACCCAACAATACCAGGCTGAAGTAGGTCAAAAGCAGCAGTTTGATCGAAATTAATCCTTTTAGCGGTAAAAAAGACACGCCCTTGTTTTGGTGGCGTTAAAGGAGACCAGATTGTAATCACCCCACCTGGAGACAAAGCTTAAGGTCAAATCTATCCACTCCACCATAGCCTCTCTCAAGGAACGCTGGACAAGTACCTATCTCTCTGAAACAGTACTGTCATCTGCATACCCAACAATACCAGGCTGAAGTAGGTTATTGATGTGCAGCAGGAAAAGAGTTGCAGAGAGAACAGACCCCTGAAGAACTCTGGCATCAATAGCCTTAAGTTTAGAGGAGCAGCCGTCAATGACTACTCGGATTTACCGTTCACTAAGGAAGTCTGACATCCAGCTACAAAAACCAGCTGGGATGCCATAAGCAGGAAGCTTACTGAGCAGACTTGCGTGCCAGACCCTGTCAAAGGCCTTCGAGATATCCAGCGATACAGCAAGTGCTTCACCGTGTCTCTCGATAGCTTCGCCCCAGCAGTGCGTGACATACACAAGAAGATCGCCAGTTGGCCGTTATTAATAGAGAGGTTTTAATAGAGAAGTGCTAATAAATCTTAGATGAATTATTGAACAATAATTTGCATGTATAGAATTCTGAATCTGCGTATTGATGTTTTTTTTTCTGTGTAGACATACAGAAAAAAAAGCATCAGTACGCAGATTCAGAATTCTATAAACACAAAATAAATTTAAATTTTGACATTGTCATTTCAATTTACTTGAAATTGTCATATTGTATTTTTTTTGGTATTGTTTGTCTAGTGCAACAAATTTTGTACGCCATAAATGGCAAAACATGTAGCTACCTCCTATTAATTATAAGCCCTTCATACATATAAGTACTCATGTTTTACATAATAAATATAACTTAACTTATCTTAATGATTGTACTGCAAAAACCTAAAAGTTCATTGAAAATAGCAGTTATGTGATTCCAACGACTTATAAAGAGAAAAGAGGTCACCTAAAATAATGCCGCTTGAATATTCAGTTATTAAGCTATAGATGAGCCTAATGATTCTGCTGAAATTTGATTGACAATTGTTGTTTTTATTACAATGGTTGGTGCTATAAAACAAGACACTGATACAAGATTTACTGCATTCACTCGATTCTACAATAATTTTGGGTTCTTGTACGAAATAAATAATTTAAAATCTTTGACAAATAGCGAGCTTTTGAAACACTGTAACGACTTAGGTGAAGTACTTCAACTTAGAGACAGCAAATATATAGAGCTATACGAAAAAATACAACTATTCAAGATGTCAATCTTCTGTTTCAATTCATTATTAAAAATGAATTGCAAGAAATTCATCCTATTTTTACATTGCTATTAGAATTATGTTGACTATTACAGTAGGTACATCTTCCGCAGAAAGAAGATTTACTAAGATAAAAAATTTAAAAATATATTTATTTCAGAAAGAGTATGAAGCAGGATCGACTGTCTGCTTTAGGAATATTATCAGTCGAAGTAGAGTTAGATTCTTACATAAATTTCAAATCCTTACCAGAGGTTTTTAGAAAAGTAAAGAGCCGAAACACATTATTTTGTAAAATTTTAGGTGACACAAGTAACAAAATAAACACTTTTTTTCAAACCGGCATGCTTTTTCAATATTCACCCTCCGCACGCTTATATTTCTTTCACTATAATTTTTATGGTGTGTGTGTGGGTATATTTATTTTTTGGAACATGGTTGGTTTTGGGTAGGTATAGGTACTGAAAGAAAAGGCCCTCACTAATGAACTTCGCACTCGTCTAGATCAGTCAGGTAATCCAAGCGGAAGAAATCGTAAATATAAGCTATGTATGTACAACTACATTTCGTTATAGTTATTACAGATTCAACGTATCCGGTATCACACAATAATGAAAACAGGTTAATGAAGTTATTTACACTGACCTATTAACCCTGATTACATATAAAATTGTCGTTCCGCAGTACTGGCCATTTAAAATCAAAATATTTTTTGTTTGGGAATTCAAATTTCAAATTTATTAAAAAAACATGTTTTTTTTTTCAAATTAGTCATTTGTTTATTGATTATCTTTTATGTTCATTGCATTTCAATCTTTTACGTCATCATAAATGACTGTCATCTTGGATACGTTAAAAATTTAGTAATTAAGGAATTTGAGTACCGTCGTGACAGCCATGCGGCACAAGCGGCATACAACATCAATGACGTTTACGGAGCGAACATAAACTACCGCACCACCTGTTATTGGATTGCCCGCTTCCGTTCTGGCAATTTCGATTTGAAAAATGAACCACGTAGTCATCCGAAAACTTTGGTCAAAAATGACAAAAATTGCTATTGTGAAAGCTGAAAATATTCAATTTACGACTGAATTAGCAGCAGCTTTCGACGTTCGCATCTAAACAATATAAGTCTATTTACGCCAAATTGGCAAGGTAAAAAAGCTTGACAAATGGGTGCCCCACGAACACAATGAGCGCCAGCGCGAAGCACGCGTCGACGCACGTGCCTTGCACAACAGGCACACAAACGAAGGAATTTTGAACCGCATTGTTAACTGCGACAAAAAATGGATTCTGTTTGACAATCGCAAGCGCTCAGCAAGTTGGTTGGATCCTGGTTCAGCACCTAAACAATGCCCTAAACGAAAAAATATCCTATTATGTATTATAGAAAAGTGATGATCACTGTTTGGTGGTCTAGGGCCGGTGCGATTCCTCACAGCTTCTTAGTCAAAGTCAAATTTCTTTATTTCAATTAGGCCATTAAGGACGGGTTTCTCAGTGCTAGATTATAACAGAATTAATGTGACAAATTGTCAAGCACGCGATATCTGCTGTGATTGGTTGAATTAATTTTCAACAGCCAATCACAGCAGATAACCGACGATTATTCGTCGATAACGTTAACAGCCCGATAATCGAGTGTTAAGAAACTGGGGGTAAGTGGCACTTTCGAACTTCAAAAAATTAAGTATTTTAAGTAATTATAATTGATTCTACCGACAATACGGAAAAGTAGCTTGTTATGGAGAGGAACGGAGAAGAAACTCCAAATTTACACTTAAAAAAAGTGTTTTACAATATTTACATACATACATTAATGCATATACGTTAGGACGGTGCATCCGTCTGGATGTGACACTTATATAAAAAGTATAGATATTAAAGTCTTACAAACAAAAACAGGTAAATGCATTCATTTGATAAACAGGAACACGGTTCTCACATACTTGCAAATATTGCAAACATAGGTAAATTATCTAATTCAACAACAACGGAACAGTGTGCGAGTCAATTTCTTAAACAAAAAGCAAATAGAGAAGAAAATAAATAAAATTATAAATAAAACAATACTACAATTATGAATACACTAGCTTTTGCCCGCGACTTCGTTCGCGTGGAATAGTGACTTCTGATGCCGACTCTTGACCAATAGATGGCGCTGTATGTCCGGAATAAATTTTATTTTATATTTTATTTTTTGTAATAAAAACTATCCTATGTCCATTCTCAAGTTCCAAACTATGTCTGTACCAAATTTCACACAAATCGGTTCAGTAGTTTAGGCGTGAAGCAAAGACAGACAGACAGACAGAGTTACTTTCGCATTTATAATATTAGTTTGGATAGATAGATAAACCTGTTAGATTTTGTCTACACTAAAGATTGCCCTATGGAGCAGGACCAGCATGTTGCCAAGCATTCTTATCTTGAATATAACTAATCATCTAATTTATAATATGCTTGTTTACACAGTGTGCTTTTACAAAAGTATACAATTTTCTTTCATTTAAGACAAGGTAATTTGTCATAAGTACAGGGTTTATCAATAAGGGCGGGTAGATGTTGAAATGAAATAAAATGTGTGAGGTATTAACAAAATGCTTTTTTTGTTTGAGAGGCCCACTAGTGGAAGTTTGGAATATGACATCGTTAAAATGGCCACCTCGTCCTCCTTCTATTTACAGTGGCACGGATCCGAGTGGTCCAATTTTCAATGGCACTTCTGCATAGATCTGGCTGAATTTGAGCGGTCTGCGATGGTGTTATGTTCACCTTTAAGGCATCGGCCTATTGTGGTTTGTTTGCAAAGACCTGCAACTTCAAGAAATCTAGCGGGGTCAAATCGCATGACTTTGGTGGCCAATTCACATCACCCCTCAATTATGGCATCCGCTGTGTGGCACGCAGCGCCGACCTGCTGGATCCACATATCATCTAGGTCCATATGGTTCAATTTGGGTTATAAAAAAAGTGTTATCATCGTTCTGTAGCGCTCGCCGTTGACGGTGACCGCCTTACAAGCGTCGTTTTCGAAATATACGAACCAATGACGCAGCCGGCTTAAAATCCACACCAAATGGTAACTTTTTAGGGATGCATTATCATCTTAGGAACCTCGTGTGGGTTGGTGTCGTCCAATCCACTGTCGCCGTGTACGGCAATTTCCATAATCAGCTACGTTGAAGAGTCGACTATTAATGTCCACCACGTCTAGATACGGTAAAATAGGCGCAACGCGCGCAACGTTTGCACTAACGAACTCTCATTTTGATAATAAAGTTAAATCATTTAAACGTGCTGTTCAATAGTGTCACTTGCCATGGTGATTTGGCATAAGTAACTGAATAAAAAACAAAAGATTTGATAGATTTCACCAAAACAAAAAATTCGCCACGGGCCGCCAAAATGTACCCGCGCTTATTGAAAACCCTTTAGAATTTAACACCGTACCCCATGAAAGGTGGGTACTTTAGCTAATCTAAAAGATGGTTGATCTGACTTATCTTTATTTCTAGTATTACAATTTTGTCTATCACTAACTTTACTAAAGATTTATTTTTCCTTACATACATAATATTTTCATAAATGAATTCTCATTGTTTCATTTCATTTTTTTTTCTCATTTTGATAAAAACGTTGCCCCACACTAGGAATTTATTCCTGTATCGTGGGTGCGTTTACAAACATATAAACTCACATACACAAACACCAAACTATCTGTAGCTCATACAAATATTTGTTCCGTGCGGGAATCGAACCCGCGACACGCAGCGCAGCAGTCAATCGCTCAACCACTGCGCTAACCGTGCGCCCAATTGGCAAGAAAATGTCACAATATTATTATTTTTAAATAGTTCCAGAGATTCTCGCTGACTTAACTTATAAATGGCTCTGACAGCTCTCTTTTGCAATATAAAATGGATTCAATGTCAGCCGCCCGACCCCACAGCAAAATACCGTATGACATAATGCTGCGAAAGTAACTAAAATAATTTTTATTTGCCAAAATCCGGCTGCTTAAGAAGCGAACTAAAAAGCTGTAAACAAGAAAAATCATGCTGTGCAGCCGAGTTTTTGATTTTTTATTGTTTTTTTCATTTACAACTTTTTAGTTATCATTTCTTTTTTCAAATGACTTTTAAACATATAAGTGGTAGATATTTTTTTATTCATCTCTAAAAACCCTTCATGTTGATACCCCACTCGATGGGTTGGGAAGAAAAAAAAATCCAACCCCCACAATATGACGCCCAAAAGCCGCGATGTTCCTTTTTTTAACGGCACTTATCTAAGAAAACTTGGGCGGTCAAGACCTATCAAAAGATGTCATTATTATAAAAAGCTGTCAAGTAGTTTGAAATATAATTGAGGTAATAAAGAATATTACATACAAACATAGGTACATACAAACATATATACAAACAAACATACTTACCAACATACATGCATACAAGATACGCGCGAAAAACATAACCCTTTTCTTGCAGCCGGGTAAATAGACCAAACGCGCGGTTTCTACTTCCGTTATCTGTCTTATCTTTCTAACAGCATGAGCGGCCAAGCTTAGCCGACCCTCAAGAGTCTCCGCTGCTCCTGCACGACAAAGCGCGACCTTATAGGTACTGCACAGCAGACGGTCTCCAAGTAACAAGAGCGGGGTTGGAAGCTCTTCGTCATCCGCCGTACTCACCAGATCTTGCGCCTACAGACTTCTACTTTTTCCAGAATTTTGAAAACTATTCAATACGCGAGAAGAAGTACAATATTCCTTTGAAGAATTTGTTACCTCCCTCCAGCTGATTTCTTCAAGAAGGGCATCAATAAACTGCCTCTGCGCTGGCAAAGATCCGTCAATTGCATGGGATTACCTTGATTAAAAGAAAAAATATAGAGAAATTACGTTAGTTTATTTCATAAAAAACGGGCATTTCATAGGTAAAGACCTAATATTACTGTCCGAACTGATCAGTCTCATGGTCACCGTTCATTAATTGGTTTTCACACCACCTGCTGGAAATATCAAATCCTCTGGAATCCTTCATTACGCTCGGAATTCAATATATCGCCCATGACATAAGACACGTACTGCTTTATCCCCTCGGTGTATAATCATAAAGTACCTGGGCGACTGAGCTCTGATCGGGTGAAAATAGAGAAAACGACGTTTTTAAAACCGGCTAAGTGCGAGCCGGACTCGCGCACGTAGGGTTCCGTACTTGGTAAATTGCGGTTTACGATTTATGACGTATTAAAAAAAAACTACTTACTAGATCTTGTTCAAACCAATTTCCGGTGGCAGTTTACATGGTAATGTATATCATATATATTTTTTTTGTTTTATCATTCTCATAATTTAGAAGTCTGTAACTTCTGTTTTTCTAAGTCTAACTTGTTGAAGGTGTAAGTAAGTAAATATTTGTTTCTCAGTATACGGTACATTAAGATCTTACATTTAACATTGTTTCACACATACTAACATTGCTGGTGTAGAAATATCAAATAATAGCTAGGTACATGCAAATCAAAACTAGTATCATTATAAGAATATTATACATATTTATGAAATTTTGTATAATGTCGAAAATATAAATCATAATATCAAAAATTAAAACATAATGTCAAAAAAAAATAAAAAAATGTCAGATAAAAATAATCATGTCAAAAAATTAATCAAAATGTCAGAAAATAAATCATCATGTCAAAATATAAAACATAACGTCAAAAAAATAAATACAATGTTATAGAATTCATAATAATGTCAAAATTGGTACTAATACTATACTAATGATGATTGAATTGAGGTAAGGCGTGCGCAAACATTACCTTCATTTAAAAAAATGGTGAAGGAGCATTTCCTTTCTCTGTAACTATTCTTCTCCTTTCTCTGTTCTATATTTGATATTTATTAGTATATTATTTTATTTGTATGTATGTATTTTATGTTATATCTAAGTAATATTATTTAGTATAGTTTTTGTACACTGACAGCCCTATGTCTATCTTCTCTCGTTCAGTCCATCCAAAGGTTGTCTGTAAGAGATTGCCCTGTGCGATAAGACCGCCCATTGTACACTTATCTTTATAAATGTTTTGTCCTGTAATTATTTCAGTGGTGTACAATAAAGTATATAATAAATAATGATTTTAATTAAAATAACAAAATTTATGATTTAAAAATTCATTGACGGAATAAAAACACATGTCCAAGAGCCAAGCAAACATTTTACATTTAAACTTATTAATTGGTAGTATTCTCAGGGCAGGTGGTAATATATTATAAATTTTAATTGTCATGCAACTGGCAACTCTGAGCAGGCACTAGTAATTTCTCGGCATTTTTTTGTTCAGTCTTTCGGAGACTTGTTCATTTAATGTAAATAAATTAGGGTTTTTTTTTACAAACAGACAAACTTAAAAAATATACAGACATGGGAGTGGGAGAATTTTTAAGTCCTTAAAAAATGGCTTGCAATGGTCCAAATACTCTGCTCCACTCATGTCTCTGATACAATTCTTTTGCACTATGAATGCTCTTTCCACATCCACTGAATTTCCCGATATGACTAGGCCGTAACGGAATATCGATGCAACATACCCATGATAAGCATTTAGGACTGTGTTTTTACTGGACACTAGTTTTAACTTGCGAAGAGCATATGTTATCAAGCTTACTGCATACTCTTTCTACATGCTCCTTCCAGTTCAATTTGTTGTTATTGTTGTCGATTACCTTGCCGTAACACAGTCTTTGACTAGCGCGGAAGCTAAAGAATTTTAATCTGTATACCGCCAATTGTTTATCTTTTCTTTATATGGTTCTAACATCAGTAAAGTTTTTGTTTAGTTTTAAGTTCCAATAAAACCGCATCAATTTAGTGAAAAATGTTTACTTAATTAATTTTTTTAGGAATTTATATTAGTTTTGTAAACTTATTACTAGTACTTATTTTGATTAATGTTTAGTCTTGGGTGGTGGTGTATAATGTAACATTTACTTTTGGAAATAAATTCTATTCTATACCTAAAAATAAAGCTGATGGTTCTAGTTGCAGAATTGCATGAATATGCCTATCTTTTTTTTTGTGACAATCCCACCGCACTATTCCCAAACCACTGCAACTCCTGAAAGCCAGAATCAACAGTGGCGACCACCAGAAAAGCGCCGAGGCAATGAAGCTCGACGAAGTCCCGGAGAATGAATTTAACTGTTTTGGATCCCGCAACGAAATTAATCAGTAAAGAATAATGGAGGAGTAAGAAAAATACAAATTTCCACTTCCCTCCATATCAAGCAGGAGACTACAGTGGAAAGTCAATTTCATTCACTGGAGTCAGAAATAAAGTATTTATATTATTGTACATATTAATGTTGTTTATGTCATGATTATTTGTATCAGATCAATGAAATTGTTAAATTCGTTACATATGACATTAGTATTGTTAATTTCGGGGGGGGGGGGGGGGGGGGCATTTTAGCACTTTGAAAGTGTTTTAGAAAAAAATGATATTTGAAATCTCAATATCATTTTTGAAGACCTATCCATAGATACACCACACGTATGGATTTGATGAAAATAAAAATGAGTTTAGTTCTAAGTATGGGGAACCCCCAAAATTGATTATTTCTTTTTTCTATTTTTGTGTGAAAATCTTAATGCGGTTCACAGAATACATCTACTTACCAAGTTTCAACAGCATAGTTCTTATATTATCGGGAAAAAGTGGCTGTGACATACGGACGGACAGACAGACAGACGGTGCCGTTTTTTGCCATTTGGCTACGGAACCCTAAAAATGAAACCTGGCTAGATCGATTTATAACCCCCCGTAACCCCCTGCATACTAAATTGCATGAAAATCGTTGGAGCCGTTGCCGAGATTCAGATTATATATATATATATATACAGGGTGGAATTTTGTAATGCCACCTGAAGGGAACGTCCCTTAAAGGAACGTCCTCACTGAGAGCATTCACGTGTAATGAGCATTCGACGTCGAATATTCGAGTGGTGTGGATGTGGACGTTGAGCCGAGCCTTACAAAGCTTACACGCAAGTGCGAACTTTCGCAACGATTTTCGCGGAAACGGCTCGCATTCGAATGTTCACGCAAATAGTACTCAGATAATGATGTTAAATACAGGTCTGCGGATCCCAAGCCAGGAGCTCATCACTGGGGCCCATTAGCAGCGTGCCACTCCTGGATCCAATCAGAACCGTATCCCACGAAACCGCGGTTCGCGGTAGTGGAAAGCTAGGGATTTGCTCCTTATTGGTAGATACTATTCCTAATACGTAATTCCTACTACGGGTTTAAGGTGGCACAAGGGTTGGCCGGTAATATTATTCGTACGTACCTTAGATTCCTGCGGTAGACTCCTGGGCGTCGATCCATCTCGTGCCGTGAGGTTAGGGATATGAGAATATATATAATAAAGGACAATAAGGGATACACTTACGGCTGTCTAGACCGAAGAATCCGGCCGGCGTCCGGCAGCACGTTTCCCGCAAAAGCACTTCGATGCGCGTGAAAATATACTCTAAACCCACTTAAGGGGCGCCCCACAACGCTGATTGCGAACGGCGGGCGCGATTAACAAGTACAATGGGTGAAACACATCTCGATTAGATATGCTTCGACAAAAAACCGACTTCCGCGCGCTCACGTTATAAACTTTCTCTTTCGACTGTCTAGTGTCAGCTGTCAAAATCGTTGACAGCCCACCGGAACGGTGTTGCAAGTAAAATTCGGGACGAAACAAATGAAATAAATGTGTAGGTATGTATGTTGGAATATTACTGGCTACTTGTAAAGTAGGGAACAGTTCCTTGATATTAAGTGTTTGTGGCCTTCATGGTCAATCTTATTATCGAATGAATGACATTTAACGAGGTCGTATTCGAATGCTCCAAGCTCGCAAGGTAATGTTCGACTCGAACGTTCATAATTTTTCTTAAAGTTAATCATGGGCTCGCTGGGAAGCTTTTGTTGCCCGCCTACGATTGCTTGTTTACATTAGCTCACGAAAGAATGCTCCCAGTGAGGACGCTCCTATATAGGTACTACATAGAAAAATTTACTCAAAGAAACCATGCCTTTATTTTTGAAAAGAAAGAAAACTGCATTCTTTAGATTTTCGTAAATTCGCTTGCGTGTGGCAAGCGAATTTGGGAAAATCTATTAAAAATAAAAATAAAATTCAATTTTATGCGAATTTAAACGAGTTGAGTGTTGAAGTTTAGAATACGATTTATAATATTCACCACAACACGTTATTAAAGGTTACTAGAAATGAATTCGTTAGAAGAATAAATTTGTGTATCCAAGAAAATGGACCCCTTTTTAAAGCAACTAACTAATTAGTTTACCATTTTTTGTTAATAATTAATATAATTTAAGATTTAATTTATCAAGTTTGTTAGAGAGATTTCATCCTTATAATTGACCCTAACGATCGATGCAATAAAAGTACAGGGTACTAATTTTTAAAGATTTTAGTCGGTTCGATTCCCGGGTGTGGCATGCGAATTTTCAAAAATATTTGAATGCAGTTTTCTTTCTTT
Organism: Orthosia cruda; assembly: GCA_964057195.1. Taxonomy (NCBI): domain Eukaryota; kingdom Metazoa; phylum Arthropoda; class Insecta; order Lepidoptera; family Noctuidae; genus Orthosia; species Orthosia cruda. The sequence continues at coordinate 48,117,721 of OZ059825.1, forward strand.
TCAAAAATAAAGGAATGTTTTCTTTGAGTATAATTTTCTATCTACAGTATTAAGAGTACTTTCCCTTCAGGTGGCATTACAAAATTCCATCATGTATAAACAAGAATTGCTCGTTTAAACATTTAAACGAACATCTAATACCGGGAGAGATTCAGATCGATCGATCTAGATTAGATTACATAGTTTATTGTGGGTCAATCATAATAATAATTACCAGCATTTTACCTACTGTCCCTCGCAAAGACTCAGAAGTAGACATAGTTTTCTTAAATCGGCAGTTCCCCTACCAAGAAACCCGGCCGACGCCCGCTGATAACTGTGGCAGGATACTTTTCCCCCACACACTCACTATTTATCCTATAGCGAGCATCTTCCCGCATAGTCTAACCTTCTGTAGTCCACTTGGAAGTCCCTGCACCGCCTCAGAACCCAAGGAGGTTAGGCGTAACTCAAACTTCGCAAAGTGGGTCTACCTTGACGGAATTAAAGCAGGCAGCGAATTTGTAGCCGAGTCGCAAACTAAGCCTACTACCACAGATAATATAATAATACAGTAGTCACACGAAGAAGAAGAAGACTGTCGCACTGCGGGGCAAAAGCCTCTTTTCATACAGAAAAGGCGCGAGCATTAATCGCCACGCTTGCTCTGACAGGTTGGCGATTTCAAACAGAGTTACTATTTCTATACCTACTATATCTTTGATTTGCTGGATATGTCTCCGTCCCGGATAATAGAATAACTACTACATCGGCAAAATTAACGAAATAAAATTATGAGAAAACCCAATTTTCAACACACTTGCTCATTAAGTGGCTCTAATTTCACCGCAATTAGGCACATATTGACACCTATTATAAAACTGTGACTTTTTAATTGCTATTATTCACAAGTGAGTTATAGTTTTTTTAATTTATTGGTTGAGTTGCTTTGTTCTTAAAAAAAGTTTCGATACAAAAAAGATCGTGCTCAAATAGTTCAAATGCAACACATTTCATGCGACTTCGTATTTAAATAGATAATTTCAACTTCACGTACAAGTTGAAATTATCTATTTAATAAATAAAACTTTCACTGAAATATAACTTTTGTTAATGTCTGTAATAAAGAAAAATTGAAATTCCCCATTTTGTACGTGGCTAAAACGCTATCCGCGAAAAGCCAAAAAAAAAGAAAACTCATTCTTTTTAGTCTATGGCCGATCGCCATTGTTAGATGCCTGCGCATAGGAAAACTGTTAATTTTGCCCGCCATTGAGCAAATTTTTCACAACTCGTTTTCACTGTAGGAAATGATTTTTTTGTATTATTTTCTTCACAAGTGTGTTGAAAAACGTCGTATGATACACGTGGGTATTGATGATTACCGTCCTCGGCTCTCTTAAGACCCTCACCTAACGGCTCGGGTCTCAATGGCGCCTCAGCGGTAATCACCAACATTACACACTTGTACCATATTGTACTATTATGAAACTGTTGCGTAATGAGGGGTATTAAAACATGAGTGTGTGTTTAAAATCCGAGCCATAGGCGAGGTTTTTAATAGTTTTCACACGAATGTTTTAATACCTAGTTATGTGCAGTTTCATACACTACTTTATTTACACTCATAAATTGGGATTGAACCTACTAAACACCTCTTTTTGCATTTTCCATGACATAAAATCGTGATAGCATTTGTCATATACTTTTCTCGACTTTGCTGGTAATAAATTAAGAGTAATTTCCTTCGCCGCATCAAAAATATCGGGCGGTGTAAAATTTTCTTCTCATTCACTGATATCAGACATTTTTAAACAATAATTTAAATAACTCATGAAATTCAGTACAGCAAAATTTGCAAAACGTATGAATGGCGCCAAAACCCAGCACATCACCGCATTAACCGCGCATGCGCTAAGGCTTAGCACGCACTGAGATCTTTATACGCGCGATTTTTTCCGTCCATTCTGCGACCTATGGAATTGTATAAAGTTGTTCGCATTGCGGTAAAGAAATCGTGCGGAAATAATACCGCAAGAAAGCCGTGTTTTGCCACAGAATCCACCGCACCACGGCGCGAATTTTATTCGCCCGAATATTTTGAGTTCTATGAACAGGTAGAAGGAAACAAAATTGGCGCGAATAAAATCGCAGTGCGTGCTAAGTCTAAAGCGGGCATTGTCATAGACAATTTAAAATTGGAATCAAATCTTTTTGAAATAGGTACTATAAAATGGCATTACAAAAAAAATATTGATGGAAACTTCTCAGTGATTAACTTCTTGGATTTGTCCTGTATCGTAATAGAAAAAAATTGTTTTATAGCATTATTTTGTTAGAGAAATAGTGTTATAATAAGATTCTATTTTTAAATTTCGGTATTGTGTTTATAAAGTATGCCAATATAAACTCGTTGTGAATTTTATAATTCGAATATTACGATATGAGAGTAGATAATAGTATATTATGCAACTAGTGAATAAAAGACGGATTTAATGCGAGGGCCGTAGATGAATCACAAGTAAGTGAAGGATTCTGACGACTGAATCACGACCGTAGGGAGTGATTCATGATGATTGAATCACGAGCATAGCGAGTGATTCAAGTGTTAGAATCATGAGCGACGCGAGTGATTCATGGCCCTCGATATAAATCCGTTTTATTCAAGAGTTGCATACTATATTTTATACCATGACTACGAGAAAAAGAAAGATTGAAGCGGCACAAGGAATAATAATAAATAAATGGGTTTATTACCTTCAAAATTTACAAAAAAATGTGAAACCCTGACCCATGAGCTAGGTAACAGCACTTCTGTTTCAATCTCTATCACTATCTCTAACTCTATCTCTGTCTCTAACTATATCTCTAACTCTGTCTCTAACTCTATCTCATACTCTATCTCTAACTCTATCTCTAACTCTATCTCTATCTCTACCTCTAACTCTATCTCTACCTCTATCTCTATCTCTAACTCTATCTCTATCTCTAACTCTAACTCTAACTCTAACTCTATCTCTACCTCTATCTCTAACTCTATCTCTACCTCTATCTCTAACATTATCTCTAACTCTATCTTTAACTCTATCTCTAACTCTACCTCTAACTCTACCTCTAACTCTACCTCTAACTCTACCTCTAACTCTACCTCTAACTCTACCTCTAACTCTAACTATCTCTAACTCTACCTCTATCTCTAACTCTATTTCTACCTGTATCTCTAACTCTATCTCTAACTCTCCCTATCTCTATCTAAGTTTGCATCGAATATTTTATGCGTAAGGAGGTTGTACAGCATTGAATATTATATTGGTGTGTTCTAAATTCAAACACCAAAACAGTGATTAAAAGTGCTTTTTATTCACTGTTTTCCGTGAATAAAATAAGCTTTTTAGAAGAGCTTTTTAGAAGGGGAATGGTATAAAAGTATTTTTTTACCAAAGGCTGTGTCCCATCTCTAATATTAGTTCCATGGACTCTCACATTAATTCACGTTGCTATCGTTACACGAGGATATATATTCGCGAGCTGGCTGACCACCTGATCCTCCGACTGCACAGCATGATTTTCAACTTGTTTACATCTTTTTAGTTCGCAGTCGGGTTTTTGATTTTTAAATTAACTTTTTTTATTTTTCTTTGTGCTTTTCGTTTGGGGGGAAGGGTTTGCCATAAGCGCCACGCTTGGCTGTCGGTTTGGCGATCGCAGTTCGTTCTTAAAGTGCACAGAGAACGCTGCGGCCTCTTACGACAACCACGGTAGGATGATAGCGGTAATAGACGTCAGATTCCAAGTAGGTCAGATTCCATGTACGTCATTTTCCAGCTAGGACATTTTCCAACTAGGTCAGATTTTGAGTTTCTGGTACACTTACTTACATTATATTCATCGCCAAATGTCTGCGAGATTTATTTTGTGGCACGGACTCTATAGTCTAGAAATGATGACACTAAATGTATGTAAACTCCAAATAATGATTTAAAAATAAAATATGCAGAGGTACATAAGCCTGAAAATCTAGAGTGTTGACAGAAAACTTAATAACTCAATGTAAATTTTAAATGAAGAGTGCAAAAACGGGCACATAACTGAATCCGAATTTTTAAGAAGAGCATCCAAATTAGGTTGCAGGAGAAAATACAGAACAGGATACGGGAGTCAGTTCTGAGCCATATTGCGTAAGTGAATACGGCAACGCAAAGCTTTTGACCGCTATCAATTCACCAATCACACAGACGGAAATCGACATCGCGTCATTCATCTCACATGTGATTGGTCGATTTGATGGCGCTAAAACCCTTCGCCTTGCCGAATTCACTTGCGCAATTCTGCTGCTGTTAGCGAATCAGAAAGTGATTCAACTTTATCTTCAATTGCAAGCCAAAGTATCGTATCTTTAAGCTCAGATTCGGAGCACAACATTTCAAGCATAGAAGAAATGCTACTGTCCTAATCTGACCTAGGTACTTGGAATCTGAGCTCCATCGCCGAATATAAATGCTACTGTAAGAGCAGTCTTTTTTGTGGTTTCGAAATATAGTAATATGAAAATAAATTACTACGAATAAAAATATTTCTTATTTACAGGGCTGTAATATCTTGTCAGAAAATTATGATACTGACTGTATTGTGCATTACCAACTCAAAATCTGACCTAGTTGGAAAATGTCCTAGCTGGAAAATGACGTACATGGTATCTGACCTACTTGGAATCTGACGTCCATAGCCGCTATGGGATGGTGAGATTCTTTACGTCCGACACCATACGGAACCATATTGAAACATAGCAGGTATCAATAGTATGGCAGACGTTATTCAACGTTAGTTAGTGTTCTTATATATTATGTATACAGGTAGGCTTTTACAAGGTATGCTCCTCTATCTTTTATCAGTAGATAAATCCTCCTCTATCTTTTATCATAGGATCGAAATCATAAATAAAGAAATTTGAAATAAAACAACATTTTATTGTTTTTCTTTATTAATTCCAGAAATTACTACACATGTATTCACCGACCTAGATTGCCTTCGCATCTGAAGTTTGCGTTGACGAGATTGTATCGACGCGTTATCTCTACGTGCATGCGGCGTTTACGTCGCGTTAGCACAGCGTATACCTTAAGTTTGAAGAACGCCCACGCCAGATGCAACGGGAACCTAACGGTCCTATTATTTATGTATATGATAGTAAAGTAGATATTTAATTGATTACTTATAAAGTGAATCTTGTCTACACAATTGTCGCAATGATAATATAAAAGGGATCTCTTTTGCTATGTTCAACCAGAATGTATAAAATATAATAGTGCTATAAAAACAACAAGTCCATAGCCCCACCGAATAAATATCCTTGAGCAAATCACTGGTTTTTATTTGTTAAATAAACATTATTACATAATGGATTGACCTGGCCTTGCCTTAAACCCTAAACATGTTTTTTAACTTAAAAAAAACAAATAAATAGTAATTGATTTTTATACAAATTAACGGTGTTCGGTCAGCTATTTCATAAACACAGAATACGCGTTAAACATAATAATAACAATTACGTTGGACTACCGCCTTCTAATATTAAATTTTATTTCATTCAATTTAAAACTTCATTTAACTACATGTCAGCCATACAGCGTGACACACGGTATTATGCAAGTAAAGAAGAATACGTGTACTTCTCACAATTATACCAGAGTCATGTTCAGCAACCATATGTTGTTGGTTGCTTGTCAGCATGTTACATACCCTCAAGAGTACCGAGTTGCGACACCTGAATCAGATGCTACGCCATTGTGTCTGCTAATTATGGCAGCTGAACGATCAGACTGATTTTTCAAGGCAGCAAAGGTTTTATTCAAAACAAATATAGCTTTCACATATTTTCTATGAAAACCTGTCAAACAGTCATTTTTATTTAACAGACAAAAGCTATATATAGGTATGGATAATAAAATCAGTCCTAAATCTTTTCCCATGCAGTGTCATCATGCTAGGTGCTGATAAATTATAATCCTCCTTCATTCGATGGGGTCATCGAAATGTAAAAATTTCACATCAATAATCAAAAAAAATATGAATGGCTAACGCTAATAAGCAAGTAGGTACTATATTAAAATAGTGTTTAGCTACAGAACAGCGGACGCGAATCTTTATAAGTATTCGGTGCCACTAAACACAATAAAATGCAATTATTATTAAGGGACAAACATGGGATAAAACTGTAGACATTACCTATAGATTACTATCACAGACATAAATTTAACTAGATGAAACTCAAGTCCGAAAAACAAGAGCGCCACTTTTTCACACACAATTTAAGAACAAATTTACTTACCGATGAAAGAAAATGTTTCCATTGTCCCGGCCTTAGTGTTTTAACAGCTCGGTGACGATAAACCTAAATGAAAGAGCTCAAAGTAAGAGCATCACTTACACTCGCTTCTTTGACACACGAAGTACATACATTTGCTTCATCTAGTTTGATTTATGTCTATGATTACTATTATTACCACATTGAACACAGAATTAAGTACCTATAGTATACACATTTATGCCCCAGTTTCTCGAAAAGAAATTAAGGCAAAACTAAAAACAAACGGGTTAGGCCGGTTACAGTGCTCGACCGACCGTCAGTGCGTACCTTCCGTCCTGACCGTGCGCAACCAACCGTCAGTTTGTATCATTCAGTGCTCTCCTGACCAACAAACTGACCGGACTAGTACACACTGTAGGTACGCATCCGTACTGTCGTTCCACCGATCGGTGCAGCACTGAACGCGTTCATTTGTTTCCAAAGCGCGTCGATAGACGCAGGCATGCGGACGCGCTCGAGCGGCGGTTCTCGTACACAGTGCGTAGCAAAATACGCGTGCATACGGTCAGTCCAGCACTGTAACTATTTATGACTGACGTATAGTTCTCGCCAAACTTCTTGGCCGCCCTGAAGTTGGCCACAATGGCTGCGCAGTAGTAAAAACAGCACCGTTTCGTTCCTTGCGCATCGGAAAGCCAAATTCAGGGCGGCACAGAAGTTTGATGAGCACTATACGCACCGACGGTCGTTTGAGCACTGTAACCGACCTTAGTGTGGGGCCTCATTAGTGCGTTGCGTCGTTGTAGCGTCAACGGTGCGTCGTTTTACATATATTTTTAGTGGCACGCCACAATTATGCGTTGTGTCGTCGACGTATTAACATAACGACGGACGAGAGACGAAGCGGGGGGCGGGTGTTGCGCTGCGCTGTCGGCACTCCGGTGCGACGACGGACGGTGTTTGTTCCGACCCAATGTAGTATCTGAAATCCGCATTGAGACCCTGCTCTACGACGTCGTACGTCGTCGCAACGCAGGTGTGGCATAAAATGCGTTGATCTTGTGCGACGATGCAACGCAACGCACTTTTGAAGCCTTACGATGGGTGACTAGTGACGAGTTCAAAGCTATGAACCGTGGTTGTGTATTAATTTTTAATAGCCAATGACAGCGCGCGCTTCCCAATATATCACGTCAATTTTGCTATAATTTTCATTCCAGAAATTGGGCCCTATTAGTTCTTATTATAATAATAAACACCGATACTAACTGTTTGAATTAGGGTTGTAACGGATCTTCGCCTCACCATCCGCAAGTGCGTAACTTTTGTAAGAAATCCTACCTCCGCATCATCTTCGCAATTCTTTAGCGGAATTGTTACGTATGTCTACTAAGCGAAGGTCTAACTAAGAAATCACCTGGCAGGTGAAATAGCCGAAAAACATTTTTGAGAAAATTACTTTGACTGACTTTGGCTTAATTTGTTTTACTACCTACACCGCCGATACTGGTCAAGAGTTCAAGCTCTGCACGCCCGCTTCCACATCCGCCTACGCTAATTGGCTTCCGTTACATCCCTAGTTTGAATTTATATCTATGGATATTATTTCAGAAAAATCGCTGCTACTAAGAACGGCAGTTTCCGTCACAAAAGTTTTCCGCTCTGATACCAGGCCTAAGCTTTCTGAAGCGTATGGCATTGAGCGTTGTTTCAGTATTCCATTTACTACTGCCTTGCCTAAAGCGGAAAACTGACATGACACGAACTGTGCAAACATTCATGTATATTGAGTAAATATTATCAGAATAGACACAAAAATCTTTTTTTATTTATTTTATATCCAGATTATATTTATGTTTACATCTATGGTAGTAATTATAATGATTATGATATTGTAATAAACACCAAGAAAGTCTGAAAACAACTATTGCTTTTTATTTGATTTACGGCTATCAAATATATTTAGTAAGTGTTGTAATAATATGATGATTCAATGTAACCCTAGACAATTATGTTTTAAATCCAGATTATATTTACGTTTACATCTATGGTGGTAAAGAGTGATAATAATGATGATTATATTGTAATAAACACCAAGCATGAATTCAGACTATTGAAAATATTAGTTTTTTTATAAGTATTATAATAATATGCAGCTGGGTTAAATCTTCGTCAAAAATCAATAACGAGTGTTATTGATTTTTGACGAAGATTTTCTATCTGTACCTAGACATTTATGTTTTAAATCCAGATTATATTTACATTTACATCTATGCTCATCATATTCTAATAAAAATCAATAATGTCTGAAAATCGTCTATGGATTCAGACTATTGAAAAATTTATTAAGTATATATCATACTAAATTGCTGTTTCTTTCTATACCTGGACATTTATGATTTCAATCCAGATTATATTTAGGTTTACAACTATGGTTATAATGATGCTCATATTGTAATAAACACCAAGAAAATCTGAAAAACATCCATAGAATAAGACTATTGAATATATAATAATATGCTGATTCTATCTTTACCAAGCCATTTTTGTTTTATATTCAGATTACATTTACGTTTACATCTATATATTATTTAATGGGTATTATCGTAATAAAAACAGAGATTAACTGTACTTAAACATTTACAGGATTAGGGTATATATGGGTAATTATTATTATAATAGACACTGAAAAATGTAGTCATTCAGGGGAAAATATATAAATATATTTCTCAATATATATTTTAATAAATAGTAAAGATTAAAAAATATGAATAGAAGTCTCAAGAAGTTATATTTATAAAAGTTAAGAGTAAAATCTTCGTCACATATCAATAAACTGCTGGGTATTACGTGAAAGGCCGCTCCGTGGCATTTTATTAGTTCTTGTCGATTTGCGCAGGATGCCACAGAGGTATTACCCTAGCACTCTCATTTTAAAACTTCATTGATATCGGATGAGTACAAATAATCATCATTATTAGAAGTAGAACACAGAATTAAATACAATTACATTTAAATCCACCGTCAATCAATTTTTACATATTAAAATCCATTTAAATAAATTTATTCCGTATCCATTATATTCTACACAATGACATTGAAGTGCCATTTAATGGCCTAAGTAATTGAAATAACATGCTTTTGAATAACTGCAGGAATCTACAATTTATAGATCATTAAACAAATATTATGATAACTCGCTTACTTATGCGATTATTACATTCCTAAAAATTTACTGATTCTACATACTTTATTATACTGATTACTTAAATCTTTTAAATTATTTTTACTACAACATTAAGAGTGAAAACATTCCGAAAAAAGAATTCTACATTGTGTGTTGAATATTACAGTAGAGACCCGAACATCCAAACAAGTTATTGACATAGATCATCTAACCTTTCCTTGCAAATCATTATAATTTTATGCTCGATAAATACTTATTTCTTTATGAGTGGGGTATGTATGTTGCCAGTATGTTTATTCGAATGATTTGAGTAAAAGTCTACAAATTTTTAAGCTTATATTATATTTGGACTTAAAAATCTGGATAGTCGCCATTTGACAGATCCATTTGATCGATAGTCCGGATAGTTGGGTTTCTACTGTACAATATTTCGCATTCCTATTATCTGCATGAATATATAAAAAATTGAGAGACCATTTGAAACTATGAGCCCTAACTGCAAGATGTAATAGAACACCGTAAACTATAAAGCGAAGCTACTAGTATGAGCCGAATATAATGGCTTATGATACGATTCACTCCTCTTCCTGTGCCGGCCCGTTGCTGTTTTCCTGGGGCTGCGGTACACTGCTTGTCCTGAAATTATTATGGAAAATATTATTTAAATAACTGCACAGGTCCTGCCATGCAAGTGTCACTCTCAAGTAGTATTCAAATGACTGTCTTAACCTTAACCAGTGCAGTAAAATCACTGTGTTAAACAAGCGGGACCAGTGCTGCCAACTTAGCGCTTTCAGCGCCAGATCTAGCGCTTTTTTTGTTAAATAGTGCGTCCTAGCGCTAAATATAGCGTTTTTTGAAACTGAACTTTCTTTAGAAAATAGTAACTGCGCAAACTATTAACTTCCCAACGACGTGTTGAAATATAAATTCAAGTCCAAAACTGATCAGGCCAACCTTATTTCGGCGGCAGAAGCAATTGTAGTAGAATCAGACGATGATGAATTAATTTAATCCTTTTAATTTATAAAATAATTACGTTAACACGTTACTACTTTATTTAATTATTACTAAACAAGTACTATACCGTAACCTGGTCCTACTTTGCACCAAAATTTGCTCCAACTTTTTTTTTTAATCCACATCTTTTTAAATCTTGCCTAAATCAGTAATGTGATATATTGTGTATTATAATAGTACTATTAAAGTTTAACCTGACATTAAATACACTATTGTATTTAGTGACCAAGTATTTTTTTTTTTTAATTTCTTTTGGAGCAAAGTAGTTCTTATGCAGGGGGTAACTTTGCACCGTAATTTCTCTTCACAGGTTTGTCATTTATTTTTCAATGGAGCATAGTTTTGTTTAGTCATTTTTACTTTGCTCCGATAGTACAGGGTAATAAAAAATTAGATGTGTTATAAAATCACCTTTATTTATGATGCAAATCACCTTTATTTATGATGCAGATGCAAATAGATTTTACTCACTTTTAAAATTTTGACCTCGAAGAGCGATGTGTTTCGACCACACACAGAAAAAAATAATGGCTGACTTTGACATCTGTCAACTATGGTGTTGCTAGATTAAGAACAATATTTTCAGATAAAAATATTGGATTCTACTAAATAGTAAAGTATCAGTGCGCAAAATCAGATTTAATATTTTTTCGGAAGTGGAGCATTTTTACCACCTTAGGAGCAAAGTAGGACCAGATTACGGTAATGTATGTCACTCTTTTATATGAAATATTTTGAATAGATAAAATAAAATAAATGCATTTATACATTTCTAGTCTCAAATTAATGGGCGTTTTGTTTGAATTTGGTTCCGAATTTGACTGATTTTCGGAGCGATTTTTTGACAGCAACCATTTAGCGCGATCTAGCGCTTTTTTAAAGAGCTAACAGCGCGTTTATGCTGAAACGAATTGGCAGCACTGAGCGGGATCTATCAGTCTAAATCAAAATAACAAAGAGAAAAAAATATGTTTATATGTTTGTAAACGGTAATCTCAAAAAGTCCTGATCCGATTAACAAAATTCTTTCACTGGAAGAAAGTTACATTGCATTCTATCAGGAACATAGAGTCATAGGTCCTATTTTATGGCGATATTATAATTATGCCGTTTATTTTATTTTCTAAACATGTTATTCACATTTTGAAATATTTCATTATATATTCTTTACTAGCCTCTGCCAGCGACTTCGCCTGCATGAAAATTGTTTTATCATCTCAAGGGAACATACCGGGATGAAAAGTAGCCATGTGCTATTCCAGACTATTATCTATCACTGTGCCAAATATCATCCAGATCCGTTCAGCCATTCTGGCGTGATTATGTAACAAACATACATCCATCCATCCAAACTTTCGCATTTATAATATTACTAGCTGTCCCACGCGGCTTCGCTCAACTGGCTACCTACCTACCCTACCATACCTACCCTACATACATGAATGTTGCGTAACTTTAACCGCTTACGCAGCGCACACAACGGAAGCTCTCAAAAAGGAATAATTTTGCCCGTTTTTGCAACATTTTTCATGAATGCTCCGCTCCTATTGGTCGTAGCGTAATGTTATATAGCCTATAACCTTCCTCGATAAATGGACTATCCAACACAAAAAGATGTTTTTTAATTCCAACCATTAGTTCCTGAGATTAGCGCGTTCAAACAAACAAACAAACAAACTCTTCAGCTTTATATTATTAGTATAGATTAAGAAATAAGATAAGATTACTAGTGTGATTTACATACCTGTTCATATTAATAAACCTCGCGACAGACGTGTACTGCGTGGGGTCGTAGTCGGGCGAGAGGGCGGCGCGCTCGCGCATGTAGTTGCGCATATACTCGCGGAATGCCGTGCGCATGGTGGTGGTGTCCTGTGGCTGCGCCTGCGCCGCGGCCGGCCGCTCTACAGTAGCCTCGCGCAAAGTATCTGCCAATATACATGAGCTGGATTATAATGATTTTTAAACCGGTATTTACCTATAAATAGCCTGAAAACCTTTCAAACTAGTCATTAAAAATAGAAAATTTTTAAACAAGGAGTATTTTGGTGACAACCTTAAATAGCTTTTGATTCTGATCTTGAGGTTCTATGTTAAGGGATTTGGTTTCCGCACTTAGTCCTTCAGGTGGACCATTGTGCGTGGCATCTTGAGGTTGCACGACTTGTAATCTGTTGTCTCGACACGCGTTGGTTTGTACAAACACTTTTATATGTCGATCATATTTTTAAAACTAGTTGAGGTCGGCGTTTCCTATCTAACTACTCTGAGAAGAAAGGTCGAAACAAACTCGGACGTCACTGTCTCTTTTAAAGTCCAGACAAAATCTTGGTTACATATTGTGAAGAACATGTGGATTGGTGTCTGAAATGGTATTTTGAGAAAAGAACCAGATAGATTGGTTGGACCGTGTAGCTCAACTCAGAATTTAAGGAGCTCAACAGTTCAACCAACAATACCAAAGAAAGGGCATTCGGGTAGGCCGCATAAATTACTCAAACTGTCAGACCATGATTTAAACTACCTGAGAAAAGTAAAATAAAAAAAAAGAATGATTCAAATAGCCTTCACATTCACAAAAATAAAATAAAATAATATATTTTTTTAAAGTAAATATTTAATATTGCAAAACACGAAAATAATATATTGGAGGAGCTCAATCTCAAGCCTGTTTGTCCTCAACGTAATATTTAACGGTATAAAACGCTTTCTACTACTGTCACACATCTAGACTCTCAAACTTCAACAGCAACACTTCAATGTACAGTTTTAATTTAAATTGTAAAACCAAATCCTTAGGGCTTTTTCAATTGATGAATAACAATGGCGGCTTGACATTTATGGAAACGACCGTATTTAAACATCAATTAAAAGTTATCTGACTTTTGAAAAATTTGATCTTACACTATTAATTCTGCAGCCTAGTATATAATTCTCATATATAATAAAATAAAAGCTACTTTAATTAGCTTGTAGCTCACCTTCCATGAGTCCGCTGAGGGTAGTCGGTGGTCGAGTCTGGCGCAGACAGCGGCGCTTGCGCGACGGCATGCCCGAGATGTAGGCATCGCTGTAGGGCTCCTGCGGCTCCACACTCTGGCTCTGTTGGTCACGAGTGAACACTGGCACCCACTCCTCACCCCAGTGCTGCAGAATCATCAGCGGAGGGACCTGCATAGCGCCCGGTACAACCAAACATTAAGCAGTGCATGTGCAACGCGAACTAATACAAATGTGCCAATATCTCCTTCGTTACTACACTATTACGCTAACTATTATACTTTTTCGCTTTCACGTTTCCTCATCTACTGATTACGTAAACACGATATAACAGCTCCAAGTTCTTCCGACTTGAAGTAGGTGCTAGTTATTTATTCGGAACAATTTAAATACAGTTGGAATTTAAAATTCTAATTCGGTGATTTGAACATACGTTATTACTATCTAGTTATGTTTTATGTGTACGGTTTTCGGTTGTTGGGTTTCTGTGTGATCATGAATTAGTACTTACGAATCGCATGTTTTGGTCAGACGTGTTGCGTGTGGGAGTCGCAGGCTCACTCCGCTCCTTCGGAGCCCTAAATAATGACCTCAAATTAATTATATGTCCAGCGAAACAAGGTTGGCACTACAAACTTATCAATATCAAGCCACCCCTATTGAGAACTAACTTTTAATCAGCCATTAGTTTAGTTGATTTTTAGGAGACACGGCCTATTTAGATGCATAAAGTAATTTAGTCTAATAATGGGCACATAAAATGGGGTCAGAGTTTGAGTGAAATTGCTTACAAAGGTGGATATATAATCATATGAATGAATGATCAGTAAGCCTTCGGTAAGCATATAAAGAATTTCGCAAAAAGGAGAAAATCTTGCATCAAAGCCTTTCGAGACTTAATTAGAAAACGGCAATGATCGCCCATAGAGAATTGTAGTACTAAGCTATCGGCTGATTAAAATCTTTAGTCTGAGGGGTACCTTAAAACTCACATAACACGACTGGGGGAAGTAACGGGCGATTGCGGGGCGGTGTTGGAGGAAATGGTGCGCGGCGTGCGGGTGATGACGGGGACGGGCGTGGCAGCCAGTGACGTAGTGGCCTGGGCGGCCGGGGCGGCGGGCGGCGCGCTCTTCTCCGGGGCGGACCCAGCGCTCTCGCTCACAACAGCGGCAGTGGCCGGCGCCGACTCGATCGCTGGCTCTTCGGCCGCTGGTTGAGGCGTGGGCGACACTTCCATCGGAGTCGGATGCTCCTCCTCCTCATCGTCGTCTTCAATTGTGATCGGCTGAAATATCACCCACGGTAAACGTCTAACACTTTGGCGGCTGTGAAGTGTGCAGTACCACAGATACAGATGCCTCATCCCATACAAAGAAACCGTGCCACGTAACTAGCGTTTTCCATCTGATTATATCAATTATTTTTTGTAAATCGTTCGCGTTCGGTTCCGTTCCACGGCGATAGACCACCATCTAATAATCAATCGATATCGATAGATAAATCATATAATCAGTACAGTTCTTTGTATGGGATGACAACCCACGGCAGTACCCTACATGATTTTGTTACTGCACAGCAACTCGCCTCGTATTTAGAAATCAAGATTACATCAGCCTGTAACCGGTTTCTTTTTCAAGTACATTATTTATTGCATCTTAAGAAAAGCTTACCGATGAGATTGAAAATCCTCGCCGGCGTACCAGATGCTGCTGAATGTGGGCGCAATGTGAACCCAAAGTGTTGATGATGGCGTTCAGATTTTCATTGGCAAGAACGAGAACCACTCCTTGAATGGATTCATCGAAGTAACGGATCCTCATATCCTGTTGAAACGACATTCACATTTTATCCATTTCGAAAACTTATATTCTTAGTGGTATTATCGATATCGATTTAACTAAATAAAAACAATAATGTTCAGAAATATGTTGTACTTGTCTACCCCCGTACCATGACGTGTCAACACTGTCATGGTGCGACTGGGAAAAAGGGAGAGATGTATACAAGTCATATACACCTGTCCCTTACGCACACTCGAAATAACCTTGCTTTAAGAGCTTATGGTTACCCCCTGGAGGGCTATTTGCTGAATTTAAGAAACATCTTAATGGCTACAAATTACTAATCAAATTTACAAAGAAAAATGTATGACCTCCTGAATCATCATTAGATATCGGATTATAAACACTATCAAAATCCAAAGATATGCACTCAAAAAGAGTGAATTCATTAGAATTCATGTTTATTGTCACAATATATTTAATTATCACTTGTAATTTCTGTCAAAGAAATATTTTTCTAGATTTTCTAGAGCAAATTTGTGACATTTGTTACTTTATATTAATTTGTAGGCTAAAAATGACCTCTACGTCTACTGCCATTATTAAAAAGAACATGAAATATGGTGGCAATTCTGCAGAAAAAGATCTGCCCAGCCTGGGTTTTTATATAGAACAGCAATTATACATTGTACATAATACAACACCGCTGACACTGAAATAAAGCACTATCAAAGAAAAAGTACTTAAATATGCAATAACGCTATAAAATTATGGTTATATGCATTTGTATATTCAAACATGCAAATGCATATAATCCGATGTCTAATCATCATCATCCAATCTTTTACTAGCAATATAATTATGATGTAAGCATACGGATCAAAAGTGGAAGTAAAATTCGAAAAAATCATACCAAGAAAGTCCTGTAAAGCTGTCGCAATCCGTCGAGTCCTTCAATGCACAAGTGTGAAATCAGTGTGCAGAAATCAGTATACAGCCGTGAGAAGATGGCGTAGAATCGGGCTGCGTACATGTCTCCCATTGATTCCGACATGACGGCCCCAATCAACGCAGGCAGGCGAGCTCGGAACAGCGAGCGGATCGAACAGTAGATATCGAACTCGTCGCGCATTGGCGTGATGTTGTCCTGTGTATGTTTTAATATGTTATTACAATAAGTTCGTTGATGTGACGACTTAGAGGCGTTTATGACGGATTGGTCGGCAAAGGCAACACATCACATCGGTAACAGTGAAAGGCCCAGCCATTGAGGAGACTATAAAAAAAACCGGCCAAATGCGAGTCAGACTCGCGCACGAAGTGTTCCGTACTATGATCGCAAAAAACGCCAAAAAAAACATGTTTGCTGTATGGGAGCCCCCACTTAAATATATATTTTATTCTGTGTTTAGTATTTTTTGTTATAGCGGAAACAGAAATACATCATCTGTGAAAATTGCAACTAGCTATCATGGTTCATGAGATACAGCCTGGTGACAGACAGACAGTGGAGGCTTAGTAATAGGGTCCCGTTTTTACCTTTTGGGTATGGAACCCTAAAAAGCATTATTATTACCAGGCTTATCCACATCAATCCAAAGTTCCCTACTCTCCACTAGTCTATATCCAGGGCTATTTGAGACCAGTCTTTATCAAAGGAGTCCACAACCTATCTCTCATCCTCATCTCTTGCTGGGCTGGTTGCGGTTTCGCTTGCCGTGTAAAAGACCCATTGGGTTTGTGATAGAGTATTTTAATTTGTAATTACCTATTGGTGGAATTGGTTTAGCCCCATTCCATTTTAATCATACAAATTGGTATGTGTTTAATTTACATTTTAGTTTTGAATTCAGTGTTTGAGGGTTGTTTTCAGTGAACGTAGGTTATATAGAACAAATAAAATTTCAAAATTTAATAAACCCCCCGACACATTTATCTTGCGAAAACATCCCGATACAAACAGTAAAACGCCCATAACTTTTGAACGGCTGTACCGATTTTGTTCAAACATAGCTAAGAACACTCTCGACACAATCAACTTTCCAACAAAACAAACTAAATCAAAATCGGTTCATCCGTTGAGGCGCTATGATGCCACAGACAGACACGCAGATACACAGCAACACACGTCAAACTTATAACACCCCTCTTTTTCCGTCGGGGGTTAAAAAGCAGCATTTTAATTAAAGAACAGATAGTTAATTACATTATGATTTTTAATTTCGTAGTCTAAACTGACAGCTGCCAATGAACTTATTTTTTTTTAATTTTACTTATTGGTGTAAATAAATATTTAAACCCTTCATATTTAACAATATTAATACACAAACACTAACACACAGTAAAAGTTTATGTACTATAGTACAAAAACTTTTATTATAATTAATAAGAAATCAACAATAAAATAAATGCGATCGATAGACTGAAGTCCGACAAACATTAGTCGAAATTAAATAAGGGCAGCTAGTTAATTTTTTTGGCGTGTAATAGTTCCATTTTCGATCTACTTCGATTTTAGATCAATTTCGATCACTCAGGACACGACACTATTTTTATGTAACGATAAAGTGCCAACCCTCCAAAAGGCAGTTTAGCCTATGATAAGAAAAATCATAGAAAATCATTAATCTATCTTTTTTAGTTCTTATTCCAAACTGAATTTAGAAACGTGACGCATAATTGGCTGTCTTGTTTTTGGCCCAAAAGATGTAATCAAAACTCAGTGCATAAAATCTCTAATTTACTATGAAGAAAGAACAACGACAAAAGAGGGATGTGAAGAGAGGATTTATTTATTTATTTTAATGTAAACGTACCATTTCATTAATAAAATCGGTGAACTCATGGACGAAGAAGTCAGTGACTCCTACAATGTTGTTCTCAGTATGGGGATCAGCGTGTGCGCGCGTGGTCAAGTTCTGTATGTAGTTGCGTAGCAGAACGCGTAGTTGCATGAACTCGTGCGGGATCAGCACAGCCTCGCCGTTCATCGATTGCAGAGGTTCCGGGATGAACAAGTGACGTGCCTGTGAATCATTGCACTTGTAGTGACCTAGCCAACCATTTCCGACCATCATAATATCAGGGGAGAGAAGGATGCCTTCCTTCTGTCCCCTGATATTATGATGGTGATGATCAACATGTAAATCAAAATTCAAATATAGGATCTATATACCTTACTAGCCATTGGAAATTGAGGTAATTTATGTAAACAAAGAAATGTCTAGATAGTAAATGCGCAGCCAATGGTGTAATTGTAGATTGTTGCGTCGAGCGCAAAGTGAGTTATTATTGCACGAATGTTATGTTGGTGCCCGAGCGCATGCGAGGGAACTAAATTTATTATTTTATTATTTTTTATTAGCACGAGTGCAATAATTACTCACTTTAGCGAAGTGCGTAATCTACTTTTCTTTCAACTACCAATCATGGTAGTGATAAAATACAACTACTCAAAACAAATACTCAAGTTAATGAAAAATATTTATCCCGCGACTTTTAAGGCAAAAGGTTATGAACAATTTAATTTGCAGCTTTAGCAGCAGCTTTCTGGAGTTGAATTCATATCGCTATCGCAGTGTATTTCCATTATTTTTAAATTTTTCATGCTATATTTATGAAGTATCAAAGTTTTACAATGGTACAAAATGCGCGCCATTTGTTTTTCTTTTCAAAAAAACGATTTTATTTAGCCGATTTTTATTTTCAGCTAGTATCTTTTTGATCGAATGCAAACATTTTATATTCAACTTAATGGGAGACATTAAAGCTCTATGGTAAATTTATATCCAAATAAAAATAAAAAGCAATGCAATAATGAAAAACTGTGCAACAATGAGATTTCATATAACATTTCTGCACTGTTTTGGTTCTAAGCAAAAGAGGCGTACTTTGTGATCGGTTTTGCTACTTAGTTGAAAGAAAACATTTTGTGAGTCTATTCAAAACACACCTTTTTGCTTTTCTACAAGCTTTTATTTAGTGTCACCTGTTCCGGTGTCTGTAATCAAAGCTTGCAAGTTAAATTTGACTCACTTCCCAGTGTCCGATTGAGTTGAAAATATGCACACACGCTTGTTTCTATTGGCATTCCATTTTTTAAATAGAAAAGCTGTTTATTTTTACACTTAAAATCTTGTCATTGTGTCACTTTTCTTGAAATTTCTTTGCTTACATATCTGAATTTAAAATTTAAACGTTACTTCTACTTACAACTGTCAGCAGGAATGCGCAGAACCAGGACTCCTGGGACGGGGCACTGCTGAGCAGGCGCACAATAATAGTCATGTGCTCCTGAAAACAATAACAAATATGAATCATCAGTTGAAAATCAGTGTGGAATTATTAGCTGAAAGTCACTGTGAACTCATCAGCGTCAGGCTTGTAACATTCCCACTGCTGTGAGAAGGGCCGCCTCTCTTCGATAAGGAATGGGCCTTAATCCATCATGCGGGCCCAGCGCAAGGTTAGTGGATGTCACTTGTCTTGCTTAGGTATGAACTACTCGATACTAAACTTCTGAAACAATACACACTCTTAAATGCCCAACTTCTTTATAAATATACTAGCTGACCCTCGGGGCTTCGCTCCCGTCAACTGGCTACCTACCTACCCTGGCTACCATGGCTACCCCGGCTATCCTGCCCCAAACCTGGCTACCCTGGCCACCCTGGCTACCCTGGCTACGCTGGCTACTCTGAATACCCTGGCTACCTTGCCCCTACCCTGCCTACACTGGTTACCATGGCTATCCTGGCTACCATGGCTACCCTCGCTACTCTGGCTACCCTGGCTAGCCTGGCCAGCCTGGTTACCCTGGCTATGGCTACCCACGCTACTCTGGCTACCCTGGCCAGCCTGGTTACCCTGGCTACCCTACCCCAAACCTGGCTACCCTCGCTTCCTTGGCTACTCTGGCTACCTTGCCCCTATCCTGCCTACCCTCGCTTCCCTGGCTATTCTGGCTACCCTGGCTACCTTGCCCCTACCCTGCCTAGGCTATCATGGCTACTCTGCCCAAAACCTGCCTACCCTGGATACCATGGCTACCCGGCCTATCCTGGCTATCCTGGCTACCCTGCCCAAAACCTGCCTACCCTGGCCACCCTGGCTACCCAGCCCAAAACCTGCCTACCCTGGCTACCCTGCCCAAAACCTGCCTACCCTGGCTACCCTGCCCAAAACCTGCCTGCCATGGCTAACCTGGCCACTCTGGCTACCCTGCCTACCCTAGCTACCTACCTACAAATTTTTATCTATCATCAATAGTTTCCTCAGCGCACGCCAAATAATGAATTTTACAGGCAATATTTTGCTACCTTGGGTTACATTATTGCAATTTTCATAAGGATCTCTATTTTTTTTTTATATTATTGCCTATGACACTCGGGTATAATGTAGCTTTCTACTGGTAAAAGAATTTTCAAAATCGGTTCAGTAGATCCAGAGATTACCCCTTACAACGTCACAAACTAACAAACTTTACCTCTTAGTATATTAGTATAGATTTGACTGTATTACTTATAACAATTTGCCCTTTTACTTGTGTTTGTTGATGTTGGGTCAGTGTGTGGAATACATTTTTTCTATTCTATTCTAAAAAATAAATATATGGGGAAGACACGAATACATCTGTTTAAAAAAATTAGCAAATTTCAGTTGTAAACATTACATTTAGGTAAAACAGGACGATTTTGTGTCGATTGTTTTTTTTTTTTGTCAGTAAATGTAGGTGGGTCAGTAACCGCTACTTACTGCAAAAGTTATAAAAGTGGACGTCTGAGAAGAGCGACCTCGGCGGTACTGCAAATGTTCGGTGCTGGTACCACTTAGCTCGGCAGTATGTCTATCTTCAAATATATATATATGTTTTATTCTGGATAGGCTTGCGCTACAACAACTACCTCACTTGATGGAAAACGATGATGTAGTCGAAGGTGAAGCATACTTGCCTAGAAGTAACCTATTCACTCTTGATTTAAAGATCTCCAGGTTGAATGATGTTTGTGTGTTGCGCGGTACTTACGTCGTTGATGTGATGATTGCGGTGCATCAGATACTCGATGTTCTGCGCGGCGGCGCGCTCGACGCGAGCGCGTTCTGCAGCGACAAGCTGTTGTTGCTGCTGTTCCCTGCACAACAATTTCAATGTAATAGTTAGTATGATATGATATTATTTTGTTATTTAAACTCTGTCACAAATACACTGTGGAAAGTTGAAACGCCCTGGAGGGGTAGTACCCGCACTGGTTCTTGTGCGGTTTAGTTTGCGGCGAGCTACCGTCGATGTATTGTAGTGGTTTACAAAGCCCGGTCGAGGGTCCCGCTCTGCGTACGAACATGAGCGGTCCAACCGCTTGACGCGGTTTCATCGCGGTTGGCCGCCATGGCGGTCAGCCGCTTTTCCAACCGCGTCAGGCGGCTGGCCGCTCAAATGAACCGCCTAGGCGGTCAACCGCTTGTACGTAGGGGGCTAATTATTGAATTTTTACTCAGAGAGACATTCGATTTTATTTAACACCCTGAGCCTCTAGACAAGTGTCATTCGATGTAAGCGACGGCGATGGTTGAAATGCCTAAATATAAGGAAGTGATCACGTGACATTTCGATAGCGTTTGACATTCTCATACAATTTTGACATTTTTTCAATCGCTATCGCCACCGCTTTCGATGATAGCAAGTCACTTGTCTAGGGCCGTCATGTCTCGAAATTTCCAAATCTGCTTATTGTAACTACATATTTTTGTTCCAAATTTTTCGGCAACTGTCAAATCGGACTTGCCTATTACAATTCAGGAGATATAAAAGGTCTGTCCGAATACTATCCTGTATTTTATTACACAATATTTTTAATGTTTGACGTTAAGAGACATCTTGACCCTTGACTTTATTTCGTAGTTTTTCTCAGGAGTGGGCAAAGTCAGATGGAAAACGTCGAATCCATCTAGTTTTTATTTCTTTGACGTGTAAAAGTGGTTTAAAGAATTTATTTACAGTAAGTATAAATAATTTAATTTCACAAGTACCTGCGGCGTTGCAGACGGCGGCGGGCATGCTGACTGTCACACTGCAGGAATCTATCGTAGATTAAGTTGGCCAGAGACACGGCCTGCGCGCGCGTCGTGGTCGTGGCACGACGCAAGTGTAGGCTCGCTGTAAACATATAACTTTTTATTTTCCAATTAATAGACAATAATCGTTGAATTGCTCTACATTAACAGCTTATAATGTTTCCACTAACCGAACTCTGTCTTTGAATTTTACTTTTTCTTTAATATGTTGGTTACCTCACGAGGTTGTGTGGCTGTCACTAAGACAAAATAAAATGCATGTCTGCCTGGGTTCGACCCCGAGCTATTTCTGTTTCAATATCTTGAAAATACACAAGCCATTAAAAAAGAAAGTTTCAGCTTGCCAAGACACTAAAGAATAAGAACAAGAATCAAACTTACGTCGAGCATTTTGTGTGTTCGATTCCTGAGCAGCGGCAGTCGCAGCCTGCTGGCCTGTTCCGGCCTGAGGGGCTGTTGCGGCCTGCTGGCCTGTTCCGGCCTGACCAGCCTGAGCGGCTGAAGCGGCATTTGCGGCCTGTATGGCCGCCATGGCTTCCTGGGGGGTCCAAACTGGCAGTTGGTTCGCGTTGGCCAATGCATTTATAACAGGCCCCAGCGGAGTCGCATCAATAGGAGTAGCAGTCGCAGTGCCGTGCGGAGTCGGAATGTGCAGGGTGACACCTTCCACCCCGGGCACCAGACCCTGACGGATCACTGACGACACGATATTTTGCAGCAAGTCAGCGCTTGGTGGCCCGCCCCACGGCATCGGGGCGAGGTATACTAGGGAGTAAAAGTTTAATGTTATTGGAAAAAACCAGCAGAAGTTAGCAGTGATTTATAAAAAAATTGTTGTATACGAGACAATTTAAGTGTGTTTGAAAATAATTTTGATGATTGAAAAAAAAAACTAGTTAGATAAAACAAGTAGTGTTTACCTTCGCCAACGTTGGCGTTGGCCTGTGCCGGCTGAGAGGCATTTCCCGCAGCAGCATTGCCTGAAGCAGCATTGCCTGTAGCAGCATTGCCTGAAGCAGCATTATTATTATTGCCAGTGACGGCGGAGCCGAGCCCGACGGCGCCCCCCTGCGGTATCTCCTCCATACTCATCACCACCTCTACTCCACCAAGACTGCCATTTTGGCTCAATCCCCTAAATAAATTCTCAAAATCTACGACAAATACATGAAAATTAATACAATGAATTAAATTACAGGCGAATTTATAAAGCAATTACAATTTACTGAGCTAGATACCGCAATAAAATAATGAATTTGCCGAAACATATTTACATTAACATTTGTGTTTCTATTAAGTATTATTGAAAAAGATTCACATTTATTGTTGGTATTGTTCCACCACAAACAATCCCATGGCTTGTTCTGGCAATCACTATCCATTCCAGGTCGGGGACGGGTACGGGCGGCCTTATCAAATTCCGCGTTATCTTCCAGGCGAAGACAACGCGGAATTTGATAAGGCCGCCCGTTGTATGTTTTTTTAGTTTTAAGAACCTTTTGTTTCTGTATATTCTGGTGAACAATAAAGTATATATAAATAAATAAACATTCGAGGATCGGCTGTAATTTCATTACTCTATTGAAGATTGAGCCGGTGGCATCTAATCGTAGCTACGCGACAAGATAAGTTTAACTGAGATTAAAGGCAGATACACGCGAACGCGGTGAGGAGGTCCCCTTCACACAAACACTTACCGAGCAGCACCTGGCGCCGGTTAAGCGGCTGCGGGGCCGGGTTTGGCTCGTTGTGGTCCCGCACGATTGCCACGGCGTTGGTCAGCCCGTTCAGCAGAGCATTTTCTAAGGGGAACGCGATTGGGACCCTCGTCTCTATCTCTACTTGATACGTAATGGGGTCTGGCTGGATGTTTATATTAACAGTCGGTTGGGTAGTCCTACCGGCGTGAGCAGTGGTCTGGCCGCCTTGATTGCCTGGCAAGTTCGAGTTCGTGTTGGTATCAGAAGCGTTTGCAGATGTCTGTGTGGCTGGAGCACTTGCATTTGAAGCTGCGGTGACTGTCGCATTGTTGTCTTGCGGCTGCGCTGCAGGCGTCGGAGGCACTGTCGACACTCGCACCAGTGTTGGCGCAGCTGGTATAGTTGTCGCTGATGTCGCTGTCGCTGAGGGCTCTGAGGGCGCTGTGGTCGCTGTGGTCGCTGGCGGCGCTGATGGCACTGTCGTAGCCGCTGAGGTCGCTCGTGGAGCTCCTGGTGGCTGGTGTCCTTGAGTTGTTGTGGGCTGGGGCGAGCGACGGTTAGATACTACATTGATGTGAGCCTACAGAACAATCCATATTTAAATTATAATACTGAATCATTGGGGAAATGAGGTCGATAAGGGCTATAGCAGACATGGTACTTTTACGCAAGCCATCGCCGAAACCGCTTCGCGGCCGATACAAAGTCGCCAAATACGATGAATCTTTATCATGTCATTTGGTGCAAAGCATTCGATTCAGTGTCGTTTAGAGTTAGTTAAAACGGGAATTTATAAAATTATGATGTTTGCTAAGGTCCTGTATGTGGGCGGCACGTACCTGCATGGGGATAGGGTGTCGCACCACGCTGGTCTCAGACGTAAGGCGCGGGTTGCGCTGCCCAACTTGGAAGTTGATGTCACTGACGGCATGGTAGGCGTGCGCGAAACTGTGCATTATGTCCGACACCATGTCCACGGTTCGTTGTGCGCTGATGCGTTCTTCTTCGGTGAATACGGGCGGCTTTGGGATTTAAATCGTTGGTTATGTTAGTGTTGCAATTTATCGGTCGAATTTATTAAATACAACCCATATTGTCATACGATAATATATTTGAACAAATTAGTGTTATTATTATATTATACAAATAGAATCTCACTAATATGAAAACGCTACTAACCTCAGGATTATTAGCAGCTCTTAGCATCCTGATGTAGTTGGCACGGTAGGGGGCGAATTGTTCTTGAAGTGTTTCTAATTCTTCGAGCAATTGCCCCAGGTCACGGGGTCGAGAGTGGCGAGCGCGCAATGCACGGATTGCCCTGTAGCTCCTTTCGTGGGGGGGGCGCAATTCATATAAATGTATCAAAACATCAGTCATCATACGCTGACGTCTGATGTTTTGATAATTAGTAATAAATGTGTTAGTAAATAGGAAATGATGCGCGTAAATCGGAATGGACAGGGCAATTTGGTAACGATATCTTAAGCGTAGATTAGATTGCAAAAAACTCCCAGATGTTGACTTCTGCAAGCAATTCGAAGGGCGGTTACGCACTACATCCGATCCGTGTCCGTGAAATTTCTGTACCGAAGTAGCCGTAGTACTTATTTTAGGAAAGCTTACGCACTACATCCGAACTCTATCCGTCATAACTTGTCATAATTCTGAACATTTTGAACTCGGAATTCAAATCACGGACACGGACGTATAGTGCGTAACCGCCCTTACCGTGTGAAACAGTAAGCTCACTTCCGCAAATATTCTAAGAATGACTGCTAACAAAAGCCGACTCTTGCACGTATTGCTGCTAATATAAACTTCGATTTACGAATCTGTGTTTTAATCATTTATTTTTAAGATCGTTATACAAATTTCACTGGCATTTCCGATCTACAATGATGGATGTTATGTTAATAAGAGAAACAGCAAGTTGATCAAGCTTTTCCTGGCGTCTTAGAATTCGCAATCAAATCGAATTTGACGAGTTCAAATTGATATTAAAGACGAAGCAAGTTTCGAATTGACACACATTGTAATCCAGATCGATTGTATTCAAATTCAAAGATTCCGGGCGTATGGACTGATAAATTAACCATAGAATGTCAAGTGGGAAATCCACTCCTTTTTTGCGAACAATTAAAATATACTAAACAAGCAGTAGAGGGGAGTGAAATTTCCAATTAGACTATCTATAGGCATAAATGAAGACGTGAATATGAAAAATGCTATCAATTATAAACATAAGAACAGTAAGAGCTGTCCTCAATGATTATAAGTAATTGTTACAATACCAGCATTAATTTCAGAAAAAACCTTTGTACTCAGGTAGGTTTGCCATCTCTAAAATTTGTCAACCAGGACAAGGAGCGTGGAAACCCCGGATTTTGGAGCTTACAACCCGGACATTTAAGCAATTTTATTTTCATAACTTTTATAACTAAATGTAGTTTTAACATATTTTATTTTTATTAAAAAATACAACCGACTTCCAATTAAAAACACTACAAAGTGAAATTTAATTTCAATTTCAGATGTTGGTGTTTAAAATAATTTTCAAAATCGGTTTACAATTGACGGAGATATCGGAAAAAAAATATTGCCGTTCGGGATTTAAAGACTTATTAAAACCCGGACTACAAATAAAACCCCGCCCGGACGCCTTCTAAACTAGGACAAATCCGGGAAACCCGGACGGATGGCAACTCAGGGAAGTTACTCAAAAAATCAATCATTAAGATAAGCTCTTTTCTGAAGCTTTCCATCAGCCGACCAGACAAATAAGAGCAGACTCATCAGGAAAAAAAAAATGCATAGACAATCAATCTGAAGCCGACCCAACGAGGTTCTCAATTCGACATGTATATTTAATTTTTTATGTAAGACCACGCATAATGGTGGCCATACACCATCCTTCCTATCGTCCAATCGGCATGGCAGGCTTGATCAAATCTGCAGTTCGTTCATATGCACCACACACGATCAATTTGATTTGTCCAATCGGCAGCGACGTTCAGTTGAAGCCATGGCGTCACCGGTGACAGACGACGATGTTTAAGCCATTTTGGGCATTTTACTCGTGAAAATGAAACAAAAAAAGAAAAGATCGAGCAGAGTGGTGCAAACAGTCGTTAATGAAAAGAACACAGTTTACTTATACAAATTTACTAAAAGGTTGAGGATGACACCAAAAGATTATTGTAATTATTTAAGAATGAATGAAGAAACGTGCTTGAAACTTCTAAGTTTAGTTACTCCTATAATTGAGAAGCAAGACACTGTTATGAGAAACGCTATCTCGTCTATCACCGACAAAAATCTTGACCTGACTGAACTGATGATCGCCGACTGCCATACACGGTCCAATCGGCATGATGTAGCCAAAAGAATCGAAATTCGATTGTGCCGTCAAGTATAACTGTCATGCCAATCCACTCCCACACACGGTCAAAATTCTAACTGATCCAATCGATCGCGTCATGCCGATTGGACGATAGGAAGGATGGTGTATGACCACCATAACTTTTTACAGTGTTCCGATTTCAAAAATTCATTTTCTTCAATTGAGGACCGATTCTGTTGATATTAAGTACGTAAACTGATAAAAAAACTTTTTGCAAAAAAATACTACCGACTTCCAAATACAAAACTACAAAGTGAAAAATAACTTAATTTTTTGAAGTCGGTGTCTTTCGTAGGTACCATTTTTTTGCGTTATGGACACCGACTTCAAAAAATTAAGTTATTTTTCACTTTGTATTTGGAAGTCGGTAGTATTTTTTTGCAAAAAGTTTTTTTATTTTTCACTTTTTAGTTGTACGTACCTAATAGGCAAGTTAGTAAGGGAACTATTTCGCCAGTATAGATTTCATGAAACTTGAACATAACCGGTGAAATGAGAGATCTGCTTACCCCTTAAGAGCGAACTGGCGTGATGTTATGTTATGAAATGTTATAAACAACAAACAGACATGCGATTGCAGCAATCCCGAGAGATTTGCCGTTATTTATAAAAGAGTTCTGTTGTATATCTCCGAAGTTCTTCATCAGATCTTCATCAAATTAAAATGGGACCAATTTCGGAACATACATTTTCAAACAAAAATATTTTTCAAAATCGGTCCACAACGTCGAACATAGAACCTCCTCCTTTTTTGAAAGTCGTTTAAAAACCAAAACAGAACTGTTTTTAACAAAAAAAAAATAACCGACGAAATAACGAACAAAAAAGCAGTTTTTATCAAAAGATAAAAACTTTTGGTTTAGCATTTAGAGGCGGCGCCAAATAATCAACGAAGATCAATCTAGCTACACTCATTCTACGCTTTCGGTAATTCATTTACATGTATGTTTGGCGCAAACTCAAAATGCCAGACTAAAGGTTTTAAACGTTTTGCTTTTCAGTTCGTTATTTCGTCGGTTCAATTTTATTAAGGGTTTTACGTGAAGCGTCTGCCTATCTGACCTCCAAAATCCAATACTGAAACTACTGGTGTCAGCTTTGCTGGTTTCTGATTGCCTCTAATATGGCTTCACGTTTTTTTTGATGCACGAAGGAATCTTGGTATGTTAAGATGAAGATGGTCACCCATATACGGACCGATCTCGGCAAGCTTCGCGTAGCCTTGATTATCGACCCTTGCGGCCGTTATTAACAAATCAACAAAAATTTATTTGATCTTGGCACTATTTTTTAAGAAATTATGCCAAAATAATACTACTTCATAATAAAATTAGAGGTAATGATTGATTAATTTTCAAGTGACTTTCCTGAGTACCTATCAAGTTAAGTCAACAAAGAAGTTTGATATACAGGCCAGAAATTAACTTCCTTATGCCAATGTTCATTGTTTTGTCGTGGTATTACCTTTTTTAATTAAAAACAACCTGATAAAAATAAAACACGAGTAATGAGACACGATTAAAATTTGATTGTGCTAAGCTACCTGCATAGTTCCTGTTTTGTTGACTGGAGATATACTTTAATAAGATAAATCAGAATGATATTTAGGTTAGGGTAAAATCTGGGAGGAAAAACGATGCGAATTTTGCACTACACTCTTTGGTCGCAATATATCAACGACGAGCATTTTCGCCGCCCAAAGATACGACGCTTAGAAATAGTTGTGCTTGCTATGATGAGACAAAGGTTATCGCGTAGAATTCAACTGCGTTGTTCTCACAGATTCTTCCCTGGCCTTATAGCTAAGACGAGTACACACCTTCGTCGTGCATTCTGAGCTCGGGCGGCTGCATCGGTGGTTTCGTCGCCGTTTTCATCAAGTAATGGTTCTGGCTGCATTCAATCATACAAAAACAAAGTTCAAATATCATGAATATTTGCATTTCGATATTAATAACATGATGTTTATGAGAAAAATTCACACCAATACAATGATGATATGTTAAAAATGTTTTTTATCAATATCTACTTGGCTTACTGAAGATTAGCAAAATGTCTGCTCACTTATCAATGAATCAGAATCAGTAAGTAATGAATCATGTAAAATAACAAACTTATGTAGATTATTAATCATGATACTTATTATTGCTATGAGTTACATACTAAAAGATATATCTATGAAAATATATATTAACTAAGCCTTATAAGCTCGCTAGGGATGTTCGGAGGCGTTAACACAACCATCCACGCAAGAAAAACATGCTGTAACACGATGGTGAAACAATATTATTGAGATGCTTCATCAATAATTTATTCTTGTAAGATATTTTGTAATTAAAACCAGGTTCATACCAGATTCTAAATTCTTCAAAATTTGTATCAATGTAATCGTACACCTATCCTACCTAGGTTTACGATTACATTGATACAAATTTTGTGAAATTATAAATAGTATATTTCTTTTTTCTTTTCTTTATCAGATGTTGGCAGTGACACCGCACGGTCTCCGGTGAGGCGGCGAATCTCCTTGCCAGATTGCCGCCATGGGATCGGGAGGTAAAAGTCCTCGCGCACATATTGGAGTGGCGCGAGGAGGCGAAACTCACAAAGCTCCGGCATGATCTCATGGCGACATGGAGAGAGCGACTGTCGCAACCCAGCGCTGGGTACGCCACAATTGCGGCATTAAGGCCCCTCTTTGAGGCGTGGCGCTATGGCGTCCTCAGCTTCCGGCTGACGTAGGTCCTCACCGGAAACGGCTGTTTCGGAAGGTGCCTATTCAGGGTAAGGCGGGAGGAAACACCAGGTTACACCATTGTGTGGATTGCCCGGAGGACACGGTGAAACATACGGTGGAGGTCTGACCCGTTTGGATGGAGCACCGCCATGTCCTCGTGGAAGCTATCGGCGATGGCGACCTGTCGCGTCCGGCCCTGGTTCAGGCCATGGTACGGGGCGAGAGGGCATGTGAAGCTATGACCTCCTTCTGCGAAGCAGTAATGCTCGCGAAGGAGGAAGCGGTACGAGTGAGGGAGACGCAACGGAGGCGTCCTGGGCGTCGGGAGTCGCATGCAGATTCCCAGCCACCGTAGTCGCGGACTTGCGGATGGCGAGTAGTGGGTAGCTCGCCGTCCGATAAGGACCAGGCCCGAGTCGACGGCACGTAGTGTTCCACGCGCACCTCAAAGAGATGTCAGCAAAACTGACGGGGTCCGCTAGGGACGATGCCTGTCTGTGTCGCGGATAAATTTGAAAGAGAGTAAGCGCGGCCCTAGGTCAAGTAACTTAAGGAACACGGATAGGTTTTAGTCAATAAAAGTCTGACACGCCCTCCCGCTTCACCCAGGACGCAGCTGGATAAACCTCACATGGAGTTACTGCCATCTTTCACGACCCTGTTGTATCAAGAATCTGGTAGTGATTTTCATAACTATAATTGTATAAGGTCGACCATTGTGTTACAGCTCGATTAAATACACCACAAAAATTATGTTATCAATAAAACACATGTCATGCTCAACTGCTCAAACCGCAACAACAAAACAACAGATTACCTCGTCGTGCTGCGTACCGCTTGGTGGTTCAGTATCCATTTGCTCTGAAGGACTTTCACCGGTTGCTGGTGAACTCCTATTTTCCTACAGTAGGCACATTGACAACATAAACAACTATGAACGAAAACGATTCTATATATTTCATAGAATGTGTAATAGAAATACATAAATATTTTAAAACTACTGTGCGTTTTGTAGATTCGATGTTCACCATTGAATAAATATTGTAACTGGTAACTTCATTCTTAAGTTTGACCATCGAATCTACATAACGAAAGAAATTTAATGGAAATTTAATAAAACAAAACAACAACATGCAAAGAATTCGGTATGTAAAGTATTCTTCAGCAATTTTTTTTATATTATAATTTATAGGTTTAGTTATTTTAAGCAACTTATTTCAACATTTAGTTATTCCATGCTATAGTTATTTTTTTTAGTTTTGTTCGTGCTGATGTCATAAAGAAGTCTGAATTCTATAGGACTTGACGTTGACATTGACGCTTGACACGTATAAAACGACGGCCAACTTGCACGAAAGACTTAACTCGGAGTTGGCTGCTAGCGCGAGGTTATGTTGACAATATTGTATGACGAACTGTCAACTTACACACTTGTTGGCGACTAGCTCTGGGTTGGTTATTTGTACATGTGGGCCCTAATTATTTATTTATAGGCACTGAAAGTTTCCTTTATAGGATACTTTATGACGTCATTTAGAGGTCATGTAAAAGTCAAGTGATTATAAGTATTAGATCTTAAAAATTTAAGACCTAAAAATTGAAAAATATGGCTTACAAACCTAAAATCTCGAAATGGTTTTGGAATCGGCATGGGTTCATTTTTACTTAAAATACCGAATTCAGGACCATTTCCAAATATCATGCAACAATTCAAAGGGATGCATCAGGTAGTGTAGTTTTCAAACAAAGTAAACTAACATTTGAAATCTCAATACAGTTTAGTATTAATTTTGATAAAATTAGTGATCAATTAATTAATTTTGTTGTTTCTACTAATCGAAAGCGCCGAATATTTTCCGTCAAAAATAAATCTGAATAAGACAATACTTGCTTCATCCAAGTACTGCACTGTCCAACTGTACATTTCTTTAGTAGGTATAAAGTAGCCTTCATAGTTAATGCAGTATCCCAAATAAAATATGTGGATAATTTTCTCACATGGATCGATACAAGGCGATATAGTGTTACAAAAGGGGAAGGATAGACAGGGACAACACGATACAGCCATTACTGCAAACACTAAGTGTTACAATTATTTTTGAACAGAAAAATTACTTGTCAACTACACCTTATTTGTATTATAATACGATGCATTATTGTAAATTGCTTATACTATAAATCTTACCTCTCCTAAGACATGTGCTCTAAGGGAGGCGAGCGATGATTTGATCTCAGCAATCATCCGCCGGATGAACTCGAGTCGGCCGGTGGTTGGCGACATGGTCATGGCTTGTTGTTGCTCCATGAGGAAATCAGGAGGTCCTCCAGCGAGCGACTCGAATAGTAACAAAAAATACAGTTTAGTATGATGTCAATAAACCTCGTGTTCACAAGAAAGCACTATTTGGAGGACTACTACTGATCTAAGTGACACAGAACCAGTGAAGAGTATCGGAGTGGATTAGTGGACATATTCGCTTTCAATTATCCAAAAAACCTTCCATATTAGATTTTATTTATAAAAAATATAAAAAAGCGGTGATAATCTGCGAGCGACCACAAAATTGAATTGCTTATTTCTTAATTTAAACTTTTTTCCTTACTCACCACTTCATTTCCTAACATATTTACGTAGCTCTGGTGGGAAACCAGCCAGTGGATTGAATGGATGTGAAAAATTTTGTTTCCCTATACAGAGTCCAGTATTGATATTGTGTATAAGCTACTAGTGAAAACGATACATTATTATAACAACCATTTATTTAAACCAATCCATAAATGTTAATAATAATTTCCTAATACATTAAGTCAGTAAGTAGTTATTATTATGCCGGGTACAGACTGGTGAAAGCCATCCCAATTTCGGCAACGGAACACTTAAGGGGATATTATATTTTAGAAAATGTTGCTTTAAATTAATAAATCTATGATCAAATCTGAACCCGGCATTAGATAGCAAAATAAAGCAAACAAGAGACTAACCATGAGCCTCCTAATCTGTTGTTGCATATTAGAGGTGCCATTTTGATTTTCGGCGCGCGTTCCTTCTCCTCCGGTGGCATTGGGAGCACTTGGAGCAGGCCCCGATCGGGACTCAGGTCCGGGAGGTGCACGCTGGACTAAGTGCACTACCTTGCCTGCGACAGCTGAAAACACACAATTATACGTTACTTTTCTATTATAACAGGGAGTCACCAAAAATGTTCTTCTTCTTATCGCACAATTTATTTGGCAACGGCGCAACAATATTGCTCCATGCTTCCGTATTCGTCATTTCAGTATAGTCTCTCATAACCTTTTACACTTTCCATCTATAGTTTCTTCGATCTCCGCCGAAATTTTTCAGCCACATTTGTTATACTGAAAACTTTCCTCATCACATGTCCATACCATAACAACTGATTTCCACAACTTTCGTTCAGTCACCGACTCACCGGTGCCACTTGGTGCCTAATTGTATCGCTTGCGATATCAATAAAGATACTATAAAAGAAAGTACCCTGCCGCGTCTTTCTGTATGTAGGTGGTAAACGCAAAAACTACCGAATGGATTCTCAACGGTTTTCACCAATGGACGGAGTGATTCATGAGAAAGATTTGGGCCGTTTAGGTGCATTGAGGTTAGGTGTGATTTGGCTAGAGTATGACGATGATAGTTGAAGAATTCGGAAAAAAGAAATGTCTAGTGGAGCTTTACTACTACTTCGAGTATGTGGGTTAGATACACATACACATTGCAATAGGCTGATATGAAAAAACGTCTTGAAAAAGTAAGCTTATATGCGAAGCCGGAGCCGGAGCGGGTTGCTATAATGTGATTTTTTATTTCGTAGACTAAACTGACATCCGGGGGGTTGTCACTTTGTCTTGTGAGTTTGTGACTTTGTAAGGGGTAATCTCTGAACCGATTTTGAAAATTCTTTCACCAGTAGAAAGCTACATTATTCTTGAGTGTCATAGGCTATAAAATATTTCCAAAAAAAATAGAGATCCTTATGAAAATTGCAATAATGTAACCCAAGGTAGCAAAATGTTGCCTGTAAAATACATTATTTGGCGTGCGCTGAGGAAACTATTGATGATAGATAAAATTTTGTAGGTAGGTAGGCAGGGTAGGTAGGGTAGCCAGGGTAGTCAGGTTGGCCAGGGTAGCCAGGGTAGCCATGGTATCCAGGGTAGGCAGGTTTTGGGCAGGGTAGCCATGGTAGGCAGCTTTTTGGCAGTGTATTCAGGGTAGCCAGGGTAGGGGCAAGGTAGCCAGGGTAGGCAGTGTAGCGGAAAGGTAGCCAGGGTAGCCAGAGTAGCCAGGGAAGCCAGGGAAGCCAGGGTAGCCAGGGTAGCCAGAGTAGCCAGAGTAGCCAGGGTAGCCAGGATAGCCAGGTTTGGGGCAGGGTAGCCAGGGTAGCCATGGTAGCCAGAGAAACCAGGGAAGCCAGGGTGGTCAGGGTAGGCAGCCCAAGTAGCACTTCTTCAATAGTTCACGTGAATACCTTAGATATTTTAGCACACAAAATTTTAGAGATCCGCGTTGAACATTTGAATTTTGTTTGAATACCTACTACAAGTTAGTACGAAGTCTTCGATAGTAAATGCAGTAGGTGGTACGATTAAAGTAATACATTAATTTTAATAGACGAGATGGTATTGTTAGAATACGGACTGACAACAAATAGTAGTTTATGCAACGGTCATATAATAGGGGTTAGGCGTAGGCGAAGCAGAGTGTGATAATAATATCTTTCTTTTTTCAGATTAGCCATATAAAGCTTCACGAAGAAAGTTGTTCAGTATGACTCATACTATAACTCGGCTCAGCATATCACTCCTTCACTCCCAAACGGAGCTCTATTGCCCACGTGTACGTCTGTCTGTCCGTTGGGTGTCACATAATTTTGTTCCGAAGAATTTTTTTAATTCCCCATTTATTTACACCAATTAGTAAAAATAAATTGAGGAGTCGTCACGTCACATGGATTCGATGAATCACTTATGATTGAGCCTTACCTACAACACTATGCTCCGCGCTTGCAACTTTTTAGAAAATTACGTCATTGGCAGCTGTCAGTTTAGTCTACGAAATTAAAAATCACAGTATAGTTATATCTAAATTAATGTTTACCATATTCGGATAGTTTCTTCTCGTCCTGTAGTACTCTGCCACAAAATATGAGTCGCTGCAGGCTGGGCTCGATGCCCATCTGCTCCCTGACCTTCTCCTTAAGCTGCTCCACGGTGATCTGGAAAGATTAAATTAAAACTTTAAACTCGATTCTTCAGTACCTAGCTTAACGAAGACATAATTGTAATGTTTATTTTATTTAGTTAATCTTAGTACAATAACAGTAATTAATGCCGCCACCTTCACGCCTGTTTTTTCGTTTTTCAGTTCACGATAGAATCGTCAGTATTGTCATAATGTAGATGTTATTTAAAATATGAAACTGTCAAAATATAACCGACTAGCTGACCCTCGGGGCTTCGCTCCCGTCTACTGGCTACCTATCTACCTACCCTGGCTATCCAGTCTACCCGGGCTACCCTGCCCTTACCCTGCCTGCCCTGCGTTCCCATTCTACCCTGGTTACCATGGCTACCCTGCCCCTACCCTGCCTACCCTACCTACCTACTAATTTTTATCTATCATCAATATTTTTCTCAGCGCACGCCAAATAATGTATTTTATA
Organism: Orthosia cruda; assembly: GCA_964057195.1. NCBI lineage: Eukaryota > Metazoa > Arthropoda > Insecta > Lepidoptera > Noctuidae > Orthosia > Orthosia cruda. The sequence goes on from OZ059825.1 coordinate 48,153,593, forward strand.
GGCAACATTTTGCTACCTTGGGTTACATTATTGCAATATTATATAATTAAATATTATATATAAGGATCTCATTTTTTTTTAATTACTTTATAGCATATGACACTCAGGAATAATGTAGCTTTCTACTGGTGAAAGAATTTTCAAAATCGGTTCAGAAGATCCAGAGATTACCCCTTACAACGTCACAAACCCTGGCTACTCTGGCTACCTTTCCGCTACACTGCCTACCCTGGCTACCCTGCCCCTGCCCTGCCTACCCTGGCTGCCCTGCCCCTACCCTGGCTACCCTGAACACACTGCCCAAAAGCTGCCTACCCTGGCTACAATGGCTACCCTGCCCAAAACCTGCCTACCCTGGATACCATGGCTACCCTGGCTACCCTGGCCAACCTGACTACCCTGGCTACCCTACCTACCCCGCCTACCTATCTACTAATTTTTATCTATCATCAATAGTTTTCTCAGCGCACGCCAAATAATGTATTTTATAGGCAACATTTTGCTACCTTGGGTTACATTATTGCAATATTCATAAGGATCTCATTTTTTTTTAAATTACTTTATGGCATATGACATTCAGGAATAATGTAGCTTTCTACTGGTGAAAGAATTTTCAAAATCTGTTCAGAAGATCCAGAGATTACCCCTTACAACGTCACAAACCCACAAACTTTACCTCTTTATAATATTAGTATAGATTTGTTTTATATTTCATAAAATGACCATGGGGGTGACCATAAGCTCTTAGAACAAGATTATTTTGGGTTTGCGTAAGGGTTATGTTTGTGACTTGTATACATCTGTCCCTTTTTAACAGTCGAACTAAGATAGTTTTGACACGTCAGGGTAGTGGCAGTTCAATACAATGACTGTCGTTTGATATCAACTAGACATTGTTGAAAGGTTTGTTTTACACTGTGACTAATAGTCTTCTAAGCAGTAGTCTGCTAATTGCGGATCGGAATGAAAGAGTCCTCACTTGAAAAAGGAGAGAATTTGAGATCTCACGGAGGTATAAACGATTCGGCTGCACCATCTATATATATAAAAACCAATGCCACTTTTCGTTGTAATTTTATAACTCAAGAACGGGGTCACCTATCGGGTACCTAGTGGTATATATGCGGTATTTAACTGCAAAATAACTCTCCTAACAATACTTATTCCAGAAAGTTCTAGCTCCATCATCGTCTCAGATCTAATCTGTTTCACACCATGCGCTAACAACAAACAAGTAGGTACTAACAACCTTTCAAGATTATAGCCTCCGACTGTAAATCAAATATAACACTTTTAGGTTTCATTCACCGTAGTATACGTTCAATGCATTTTATTTACTTAAAAGTCTCATAATCCTACCAGACCTATCTACAGAACAAACATCCAGAACTACCTATTTTAAAAAAGTGAAGAATCTAAAAACACTAAAAATATTTTCTAAGCACTTATTTGGTATTAATAAATTTAACATAACAATCGCGCAGAGTTAAAATGCATATCATGATACGCAACATTGGGATAACGGAAACATAAACATACGTATACATTGTAGACTATACGCCGCCAGCGATTTTAATTTAGCCGTTATTGATTTCAGGCGTCCGCCCTAGCAAATTGGAAATGCATATAATATAGGAAGTCGAATGAAGGTGTAGGGACGAAGGCAGGCGGGGTACAGGCGTACAGCGGCAGCCCGCGTGACGCTCAGGATAGTCATAGCTCGGTTGATGGACCTGGATCGATACTGCCCAGCGCAGTTCACGATATACCAATCTACAAATTATGCATCCAGATACGTAATTGAAACTGACGGCTGTAGAGATACGACCATGCCCGAATGCTACCCCAACAATGGTGCCGCGCGTCGGACGGCACGCTAGCCATATAAATTTGAGTACTCGAACGAAATTTTCATCATAGGAATAGCAAACACGTGGTTCACTATCAGTCACCGCCGCAAATACAAATATTATCTATAGGCACCTTTGACCTTATAAACAAACCACAATAATAGTAGTTTGGTGATTTTGTTAAAAATAAAACATAACTCAAGATTATCATTGATAAAAAAACTTTTTTGCAAAAAAATACTACCGACTTCCAAATACAAAACTACAAAGTGAATATAACTTTATTTTTTGAAGTCGGTGCCTTTCGTAGGTACCAATTTTTTGCGTTATGGACATTATTTTTTTGCAAAAAAGTTTTCTTTTTTTTCTCTTTTTAGTTGTACCTACCTAATAGGCAAGTTAGTAAGCTATAACGCCAAAATTGATTTCATGAAACTTGAAATTAACCGGTGAAATGAGAGATCTGCGTACCCCTTAAGAGCGTACTGGCGTGATGTTATGTTATGAAATGGTATAAACAATAAACAGACATGCAATTGCAGCAATCCCGAGAGTTGCCGTTGTTTATTGAAAAGTTCTGTTGTATATCTCCAAGGCTCTTCATCAGACCTCCACCAAAAAAAAATGGGACCAATTTCGGAACATACGTATTTGACAATTGACGGAGATATCGGTGAACAAACACAAAAAAATAAAAAATAACATGAAGTCGAACATAGAACCTCCTCTTTTTTGGAAAGTCGGTTAAAAACGAAAATAAAGTCTCAAATAAAATATTTAAGTTAATGGTAGTAAAAATAAAGTAAGGATTTTGCGGCATGACCGAGAAATGATGTACTTAGTGGTTTATCAAAATTAAGTCATTACGTACTTATAAAATATTAAGATTGTTTATCAAATTAACACACTATGTACGAAAGGACATTTTAACTGTCTCAAAAAAGAAATACATCAAAACATATGTTGTTTTGAAAGTTTTCTTTTTTAGTAAGAAACGCCACAAAAATTATATTCTTAATAGGTTCCCGTTTGTTTCCCGGACCCCATTTATTACGTTACCAGCCTCAACATGGCTTCCCAAAGCGGAAATAAAAGAGTAAGTACCAGAATTACATCATGAGAAGTTTTTATTTATACTGACTCGTCTCATATTGTGAAGTTTCATTTCTCGACTCGAATCATTCATACATCTCGCGAGTTATAAAACGTAGTGCTAGTCTTGGTCCCTATCCGGCTGGGCTGCATTTAATCAATAAAGTAACATACACATAGGTGTACTTGGTACATTGCGCCGAGCATCTAGATTCTGCAAATTGATGCATGCGCAGTACAATCGCCAAATCGATGGAACGGAGAGGATGGGGGTCCCCATGCGGCCTGCATGGAATCAAATTAATGAAAGCTAGGGTTCGAAGCTTATTAATATGCATTCGTTTTGCTGGCGCCATGGCTACATACATGAAAATAAAACAATTTACAGCAGTCGCAAGGATAAAGATTGATGCTTCACATTATACAATGGGCACTAATAAACCTTTCACTTAAAGGTATATATATTAGTGATTCTTGGCGGCAATCACTGAGTCAGTACATGAAGATCAACTACCTACTTTATTGAAGTTTGAGTAAAGTTTCCTTGAATGAGGGTAACTCAAAATTGAAAAAGATATAACCGAACAATTTTTTTAACTTTAAATCTAAGCAAACTTTAGTTATTAGAAAGTAAACTTTAATAAAATAATACAAACTCTGTTTTGTTGCTAGTAAGAAAAAGTTCGCTTTGAATAATTTCGTAAGCAGCAACCTTTGGTAAATATCAACAATTCCTTTTTTTTGTGTTTATACTATAGGTGCACATTATGTAATACAGGCGCATAATATGTTATGTGTTCTTTTAAAAAGACACTATTTAAGAGGACTGTGAGCTTACTGCATCTTGCAGTTGGCTTGCAGCCAGTTTCTGATGTCGGTCAGTAACTCAGCAGTCGCGTTGCATAAAATGGAAACGTCACTTCTTTCATCTTATTTTGAGCGATACCACAACTAAATTGAGCCTTTTTTCGTCAAACATTATTTCTGAAATTAAACCAGGTAATTGACAAACACAACAGATCAACGGGAATGTTTATTACTTAAAATGAAGGCTTTTCATTAGTTATTTTGTTAGATTTCTCAGGGTTTCTCGATCTACCTTCAATCATTTACGATGGCAAGGGTGTTTTGATAGAGACATTATATAATTATGACTTCATCCTTTCGTATGGTGTCTTTAAAGTGCAGAATGTTCTTTTCTCGTAAGGTAGGCTCGTTTTGTCGTTTGATCCCCAGTTCAGATATGCGACTTTGCAAAAATATTGGAATGTAGTTTTACTAACATAACACCACGCCTGCATTCCTAGAAGGGACAGAGGTTCACCTATAGTATACCTACATATCGCCCGTAATGTTTTCTAAGTCCCAAGCAAAAAGTCAAAGTCAAATTCTTTATTACAATTAGGCCAATAAAGTGGCACTTTTGAACGTCAAAAATTTACAAGTTTAATAATAGAATCTATCGTCCATACGGAAAAGTAGCGTAAAAGGGGGGCGAGCCTCCGGACTCCGGAATGCTACAATGAAATTCCAGAAAGAAAAACAATATAAGAAAAGATTTCTTTTAGTAAAATTGGGTATTTTTGATCAATATTTAGGATAATTGATACCTCCAGGGCCTTCTTCAACTTTCCATCCTGTATACACCGATCTATTTGCGGTAGGCATATTCAAACAATGCACGACATGATCGATCAATCGGACATTCATAGGAAAACAAATAAATAAATGGACATTTAATTAGTGTGCTTAATTTCGCACGCAATCATTAGAAGACTTTGTCACAAGGCTGTATTAGTTTGCTGTATAGTGCACACTGTACAGTATACCTACCGTGTATGTTTGTATCTAAGTTTATGTTAAATAGAAAATCGCAGCCGGATCATAAACATTTACCTAATCTGCACCAAGTAAGGATTAATAGACAAAATGATGACGGTGCTATTTTATTTAATGGGTGCCTAATACTACAACAGTATTTTTACCCGACTGCCGAAGGAGGGTAATGTGTTTATCAGTCTATGTATGTATGTAAGTACGTATGTTTGTTCCTATGTGGCGTTATAGAGACTAAACGCGTTGGCCAATTTTGATGATTCTTACGTCAATCGATTCGTCTTAACCCTACGAGTGTCACTGGCTACATAAAAATTGGTAAAGAAAAAAATGGCGGATGTTGGGCGCCATTTTTTGGGGGAAAAAATGTTTTTTCTTCCAAACCCATCTTGTGGGGTATCAAAAGAGGTGATTTTAAAAATATATAACACTTATATGTTTAAATGCACCTAATTTAAAAAAGATACTAAAAAGTTATAAATTAAATAAGTTAATTAAAAAATCAAAAAACCCGACAGCTTAAAAAGCGAACTAAAAAGACGTAAACAAGAAGAAAATCATGCTGTGCAGTCGAAGGATACATTTGGTTTTGGTCCGCCAGCTAGCGAATATGTATCCTCCGACTGCACAGCATGATTTTCTTCTTGTTTACGTCTATTTAGTTCGCTTTTTAAGTTGTCGGGTTTTTTGATTTTTAATTAACTTTTTTTTTTAAACGGGATTTTCAGAGTACTGCTTTTTGTTTTCGCCAGTGAAGTATTGTTGTATCTCTGAAGACTATTAAAAATTTGATAACAGACAAACTCGTGTTCAATGATATGATTGGTTGTATTGTCTCTCAATCTCAGAATATTCACAACGCATCTTTGTGTGTCTAAATTGGCTGCAAGAGCCTGCGCAGTAGCTATTTTGGTGTCAATATTGAAAGTTAAGATAGCATTGTATAACTGTCTCTTTCAGTCGCTTTTGTTTGTCGCATCATCCTATCTCGCTGACTGTATGCAGTTAAATTGTTTGTTGCGCAATAGTTGACAGAACTAATTTCAGAGACACAAAGATCCGCTGTGAATATTTTATAACATGAGTTAGATGTCACTCCGTGTGCTAACTTTTTGTGTTGATTAGCATTTCGGCAACCGTAAGTTTCAGTACACTAAAAACCCTTTTTGCAAAAAAATACTACCGACGTCCAAATAAAAAACTACAAAATGAAAAATACTGTCTTAAGTAGATAGTAATTTTTTGAAAAATGTTATTTACTTTTCCCTTTTTAGTTTTACCTACCTAATAGGCAAGTTGTTTAGTAAGTTACCTATAACGCCAGAATAGATTAGATTAACATGAAACTTGAAAATAACCAGTGAAATGAGAGATCTGCGTACCCCTTCAGAGCGTACTTGCATGATGTTATGTTATGAAATAATATAAACAATAAACAAACATGTGATTGCAGCAATCCCGAGAGATTTGGCGTTATTTATTGAAGAGTTATGTTGTATATCTCCGAAGTTATTCATTAGATCTTCACCAAATTAAAATGGGACCAATTTCAAAACATTCTCTTTCAAACAAAAAGAATTTTCAAAATTGGTTCACATTTGACAAACAAGATGAGATATCAGTGAAAATACACAATCTTAAAGTCGAACATAGAACGTCCTCCTTTTTGGAAAGTTGGATAAAATAGGTAACCAATCATTTTAATACTTTGAAATATTGCTGAGCCTATAAACGCGAAACTATAGATTTTTAAACACACTTGAGATGTGTAACTTTTATGGTGTACAATAATGTATCTATTCTATTCTTACTTTTGCGAATACATTAAGATATGAAAATACAATTTCATTCTCAATAAACAGAATATACATATACCTAAATATTGGAAGTTCTTTATGTTGCCTAACAATATGTACTGACCCATTGATTTATAATCACGCTCAGCACTAAAACATAACAGTGCATTTCGAAATTCCAGTAGAACAAAGGATCTTAACTGAAGAACAACAAAATCAATAATAGAAGCACATACAACCTTAGTACACACGAAAATCATATATTTTTTGTGTAATACAATATCTCAATTCACATTTTGGGTAACTTGTGACTATCAATATGAAATAGGTTTCACTGAAAATACTAATGTCTAATGACAGAATGATATCAGTTATTATGAAGTTTGTCAGCAATAAATCCACAAATTCACTATTCCATATACAATAAACACAGCAGAGCGGCCATGGCAAAATACAGATAATAAACGCAGAAGCAGAAAAATATAACAAGGGATTCAACACATTTAAAACATTTAGAATTAAGCACATGCTCAGCCTAAAATATCCTAGTTTTGAAACTGTATTAACTTGAAATAATTTTACAGATATCTTCAACCTAGAGCAATATTTTTTAAAGCTTTTGCTTGCATACATGTTTCTTGTGTCACATGCATTGCTTGCCTGAGATGGGTTCCTAATTCAACAATACAACAAACTCAAACAATCAAAGTGAATGCTTTTGCTCAGGTAGTATTGGCTCAAGCTATGTTAAAATTGGTCCATATATACTTATACTAGCTTCTGCCAGCGGCTTCGCCCGCGTTAATATCGAAAATCCCGAGGGACCATATTCCCGGGATAAAAAGTGATAAACCTATGTGCAATTTCAGACTGTAATCTATCTCTGTGCCAAATTTCATCCAGATCCGGCCAGCCGTTTGAGCGTGAAGAAGTAACAAACTTACAAACACACATACACACTCACAACTTTCGCCTGTATAATATTAGTGTGATGTGATATGTATACATACAATCCATAAAAAGGCAGGCCTTGAAATCCTCATTTTTACCATCTTTTGAACAAGATTCTTAAGACATAAAGTCCCAATATTTTTAAGTAGCTGCTTCCTGGTCGATTTGGTGGACCAGCTGAACTCCGACCCGGCCCCAATATTTTGAGAAGTCTTTTTAATCAAATGTGACCAATCAATTGCAACATACTATGCTTGATCTGGCGGTCAATCAGGCTCTCGTGGAATTTTTACAATAGCTCAACATTAGAGATGTTCTCTGGCCAGTAAATACCGAGGAACACATTGGTTGACGAAGACCTAAATTTGGAGTACCTTCCACATTTTGCAACCATAGAGCAGCACAGATTTGACATTTGACACGAATATTAAATTAAAATTTAACCTGCCTTGGCAAATGCTGGGCCTTGGACATGCAAAGTCCGCAGAAGCCATGTGTCAGGTGGATGACCAAAGCCCTACCTAGACTCCACATTCTAAAAAGATTATAAATAATACACACCTACGTGCTGTACTTTGAGAGCTATGCTCTAACTCTATAATCTTGAATTGTCTTTTATTTGAACCTAATAATATTTCAGAAACCATAAATATACTTTGATGTAGAAGCTATTAATCTTTCAAACTATTGTCTGGCTTGGTGCATGCTGTGGATACATGAGGTGTTTTCAATTTTGTTATAAATGTATCACATTATGATAATTGTGAGCCTTTGTTGTCACTGTTGTTTATACTAAAGGCGGTGTTGTTGCTATCCCTGAGAATCAACCAAAATATTACATGTGTCTGTAATAAACTCTACAACTCCATTTATATAATTGAAAATGGGGAAAACAATTTGAAAACTTTTGAAATGGATCATATGACCCATTTATGTATGATAGTGTTTAAATCATGCAAAAATGGCTGAACGGACTTGGATGATATTTTACATGTAACAGATAATTTATCACCTGGTTTATCGCATGTAACAATTTTAGCTATTAACTCGGTATACTGATCCTTTGGGATAATATTAAAAAATACTAGCATCTACCCACGTAGAAGCTAGTATTTTTTAATATTATGAGTAGATATATCAAGGAAACCTTAACTAGCCCAAGATGTATGATATTTCTTTGTATTACCCTGAATCTCTTAAGAAATTAGTGATACTGGCAAACTATCTGCCTTAATACCATCCTACACTATAAATAAATATTGATTAACCAAACCAGAGTGTATAGAAACCTTAACTAGCCCAAGATGTATGATATTTTTTTGTATTACCCTGAATCTCTTAATATATTAGTGATACTGGCAAACTATCTGCCTTAATACCATCCTACACTATAAATAAATATTGATTAACCAAACCAGAGTGTATAACTTTAAGACCTGTACCACATAAGTACCTATATATTGCTATTGGTGAGTACCTGCAAGATTTACACCATTGATATTTGTAACATGACATTGTACAAAGAGCAGAATTACAATAATAGGGTCATAATTTGGGTAAGGTGGAATTGGTGGAAATATAATGGAAAAAGCACATCTCGAAAACATTATGGTTTTTTTTGTCTAAGTTACTTACCTCATCTTCAACTGAGAACGCGTGATTATTGGAATCTAAAGTCTTTATAGTAAACTCAATCATTTTTTACACGAAACATGAACGCCCATTGAAGGGAGATAAATTGACGCGTGCCTAAACACATAAAACCACGTTTCAGTTTATACACTTTCACACTCGAAATATTACACTATAATTATATCGATTACTCAAGCCTAACACAGTGAATTTTTAACATAAATTGCTGACGATTTAAAATAATTTTTAATCGGATCGGAATATGCATTTGATGCCTGATGGTGACAGCGATCAAAAGGCAGAGTGCAGAGTTGCCAGTTCAGAACTTTTAGAAACTATAAAATGTAAAAAAGGTTCAATATAGCTAGAAACTTGAGTAGATGTAGATTGGCGGCGAAATGCGGAACTAAATTTATCGAAATGTACTGAGCTTGACAGCTTATCTGACATTAGCTAGGACAAGTAGCGCCATTACAATAGACCAAAGTATACTGGACATTTGGATATGATGAGACTATGAAAATTAAGATCAGTAATAACAATTCAATTATAATATTTGATTTAATAAATTGTGCAATGAAAAGCAAAATTTTTACCACTATACCCCGGTTTTGTTGTGAAAAAAAACTAAAATCAATACGTGCGCGAATCGATACAAATAGTGTGCGTAGAAGTTAATAAGCAGTTATTATTTGAAAAGTAAACAACCATGAACACAGCATGTTAAAGATAAGTTATATGATGTTCTTTGTTATAAAGTATTATCCCGTTGTAAAACCTTTTTTTTAGTTGACCAATGAACAATTTAGTCGATATTTTTATTGATTGTTCATTGTACAGCTAGAGTTTAGTCTTAATACTCTATGAACCATAGAGGAGAACTAGAATTCGGCTATCACTGGGACTCTGGGCTCCGTCTAACTACAGTCATGTTCCTTCTAAAAAGTTAAAGTTAACAAAAAATAAAAAGGCTCGTTTTGACAGCTATAAAAATACTTCTAATTATGCTAATTAAACTTCTTGACTTGATGTTTGCGAACACTGACTTCGTAACATACAAGCTATCTCTGGGACTCTGGGCTCCGTCTAACTACAGTCATGTTCCTTCTAAAAAGTTAAAGTTAACAAAAAATAAAAAGGCTCGTTTTGACAGCTATAAAAATACTTCTAATTATGCTAATTAAACTTCTTGACTTGATGTTTGCGAACACTGACCTCGTAACATACAAGTACGCTGGACTTCATACTATCGATGATAAAATGAAGACATTTGATTTTCGCCATTTTGGCGCTGATAGCAACGTGACTTAACGTGAGCGTCCATGGAACTAATATTAGAGATGGGACACAGCCTTCGGTAAAAAAATATTTTATGGACGATCGTAAGAAGAAAAAAAAGCCCAGTTATTTTTATTATAATTCATTTTTAGCTTAATTAGTTTCGCTCTGTCCGTCTGTCCGTAGCTTAGCTCAGAGAATCTAAGTACTAGAAAGCTATAATTTGGCATGGATATACATATTAATTATTCCGACAAAGTGGTAAAAAGAAAAGGATGTTCTTTTATCTCGTCTATCCCATGGTGTGGGATATCTTTGGATAGGCCATTGAAAAATATTATGGGTTTGTTAACACCATTTTTCGATTCAGAGATCCGTTTGCGTAAAATTATGCTTTAAATTGCAAACCTTTGTTAGAGTCAAGTGTCCCCCCCCCCCCTCCCCCTCCTCGCCAGCCGACATAATATCTGCTTCTTTTAAGGTGCTAGAGACCGCCCTTCCAAGTTGCATCGCAGGCACAAGGAACCTGGTGATTGGTACAAGAAGAGAGAGGCCTGTGCGCAGCAGTGGGCGAAGTCGGGCTGTGGATGATCATGATGATGATTCCAGAATCAGGTGTCAATTATCGAGCTGTTAACGTAATCGACGATTAATGGCCTGCTATTTCAACCAAATGTGACAAGCGTTTAACATTTTGTCACACTTGACAAAAATCGCGAATTAACCACATGTTAAAGCATTTTTGGGTTTCTGAGAACCTTTTTCAATGTTATTCTCTTTTCAACGACCCTAATTTATAATTGTTGGAAATTGGTCGATTATTCACAGATTAAAATTAATATTATGATTTTAAAGGCTTAAATTACGATAAAAAGATAATAGGGGTCTGCGAAAACTATGGGTTAAGTTATAAAACATATTATTATGTTAATTTAGAGCAATTATTTAATTACCAAGATTAAAAAAAAATAGGATATTAAAAACTTTTTAAATTAATTACAGTATAAAAACTTGACACAATTATCAAAAATATTTATTTTGTATTTATGTAAATAAAAATATAAAATAAAACTGTTACTGACCTGGGTATCGAACCTACCTCACACCAATGCGCGTGAGGTAGGTTCGATGGTCAGTGTTGACTGTATCCTGTACTTAGTACTTACAAGTTCAGTTTCTGGATAGGTTTGTGTTTAACTTGAAGCGGCTGGGGTGGTGACCGCGCCAGGGTAAGCAACACTTACCAAGGTCAGTCTTGGGATGGGACACCACTTTTTTTTTTGGTTCGCTTTTTTATGGATAAGTGACCCCGCCAGGTTAAGCAACACTAACCAAGGTCAGTCTTTGGATGGGTGACCATCACCACAAAAATTTTGGTCACCCATCCTAAAGTCACCCCGCTAGGTTAAACAACATCAACCAAGGTCACCCATCCAAAAACAACGAACCCAAAAAAGTGGTCACCCATCCAAACACTGACCTTGGTAAGTGTTGCTTACCCTGGCAGGGTCACCCATCCAAAAACAAGCGAACCAAAAAAATTTTGTCACCCATATCAAGACTGACCTTGGTAAGTGTTGCTTACCCTGGCGGGGTCAGCCATCCAAAGCAAATGAACCAAAAAAAAAAGCGGTCACCCATCCAAAGACTAACCTTGCTAAGTGTTGCTTAACCTGTGTTCGGTCACCTATCCAAAAACAAGAAAACCAAAAAAAGTGGTTACTCATCCAAATACTCGTCCTTGGTAAGGTTTGCTTAACTTGGCGGCTAAACCAACCCTGCCGCTCAAGATAAAATACTATTTAAAGTTACTGATTACGTTATAGTAGCGAATGAATTGAATGAATACCAGCTAGGGTGGCCAACCGAAATAAATTAATGCCGATTATTTATTGTAACAAGCGATTACGTAATTTCTCGATGATGCAGAGTTGAGAAACTCACTGACAACTGACGGCTGGTTAATTTGTGACAAATTGTCAGCTGATTTGAGATGTGACGTCGACTTCAGAAACTCGCCCCAAATTAAGATAAATATTAATCCATGATGTTTCTAGTTCTGACGTGGCTCCTCAATCCAAACATTTATATTGAGGAGCCACCTTTATATTCATATAACTTTTGAAGTACTACAAAACCGAGGATCGAACCTACACATTTTTTAAACTTACTGCTTAATTTCAATAAGATACGAAAAGTGGCTCCTCAATCCTTACGGACATGCGTACTTGTATAATAGAGGTCACTTAGTGCAATTATGGCAATTAGTTTCAGTCACCTTTACTGCATTGCATATTATGCCAAATATGTCAGATTAGTTTTAGTTGCGTTTACTGCATATTATGCTATTAAAGGGAAATATAAGTTTTTCCCATGGGGTTAGCCAGAAACTACAGAACGCCACCTGCATACCTTACATACTTCTTTTGCTAACTGCCAGTTTCCCACGTCTCAATTATCGGGCTGTTAACGTAATCGACGATTAATCGCCTGTTAATTCTACTTTCAGTTTCTCAACACCCAACTGTGACAAGCGTTTAACAATTTGTCACATTTGAGAAAAATCTCGAATTAACCACATGTTACAGCAGTTTTGGGTTTCTGAGAACCATTTTCAATGTTAATCTCTTGTCAACGAGCCTAATTTATAATTGTTGGAAATTGGTCGATTATTCGCAGATTAAAATTAATATTATGATTTTAAAGGCTTATATTACGATAAAAAAGATAATAGGGGTCGTCGAAAACTGTGGTATGGGTTGAGTCATAAAAAATATATTAATTTAGATCAATTATTAATTAGCAAGATTTAAAAAAATAGGATGTTACAAACTTTTTAAATTAATTACATTATAAAAAATTGACACAATTATCAAAAATAGTTATTTTGTATTTAGGTAAATAAAAATAAAATAAAATAAATTACTGACCTGGGAATCGAACCTTCCTCACGCGCATTAATTTTAACTGTACCCTGTATTTAGTACTTATCGAGGTCAGTTTCTGGATAGATTTGGGTTTAGCTTGAAGCGGCTGGGGTGATGACCGCGCCAGGGTAAGCAACACTTGCCAAGGTCAGTCTTGGGATGGGTGATCACTTTTTTTTTGGATCGCTTGTTTATGGATAGGTGACTACGCCAGGGTAAGCAACACTAACCAAGGTCAGTGTTTGGATGGGTGACCATCACCACAAAAATTTTGGATCACCCATCCTAAAGTCACTCCGCTAGGTTAAACAACATTACCAAGGTCACCCATCCAAAAACAAGCGAACCCAAAAAAAGTGGTCACCCATCCAAACACTGACCTTGGTAAGTGTTGCTTATCCTGGCGGGGTCAGCCATCCAAAACAAACGAACCAAAAAAAAGCGGTCACCCATCCAAAAAAAACCTTGGTGAGTGTTGCTTAACCTGTGTGGGGTCACCTATCCAAAAAAAAGCAAACCAAAAAAAACGTGGTTACCCATCCAAAAATCGTCCCTGGTAAGGTTTGCTTAACTTGCGGGCTACACCAACCCAGCCGCTCAAGATAAAATACTATTACGTTATAGTAGTGAAGGAATTGAATGAATACTAGCTAGGGTAGCCAACCGAAATAAATTATTAAATGTAACAAGCGATTACGTAATTTCTCAATGATGCAGAGATAAGAAACTCGCTGACAACTGACGGCTGGTTAATTTGTGACAAATTGTCAGCTGATTTGAGATGTGACGTCTACTTCAGAAACCGGCCCTAAGGCGTGAGTTTATGTACGTATGTATAAGTTTTTTTATCATATTTCGAAAACTATTCCGATTTTGGAAAACTGCTTAAACTAACATAGTTATTAGTAAATTTCAAGGACATCCAAATATATTTTTTTTGGAAAAAATAAAAATCACATGCGGTAAGGGGATATATTTTGTCATGCGTCAAAATCTTGTAGAGCAGAGTGGTTAAACAAGTAGACAAAAATTGATATTTTATAATTATGTTGTTGTTAATAAATGGTTAATACCATAAAAAGCATTTCGTGGATTTGAGCAAGTAATAGCGTACACAACTCCATCTATCAGTATGCGACCGAAGTGGGAAGAGGAAGAGGGTGTTGCTTTGACTTCGTACTAACACTATTTACTAGATGGCGCTAGTGGTATCTTTAACAAAGATTCTGCCCATAATAAGCAAAATGATCTCATTCTCCGTTATTGACTGAAAATGTTATTTTTGTTTAGCCTACATTTTCCCACGGCTGGGAAAAATTATTATCATAGTCAAAATCATTCTGCGTAGAGCTTGCATATTACCTACTGTGAAATAGTTAAAATATCTAAAAAGAGTAATATAATTTTTAACTGACTTCAAAACAGATGGTGGTTACATAGGCATTCGGTGAGGGCTCTCCTGGTGATTTTATTCAGATTCAAAGGGAACTTCAAAACAGTCTGTATGATAATATTTTTGCTTACAAATACAACAGCCCTAATAATGGAAAACACTGTTATTTTATGAAAAACTAGCTGACCCCCGGGGCTTCGCTCCCGTCAACTGGCTACCATGCCTACCCTGCCTATCCTACCTTACCTACCTACCTAATATTTTTTTAGTATCATCAATAGTTTTCTCAGCGCACGCCAAAGAATGAATTTTACAGGCAACATTTTGCTACTTTGGGTTACATTACTGCAATTTGCATAAGCATCTCTATTTTTTTTTATATATTATAGCCTATTATACACTCACTCACTGTGAAAGAATTTTCAAAATCGGTTCGGTAGATCCAGAGATTACCGCCTACAACGTCACAAACTCACAAACTTTACCTCTTTTTAATATTAGTATAGTTTTCTTTTTGTGGAGTATTTGCAAATCCAAGATACTTATTTAATTGAATCGTTTCGCCGCGCATCGTCGAAATTCATTCCCCCGGTGCTTTTCATGTGGTCACTATTGTCGTTTCTGGCTTTCAGGACTTGAAGTGGTTGGGAATATTGTGGCGACCTTGTATATACAGTCTATCTACAATAACACTTCTTTATGCACTTGATTAATGAGTGATCTAGAACCAATTTGTAGGTAACAATACTTATCATTTTACTAAATCTAATCAAAATAATAAGTATCTATTTGTTAAGTTACTGTTCAGTTAATATAAAGTAATAAGAAACGATTCTAAGCGTATCGCTGTTGACCCTGGCCTAAAAATGATATCGTTTGCAGAACCGGTTTTCAATAACAGTGCAATGATAACTAACAAAACCCTTCATTTCTTATCTACAGGGAAAGGGGTAACCAGTTAATTAATTTTTTAATAAAAAATACACAAAGTAAGTATCATGCCTGTATCCCTTGCAGGATAAGGCAGGGATGTAGTTAGCAAAAAATGTTTTTCTTTTACCAGTTAGGTTAGGTTAGGTTAAAGTGTCATGTACCTGAGATGAGGAGCTCGTGGCTAAATAATATCAGCCGCAAGGGTCGATCTTTAAGGTTAAGCAACGCTTGACGAGGTCAGTCCGTGGATGGGTGACCATTTCAACATATTCTTATTCTTTATTGTACACAAAACATAGAAACATACAAATACAATAGGACAGTTTATGTACAAAGGCGAGCTTAACCCATAGTTGGGTTCTCTAACAGCAAAACTCAGTTGCGTAGAGAAATATGCATTTGAGGATAGTACATCCATGTGCACAACAAAAGCTTATTAAAAACTCGTAACAATTTTAAATACTTACTTACTAAATAAACTAAACAAATACGTGTGCAACACACAATGCATAAACATAATATATACCAATTTATTCCAACCTAAAATATTACAATTGTAAATACATAAATTAATGAGTCATGTTGATAGAAAATATTCGTTAATTCTTCTCTTGAAAACCTCCAATGAAGGGCTATCCCGTATAGAGTGTGGCAGACTATTCCAGAGGCGCACAGCGAGACATACTGAGATTCCTCCGTGCCTCGGCAAGCACGTTAAGCCGTTGGTCACGGCTGTCATTTGAAGATCTTTGACAGTCGTTATGGGTAGTCAGAAGCTTGAGATCTGACACCAGTCTTGCCAAGGGGTATCGTGTTACCCAGTTACTGGGTTGTGGAGGTCAGATAGGCAGTCGCTCCATGTAAAACACTGGTACTCAGCTGAATCCGGTTAGACTGGAAGCCGACACCAACATAGTTGGGAAAAGGCTAGGCAAATTGATTGTTAAAGTATCATGTACCTAATAGGAGCTGATTCCATTGCCAACAACCGAGCACGATTGCAGACTCGGGTCTGTAACAGAGAAATTCCAGAAGGAATCTCAGTAAAACCTTGCCTGACCCAGGCAATTAACCCAGCACCTCATACGCACCGGTAGCGCTTGCAACCGCCAGGTCATCGAGGCAATAAATATCTAAGATTAAGTTGTAGATACAATTGTACTTTATTGTACCTACACCACAATAATTATAGGACAAACATACAATAACTCCTCCTGTAAAAGATCCGACTGCCAATGCACTTAGAACGCATTTACCATAGCTGACTTCGAATTACACTTGTCTGGAGCCTCAATTCCACTTCTCCTTTCGCAATTTACCAGTGATTTTGAAAGTCGATATTTAGCCCACGGGAGCGTAGAGGTACTAGGTACCAGGATATCAGTTACTATGTCCTGGCAAATGTCGTCCAAATCCATTCAGTTGTTGAAGCGTCAAAGATTAACAAACATTTAATTTTAAACATTTTGATTATAACATTAAAGTAGCAGAATTAGACGGAAAGATGGAGACGAACATCTACCGACACACCACACAACTTTGATAAACCAATGTTTATTTTTACGCTAGCTACTGCCAGCGGCTACGCCCGTGTGATTGTCGAAAATTATCCTGAGGAAACAAATTCCCGGTTTAAAAACTATCCTCTGCGCTATTCCAGAAGATCCTTCCAGATGGTTGAGCGTGAAGAAGTAACAAGTACACGCACACACTTTCGCCTATAAAATATGAATAGTGTGATGTGATTCTTACCTATTTACCTACGCTCACTGAACACCTGAGTCTACAAAACCTGTTCCACATAGCGACAGAATGTTACATAACAATGCTAATGGCCGTTATATCAACACTTCTTATCGCGCTCTATTGTTAAACTACTCGTAGTACCTAGTGGTAAAACACAGTATAAGGTCATCGTCTATCAATATCTTTTACAAAGTAATTATGTTGATTTACATCTGAGATCCATATCTTGCTAATCCGATTAGTAGATAGTAAAATCCGAGTAAAGCACGTCGGCTGAAACTTTTTTCATAAATAGTTGACATAATACTGAGCATCGTGGCGACCCGAGAATATGAGTCTGCTGGTGCTGCTCGCATGAACTTGTAATAAACACGTAAAATAAAGTTATAGCAGGTACGCCGGATGCAAATTAACTAGGTTTAAATAATTATAAGTACGAAAACAACAATCAGCTGTGTGGGTAGCGGAGGAAGGACACAGTAAAGATACAGGTTATTCGAACAATGCACAGTATCTTTCAGGGTTCAGTGACAGAACTCCCCTGCCCGCACCCAGCTGAATAATAGTTTTCGGCAACCTAATCTGTTATACTATCATATTGTCAAATTTCAACTGGGATAAACAACTGACAATTAAATCATAATCTCAGGAAGTATACAGGGTGAAAAGTAAAGGTGAGATAATATTATAAAACACAAAAAAAAATGGATTTCAATATTTACAAAGTTGTCGTCAGCTGACTAAAATTTGTACGGGCGATATAACAATATTTTTGACTATTTGGCAATATGATATTTTAATAGTTACGTTTTCGAAAATTATCAATCGGCTGGGTGCGGGCAGGGGAGTTCTGTCATCTAGACCCTGAATTATACTGCGCATTGCTCGAATAATGTGTATCTTTACTGCGTCTTACGGTCTTTGCTCCGCAACACACGCAGCTGATTGTTGTTTTTGTACTTTTTAACCGACTTTCCAAAAAGGAGGAGGTTCTATGTTCGACTTCAAGTTTTTTTTTTTTTGTTTTTTTTTTTTTTTTTTTTTTTTTGTTTATGTGCACCGATATCTTCGTCAATTGTGGACCGATTTTGAAAATTCTTTTTTTGTTTGAAAAAGTATGTTCCGAAATTGGTCCCATTTTAATTCTGTGAAGATCTGATAAAGAATTTCGGAGATATACAACAGAACTCTTGCTGCAATCGCATGTCTGTTTGTTGTTTATAACATTTCATAACATAACATCACGCCAGTTCGCTCTTAAGGGGTAAGCAGATCTCTCATTTCACCGGTTATGTTCAAGTTTCATGAAATATATTCTGACGAAATAGTTCCCTTACTAACTTGCCTATTAGGTACGTACAACAAAAAAGTGAAAAATAAAAAAACTTTTTGCGAAAAAAAAAATACTACTTACCGACTTCCAAATACACCCGGACACCGACTTCAAAAAATTAAGTTATTTTTCACTTTGTTGTTTTGTATTTGGAAGTCGGTAGTATTTTTTTGCAAAAAGTTTTTTTATAATTATTCGATTTCATCACTCGCTAAGTTGACACTGCACTAGGTACGATATTTTTATCTCACCTAGGCCCCCGTGGGTAGGATGTGCAGTATATATTAATGAATTGATTCGCATGACGTCAGTGGGAACGAGTGAGCCGCAAAGTGGATCGGGGAGCAAGTGCAACAACTGGATAAGTGGACCGCGAGGGGACGTGCGCAACGGCCTCGAATCGCCTGCTGTTAACGAATATGATCGGCAGCATCCGACTCCATCAGAAGGCAACTAAATCACGCTCCTGGCGACATTGGAACGGAAAACTCGAGAGGCTATCATCCAATAGAGAAGAGTCTTCGTGACTCTTTTAACCTTCGATGGTGATCTTTATTTGTTTTGAAGCTATCATTTTCGCTCGCTGATAGATCTTTGTGTTACTAAGTAAAAGGAACAA
Source organism: Orthosia cruda (assembly GCA_964057195.1). NCBI lineage: Eukaryota > Metazoa > Arthropoda > Insecta > Lepidoptera > Noctuidae > Orthosia > Orthosia cruda. The sequence continues at coordinate 48,172,979 of OZ059825.1, forward strand.
CTGATCGGTTTTCTTTCACTTGAAATGGCATTGGAGTGCAGATAAACTAGGACATTATTGCGGGGTACTCAAAGAGAGAGATAGATACGACTGATCAAAAGATTCGGTAATAGGTTCGCAGTTCAGACCCTTCCGCTCAGATAGATAACTAAACCTTCAAAGAAAATACGTCATCAGATTTTCTTTTCTTACTTTGTTGAACAAGTCTCACAATCAAGTGAAACAATTTCTTACTTGTTAAGAAATTGTTTCACTTGATTTACCACGCTGTAAAATAACGTTAGTCAGTTTTACTTTGTTCTAAGCACGGACTCACCGCCATACCCTGTTTTACTTGTTGTTTCAGAAAAACCTAAACATCGTTTTTCCTGTTGTAATAATCATACAACTTAATTTATGCTTTCTTATTACGGGTATTTTTTTATTACGTATAGGAATTGATATGACTCATTATAAAAATCTTTTGTCCTCCTTTCAGTGTAGTTATTGAGCCAAAATACCAACCGATGATTGATTTTTAACCCCCGACGGTAAAAGAGGGGATCTGTGTGTCTGTGTATCTGTGTATCTGTGTGTCTGTCTGTGGCATCATAGCGCCTCAACGGATGAACCGATTTTGATTAATTTTAAAAGTAATTATTTTGTTTGAAAGGTGATTGTATCGAGAGTGTTCTTAGCTAAGTTTGAATATAATCGGTTCAGCCGTTCAAAAGTTATGCGCGTTTTACTGTTTTAATCGTGATGTGTTCGCAAGATAAATGTGTCGGGGGTTTTTTAAATTTTGAAATTTTCCTTGTCATTGTATTAATTGGGCCACAACCACCGTTTCAAACCTCAAAACGTTGGATATACCAGTACGCCACCAAATCACCGATTTATCATAATAAATGTTTGCTAGTAGATCGTTAAAGGCATACCAACGTCTATTATTAGGTCAGGTAATCTGCCATTCATTATCCTTTTTCTTTATTGCAATTAAATTACCATGATCATTTTAAACATGGAAAGGTTTGGTTCTTATTATGAGGAAATGCGTTCGCAGACATCCGACTGAATGTCCTAAGTAAAAAGTCATAATTCGTGGCTCTCGCTTATTTTCTCCTCCAATATTGGACCAATTTAAAAGATATTCCATAAACTGAAAAAGAAAGATGTATACTGTGCCCTTATGTATTCCTTTTTAACCCCCGACGGAAAAAGAGGGGTGTTATAAGTTTGAGGTGTGTTGCTGTGTGTCTGTGTATCTGTGTGTCTGTCTGTGGCATCATATCGCCTCAACGGATGAAACGATTTGGATATAGTTTTTGTTGGAAAGGTGATTGTGTCGAGAGTGTTCTTAGCTATGTTTTAAACTGGAAACTTTAAATTTGAATTGAGATTTGGTGCTTTCAGTAATCAATTTTATCATTATTTACAATAGGAAAGTCACATCAAATTGTAAAGACACCTTAAATTAGCAAATATCCAAAATTTACTAGGTTTGGAATTGTCTTTTTAGGCATGTTTAAAATATGCAATAGAATGTATGACGCTATTAATATCATTTGTACAATTAGTAGGTTCATATTCCTTGTTTAGTATTCTCTTGAAATCTTAATATATCATTTAGTTACTAATACAAGATGACTTTCCGCTCTCCTGGAATATAATAATTACAAAGCACGTACTGGGTTTTGATATACATCAGCCCTCTGTGGTGAGGTCACGTGGTCCCGCTTTTCTGTATATTAGAGTTAAAAAACAAATAGACAGGGCGCAAAAAACACGGTCATGTAAACTTTATCTATCTATATAAATACAAAAAACCGGCCAAATGCGAGTTGCACTCGCGCACAAAGGTTCCGTACCATTATCGCAAAAAAACGGAAAAGAACACGTAATGTTGTATGGGAGCCCCACTTAAATATTGATTTTGTTCTGTTTTTAGTATTTGTTGTTATAGCGGCAACAGAAATACACCATCTGTAAAAAAAATAATTGCCTTGCTATCACGGTTCATGAGATACAGCCTCGTGACAGACGGACAGACAGACAGGGAGATAGACGGAACCCTAAAAATGCTGTATGTGATTGTAAGCGTCTCACTAGAGAACGGCTGAAACTATTTGTTGCTATTGTTTGTTATATATCAATCAATCAATCAATCATTTATTTGCTATAAGTATTGGTACAGTGTAGGTGTTTAAAGATAATATAGAAAGAAAGAAAATGTTTATATGCGCCAGGCACAACGAATGCCATAAAAAAACCGGCTAAGTGCGAGTCGGACTCGCGCACGAAGCGTTCAGTACTTGTTAAATTGTGGTTTACGATTTATGACGTATTTAAAAAAAACTACTTACTTGATCTCGTTCAAACCAATTTTGACGGTGGAAGTTTACATGGTAATGTACATCATATATTTTTTTTAGTTTTATCATTATCTTATTTTAGAAGTTTCAGGGGGGGGGACACATTTTACCACTTTGGAAGTGTCTCTCACGCAAACTATTCAGTTTAGAAAAAAATATATTAGAAACCTTAATATCTTTTTTGTAGACCTATCCATAGATACCCCACATGTACAGGTAGGATGAAAAAAAAATTGAGTTTCAGTTTTTTTCTATTTTTGTTTGAAAATCTTAATGCGGTTCACAGAATACACCTACTTATACCAAGTTTCAACAGCATAGTTCTTATAGTTTCGGAAAAAAGTGGCTGTGACATACGGATGGACAGACAGACAGACAGACATGAAGAATCCATAAGGGTTCCGTTTTTTGACTTTTGGCTAGGGAACCCTAAAAAGGAAAACATAAATACTAAAAACAGTGTATGCCTCACAACCACGTATATGTTACTGTAAAATCCGAACTGTTGTTTCAGTATAAAAAAATCTATGATCAAACTCATTATTTATCGGTAAAACAGATTTACCAAGTCTTACCGGTAAAAGTCTGAAATCATCATCATCATCTACCTGCCCTTGTCCCATGTTACTTGGGGTCGGCGCAACAAGTTTTCTTCTTCCATATCGTTCTGTCCCGCACCACGCTATAATTGACTCCCTTTTCTTTAATATCACTCCTCACACAGTCCATCTATCTTTTCTTTGGCCATCCCCTGCCTCTTCATCCATCCCCAATTAAATTCATAAGAGTACACCTAAGTCATTCCAGACATTCTTTTCCCGCACCGTCTAGAACCAGCCCTCACGGTACGCGTCCAAATCATCTCGGCACCTATTTCTGGACCGGCCTCAACGGTGCGTTCCATCTTCAAGATTGTGGAGGCTCGCCCAGCGCTCAATTTGCATGCTACTAACGTGAGCCATAATGGCATTGGCCCATTTGAGCCGAACAGCCTTTTTACCCACGTCTATTATGCCCGTTTGGGAACACAGCGTGTTCCGTATTCGGTCTGTTCTTTTTACATCCAGAATGCTGCGTAAATCTCTGGCAATTTCCAAGTGTAAGTCTTTGAGTTTAGTCTCTAGGGTGAACGGCGGCTTTTTTGTTAATAAATAAGAATTGTCAGTGCCGATTTGGCAAAATGATAAGATCAATTAATAATTAGCTTAACAATATTAATAGACTAACTATTATTGTAGCCCGTTATTGCAATTGGGATAGTTAATTGCGAGAAATTCGTGAGAAATAGATTATCATTTCTCACGAATTTGAAATTTTTTGGTCAGTTTTAGGTGCCGTATGTTAGAAAGAAACAAAGATTGAAACAAATGGATACGAAGAATTTTATTAGTTCTGTCATTTCGAGACACTGCCAGCGTGGTTGGTACGACCATTCCATGTTCTGTGTTTTTTGCTTCTATTGTTTTCACATGAACGAAGAAGGTTAAAATAGTATTCGACCTTACCTATATTTTAAATATTGTTTAATTCAAATTGAGATAACATTTGTTGTATTTTCAAAGAGGTTCAAATACTTTTTAGTTATGGACTTAGTAAGTAAACTAAACGACGTGAGTCGTTTATAATACAACAAAAATATAGATGCCAGTGACAGCGGTAGTGCCAAAAAATAAAAATAATACAGACTTTGACAATATTACTTGTGATTTCGTTAGTTCCAATTAAAGCCACCAGGCTACATGATCTGGCTGCATTTTACCTGATATTTTTTTGACAGATTGAATTGACGAGAAATAAATTGAATATTATTTTTGCTTTTTGCGGAAAAAAGCGACATACGTCCACCTAGCAACGCCGCAAAGCGGTCACTGTCGAATTGCACTGGATGGAAAGAGAAGCACGATGGAATTTGTATAGACTTTTCTACAAAACATAATAATATGAATTACTTAAAAATAATGAATGAAACTTCAATATATAAGACAATGAAGTTTTGCGTCCTTTTATGATACGTTATTGGTGTTAATTGTACAAATGTACGCTGGTCAGTATTACCGGAAAAATCTTTTGAAGATCACGGTAAGAGGTTACTTTGCCATTCAATTGTATCGAGGTTTTTGTGCGTAAACGTGTTTCGGCCACAACAAAGTTTTCGGAAATATGATCAAGATTAACATATCTTTTTTCTGCTGCCACATCTTCAATAGATTTGGCTAAAAAATGTTTAAAAGAAAGCCCATTTTGAGTATTCAGCCCCTTAAGGACCGGTTTTCCACCCGCCTTCAGGAGTTCGGCTGTAATTCCGTCTTCACCCGGCGCCTTGTTGTTTTTAAGCTGTTTAAGAGCCATCCTAATCTCATACAGGCTGACGTCCGGAATGTCTTCGGTATAGTGCCGGGTCAATCTAGCTTTAGGGTCTTTTGCTAGATTCGCGACGGGTTTACTGGTTGACGTGTACAACTACCCATAGAATCTCTCGATATCTCTCAATAGCTCCGGTTTGGCGGATACGATTCTGCCATCGTCGGTCTTCAGTTTCGTGAGCTGGCTCTGCCCAATAGTCAGATCTCTTGCAAAGACCTTGGAACCCATATTCCGCTCAATCGCGTCTTTAATACGCTCGGTATTAAAGCGGCGGAGATCGCTTTTCAAGGACTTTGAGATCCGTCTATTGAGCTGCCGGTACTTCAATGCATCGTCTGAAGACTGCAGGATCATCTCACGCCTCTCCTTCATGAGCTTGAGAGTAGGATCAGAGAGCTTTTTCTTTATATCTGTACGGCGGGTCTTGAAAAACTTAGACCCAACCGTATGGACAGCTTCCACGAACCCATCGCTGTATTCGTCCACGGAGCTCCCTAGGCACTCGAAACGATTCTGAAGTTCGAGCTGAAAGCTCTCGGGGTTTTGGATCTGGATCTGTGCTGGACGGAGCGTAGACTTCATCAGTCGAGACCTTTCAAGCTTGATATTAATGTTCAATGTGCCTCTCACCATGCGGTGATCGCTCCCGGTTTTCACCGAATTGATCACAGAGACATCATTGAACATTTGCTTCTTGGTTGACATGATGAAGTCGATCTCGTTTTTAGTTGCACCATCGGGGCTTTGCCAGGTCCACTTCCTGTGCTCACGCTTTCTGAAGAAGGAGTTCATCATATAGAGGCCCTCCTTCTCCATAAAGCTGGCCAGTAGGTGACCCCGGTGGTTCCGATGTCCAACTCCAAATTGGCCCACTTGCAGCTCATCCACGTCTCGTTTGCCCAGTTTCGCGTTGAAGTCCCCCATGACAACGGTGAAGTGAGTTTTGAAACCATGCATGGCTCTAGAATAGAATATTCTCATACATGGTCTCTACCTCGTCATCGGGGTGTGCCGAGGTCGGGGCGTAGACCTGTATAACCTTCAGCGAATATCTCGAGGATATTCTGAGTATAAGGTACGCCACCCTGGTCGACACACTCTCGATCTTCACCACGCTGTTCACAAGGGACCTGTGGACGATAAACCCGACACCACCCTGGGACTGCCGGTCACCCTCTCGGAAATAGAGCAGGTTACCGGATTTGAGGATTATCGAGTCCTCCCCCTCTCTTCGGACTTCAGATAACCCTATAATACTCCACCGCAACCTGCTCAGTTCTTCCTCGAGTTCGGCTATCTTCTCGTCGGTCCGGAGTGTTCGCGTGTTATACGTTCCATCAATCAATTCAATTAATCTTTTTTTTTTTATTTCACTTAGGTTGCCAGGTCCAGTCGTCGGTGTTTATTAGGATAGCCGGGTCCACTCCGGGGATTCTTCGCACCCCTTGCCACGCCATCGCCTCGACCGCTACCGTAGTCGAGGGTAGACGGGCTGCCGGGCACTCGGGGCCATTTTTTCTTTGTGCTTTTCATTTTGGTTTGGGGGGGTTTGCCTTAATCGCCACGCTTGGCAGGCGGGTTAGCGATCGCAGTTTGTTGTTAAAGTGTACAGAGAACGCTGCTGCCCATTCTCTGGTGTATCCCTTAGTCGCCTTTTACGACACCCATGGGAAGATATGGGATGGTGAGATTCTTTACGTCCGACACCATACGGAAACTTATTTATTAGTGTATGTAAATATATAATATAGATATTAGTGTTTAATATTATTAAGAGATATGTAAATAATGGGAATTACCGAACATTTTAAGGATTTTGTGCAAAAAATAAATATAAATAAAGGCTGCACAGATTTCGGGTTGTATCATATTTAGTGGTATCTAATGAAGTTTTTTGATATCCAAAGTCGAAGTTTCGCGCCAATCGTGTTTGTTTACTTTTTATTTTACACCAATATCACCTACCCATGTGTGAAAACGATTAGGTTATGACTTCTGTTTCTGAATTTACCTGGTAAACAACAATAACAAACACCGGTCCACTAACACGTAATATTCATTACCACTACTTTATTTATGCTCAGAACTGCCAAATCGTCCATCACGTGGGTATATTATCGAAATCAGCCTTTAAGAATCCTTTATCAAATATGACTAAATAAAATTTGCTGTTATAAATAATATTTTTGCACAAATTTTCGGATATTTTAAGTCAATTCACGTGTAGTTCACACTGTAGTACAAAATTATTTGAACGTTATGACGTCACCAACATGGCGACCAATCATGGCCCGTTCGTAGACAGGTGGTTCTTTTGAAAATTTTATCGATTTTCAATTGCTTATAATAAATTGAAAAAAATATTTAAGAGATTTTTGCAACGACAATATAATTTATAATATGTAAAGATTCAAAATAAATTTTAGAAATCGTATTTTTTTTTAAATTGATCAACCCAATTCTAGACTCCGGGCTGATATTGAGACATTCCAGATAGAAAACCCAACAAAGCTGCCCGACCCGGGCATCGCACACATGCCCTCGTGCTCAACAGTACCGCTTGCGACCACTATGACCACCACGACCAACGAGGATTTACCAATCCAACAAGATTATCCAATTACCAAAAATCCAACAAGATTACTAGAGTATAAATTGTATCTATTTATGACTTTATGAACAATCTAATTAAGTACCTAATTGAAAATAAGCGTAGCAAAAATATGTTTTCCACTAATAACGCAATTATTTTATCTTCGGCAATGACTGATTAGAACTAAAAAGATTTAATGAATACCTATTTTGAACTAATCGTTTTAGCTGTATCATGTTTTATTAGCTAAATAATATTTAGTATTTTATTTTTACCAACTTGTAAATAAAACTGGACCTTAACCTACTGTACTGACAACCTAATGCTAATAAAAACAAGTTAATTTAAAAATCAAAACCCTCGACTGCTGATCTTCGTTTGCACAGCATGATTTTTCTTGTTTACAGCTTTTTAGTTCGCTTCTTAAGCAGTCGGGTTTATGTTTTCGTATCTAACGATGTCTTAATCTTAATTATATAAATCTGCCTAAGCGGTTTGAAAGATACGAGGTAATAATAGTAGATTATTAACCAAGGGCTGTATGACATCAATTGCATACGAGGTTTTTGGCGCCTGAGCGAAGCGAAGGCGCTAATTAACCCGAGTATGCAATTGATGCTTACGCCCGAGATAAATACTCTGCTTTACATATCGATTGTGAGGTAAGTAAACAACAAGACAGCAGGTTTCAATGAACATTTATTAAGAAGAAAAATGTGTATTTAATTAAAATTAATAGTAAAATTATTACAATTTGTAAGAGATATTGTCACGTTCTTTTTAGGAATATTTATAGTTTGAATATGAGTTTGTGATGATAAGACTTGAGTTTGAGTGACTTGAGGTTCTTGCATCGTAAATGGCGGCAGTTGACTGGTACTATTTTCTTCTTTAAAAAATGGCTCAGATGATGTGCTTTGACGTGGTGATTTCAAGTTTATATTTTCTGTTCTTGTAGAAGTAATTTTGCTTTTGTTTGCCATCGAATCTTCGATATAACCTTCGGCCACTTTGCTGGACTTCCAGCCGCCGTGCCTTTTTAACAGAGTGAGGTTGGCTCCCGAATCAGCCAATAGAGTCGCTGATGTTCTGCGAAAGCAATGCCCGGTGTATAACTCTACGTTACTCAGTTTTAAATATGTGGCTATTTGCTTTGGCATGCCTGTAAATTTGTTTTTTCCTATTACTTGTCTGTGGCATTTTCCTTTACTGTAATTAAGAAAAAAACGATTTGTATCCACGTTTTCAGGCCGAAGAGCTTGATATTTTTCAACATAATTTGCAAATTCTTCATGCACAACAAATGACCGGTCAATTTTAGTTTTCGTGTTAGGCAGTTTTATGAGTAGTAATTTGTTATGTTTTTCTACATTTTCTATTGTCAAGTTTGTCAATTCCACGGTTCTGCAGGCTCCCGATATCCCAAAAATTAGAACAACCTGTAAAAAAGACATAAGTTGTATTAAAGGCACCAAATTCGCATAGTATTTTTGTGAAATATTTTGGTAACTTATTAAAAAGGGCAAGTAAATACGTAGGTACCTTTATTGCTAAATAAATTTCATCCGAAGCTTCATTTAAGAATTTCTGTACTTCTTCTGCAGTAAATACCTTCGATTTCTTGCTTTTAAAGCCGTCAGACTGCCTTTTCAAGAAAGCAGTAAGTTTAGAAAAATCTTTCAAATTCACGTCATGTTTTGTCATCATTGTAGATTTTAGCATGGAATAAAAGCACCATAAACTGGAAGGTTGTAGCCTCTTAGATAATTCATCAAAATATGATATAAAAACACTTTCAGAAAGAGATTTCACTTTTTTTTCTGACCGCCATTTCATAAATTCGTCGTATGCCTTTACATATATCTTTCTTTCGAGTTCGGCGGTAATATATTTTCGACAACTGTTTTTGCCCTTTCTTTAATAAAATCGGGCGTTAGATCTATGTCTTCGTCACTAGACATGTTTAAAACTTTTGAAAAAGAACTCAAACAAGAAAATTAATTATTTTCGCGATGCTTTCGCGCCTACTAGTAGACTGCCTTTTTTTTTTTTCACGCACGCAAGCGCGTCAAATCTTGCTGGCCAGTTTGATTTTTAAATCGATTCCATCTAACATACGATGTGGAAACAAATAGTTCCATATTTAAAATAAAATCTCTATAAAATAAATTGTCTAGATTCCGATTCGAGTAATTAATGGATACCGAGAAAAAAAATATTAACTTTTTAAAAATATTCTTCGTGCAGTATGATATATATATCACTGAACTGTCATACTCATGTATGACAGTTCTTTTTTCAAATTCCAAAACCTATGCTGTAATGATAGTCATACACCCCGGCATTCAGGGGTGTAAGGGTGTACTTACAGAGCAAGAGATATGTAAAGAATATTACATACATACAAACATAAACACATACAAGATACGCGTGAAAAACATAACCCTTTCCTTCCAGTCGGGTAAAAAGAAGCCCCAATATGTGTAGGTAACATATTTATTGGCAGAAATCCAAAATAACCACTCATCTGTCCCGCATTGCTACAGATTTAATGAATTACTGTAGATGAGTAGCAAATCTCAACTGCGCAAACATCCGAATCAGATGTTTGTGCAACGGTGCATGTAGGATGATACACACTAATGGACTTACCTAATGGCGCGATACAATATGAATTGCGTGGATAGGCAATATCGCGCTCGTATTTTTTAAGAAAATGTCAAGTGCAAATGGGTCGAATTGCATAGCATTGCGTCCATGTGAACGTATGTGCATTTTCGCTTACCCTCAGTTTCCCACCTTAAAATTATCGGAGAATTAATGTGACAAATTGTCAAGCACGCGTTATCTGCTGTGATTGGTTGAATGAATTTTCAACAGCCAATCACATAAGATAACGCGAGTTTGACAATTTGTCACATTGATTCTCCGATAATTTTAAGGTGGGAAACTGAGGGTTAGTAAAAATCCCTTATCAATGTGATATAAATAGAATCGCGTAGACCAGGATGGTCGCTAAGGTTCATGGGTCTTTCATACCAGCAACTGTAGCCAAGTTGACAATCTACAATCGATAACGCTAGTAGAAAACGAATCAATGTAAAAAGAAGGCGTTAACGATTGTAGAAAGAGATTCGATACGAACTGTGTGTTTACTTGGCTAGAGGGGCTGCGACTTTGCAGATAAAATAGTAATACCACACTTAAAATATTTAGTGAAATATTAATATACATCAAAGTTACAGGGTCGAAACTGTCCTAAATGGCTTCGTAAAAAGTATGTTACGGTTCTGTCTTTGTTTGGCCGACTTGTTGGTGGCAGATACGCAACATATGTCGATACTTGCGCCATCCCATCTTCCTAGCACGGCGGGCTGTTCTGAGTTCTTTGTTGCAGGTGCAAAAAAGCGGAGAACGTATAACAATTATTTTGGAAATTATAATGTTTCAGTTGTTTAGGGTTGCAATAGAATGGTGTCTCAGACGACACTTATTGCCAGATTGATATTTAGAAAAGTTGCCATGTGGATATTCTTATTCCCGGTCTAGGAACGAAAGAGTAAAATATACTTCTGTCTGACGTAAATCCTTTAGGTTCCTCTTACCATCGTAGTCTGAAAGTATTCTTCGATATTTGCAAAAGCACTGAAATAAAGAAAATACATTCATTTTACAAACTTAGAGACTCACCACACAATAAGTTTTCTGGACAAACAAAATAAAAATATTGAAAAATAAAAAAAACTTTTTGCAAAAAAATACTACCGACTTCCAAATACAAAACCACAAAGTGAAAAATAACTTAATTTTTTGAAGTCGGTGTCTTTCGTAAGTACCATTTTTTTGCGTTATGGACACCGACTTCAAAAAATTAAGTTATTTTCACTTAGTGGTTTTGTATTTGGAAGTCGGTAGTATTTTTTTGCAAAAAGTTTTTTTTATTTTTCACTTTTTAGTTGTACGTACCTAATAGGCAAGTTAGTAAGGGAACTATTTCGCCAGAATAGATTTCATGAAACTTGAACATAACCGGTGAAATGAGAGGTCTGCTTACCCCTTAAGAGCAAACTGGCGTGATGTTATGTTATGAAATGTTATAAACAACAAACAGACTTGCGATTGCAGCAATCCCGAGAGATTTGCTGTTATTTATTGAAGAGTTCTGTTGTATATCTCCGAAGTTCTTCATCAGATCTTCACCAAATTAAAATAGGACCAATTTCGAAACATACTTTTTCAAACAAAAAAAGAATTTTCAAAATCGGTCCATAATTGACGGAGTAATCGGTGAACATAAAAAAAAAAAAAAAAAAACAAACAAACTTGAAGTCGAACATAGAACCTCCTCCTTTTTGGGAAGTCGGTTAAAATAAATAAAACAAATAAACTAAGAGGCTGAGCCAAAAAGGTCCAATTCATCAAAATCCCAGACAACTAGTACATAGTTGCCTGACGCTGGTTTTCAAATGAACCAGGACAAGGCCATCATGATTCCGTTGTCAAAAGGGGGATAGTGCTATTCGTCCTTATAGCTCCGTCCCTTTCTAACACTGGAACCATGCAAAATATATGGCAGATCTGCCGATCAAACTGCAGCGTTTGAACGGCAGATCTGCCATATATTTCAGTGAGCCGTCCCATCCTAGTAGACTGATAAACCACACAACATTGTGGTTATAATAGCTAGTAACAAAATAAGATTTACGATCACCTATGGCAGTTATATTAAGTACATAGTTTTGTATTCGTATCTCGTTCATGCTTCACGGTTATTTATATGTTGTGTTACATAAGACCTCGTTCACCTACACTGTTTCGGAGAAAACACGCTTGCCTAGAAGTAACATATTTGCGGTTGACTTATAACCCCCAGATTGTAGCTATCAGGCAATACAGACTCCGGTAGGGAATTCAAATGTACCGATGGTACATCGCCGTAGGTACGTATTGCAGCCCGATGATGGAACGGGCTATATTTATAGAGAATATTTTTTACAATTAAAAAATATTTTATATATAAGCTTTTTAGTTTACCGTGCATTGTCATCCAATCCAAACGAGTATGCAAAATTTCATCTTAATCTGTTGAAGATAACTGCTTTGAAATTCAGTTGCAAGATTTGATCCGAACACGATTACCTACGTACATTTCAAGTAAAATAAAAGCTTGTAAAATTTAGAGAACTTTTGAACATTGTACGTACAGCACTAATAACGCCTGCTTAGAAGCTTAAATTTTAATAAACTTTATTAAAATATTGTTATGAAACATTTAATAAGAACGATGAAAACATTTATTATGAAATTTACACAACAGTTATGAATTCTTCTGTAGACTCGGTGGTGACACTTATCCCACAGGAACCGTGCATTTTTCGGGATAATAGTAGCCAGTGAAACACGGCTATACGTAGTGTAGCTTATTATCTGTGTTTTTTTTTAAACCACAAGCTATCAAATTGTTTGCTTAAAAAGTATTAATCTCTTGAATTATTTGCAAACAAACAATTTTTTGACTTTCTGCCCGATAAGAAATAAATATATATAATTAATAATTAAGAAAAGGACACAATTATATTGATATCAGAAATTAGCCAAGCCGTGAACCGGCTACATCATAGATGAATGGAAAAGGCACAATAGATAAACAAGTAAAATTTAAATAAACTCCGACACATTTTTATTGCATGCTACGATTTTATCTAGTAGTAAACGCACTTCTACACTTATGTATGGTAGTGAAGGTTGGGTATGGCAAAAAAGACATGAAAGTATGATTAATGCAGAAGAAATGCGCTTCTTGCAAAGTATGTGTGGTGTAACTTTAAATGATAGATTGAGGAATGAGATAATAAGAAAACGTTGTGGTTTAAAAGAAGATGTAGTGACTAAAATTGAAAAGAGTATGTTAAGATAGTTTAGCCATGTTGAGAGGATGAATAAAAGGCGACTAACGAAAGGTATTTACAAGGCAGATCGAAATGCCGGGAGGGGACGCCCTAGAAAGACATACATATACCTTATAGGTGATGTTCTTCAGAAAGGCCAGGTGCGCAGTACTCATAACCGGCGTGTGCGTATGACTTGATGTATGAATGTGAGTGAAGCAAAAGAAGTATGTAAGGATCGTAGGAGGTAGCGCTCTGTATTTTCTGCCTACCCCCATGGGAAAAAGGCGTGTGTGTATGTAAACGCACTTCGATTGATAATATATTGAACACTTAATTATTACACGATATCTTGCGAAAACACCCCGATTCAAACCGTAACACGCCCATAACTTTTGAGCGGCTGAACCGATTTACATCAAACATAGAAATTAATTTTAAACACAACTTTTGTTTTAATTAAGAACACTCTCGATAAAGTCACCTTTCAAACAAACGAAATCAAAATTGGTTCATTAGTTTAGGACCTATGATGCAACAGACAGATACACAAATAAACAAGTACACACGTCAAACATATAACACCCCTCTTTTTCCATCGGGGGTTAAAAAGAATATAAGGGCAAACACAATGTGGCACAGTCCTGAATTTGAAAAATAATGTTGCCTTGTTCAGGCTGGCTTTTATTTTCAGGTCGGAGGATAATAGGTAAGAATTACCATATAAGTGTTAATGCTGCCATTATTTTGGGCACAATACCAGTGGACAACGATGTGTAGTAGTTTTTCGAGGATCATAGTTTATGCATTGAGTTAAATGTACTACGTGCTAGAAAAGCTATTTCATACAAAATATCGCGCGTAATTCGGTGACAGCGGGGCAAGCGGAGGGAGGGAGGGTAAAGATAAGATAAACAATCAATGCGCGCAGATGAACTTTTCCTTACTCTTTGACATTCACACAAATATGGCCGCCCTCCCGCCTCCGCGGTGACGCGACGTCACGAGTTACAATAAATTGATAAAATATAATTAAATTAATCGTGTTTTCAACTTACTGTTGAAAACTCACTCCTGGACTTTTACTTATATTTCTCGAGTTGTTTGAACAGTATCTCAATACGCAGAAAGGCGTTTTATAAGAAACATAACTTAGTACTCAAAAGTGTCACGTTGCAGCGAGCGCTTGTCACAGACTAGGTGAGTTGGAGTGCGCGCGCTCTAACGCGTGTTACAAACAAATGAGTTGAGGAGTCTCCTCTAGTACGTAGTAAATTTAACTCAATGAGTTTATATCAGTTTATTTTTAGGCTTAGTTAGGTTGTAGTTTATGATTTATGTGACATGAATGTATGTAGTTATCGTAATATTCAAGTTTTGTATTTGTGTTGAGTTAAAGTATATACAGTGTATAAAATGCTTAATTAACTAAGACTACAAACATATACACTTAAACCAAAAACTACTCTCTTACTAAACCTAAAAATATACGAAACTAAAATATGGCGTTGTAAAACTCCTCCGCATCGTTGTCCACTGATAATGTGCCCAAAAAGACTGGCAGCATTGCCATTGCCACGTTGTATGGCAATGCTTATTCTCTGACCAAGGTAAAAACCAGCCCTTGGGTTACGCGAAGTGTCAACTACGCGTATGGAAAGAACTTTAAACAAAGCGTGAGCACTCGGATCCCAAGGACCAAGAGTTTCAATGTAGTTATAGTTAATAATTTAATACATTGTGTACATCTAATTAATACCTGTAAATGAGCAATTCTTGTATGTAAATATATAATCTGAATCTCGGAAACGGCTCCTTAATTACGATTGTCATCAAATTTTGTATGCAGGGGGTTCTATCTATCTATATGTTATGGGATTTGGTTTCCGCACTTAGTCCTTCAGGTGGACCATTGTGCGTGGGCCATGGCGGCCGTTGGGTCGATTATTCCAACCAGCCCACCTCCCTCCGGAAGCTAATTAGAGCTCCTGGTTTTCTTAGAACTTCTGCTGTGTAAGATCTGGGCGACCCGAGTGTTTGTGCTCTAATCTGGGTGACCCCTGTGCATTCAAAGAGAAGTTGCGTAACGGTTTCCTCAGTCTCCATGCATGCCCTGCATAGAGTACTGTTCGTTATGCCTATTGTGTGGAAGTGTTTGTTAAGTGAGCAGTGTCCCGTGATGATCCCCCTCACCAGGCGCAGGCCATTTCTGTCCAGGCGTAGCAGACGTCTGGTAAGCCTACTGTCCAAAGATGGCAGACCTTCTTTGGACTGCCTACAGACTGGTGCCGAGGTCCACCAGTTTTCCGCCTATTCCTGTAGCCACCTGCGTATTTGGTCGAAGGGGATGGGTACAACAGGTTCGGGTCTATAGACCGCCGTGCTGGAGTATGCAGCGGGTTTCGGGGGCGATAAATCGATCTAGCTGGGTTTTATTTTTTAGAAAACGTCGTTTTCTCCATTTTCACCAGAGCAGAGCTCGGTCGTCCAGGTACTTTATATTTATGTTAGTTAAAGTGCACTGAGCTACAATGGACAGGCGCCTTAACTACACAGGTACCTACACTACACACACAAATGATTGTTAATGCATTAACCAAAGATGATAAACAATAAAACTACTTAGAGAATCTTCCACGCCGCTACTTATCATGCAGCTAACACATCAGTTACCTACATGCCGCCTATTTATATAATGATAAGGTACTACTGCTTTAATGTATGTATTTATTTATCTGAATAAGGTACATATTTATTATGAAACATATAGATACGCGTATCTATGTAATATATTAGGTAAGTTTTACTTTTTATTTCATGGGCAAACGAAATATCTTTAAAAAAAGATCTAAGGACTGCAATCGGTTTTTAAGAAGTGTGAAACTCTGTATCAGGATCTGTGTTCCCTACCTACGAGTAAGATCCATCAGCCATCAAAGCAAATGTGAATAGGCACCTTATGCTCGGTCTCACCGCCGTGAACCTCGTCTATCGCTTATCTTCAGGCGAGATCGAGGTTAAGGGCGGGCTTGATAGGAATAAATAATTAAGATCATCCCTACTTATTGAGCCGAAAGACGTCCACTGATGGATATAGGCCTCCTCAAAGTGTCCGCTACATCGACCGCTCCTGGGCGTTTCGCATCCAGCTGATTCCCGCAGCCTAAGTACCCATCTCGCGTGTGATTGGTCAATTGTTTGTACTCTTTGCCTTGCTGAATTCACTTACGCAATAAGTCTGCAGGTCACCGGTCCGTTTGGATTGGGAGTTTGATTGGGAGGCCTTCGAACGCCAATATGAACATGTTTGATTTTATATTAAGCCTTTAGATCAAAAGTTAGGCGCACTATCGTTTCATATCATGAATAGGCCGGATTATGAGTAAGCCAATGGTTGATATCACGTGCTTGGAATTACGGCGGATAACGTACAAGAATACTCGTGAATACAGATTGTTTGAAATACACACGTTGGTAAGGAAAATTCTAGTGAAAACTGCCTTTATAGAATAGCTACTAGGTATATAGCCTTGAATGGAGGCCGGTTACATAACATTACAATGACTTGTGACTACAAACATACTTTGCGAAAGTGATGCCATCGCGAGTAGAACCTGGATGAGACTGGCACATAAGAACCAGAAAGTATGGAAAAAGGAAAGAAGAAAAAGGAGAGGAAAAACAAAAAGGAATTTGTAATTAAATTCAATTCTAGTTTATATTAATTTAATAGGGATGTTTCCTTGGTAGAAAAATGATAATTCTATTTATTCCGCCAGTGAGATTATCTAATAATATTGGACCCTTTTTAACCGACTTCCCAAAAAGGAGGAGGTTCTATGTTCGACATTATGTTTGTTTTTTTTTTTTTGTTTATGTTCACCGATATCTCCGTCAATTGTGGACCGATTTCGAAAATTATTTTTTTGTTTGAAAAGGTATGTTCCGAAATTGGTCCCATTTTAATTTGGTGAAGATCTGATAAAGAACTTTGGAGATATATACAACAAAACTCTTCAATAAATAACGGCAAATCTCTCGGGATTGCTGCAATCGCATGTATGTCTGTTTATTATTTATACCATTTCATAACATAACATCACGCTAGTACGCTCTTAAGGGGTACGCAGATCTCTCATGTAACCGGTTATGTTCAAGTTTCATGAAATCTATTCTGGCGTTAGTTACCTTACTGACTTGCCTATTAGGTAGGTACAATTAAAAAAAAACTTTTTGCAAAAAAATACTACCGACTTCCAAATACAAAACTACAAAGTGAAAAATAACTTAATTTTTTGAAGTCGGTGTCTTTCGTAGGTACCATTTTTTTGCGTTATGGACACCGACTTCAAAAAATTAAGTTATTTTTCACTTTGTAGTTTTGTATTTGGAAGTCGGTAGTATTTTTTTGCAAAAAGTTTTTTTATTTTTCACTTTTTAGTTGTACGTACCTAATAGGCAAGTTAGTATGGGTACTATTACGCCAGATTTCATGAAACTTGAACATAACCGGTGAAATGAGAGATCTGCTTACCCCTTAAGAGCGAACTGGCGTGTTGTTATGTTATGAAATGGTATAAACAACAAACAGACATGCGATTGCAGCAATCCCGAGAGATTTGCCGTTATTTATTGAAGAGTTCTGTTGTATATCTCCGAAGTTCTTCATCAGATCTTCACCAAATTAAAATGGGACCAATTTCGGAACATACTTTTTCAAACAAAAAAGATTTTTTAAAATCGGTCCACAATTGACGGAGTTATCGGTGAAAATACACAAAAAAAAAAAAAAAAACTTGAAGACGAACATAGAACCTCCTCCTTTCTGGGAAGTCAGTTAATTAAAAAAGGTACATATAAGGGTGAGTCTTTATTTATTTATTTATTATATACTTTATTGTACACCAAGATAAAAATTAATTACCAAGAATGGAAAGAGACAGCCTGGACACAATATGAGGTTGCACTTGGTGCATATTTATTATTAATTCATTAAGAAAGTAGATATTAAATAAATAAAAACAATACATACATAAATACATACATACAACTAATATACAGACAAGAAAACAATTCAGCTTATACAACATTATGATCACAATGACAAGTAGTGCTCCTTCACAAGTCGCTTTAAATACTTACCTACACCTACATACACACATACATAAACTCACGCCTTTTTTATGGAGGTAAGCAGAAAGTCCAGAACGCAACCTGCAACAATCCTACATACCCCTTTTGATTTATTCCGTTCTAATACCAATAACTAATACCACTGGTATTTGTTTCAACTCATATTTATTTTCTGTGCCAAACGGCCACCATTGTTGATACTAATACTAAAACAAGATCAAAGATAAGGTACAGTCAGTAAAAATGCTTCGTATGTAATTAGACGACCTTTAATTTGAAAAAAAACGGTTAAATCAAAAAAAATATAATTTTGTTAGCAAACGTCTAGTTCAATAATAAAATATGAATAAAATTAACTTTATTATAATTTCAGTTCCTTCTTATACCTGTATAAGTATATTAAGTATTATTTTTGCAAAAACGTCATAAGGAGATAAATTTACTTACAATCTAAAAATTACAAAATATCTCAGAAAATCAACTCTTAATTTACATTAAAATTATTTTATTTAGTTATTATTACATAGGTACGCAATTATATAAATAGTTACATCATAAAAAAACGATTGAAGAAAATAGAATCAACTTATATTATGAATGCAATTAGTAAATGGCAACCCTTTTTTATTTTATCCACAAACCAATAAATTATCGGATTTACCTAATGATGATATCCGCAGGAGAACCAAAGTTACCGACATAGCCCGAAGAATTGCCAAACTTAAGTGGAAGTGGGCAGGGCACATTGCTCGCAGAACGGATGGCCGATGGAGCCGAAAAGATAGCTGAGATAGGAGCCTTTCTGGTCTCGCACGGGGTTATTTTTTTTTATTTTTTTTTAATTATTGTTTGTGTTGCTTATCTCGTGTCTCCTGTGCGGGTCACAAATAAATATTTTTCTTTCTTTCTTTCTTTTTTTTTAAAAGTTCTGGAATGGCGACCGCGAACCGGAAGACGATACGTTGGGAGGTCTCCCACTAGGTGGACTGATGACCTGCTGGTTAAGATCGCGGGAAGGCGCTGGATGCGAGACGCACGGGATCGGTCAATGTGGCGACGCCTGGGGGATGCCTATGTCCAGCAGTGGACGACTTTTGGCTGAAATGATGATCTGATTTACCTATTTTCATTTTATCTTTTCGGTACTTTTTTTTGTGCAAGAATGTTGCAATTTTGTTTGGATGAATACTGCGATTTTTAACAAAAGCAAATAGTTGGGTGTTTCATGGGCAAAAATGGGCATTTGCCTTTAATTTGATTAGATTTGACTGAGGTGACTGCATGTCATAGGTATTCTCGAAAGCGACTTTGATGAAGCAAATACTTATAAATAAATGGTACTGATGAAAATAGTACCATCGAACCGATCTGATGATGAAGCCGGAAGGAACATCTGGTTTTGGTCAGCCAGCTCGCGAATATGTATCCTCCGACTGCACAGCATGATTTTTTTCTTGTTTACGTCTTTTTAGTTCGCTTTTCAAGCAGTCGGGTGTTTTGTTTTTTTTTTTTTAAACTAGCTGTCCCACGCGGCTTCGCTCAACTGGCTACTTACCTACCCTACCTTCCCTACATACCTGAATGTTGCATAACTTTAACCGCTTGCGCAGCGCACGCAACGGAAGCTCTCTAAAAGGAATATTTTGCCCGTTTTTGCAACAGTTTTCATTGATGCTCCGCTTCTATTGGTAGTAGCGTAATGTTATATAGCCTGTAACCTTCCTCGATAAATGGACTATCCAACACAAAAATATTTTTAAATTCCAACCAGTAGTTCCTGAGTTTAGCACGTTCAAACAAACTCTGCAGCTTTATAATATTAGTATACATAAACGACTTTGTAACAAAAAAATGAAACCGACTTTTAAAGCAAAACATTACAAAGCGAAAAATAACTTTGTTTTCCAATGTCGGTGTCAAAAAACGAAAAACAATGCTACCAAACACACATACTTCTTAGAAGTCGGTTTTTTTTTGTCAGAAAGTGTTTTTTGATTTAGTAAATAAAACGATGAAGATGATACCAAAGGCTAAGCTGATTAGATTAAGGTAAGCTTAATCAGTTTTAGATAGACCAAAGTCGGCGTGATAAAGATAGTCGCAGTGTCTTATCGGTTATTCGGCTGTCGCAGTGAACGTTTTTTTGACAAGATAATACAATGCAACTATGCCGCTCAAAGTCTGCAATGATATTATTTACGATATCTAATAATATTGAAGTATCGTTTCTAGTAATCGCTGGTGATGAATTACATAACAACTTTCTTCTTACAGACTTAAGTAGATATATAGAAAAAAAAACTATAAGATTAGTTAAAAATACTGAGATTTGCAGGTCCTAAACTATTATTCGCCACTAAAAAAATTAATTAAGAATCTAATAGCACAAATAGTCCCTACTTATATAGTCAAAAAGTTTGTTTTTATTAAGGCCACAAAATATGCAAGCGGCGACGCGGTTTTATTTTGTGATAAGGCATTACCATCAGTGTGCATAAGGCCATAGTGTGCATTTTATATTCCATTTTTGGTACACTTAGCTTCTTCTGTGTATCTTGTGTTTTTGTTCTATCGTGTTAGTTGTGGGTCAATTGACCACTATGCGTTCATGTGACAGGTGTCGCGGTAGACTATGTAGAAAATGGCGGGACGAGCTAGACTAAATTAAACAATTAATGATGAAAAAGGAAAGAAGAAAAAGGAGAGGAAAAACAAAAAGGAATTTGTAATTAAATTCAATTCTAGTTTATATTAATTTAATAGGGATGTTTCCTTGGTAGAAAAATGATAATTCTATTTATTCCGCCAGTGAGATTATCTAATAATATTGGACCCTTTTTAACCGACTTCCCAAAAAGGAGGAGGTTCTATGTTCGACATTATGTTTGTTTTTTTTTTTTTGTTTATGTTCACCGATATCTCCGTCAATTGTGGACCGATTTCGAAAATAATTTTTTTGTTTGAAAAGGTATGTTCCGAAATTGGTCCCATTTTAATTTGGTGAAGATCTGATAAAGAACTTTGGAGATATATACAACAAAACTCTTCAATAAATAACGGCAAATCTCTCGGGATTGCTGCAATCGCATGTATGTCTGTTTATTATTTATACCATTTCATAACATAACATCACGCTAGTACGCTCTTAAGGGGTACGCAGATCTCTCATGTAACATCATCAACATCATGGAAGTGGGCAGGGCACATTGCTCGCAGAACGGATGGCCGATGGAGCCGAAAAGATAGCTGAGATAGGAGCCTTTCTGGTCTCGCACGGGGTTATTTTTTTTTATTTTTTTTTAATTATTGTTTGTGTTGCTTATCTCGTGTCTCCTGTGCGGGTCACAAATAAATATTTTTCTTTCTTTCTTTCTTTTTTTTTAAAAGTTCTGGAATGGCGACCGCGAACCGGAAGACGATACGTTGGGAGGTCTCCCACTAGGTGGACTGATGACCTGCTGGTTAAGATCGCGGGAAGGCGCTGGATGCGAGACGCACGGGATCGGTCAATGTGGCGACGCCTGGGGGATGCCTATGTCCAGCAGTGGACGACTTTTGGCTGAAATGATGATCTGATTTACCTATTTTCATTTTATCTTTTCGGTACTTTTTTTTGTGCAAGAATGTTGCAATTTTGTTTGGATGAATACTGCGATTTTTAACAAAAGCAAATAGTTGGGTGTTTCATGGGCAAAAATGGGCATTTGCCTTTAATTTGATTAGATTTGACTGAGGTGACTGCATGTCATAGGTATTCTCGAAAGCGACTTTGATGAAGCAAATACTTATAAATAAATGGTACTGATGAAAATAGTACCATCGAACCGATCTGATGATGAAGCCGGAAGGAACATCTGGTTTTGGTCAGCCAGCTCGCGAATATGTATCCTCCGACTGCACAGCATGATTTTTTTCTTGTTTACGTCTTTTTAGTTCGCTTTTCAAGCAGTCGGGTGTTTTGTTTTTTTTTTTTAAACTAGCTGTCCCACGCGGCTTCGCTCAACTGGCTACTTACCTACCCTACCTTCCCTACATACCTGAATGTTGCATAACTTTAACCGCTTGCGCAGCGCACGCAACGGAAGCTCTCTAAAAGGAATATTTTGCCCGTTTTTGCAACAGTTTTCATTGATGCTCCGCTTCTATTGGTAGTAGCGTAATGTTATATAGCCTGTAACCTTCCTCGATAAATGGACTATCCAACACAAAAATATTTTTAAATTCCAACCAGTAGTTCCTGAGTTTAGCACGTTCAAACAAACTCTGCAGCTTTATAATATTAGTATACATAAACGACTTTGTAACAAAAAAATGAAACCGACTTTTAAAGCAAAACATTACAAAGCGAAAAATAACTTTGTTTTCCAATGTCGGTGTCAAAAAACGAAAAACAATGCTACCAAACACACATACTTCTTAGAAGTCGGTTTTTTTTTTGTCAGAAAGTGTTTTTTGATTTAGTAAATAAAACGATGAAGATGATACCAAAGGCTAAGCTGATTAGATTAAGGTAAGCTTAATCAGTTTTAGATAGACCAAAGTCGGCGTGATAAAGATAGTCGCAGTGTCTTATCGGTTATTCGGCTGTCGCAGTGAACGTTTTTTTGACAAGATAATACAATGCAACTATGCCGCTCAAAGTCTGCAATGATATTATTTACGATATCTAATAATATTGAAGTATCGTTTCTAGTAATCGCTGGTGATGAATTACATAACAACTTTCTTCTTACAGACTTAAGTAGATATATAGAAAAAAAAACTATAAGATTAGTTAAAAATACTGAGATTTGCAGGTCCTAAACTATTATTCGCCACTAAAAAAATTAATTAAGAATCTAATAGCACAAATAGTCCCTACTTATATAGTCAAAAAGTTTGTTTTTATTAAGGCCACAAAATATGCAAGCGGCGACGCGGTTTTATTTTGTGATAAGGCATTACCATCAGTGTGCATAAGGCCATAGTGTGCATTTTATATTCCATTTTTGGTACACTCAGCTTCTTCTGTGTATCTTGTGTTTTTGTTCTATCGTGTTAGTTGTGGGTCAATTGACCACTATGCGTTCATGTGACAGGTGTCGCGGTAGACTATGTAGAAAATGGCGGGACGAGCTAGACTAAATTAAACAATTAATGATCCATACTAGGTAGACCTGCAGCCTAAATGCATAAGTGAATTCGGCAAGGGAAAGGGTTTTGACCTTATCAATCGAGCAATCACATAGACGGAAATCCACATCGCATCTTTCATCTCGCATGTGATTGGTCGATAGATGGAGTCAAAACCCTTTCTTGGCCTTGCCGAATTCACTTACGCAATTTGGCTGCTGGACCGGCACAGCTGGAAGTCTTAAAGACAGATTCTTCCCAGCAGTGGGATCATACAGGCTGATAGTAACCACTAACCAGTACTAGAATACCATTATCATCAACTTTTTATAAATAAGAAATGTGTTGTTAAACTAGAACGTAAATTGACTCTTCAATTGTTTTATCGTGCATTGTTTTATGCACACGCACGAACGTATTATTGTAAACATTTGCGAATACGTGCGCGTAAATGTCATGCACACAACTTATTGTTGTAAAAAGTGTGTTAAGAATGATTAATCACAGCACTTACCTATCTTATTTACGCAATTCATACCCATTGATAAGAATAACACGAACCTTGATGATGATCACATCACTTTTTTAACCATGATTTGACATACAAAGCATAGTCAGCATAAACCTGTCCACTGCTGGGACATATACCTCCTCTCTGTGAACGGGAGTGGGCTGCAATCCTCCACGCGGGCCCAGTGCGGGTCGAAGTCACAGTGTCTTTAATTTGTTGGTTCTAGGACAAGCCAGGTTTCTCACGATGTTTTTTCTTCACGGTTTTGAGAGCAACACCCCTTTAAAACTACAGAGATTTTCTATAGTGGCCACCTTCTCCCACCTTTCGGTATATAAGACGGCACACTATACCAGGCAACCCCTTACGAGGCGTCAGGCGTCGTTCTCAGTAGTTTTAAAGGGGTGGTTTTGAGAGCAGTGGTGATGAAATATTTATAAAAAGTAAAGTGCTTGCCAAGGCAGCAACCCAGGTAATCCCCGACCTACAAAATTGTAAATCGCCGCTTTCACCAATAAACCATGACATGGACCATGGCTGAATCACATCACACAACGCCAAAATACAGGACCATACCTAGTTTGGGAGTTAGTATCAGATGTAGAAAAACATATGTACTCTCAAGCTAAATGTACCTCCTATTGTTACATGTTCTTTGTCTCGAAGAAACATTATTATTTTATTTACTTATAGAGATTAATCCGGTTTATTGGATTGACCCGGTACACTAGCTTAGGAGTTGAGTCACAGGGGCATCAGGGCAACCACAATTAAAAACAATTGAATATAAATACTGGCTGTTCGACTCGACTACGTTCGCAATATCGTGTTTTGCTCTTTAAGGGTAGAAAAAGAAAAATCTTTTGCAGTCATACGTGCGCATGTACAATTAATACAGACGCTATTTTTTTCGGGCTTGTGTTTCCTTAGAGAGCAACAGAAGTCTGTGTAGGTATCCTCACCCAGCAAAGAGTCGGCAGCGCGGGATTCAACCACTATTTTCTAGAGCCTGCTTGCATCACAGTTTTTTTTTTAAATGAATTGCTCATGCATACTGCACTACCACGGGTAGATTCAACCACTATTTTCTAGAGCCTGCTTGCATCACAGTTTTTTTTTTAAATGAATTGCTCATGCATACTGCACTACCACGGGTAGATTCAACCACTATTTTCTAGAGCCTGCTTGCATCACAGTTTTTTTTTTAAATGAATTGCTCATGCATACTGCACTACCACGGGTAGATTCAACCACTATTTTCTAGAGCCTGCTTGCATCACAGTTTTTTTTTTAAATGAATTGCTCATGCATACTGCACTACCACGGGTAGATTCAACCACTATTTTCTAGAGCCTGCTTGCATCACAGTTTTTTTTTTAAATGAATTGCTCATGCATACTGCACTACCACGGGTAGATTCAACCACTATTTTCTAGAGCCTGCTTGCATCACAGTTTTTTTTTTAAATGAATTGCTCATGCATACTGCACTACCACGGGTAGATTCAACCACTATTTTCTAGAGCCTGCTTGCATCACAGTTTTTTTTTTAAATGAATTGCTCATGCATACTGCACTACCACGGGTAGATTCAACCACTATTTTCTAAGGCTTGCTTGCGCCACCTTTTTCTTTTTTTTGTCTTGGACTACCCTGGGTTATGTTACTAACGCCGAGTTAATAGCCAACATCTGACTATTATGTATGATATATTTTGAGTTAAGTTATTGGTCAAGTTGTCCTAAATCATTTATCCGGTATCCAGTCGGCTCGGCCTCTCTCAATAAATTGGTCAATATATAGATAATACTTACATAGCCATTTGTCGACATAACAATAGCGTTTTTAGGGTTCCGTACCCAAAGGTTAAAAACGGGACCCTATTACTAAGACTCCGCGGTCCATCTGTATGTCTGTCTGTCACCAGGCTGTATCTCAAGAACCGTGATAGCTAGAGAGTTGAAATTTTCACAAATGATGTATTTCTGTTGCCGCTATAACAATAAATACTAAAAACAGAATAAAATAAATATTTAAGGGGGGCTCCCATACAAAAAACGTGAATTTTATGCCGTTTTTTGCTATAATGGTACGGAACCCTTCGTGCGCGAGTCCGACTCGCACTTGGCCGGTTTTTTATTCATTCCCATGCATGGCGACTGAATGGAGTGGAGTTGAAGAAGTTTTCATCAAAAGGTCTTCGAATATAGCTGCAAATCTCCCACGATGTGGTAATTTTAAACTTTCCGTTTCCGACCAGTCAGTTTATAACGGAACTGCTTTAAATATAACCAAGACTCGCGCCTGTCTGTCAATTCGCCGATAAAACTAGATTAAATTAGAAAGAATCGTACACAAACAGGATTTGAACTGGCGACCCAACTAATCGCGGTGACGCGGTTCTTATCACCACTCAACAATTACCTACGAAAAATGTCAGTCTCGTCTCGCATGCTCAGATTAAATTGTTATGAGGGTAGGTATACATTATTTTTGTACGTGTTGTTAAAGACATATTCATAGACTCGCTCATGTTAAAGTTTTTTTTTCAAACAGCTATTTCTCTTATAGACATTTGCAACGGATTGGCCGGAGAAGACAACACACCGGGAAGAATGGAAGACTATTTAATATTTTTCAACACACTTGCTCATAAAGTGGCTCTAATTTCACCGCAATTAGGCACATAATGACACCTGTTATCAAACTGTGACTTTTTCATTACTGTTATTCACAAGTGAGTTAAAGAGTTTTTTTTTTAATTTATTGGTAGAGTTGCTTTGTTCTTAAAAAAGTTTCGATACAAAAAAGATCGTGCTTAATAGTACAAATGCAACACATTTCTTGCAAATTCGTATTTAAATAGATAATATCAACTTTTACGTGTTTAATAAATAACACTTTCACTTAAATATAACTTTTGTTTTTGTCTGTAATAAAGAAAACTTGAAATGCTCCATTTTTTACGTGGATCCGCGAAAAGCCAAAAAAAAATATCTCATTATTTTTAGTCTATGGCAAAAAAAATTCACAACTCGTTTTCACTGTTGGAAATGATTTTATAGTATTATTTTCTTCACAAGTGTGTTGAAAAACGTCGTATAATACACGTGTGTATTGATGATTACCGTCCTCGGCTCTCTTAAGACCCTCACCTAACGGCTCAGGTCTCAATGGCGCCTCAGCGGTAATCACCAGCATTACACACTTGTATCATAATGTACTATTATAGGCTCACCAACAATTGTTCACTTGATGTTTGTGGTGTTCTGATTTACAGATCCACATTTTTTAACTCTATTTACAATTCATAACACTATACAAACCATACCTTCATATCTTTTGATATTTTATCAACTTTTGTAATTCATTTTTATGTTTTCTTTCTATTGTTATCATCTGAAAAGCATACTTTTAGTTATATCTGATTGTTTTAATATCTCAATCATAAATTATATTGATAATTTGTAATTCTTGCAATATTTTTCTACTGTGACATTTTCATCTGACATGACATCTGTCTGTCTATTTTATTTTTCTTTAAACCATAGACCGTAACATAGACCGATAGCGCTAGGCTATTTTGATGTCATAAGTTTAAAAAATTCTAAAGTTGCTTATTTCTTGCCTGTGGATACAGTCGTACCTATGAAGGTTATTATTGCGTTTTGTGTCAGATCTGATACTTGCATTTTCAGTAATTCGCTGATTTGTGATTGATAATTTTTATTCAAATCAAAACGGGCAGTAAATATTTAAAGTTTAAAATATTTATGGTATTATATCTAGGATAGTTTGCGGAGTGTGCAAACCCAATTTGTGTCATAATCGTCCAATGCAAACTGACATAGGGTCAATATGTAAAATATAGTGCAAAAAAAAAATTACAGTTTATGAAATAACTATTTCCTTTATCAGATCACTTACATATGCCTATTAAATAAATTTGTGCCAAATTAGGGCACGCAATTTTAAGATTTTTAATTATTTTGTTTTTCTAAGCTACAAACGCTTCAAAAAAATATTACAATCATTAGAGTTCACTTATTTAATATCATAAATGCATGAAAAATCGACATTGTAAATTTGTGTCATTTTCATTCACGGTAAGGATTAAAATGAATAAAACACAAAAACAATGGTTGCGGTCGAAGCGGGCGGACGCGGCGGCGGCAAACGCACGCAAACTCGTTCGTTCGGTACAATTTCTTCTTAGATGCGAAGCGTTCATAAATAAATAACATACCTATCATATTGAGTATTGATTGACTATTATCTTCGCTACGTAATGAACAAATGTGTAACCCATAGAGATAAAAATAATGAAGTGCTAATTTTGTACACAGTGCGTCTGCAATCTCATTACCTACGAATGTCAATGGTCAATGCTTAGAAGACGGTCAATGTGGTCAATATTATTTTAGATTGACGCTTCGATTCGCTTCGAATTTAAACCTGAAAGCGGTAGGTTGGTAGGTATGCCGACACCTACCTACCTACCGCTATTTCATTATACTGCATCTCGATATCCCGCGCCCCGCTTCGGTTAGGTAGTGTACTAGGTACCGCCCTTTTTGCGTCGACCGTAGCCAAATGACTTGTTTGATTTTTTGCCGTCTTTTTTTAATTACAAAAACAAGGGGCTGACAGGTACTAGAGAAACAGTCACCCGATGCTGCGATAATATTGGTTGATGAGTATGTCGGCGTTAATTTAGCGGGCGAGCCCTGCAAGCTAAAATAGTCCTTACGGTGATCAGATATAGATTTGGCCGATTGTACCTACAGTCAGTAAGACAAATAATACACGAAGTAAAAAAATACTAGATATTTTTGTTGTGTGGTGATAGTGATTATTGGTGTAGTTTTATTTCAGCACGGTCCTTAAAACAGTCTGCTTTTCCGTCATTCCTTACAATGCTTGATTCTATGAACTTTAACAATCCCCTTTCACAAAGGACAATCACTGTATGTAACGTCCAGTATCCACATATCAACACCCAATTTGAATAACATTATAACTTTAGTTACACATTTTTTTTTTTTTAAATTAAAAAAAAAAAAAAAAAAAATGTGTAACTAAAGTTATAATGTTATTCAAATTGGGTGTTTGAATAACATTATAACTTTAGTTACATTGGTACAACTTTATGTCATATGAAATCAGCAAGGACAGACCTTTATTTCTGCCTCTTAACCGTATTTAAGAGGCAGAAATAAAGGATAAGAAAATGTGAAATTTAATAATTTTATTTGATTTGTAAAATGGAATAATTTTATTGTAATTAAAAATGAACAATGTTTCTACTAAAGTATACTTGTCGATCAAGTTCCAATACCTACATAAGATTTGGTAACAAGGGTTTCTTTGTTTTAAAGTAATTTAAATTGACATACAATGTAATACATTTTAAATTTTGCTCTATTTATATTTTACTATATTGTAATTTAATTTGAGAGCAATGGTGGCCCAGTGGTAACGGCCGCGACTTACAAGTTTTAGGTCGTGGGTTCGAGCCAAAGCAGGCGCTTTACTTTGTGTAAATTATTTCATCACCACTGCTCTCAAAACGGTGAAGGAAAACATCGTGAGGAAACCGGCATGTCCTAGAACCTAAAATTCGAAGACATGTGACATCCACCAACCCGCACTGGGCCCGCGTGGTGGATTACGGCCCATCCCCTCTCACAGAGAGGAGGCCTGTGTCCCAGCAGTGGGAACATTAATAGGCTGATGATGATGATGATATTGTAATTTTAAGTTACAATGCTTTTCTTCTTAAATCTAAACAGTTAATTTAAATGTTATCATTGTAAAGAAAGATGCACTGTTGACATCGAGAATAGGTTTTTAGTACATCAATTGAATATAGTAGTATCAGCATAAATGGTCTTGGAGAAAAACTAAGAGTAGGAATGAAATAAACATTTTTTTAGACTCATTCAATATTACAGATATGTGGGTAAGAAGAATAATACAAAAAAATGTAGAAGTAATTGCAAACGATAGGCGTCGTAAGCATTAGGATAGGACAGGATAGATGGACCCCCTTTTCTGAACTTAAACTCCCATTTGGTCTATTGTGCGTTTAGGCCCCCTCTCTGTAAGAGGTAATGGGCCGAAATCCACCACGTGGGACCAATGTGGTTTGATGGATGTTACTCGTACATGTCTTAGATTTGTATTGCAATGCAATGCATTTTTACTTCAGTGTTTTGAGAACAATAGTGATGAAATAATTTACACAAATTAAAGAACTTGCCTGGGTTTGAATCCACGACCATACTTGTAAATTGTGTCCGTTACCACTGGGCCATCACTGCTCTAGGATCTACTATCCACTGCGTGGTAAGCTTTGCAATAGGGGGAATGCATTTCATTTATATTTGGTAGGCTTGCGCTAGACTACTTCTTCACCAGATGGTAAGCGATGTCGTGGTCGACGATTAAACACGCTTGCCTAAAAGTTACCTATTCACTCTTGACTTAAACACTCCTAAGTTGTAGCTATCGAGCAACACAAACTCCGGCAGGGAATGCCACTCTTTAGCTGTACGTACAATCTACGTATTCCCAAAATGTTTAGAGTGTATGGGTGGGATGTCCACCATGTACCAATGGCACATCGCCGTAAGTCTTATAGTCCGATTATGGAATGGGCTAGGTGGAATCAGATCGTACATTTCCATCGCACACTTCCCGAAATTTAACCGATTAAAACCGACAAGCTCGCAACTCGGCGACGTTGTTTAAGGCTCTGGAGCTACGATTGGACCAGTGTCTCATTGCCGATCTTCTTGGTCTGTTTTTTGATCAACTTAAGTGCATGAAGCTGGTTTTTGGCAGATCCGGCCCAGAAATGATAACAGTACTCCATACATCATCTAATTAGCGCTTGACGAGCTTGACACAACTTGAGCAATTGTTCTGGCGTGAAGAACCGTCTCACTTTTGTGGGGTTCCCCAATTTTATGGCAGCCAGTTGAACCTTTGCCTCAATGTATGGATCAAAATTGAGGATCGTGTTAAAAGTAACGCCAAGAAGCACAAGATGGTCCATTATCGGCACGTTTACACCTCGGAAGGAAAGAGCCGAGTAGAATTGGCAAATTTTAACAGAGAAAAACACGCCTGAGTTTTAGCAGCAAAGAACCAGACCAAATTGGCATCGCCCCATTTGGAGACTGGCTTCAAGGATAAGCTCAAACGCTCCACCACAGCCTCACAAAGGACAAGGATGGAACAGTACCTCTCGGCAACAGTGCTGTCGTCTGCATAGCCAAGTTTCAAGCACTTTACTTACTTTACCAACCCTTGAGGGACCCCGGTATAAATATCCAATTGGTCAGACGAGAACCCATCGATAACGACTGGAATGGACCGATCCCACAAGCAATCTGCAATCCAATCACACATACCATCACCAGGCAGACCGAATGAAGGAAGCTTACTAATAAGGCTTCCGTGCCAGACCCTATAGAAACCATTCGAGTTATCGAAGGAGATGGCAAGCACCTCCCCGCGCCTCTCGATGGCCTTACTGCAGATGTGAACGGCATAAGCTAGAAACCCTGTAGAACCGTATTGGCAATCACTTCAGGATGTCATTAGCTTCTAGGTATACCAGGAGCTTAATATTAAGCACACGAAGAGATGGGTATATAATTGGCAGGGTCAGCTCAACTTTCCTTCTTGGACACGGGCTGTACGTTAGCTTACTTCCAAGCATTCGACTCTTTCACAGTTTCACACGAAAGGCAAAATAGACGTGTCAAAATCGGAGACAGTTCGGGCGCACAAGTTTTAAGGACAAGTGTAAGTATCCCGTCCCATCCCGTCGGGATCACTAGCTTTGTTCAAGTCGAGGTTGATACGAACATCCTTTTGATGGATGTGAATGTCCGACATATATGTCTCACATCCACCAGGAGAAAGAATACATCCGCGCATCACCAGAATGCTGACGCGAAGATTATGCAAAAAGAGGCAAAAAAGTTTGCCTTCTCCTTAACGAAGCGGGCCAGCGATCTGTCGGGTTTCAGCAGTGGTGGTAGTGAGGGATGGCAGAAGTTCGACTGAACCGACTTACCCAGGGACCAAAACGCTTTACTATCTTCTGGGTAAGAAGCAAGTTATGTCCCTATTCGGCCAATGTGGTCGAACCGAGCCCTTTGCAACACCTTCTTGCAGGACTTGGCAGCACTGTTGAAGGCCTTTTTTCTGACATACGTCACTCGCATTCCCAAGGTGAAGTTATCGACACAGAGTATCGGCCTGGATCTATTGTCAGCAGAAGGTCCAAGCAATTGGACGTGTGCGAATCAACATCCCCCGTTGCTGTTGCCTCCCGAACCAGCTGGCGGATTACCGCTAACGAAAGCTTATGCATTTTCCATCCAGCATGATTACTGCACTGGTATGGGAAAAACCACGTTACTGCTGATGGTGAGCATTAAAGTCCCCCTGGATCATTAATTGGGTGGAAGGGTACCACTACTGTGCCGCATCAGCCGCTTAACTGAGGTAATCTGTGAGCCTGCTTGTCTCCTGATCGCCGCTGTGCGAACGGTAGACACGGGCATAGATAATTTTATCCAGACCTGTGTCCACCAGAGCCCAAAGCGTTGTGAATATTAATTGAATTATAATAATTATTAAAAAACGAGTTTATTAGCTCTTCCATAGTACTTTACATGTCTTTTTATCTAAATCTAACATTGACACACATTGTAATTGTTGCTTACAATAATATTTAACAAAGTTTTTTTTTTGTCGGTATAAATCGTAATCGTACAATAATATTCACAGAAAAAATCTTTCAAATGTTTTCAAGACTCTATTGTAACCGTAGTTACAATGTTTTTCATATTAAAAATGCTAAATATCTGTAAATTGTAAAATTGCGAAAATCATACTTGCAGTGGTTTTATCAAAACTGAAAGAGCAATTAAAATTAGTAACATGAAACCTAAAATAAAGCAAATAAACTTTACAAAAAAAAAAAAAAAGCTGTGTTGAAAACTATGCAATGTTGAGTTACTATGTTATTCATATTGGGTGTCGACATAACACATTTATTAAATTCAATCTCCATTTTAGTCTTTCACAGCTTCATACATAACTAACTTTTAAGGCCCACTTGCGCAAAAAACTTAACTCAGTTGCTAAGACTAGGTTAAATTGACAGTTTGTTATACAATATTGTCAATTTAACCTTTGTCTTTGACCTTTGTCAATTTCATCTCGTGTTAGCAACTAATTCTGAGTTAAGTTTTTCGTGCAATGGGCCTTAATCAATCAAATACATCATAAATAACGCACGCACTTTTTTGTTGCAACTTGCAAAGACCGAATGTAAACAAATAAACGCGCCGCGCGTATGGCTTGCCGGCACCCGCGCCGCTTGTGCCTGCGCTTATCCCCGCGCTCGCCCTTCGTGCGAAGAAGTGTAGATATTTTTTTTAGAATAATACGATTTCGTGGATAAAAACGACACAAATTATGAATAGTGTTTTGTCACACCATAATAATGAAAAACACATAAACTCTAATAACTTGTATTTTCTTTTGTGGATTTTACAGGGTGTTGTAGTAAAAAAATAAAATATCTTTAAAAGTCGTGGATGAATTTGACACAAAATATTTTAAACAACAGATATCAGTACTCTAAAACGCGTAATACCTATTTAACCTACTTTAATATTCTTTTAGAGCTAGTTGGCTACGTGTTAGGTACTGGTTAAGTATTAGGATTCCCGTGGACAGAGATGACACAAAATGCCTATGTACATCAGTTACTACTTCGTTATTATCATGAAAGTAAAATTTTCATCTCTAATTTTCTTTTCGTCCGATACTGGTCGAAAAGACAAACAGCTAAATTTCTACCTATGCAAATACCTAGGATGACACAAACTAAGGTATTAGGTTGGGCAAATGGTCCGGCAACTATATGCGAAAAACAAACAACTTTAATATTTTTGAAACCTCAAAACCTAGCGCTATCGGTCTAAACATAGGTACCATGGACTAAACCTCCTTTAAGCTAGGTTTACACTATTATAAGGGTAGAGTAGACTGACCCTTTTGTGAACCGTTTTTATTCGTTCTGGTCTTTATTTCTTAATTGAATTTTGAATTTGAAATGTAGATAGAACACAGAACGAAGAAAAACGGGCGTCAATTTTTAGTTTCGGATCTGGACTGAACGCCGAAAGACGGTTGAATTCTTAATACTACCAAGTGTACTATTGTATCTGAAGACTCTTTAAAACTATTACTTATACGGCTGTGAATGTTATCAATCGTTGAGTACATTAAATATATTCTATTGAGTGTGAAACTTAAATGTGAGCATTTTTACTGCGTCATTAACCTCGTCGGTCACCGTTCAACTTAAAGGGCTCGTTTTGACCGGGGCGTATGAAGCCACAGCCCGGCCTCCACACCCCTTGCTGCCTGCGCCTTCGACCATCTATCTGTGTGCCTGCCTATCCGTCCTGCTGTCTACTCTACATCCTGCCTATCCGATTGCCTGCCCTACACTACAGCCTTCTACTGCATACCAACCTATGTGTCTGCTTGTCCGTCGAGACTACAGCCTGCTTGCCTGATTGCCGTCGAGTTACCTGATCACCACCTGCATACCTCGAGCAGAGAAGAGTACCCGTCCGTCCTGCTGCCTGCCTAGCTGTCGAACGCAAGCAACCAACGACGTCTGAAGCCGGTCCCTTTATTTATATACTTTTTCTTAATTTTAATTACTTTTTTTATTTTATTAACGTGGCTTACGTTTAGCTCCCTCTGAGCTAAACGTAACGCTACAGTTTGGCGCCCAACCTTTATATAATTGGGCGCAACGTTGTTTGTGCGCCCAATTTTTAGTATCCACCCCATCACCCAAACTCTACCTATTTTTTTAACGTGGGCTTGATTTCATTTTTCCAAAATTCAAAAAACATACTTGCACAAGTATTATTAATAGCTAACTTTTGGTTTCTTTTCCAGGCCCTCATCATCTTATTCAATTTTGCTAGCACCTTTTTTTTTTAATTCTTCACTATTTATACCGCTCAAAATTCTAAAAACATACTTGCACAAGTATTACTAGTAAGCTAACTTTGGTTTCTTATTCAGGCCTTCATGTCATCATCATTTTTCATTTGTCACTTTTGCTAGCACCTTTTTTTTTAATTCTTCACTATTTATATCGAACCTTCTAGGCAATTTCTTTTTATCTCTCTTTGTTTTATTTTTCTTTTAGAGCGGTGTGCACAACTCTGAAAGCCTTATGTGCACAGAGCGGTCCCGTAACTCTGTAAAAATAAGCCAAATGCGTGGAGTCTTGTATATATGTAAAATATTTTCCTCTCAAACTAGTTCACTCTCAAACTAGTTCCATGAAACTAGTTCCCTCTTAAACTTAGTTCCCTCTTCCCTCTTGTAAATATTTCCCTCTCAAGCTAGAATTCCCTCTTCGCTCTTAGACTTAGGTCCCTCTTACCTCTTCCCTCTTGTAAATATTTCCCTCTCAAGCTAGAATTCCCTCTTCCCTCTTAGACTTAGGCCCCTCTTTCCTCTTCCCTCTTAAACTTAGGTCCCTCTTCCCTCTTTGACTTATATTTTTAACGGGTTTTCAAACAGGTGCGGGTTACGACACCTAATTATAAAATAAGCCTTCGTAATCTTTATTAATATTTCCTTGTGGAGTATGCGTCATTGAATGTGAGCCATATCCCCTACGTGTGATTGAATGAGAGTGTTTGACGAAAGTATGAAAGATGTTGTGTGATAGAGCAAGGATTATATTAAAACATCAAAATTTTCTTCAAGTTGAAAATTTTTCTGAGGTCATCGGGGAAATGTGGTGTTCTGATTTACTGATCCACATTTTTTAACTCTATTTACAATTCATAACACTATACAAACCATGCCTTCATCATTGAGGTAATAATGTACTACGCACTAGAGAAGTCACCACACATCACTGCTGTGTTCCGTTCATGTGGGGTCGGCCGGCCGCACTTCACTCAGTTTCTTGCTAGATCTTGAGCGCCTATGTCATTGTTTGTTTTTAAACGAAAAAAATTTCAAACGCATTGAATATGCTGTCGTGTGTTTTAAGATATTGCACTTATAATTCAACTAATACGGCGAAATCCAAAGGAATAACTTTTCGTCAATGAGTAACTAGATAATCATTTTTAAATTGAAATATTTGGTGGACGCCATGTTGCCTCATTTCTCATATAGACTAAAAATTAAGATGTGACAATTTGTGTAACAAGTGTAGGTAGAATTAGCTGACTTTGGTTTTTATAGCGAAAAATAACAATCTTAAGTATATTCAGAAAGGAACTGACTGTGGTTATTCAAATATATAGTTTAACAAAATGGTAGGTATGCTAGGTGGGTAGGTGTCTAGGGTAGGGTAGGGTATGACGTAGGTATCCAGTTGACGGGAGCGAAGTCACGGGACAGCTAGTACATAAATAATGGGACGACGTAAATTACTTTAAAGTCAGCGTTTAGCTTTGATATTCTTATGCAAAGCAAACAGAACGGTTAGTACTGAGACCTTACCGATACTTGCTGGCGTACTACCGGTCAACCTTGATGTGCAACGATGTGCTGCAATGTACTATTCAGCACGAGAAACCATGGACGCGGAGTGACCGCGAGAAAATCTCTAGATTATTTGAATCACAAAGGCAATGTAGGTGGGATAATAATTCCATCAAGGGCCGACACCTTCACCAATTCTTTCCATCTGTTCGCGTGCGACAGGCCAGGACGTAGCTGGAGGTGAATCACTGTGTTGCCCAATTTCTTAAATTATTTCTTTCAAGCTCGTTGCCTCGCCTTTATGTCAGTATTCTACATCTGACTGCGAATATGTACGATCTGCCCATCATATCCTATGGAAGTGTATTCTTTGGCAGAATGAAAGCAATACTATGTTGAATAATGTACAGGCTGCATCAGAAGATGCTTACTATACGGATCTTGTGGTAACTAGAACAAATTTCCGTGCGTTCAAGCGTTTTTGCCATACCTATTTATTATTGGAATCAAATATACCCATTAATATAAATGCTAATTTTTATCCGTGGTGCCAGGCAACTAGGCTTATCCCAGTTGTAAATGAGCCTTTGTGCCTATAGACCTTGTTTAATCTGTATCCTACTTGATATGGAGGGAACAGGAAATTTTTATTTTTTCCTACTCCTCCACTATTCTTTTCTGATTAATTTCGTTGCGGGATCCAAGACAATTAAATTCAATCTCCGGGACTTGGTCGAGCTTCATTGCCTCGGCGTTTTTCTGGTGGTCGCCACTATTGATTCTGGCTTTCAGGAGTTGCAGTGATTTGGGAATAATGCTGTGGGAATGTCCCAAAAAAGAAGTACATAAATATAATATTAAATTAATGTACTATTTTATTAATATAATATTACTTTACTAAGGTTATTTCAACTAATATTTTTTTTGAAAAATGTGTGAATTCTAATAAAGCTTGTTAGGTATAAAGCTATGTAGGTACCGCTTCTGTAGTCAGTCAGCAGTTTAGTCTATATGAGTGACAAGTTGTTGCAGAATGTTGAACGAAACGCGTAAGCGCCATGAAAATCATGGCGCTTCCGTCTTTTTGATGGCGAGAAAACTATACCTTAGAAGCGTTCTAGCGCTGCCTGTTTATACTGTTTTGTTAGACGGCTAATTATTGTTTCAGCGCTGCAGCGAAGTTTAGTTTAAACTCTTGTCAAAATGGAGCATGTCCTTTACTTAGGATAGCTTCTCTAGTACATATTATCTCAATAACCTTCATATCTTTTGATATTTTATCAACTTTTGTAATTCATTTTTATGTTTTCTTTCTATTGTTATCATCTGAAAAGCATACTTTTAGTTATATCTGATTGTTTTAATATCTCAATCTTAAATTATATTGATAATTTGTAATTCTTGCACATTGAGATAATAATGTACTACGTACTAGAGAAGCTATCCTAAGGAAAGGACGTGCTCCATTTTGACAAGAGTTTAAACTAAACTTCGCTGCAGCGCTGAAACAATAATTAGTCGTCTAACAAAACAGTATTAACACGCAGCGCTAGAGCGCTTCTAAGGTATAGTTTTCTCGCGATCAAAAAGACGGAAGCGCCGTGATTTTCATGGCGCTTACGCGTTTCGTTCAACATTCTTCAACAACTTGTCACTCATATATACTAAACTGCTGACTGACTACAGAAGCGGTACCTGCATAGCTTTATACCTAACAAGCTTCATTAGAAATAACAAGTAAAAAAAAAATTGTTGAAATAACCTTAGTAAAGTAATATTTTATTAATATTATATTAATAAAATAGTACATTAATTTAATATTATATTTATGTACTATTTTTGGGACATTCCCACAGCACTATTCCCAAATCACTGCAACTCCTAAAAGCCAGAATCAACAGTGGCGACCACCAGAAAAACACCGAGGCAATGAATCTCGACGAAGTCCCGGAAAATGAATTTAACTGTCTTGGAGCCCGCAACGAAATTAATCAGAAAAGAATAGTGGAGAAGTAGGAAAAATAAAAATTTCCAGTTCCCTCCATATCAAGTAGGATACAGATTAAACAAGGTCTATAGGCACAAAGGCTCATTTACAACTGGGATAAGCCTAGTTGCCTGGCACCACGGATAAAAATTAGCATTTATATTAATGGGTATATTTGATTCCAATAATAAATAGGTACCTATGGCAAAAACGCTTAAACGCACGGACATTTGTTCTAGTTACCACAAGATCCGTATAGTAAACATCTTCTGATGCAGCCTGTACATTATTCAACATAGTATTGCTTTCATTCTGCCAAAGAATACACTCCCATAAGATATGATGGGCAGATTGTACATATTCGCAGTCAGATGTAGAATACTGACATAAAGGCGAGGCAACGAGCTTGAAGGAAAATAATTTACTTTTAAAGTTACCTTGCCCTGTGAGATATTGGGCAACACAGTGATCCACCTCCAGTCACGTCCTGACCAGTCGCACGCGAACAGATGGAAAGAATTGGTGGCGGTGCCGGCCCTTGGTGGGATTATTATCCCACCTACATTGCCATTTGGATAAAAGTTCCTCCCAGACGTCAATATGTGGTCCAAATAATCTAGAGATTTTCTCACGGTCACTCCACGTCCATGGTTTCTATTGCTTAATAGTACATTGCAGCACATCATTGCACATCAAGATTGACCGGAAGTATGCCAGCAAGTACCTGTAAGGTACTTGCTGGCATACTTCCGGTCAAAACGGGCAAAGCAAACAGGACGGTTATACTCAGTATAACCGTCCTGTTTGCTTTGCATACGAATATCAAAGCTAAACGCTGACTTTGAAGTAATTTACGTCGTCCCATTATTTAGGTACTAGCTGTCCCCCGTGACTTCGCTCCCGTCAACTGGATACCTACATACCCTACCCTACCATATACACCTACCCACCTATCATACCTATCAATTTGTTAAACTATTTATTTGAATAACCACAATAAGTTCACACTTTCTGAATATACTTAACATTGTTAATTTCCGCTATAAAAACCAAAGTCTAGCTGACTTTGGTTTTTACTACCTACTACTATTCTACCTACACTTGTTACACAAATTGTCACATCTTAATTTTTAGTCTATATGAGAAATGTGGCATCATGGCGTCCACCAAATATTTCAATTTAAAAATGATTATCTAGTTACTCATTGACGAAAGGTTATTTCTTTGCATTTCGCTGTATTAGTTGAATTATAAGTACAATATCTTAAAACACACGACCGCATATTTCATGCGTTTGAACGTTTTTTCGTTTAAAAACAAACAATGACATAGGCGCTCAAGATCTATCAAGCAACTGAGTGAAGTGCGGCCGGCCGACCCCACATGAACGGAATACAGCAGTGATGTGTGGTGACTTCTCTAGTGCGTAGTACATTATTACCTCAATGTTCTTGCAATATTTTTCTACTGTGACATTTTCATCTGACATGACATCTGTCTGTCTATTTTATTTTTCTTAAAACCATAGACCGTAACATAGGTACCATGGACTAAACCTCCTTTAAGCTAGGTTTACACTATTATAAGGGTAGAGTAGACTGACCCTTTTGTGAACCGTTTTAAATTCGTTCTGGTCTTTATTTCTTAATTGAATTTTGAATTTGAAATGTAGATAGAACACCGAACGAAGAAAAACGGGCGTCAATTTTTAGTTTCGGATCTGGACTGAACGCCGAAAGACGGTTGAATTCTTAATACTACCAAGTGTACTATTGTATCTGAAGACTCTTTAAAACTATTACTTATACGGCTGTGAATGTTATCAATCTTTGAGTACATTAAATATATTCTATTGAGTGTGAAACTTAAATGTGAGCATTTTTACTGCGTCATTAACCTCGTCGGTCACCGTTCAACTTAAAGGGCTCGTTTTGATCGGCGTATGAAGCCACAGCCCGCCCTCCACACCCCTTGCTGCCTGCGCCTTCGACCATCTATCTGTGTGCCTGCCTATCCGTCCTGCTGTCTACTCTACATCCTGCCTATCCGCCATTGCCTGCCCTACACTACAGCCTTCTACTGCATACCAACCTGTGTGTCTGCTTGTCCGTCGAGACTACAGCCTGCCTGCCTGATTGCCGTCGAGGTACCTGATCACCACCTGCATACCTCGAGCAGAGAAGAGTACCCGTCCGTCCTGCTGCCTGCCTAGCTGTCGAACGCAAGCAACCAACGACGTCTGAAGCCGGTCCCTCAGTTTATATCCTTTTCCTTAATTTTAATTTACTTTTTTTATTTTATTAACGTGGTTTACGTTTAGCTCCCTCTGAGCTAAACGTAACGCTACATGTTCTACATTCGAATTTCAAAATTTTTGACAGGTACCTTACCATATAATGGTAGTATTAGTTGTACAATACAAACCATTTCAATTTACTTGTGTATTTATTAGGATTAAAACATTGAATTAAGTGAT
Source organism: Orthosia cruda (assembly GCA_964057195.1). NCBI lineage: Eukaryota > Metazoa > Arthropoda > Insecta > Lepidoptera > Noctuidae > Orthosia > Orthosia cruda. The sequence continues at coordinate 48,213,957 of OZ059825.1, forward strand.
ACTGTCAATATCCTTAGATAAAAATAAAAGGCCTCTTTTCTTCTGTCTGCCCTTATCCCATGTTACTTGGGGTCAGCGACACACGTTTTCTTCTTCCATACCGTAAAGTAAAAGTCTATAAAGTAAAAATTCAAACTAGTACACTACATAACATTGTATGTCGATTTACGGAACTTGGTTAGTCCGCATGCACGTCTAGTAGATTGCTGCAACTATTTAAAAGTTTACACAGCCGGTGGGAGAACTATTGGGGAGACATACCCAGCTGTTGGACAAAATAGGTTGACTAAAAATTAAAAAATCCCATGGCGATTGTGTAACACTACGATTTGTAGTACACTACGAATACACGCTTTCCAACATCCTACTAATATATAAAGGCGAAAGTTCGTGAATGTGTTTGTTTGTTACTTCTTCACGCTCAAACGGCTGAACGATCTGGATGTAATTGGCACAGAGATAGATTATAGACTGGAATAGTACGTAGGATACTTTTTATCCTGGGACATGGGATAATTTTCGAAATTCACAAGGGCGAAGCCGCTGGCAAAAGCTAGTATGATAATAATACCAGCCTTACTGACCCACTGCAGCGCGAAGGCCTGTTCTCATACAGAAAGAAAACTGGCATTTGTCAATAGCCGAGGTATTCTTTATACGTTTCCGTTCACCGATTTGAGCGATATCCCAGATAAACTTACATATGAATTGAAAAGTCACTAGATACTCTTCCAGCTTTGAACCCATAAAGCACAAAGACAAAATCTCAGCAATTTACTGTCTCAATGCTGAACTGGCTTCCATCCAATCCTTTTAATGTACAGTCTGCTGTTAAAGTAACTCTTTTTTAAATAAGCGATTTTCTTTTCACTTCTACACCAATTTTCTAAAGGTGTCAATTTTCTTGACAAAAAATTTACATAAGAGAACCCTCTTAACGACGTACAACACAATCGTATATGTGGGGGAACTTAAAATAGCATATCAAGCATTATTATTTTATGCAGATGATAAAGCATGCAATCTTACCGTCGAATTGCTAAACAAAGATTACTTCTAAACGTTTCCGACGTCGTTGTCGGAGCGTAAAAATAAAACAATATTTTTTTTGTCTGACGTATGCTGGCGATATTTATGAACTGTTATTTTCCTCCGAGAGTGATGACATATTGCCCTTACAGAAATCGACCTCCCGCACTTTATCTTAAATAACTAACAATGGAGAACAAAGAGAGAACTACGAAAACTGTGCCAATGACTACTGACAAAGTGTAAATAAAACAATTGAAGAACTGTAGCTGTTTGAAGATAATTATTTATCAGGCCTGTTCACAACAGCTGCAGACTGCATTATCTAACTAGTCCATTGCCCCATTGTGAGTTATTTTCTGTAGAATATTAGTCATTTATATGAAACTAGCTAATGTCCGCGGCTTTGCCCGCATAACTTTGTTTTATCATCCCCAGGGAACTATAAAAACTCACCGGGATAAAAACTTTACTTTGTCCTTCCCATGACAAGGACTAAAAATATCTCCATACTAAGCTTCATCTAAATCAGTTTAGTCGTGAAAATGTATCAAACAAACAGAGTTATTTTTGCATTTATAATATTAGTATGGATAAGGATGCATGCTGTGCCTATTCACGTTTTATTCTAAAAGTAATTAACGAAGGATCGTAACAAACAAACTTTACACCTGTATTTTTGTGGCTTTTAGCAAAACTCTTCACAATATTATTTTAAATATTGGTGTAGGACCGGGCATCAAAAATATTTAATCGTTTTATAAAAATAGTTTATATATTTTTGGTTGACGGTACTTTCCCAAGACATAAATTTGTTTATTTTATTTCTGGTCCCAAAATACTATTGAAAAATAATATTGTATCTGAAGGTGGAATATGGGACCGCGGCCCCGGTCCCCAAAAGCCCCACGACCCCATAAAAAATCTTCAATAAATCACCGAAAGCTGTTGGTAATTTATTTTTGTACCTTGCCTTTTCTCTGAAAATTTGGCCGATGGCGGGGTTCGATGGGCAGTAAGCTAGTATTGACAACTTTAGATACATAAAAACATTTTAGATGACTGTCCTCACTTTTTTTGTAATTTATTGTTAATTACATTCACAGATTTTTTAAATCAACATTAACATTCGAAAATAAACATGCGAATTACACAATAATCTCTTTTTTTTACAGTCATTGAATCTGGCTAGCCTTTTCCAAACTATATTGGGGCCAACTTGCAGTCTAAGCGGAATGAGCTGGATTCCAGTATTTTACAAGGGGCCTACCCAACCCAGAAACTGAGTAACAGGTTTCAGGCCGCAATGACTGTCAAAGATTTACAAATGACACCATGGGACCAATCCAATCAACAATAAAATTATATGTTATATACATATTTTTCTTTTTTAACGACAACCAATTAATGATTTTGGTTAACCAAATTATTTATATTACTTGAAGAAAGAAAATGTACTTCGATCTACGTTAAAATACCTTAAACAAACAAATACATCGTCTGTATACTCTGTATCAATAGCATAATACAGTTCAAATAGGTGTTGACTAACGTTTATAGCGAGTATTTGATAAAAGTAAAGGACACCTTATCACTGCGACCTTCATTTTGTAGTAAACTGGGTTGTAAGTATAATCGGTCAAGTGTGACTTTGGTCAGAGGTTTAACCCCAATTTCTGACTTAAGTATTTGAAGTTGGAAATTTCTTAAACTCTACCTTATCCGGGAAACCTGTCGAATTTGGCATCAAAGTAGGGTTTGACACTTTCTTAACTCCAAATACTCAATTCAGAAACCCGCCCTTTATCTTTATGTAGGTCTTCCTTGCTTTGGCGAGCTGCTTCTACCGCAAGCATGTCGGAAATTATTCCAGGAGATTCTAATACGAGGAATAAAACTGCAAGTTCATATTCTTGGTCATCGTGTCAAGATTAACCCAGCGGCTGAGTTGTGATTGATTAATCAACATACAGACTTTCACATCCATAATATTATGTATTTTTCATTTAGGAATCAGTAAGCTGCTTCTTTTCGTACCTATGCATTCAACAAGGGTATGATCAGTCATACCAGAACAAGCTTTAATCAGCATACAACTCTGCCTGTCCTGTATTTCACGGCCTCTCCATAGTTTAATTTGTTTGAGTGTTAGAATGATAGTCTGATAGACAACCAGAAGGCTCACCGCTCACCTGATGGTAACTGGACAGCTGCAAAACCAGGTGCGTCGTACAGCATGATCACTTATTCATGGTGTACAGTCATGGTCGCGTCTAGTTGATTATTCATCTGTCCTCCAATAGACATTGCCAACCTACTAAAACATTATCTTGCAAACTATGTCGGTAAACACAGTTCTTTCCTGATAAATTCATTCAGAATTCTCATCCTCTCCCTTTGCTTTTTTGCCTTATGGAAGGAGGTAAACTTTGGAAAATTATTCCACTTATAGAAAGTTACACTGTCGCTGAATATCATTAAGCAACTTTTATTCCGTTAGTTGCGGTTCCTGAGAAACAGGCAGGAAAGCAAAGCCGCCAGAAAAATCTAGTAATTTTTTTTGTTGATAGGGTTAGGGTTGGTTCTTATATAATGTATAAATATATTTTGTAACTTTTATTTTTGTACAAACCTTTTGAAAAAAGAAAATGAAAATACGATTCTGAGGAATTAAATAAGGCATATCAATATCCTAAAAAACTATGGGACGCTATAAAAACAATCACAAATACAGAAAAACCCTTCCAATCTTTAATCTCACTCCAACTCAACCGGTCAGTCTTGTAATGCGATAAACGAATTCTTCGTCAGCATTAGGAAAAAAGTCGCAAACAATATTTAGACTGTTCTACAAAACCATTCACCTTTCACACATACCTCAACATCCACAAAATGTTTTGTCTTATCTGGAACAAACAGATCCTGATGAAATTATAAGTTCCATTAACCGGCTAAGGGTCAATGCTGACGCTGGATGGGATGCTTACCTCAAACCTTCTTAAAAAGATATGCTCGTACCCTCGCACCCGTACTATGCCATATTTTTAACCGTTGCTTTGAATCGACTACCTTCGCCAATTCTTTTAAAAAGACAATTATTCATCCCATCTTCAAGGAGGGTGACGGTAGCTTCCCAAAAAACTACCGCCCAATAGCAGTTCTTAGTGCCTTGTCTAAAGTGCTTGAACGCCTCATAAACAAGCGGCTGGTTCACTACCTCGAGCACTTCAAACAGTTGTCACCTCAGCAGTAGGGCTACCACAGGAATAAATCCACTTGTGATGCTGTCAATGTTGGAGCATCACATATGCGTGGGACCCCGCGGGGTGTCGGGGGACCGAACCCGCGACGTGACGGCCGGCTGCGCGCCTGCCGCACCACTCAGCTCACAGACGCTAGTCGTTATGGGCACTCCTTTGTTTATTGCCGAAATGTTGATCGTGTGTAACTTACAGCATTATACCTATTTTGAATACATTCCACTCTTTCATTATAAAGTCCCAATTGAGCCAATTCAATCAATAATATAGTAGAAAACTTGAATGCTAACAAAATATTTCTTACCATTTTTTTGGACCTTGCAAAAGCGTTTGACACCATTATCGTCTCCACTCTTCTACTCAAGCTTGAAAGTTTTAGTGTCAGGAGGGCCCCATTGAATATCTTCGATAGATATCTTACCAACAACTCAAATTTGTTACTATAGACAATCACAAAAGTATTGAGCTACTCATACAGTACGGCGTGCCTCAGGGAAGCATTTTGGGGCCCACCCTATTTATTGTTTTCATTAATGACTGCCGCAACCTTCAAATTTCAAATGCTTCAATAGTTTCATTTGCAGATGATACTGCCATCAATTTCGCGGCAAACTCTTGGTTGGACCGCCAAACAACTGCACAAGATGGCTTTAATTCTGCCCTGAAATGGCTTTTCGCTTACTCTCTGACTCTTAATGCCAATAAAATTAACATCATTACTTTTCTACCACGAACACTACCCAACCAAATACCTAAATCTGTATTTAAGCCCATTCTTGTTTAACACAATCTCAATTCAATTGTCAGTGTCCTAATATAATCTCAGTGGAACAAGTTAAATATCTTGGAATAGTTCTGGACAAAAACCTTAATTTCGGGTCACACATTATAATACCCTTACTGGTCGCATACGCTAGCTAATTTTTTCTTTTAAAGCTCTGCGTCCTTTAACTAACCCTGGTATTATTAGAAACGTATACTTTCCTCTTTGCCACTCAATCCTCATTTATTTATTGCTGAGGTGGTGTTGCAGAAGAAAGGCCATTCATGCATCTGGCGATATCCCAAAGAGCTATTATTATTATACTCAATGTTAGACAACAATACATCTTACAAATAATCCAACTACAACATAAGAGAACACCTTAATACCAAAGTCACGCACAACTTTTAATAAAAAATTCGGTCTCTGTCTTGGCCCATCAATTTTTAAAATTAATGAAATATTTCCAACATACGGATTAAGATGTCGTATCTGCAAAAAAACTGTTCGCTCATACTTACTGAACCTAAACTTTAACGAAACAGAAGAACTAAAGAAGTGATCACACTAACACAAAACATGCATCACATATAACATGGAAAACTAACAGACACTACACTAATAAAAATAAACCACTCACTATTTTTTTCACTATTTTTATTGATTTGTTTATTATATATTTGGCCATTCGATTTAGTTCAATTTCAATTAAACTTTCTATTGTGTTTATTATGTTTGATTGATTTTAACAATGTAATGTTGACAACATGTTCTTCAACCCGTATTTTTAACCGACTTCAAAAAAAGGAGTAAGTTCTCAATTCGACTGTATTTTTTTTTTTTTTATGTGTGTTACCTCAAAACTTATTACTGGGTGAAGCGATTTTGATGATTTTTATTTGAAAGCTGGTGTTTGTCATGTGGTCCCATTTAATTTTCATCAAGATCTGATAAAGAACTTCGGAGATACACATCAGAACTCTTCAAAAAATGACGGCAAATCACTCGGGAAAGCTGCAATCGCATTTATATTTATTGTTTACACCATTTCATAACTTAACATCACACTAGTACGCTCTAAAGGGGTACGCAGGTGTAAACAGTTCACCTTGGTATACCCTTATTCGACCGGTTTTGTTTAAGTTTCATGTTATTGGGTAAATCTATTCTGGTTTCACTTTGGGCATTATTGGTACCTAGCCTATATAAATTTTGTAGCACAACTAAAAAGTGAAAAATAAAAAAACTTTTTACAAAAAATACAACCGACTTCCATAGAAAAACAAAAAAGTGAAAAATAACTTTAATTTCGGAAGTCGGTGTTCCTGTTTTGGGATCTTCGTTTATTGACACCGACTCCGAAATTAAAGTTATTTTTCACTTTTTTGTTTTTCTATGGAAGTCGGTTGTATTTTTAACCAACGTTTTACGACAGAAGAACGCAACTGTTTCTTTTAAACACTTCGTTATCAATCATCCACTAACTAGATTAAGAATTTGATTGCCTGTCTTACTTAACCATGCATGGAATGTACCTTGTAAAAAAAAATACCTTGTATTCATTAACTCCAAATGATTGACACGAAATGGTGTCGAGCAAGCGGATTCTAGGAAAGCGTTAATGGAAACACGTTTTAAATAAAACGAAATGACTGCAGTGCATGCGATCATAATCGTAATCTTAAATTTCTAAGACATATACTCGTATGTGGCACTGTTTAGTCATACTCATCTAGACAACAAAGATCTTATTTAATTAAACTTAGACTGCATGTCGCCGCAATGTAGATTAGAAAAAAATAAAAAATAATCTTATCTAATCTGTATCTAACAAGTTAGTTTAATTCTCTCTTTAGTTTTCTTAGGGAAATAGTGGTTAAATAATGTTGTATTTAGAATTACATCACCACACCGGACCTCATTGTTTAAACCAGTATCTTAAATATATACCCAGATTAGAAAACAAATCATCGGAGCTTTAATACAATATTTGGTTGAGAAAAATGATTGAATAAAGGAATTCTTTTAAGTCATTGTTTGTTCGTATCTTATGCCCTGCCATACCGTTCATCCGATTCAGCTGCATTAAAACTTTTTCAACTTATTGCTGCACTTTTATTATACCTACCTAAGGTAAGTAAGGTAAATTAGTATTGATTCGATAAAGTTTCAAGCTAATGTCTATTGTGGATCTAACTAAATCATCATAAACGCAATGTGTCCGACAGGTATTTAACCGACAGAAACACCTACCTTTCGAATAGATGACTCCGGCAACCGTATTGCGTAAATGCGCAGAGTTTAAACTTTATTTAACCGACCAAATCGGCCTATCACACAAAACGGAAATCCACATCGCGTCATTCATCTCGCATGTGATTGGTCGATTTGGTCGGTTGGAAAGAGTTTAAACTCTTTGCGCACTTACGCAATACGGCTTCGGGAAGAACCTTGAAACCGAGTGTGACTTAAGTTGGTAGGTATGATTGGCATTTATGTTAAAGAATAACATAAATGTACCTATTATGTGCAAAGAAGATGTTTCACAATTTTCTCTGAATTTAACAATTAAAACGAATAGAACGGTCAAGCACCCCTCTAATTTTGGTACTAGAGTTAAGAAAGCCCTTAGTAGATAATGATTTATCATGCATACTTTGTCAGCCTATAGCACCGATAGTCGATACCCCATGAATTTCGAGTATGTGACTTAGGTAGGTTGGGTAGCTAGTATTTCGCTCGTTATAAGCAATCGCTCCGCACACAGTTAGTTCGTATCGATTTCTGGGTTTTCGGTCCAAACATTTTGTACCATCTTATTTACGGAAGAGGACCTTTTTTACCACGAAATGTATCCAATCTATTCCGTGGATTACACAGTAAGATTAATCATTGCTAGTCTTTTAGGGTTCGAGAACGACAAGCAAGTAATCAATTTGCTTTTTCATGTGCCGAAGATTAAGTTGAAAAAAGGAATATAAGATAAGACCGTATTATAAAATCTCATAGGTAAGATAAAAGATAACGTTATAACAAAGATAAAAAGATGCTACAGACAGATACAAAAGCTTTTAACCTTTTGGAAATTATAGAAAAGGCTTAATGGAATATAAAATGAAAGCATACAAATTCACTTAACCTAATTGGACATAAAACATTCAACTATGTAACCCGTGGAGTGCTTTACCCACGATGGCTGCCAACGAGCTATTTTAATGTCAGAATCAGAACAATCAGATGAAAATAAAAGTCGTTTTAATGTTTTTAGGGTTCCGTACCCAAAGGGTAATAAAAACGGAAGACTTCACTGTCCGTCTGTCTGTCTGTAAATGGGGCTGCGTTAATCAGACTCGCACTTGGCCAGTTTTTAAATTTAATACCTATGTTAGGCTATGTTTCATAGTTTATAAACTTATTATTTTCGCGAGTATTCTCTGTTTAGTTGCTAATCTGTCCAGCTGAAAATCTGTTCAGTTGCGAATATGTCCAGTTGGTCCGGAGGGGATTTTTCTTGGGTGTTTATTTATCAAATCTAGATTGTTGTCATGTATCCATCGCCAATCATTCTAATTAAAATAGGCATTCCATTAAAATATGTTGTTTCCATTTCAGTGTCGCACCTGGCCGGTTTTTTAAGAAAATATTATATCCCGGACATTCATTTTGGTGGACTATCCCACAAGAACTTTGCATATTTTGGGTTAAAATCACATCTCAATCATAATAATGCCTTTTAATGTTTCCACTGCTGGGACACAAGCCTCCTCTCTGTGAGAGAGAATGGATTATAATCCTCCACGCGGACTCAGTGTGGATTGGTGGATGTCATCTCTTCGAATGTTTGGTTCTAGCACATGCCGGTTTCCTCACAATGTTTTCCTTCACCGTTTTGAGAGCAGTGGTGATGAAATAATTTACACAAAGTAAAGTGCCTAACGGCTGTTACCATTGGGACACCACTGCTCTTACTGGGCCATCACTGCTCTTCTTCAAAAGATTACCTTTTACGAAATCTTCATTCGTACATTATCGTTATGATCATCTTCCAGCCCATTGGCGGACCATTGTTGGATCTATCCCAGCATGTTTGGGATGGTTCCAACATGTTTTCTTCTTCCATACCATATCCTTGTACAGTTTTAAGGATACAATCCGCTTTAATGTAATCTTTGAGAAAACAAATGTTTTATTTATTTATTATTATTCCGTTCTGTCAACAATCAGTGGTCACGCATAGCGATTCCCTTTCCTTTCATATAATTCTTCCCACAATCCCTACAATTATAGGTAAGTATCACAAGGTATCTCAATTTATTCATTGACTCTTCTCTTTTGAGAGCGTAATCTTCTGAATTGCATTTAATGATTTACATAATAAATTCTTATTCTTTATTGTACACAAAACAAAAAATATACAAACACAGTAGGACAGCTTATGTACAAAGGCGAGCTTAACCCAAAATTGGGTTCTCTTACAGCAAACCTCAGTGTCATAGAGATTTTTATCAAATGAGGACAGTATGCTCAAGTGCACAATAAAACTTAACATTTAAACTCTTAATAACTATATAAACTAAATACATAAGTGTACAGCACACAATGCATAAACATAATACATACTATATAATATAATTAAAATCCTAAATTAATAAATACATACATAATCATCTATGCGTCATGCTGACAGGAAATGTTCCCTTGTTCTTTTCTTGAAAATTCCCAACGAAGGGCTATCCCGTATGGAGTGAGGGAGATTATTCCAGAGGCGGACAGCACGAACAGTAAATGATCCACCGTAACGACTTGAAGAGTGGGGAGGTGACTGAAAGAGATGATGAGGAACGGCAAGCAATCTCGGAACAAGATACTCAAAGCGTTCCCGAAGATGTGAAGGAGAGGTAGGGTTGTGAAGAACAGAAAAAAGTAAAGAAAGAGTGTGTGTATCTCGGCGCTGAATGGGCAGCCACTTCAATCGGACACATGGTCATTCTTTCGGAGGCCAAAAATGAAGCGGATGCACAAATTCTGCAATCGTTCGAGCTTATTAAGAAGTTCCTCAGTCGCATCAAGGAAGCAGACATCAGCATACTCAATAAGTGGAAGAATAAGAGCTTGAGCAAGAGTTACTTTAGTTGAGAAAGGAAGAAACTTCTGGAGACGCTTCAGAGACCGAAACGAGCAAAACACCCTCCAGCTTACTTCTGCAATGTGAACGTCCCAAGATAGGTTGCAGTCTAAGAAAACACCTAAGTTTTTTACTTTTTTTGAATAGGCTATAGCGACAGAATCATACAAAACTGGAGGGAGATGCTCAGTAAATTGACGAAATGTCTGCCACCAATAATGAGCGCTTGTGATTTGGTTGGGTTCACTAAAAGTCCAAAACTTTTAGCCGACTGATAGATATTTTTAAGATTATTGATGGCATCGACAGCACCATCGAGCTCTTCTATTTTGAAGTGGCGATAAAGCTGCAGGTCGTCAGCATAGAGATGAAAGTGTGAAGTTAAGACCTTAGTGATAGCGATTATTAAAATATAGAAAAGAAGAGGAGAAAGGACGCCACCCTGAGGAACACCCGCAGCGAGATCGCACCAGTCAGAGGAAGCCTTCTCTGAGCGGACCGATTGCAAGCGACCCCGAAGATAAGAATTAAACCATTCAATCACAGCAGGAGATATATTAAGAGAGGATAGGATACCTAAGAGGATGTCAAAATCAACTGAATTAAATGCGCTGCTAAAGTCCAGTAAAATCAATACAGTAAGGAGCCTGTTTTCCATGGCCTGTCGGATATCGTCAGTTAGTTTAACTAGGGCCGATACAGTACTGTGGCCAGGGCTGAATCCAGATTGATAAGGACTTAGCAGGCCATTAGAAGAGAGGTAATGAGACAGCTGATTATTAACAACACTTTCAAGAACTTTAGATAGGATTGAAAGAATAGAAATTGGACGGTACTGGGAAACTGACGAGGGTTTAGAGACTTTGGGTAGAGGCAGAACATGTGCTTTCTTCCATGCCAAAGGAAAGCAGCCAGAAAAGAGTGAATAATTGATAATGTGGAGGATGACAGGAGAGAGTTCATTAAGGATAGGAAGAAGCATCTGGAGTTGCAGACTATCATCATCCACCGCCTTCGTGTATATAGATGTGACGGCCCGCTTTATATCCCCTTCTGTAACTGAGTGAAAAGAGATTGACATGAGTGGAAGCTTTAACGTTGAAGTCAAGAGTAACAGGTGATTTTGAGAAATGTAGATAAATTGCATTAAGGTCTACATCAAGCGTGCCGTCATCAATAGCTTTGCCGATTCCAAGAGATTTAAGAAATTGCCATACTTGTGCTGTGTTGAAGTTTTGAACAGAGTTGTGGATGTGGCGCCTTTTAGCATCCCTACACATACGACCGCACCGATTGCGCAGCTTCTTGTATCTTCAGCTTCGACCAGTTCTCATCAGTAGGATCCTTTTTTCACCGCCTTTTAACCTTATCCCTTTTCGACATCGCACCTTTAATGCTGTCAGACAACCAGCGGGCTGGAAGGTGTTCCACTCTAATTGTTTTGAGCGGGGCATGCTTATCAAAGAGTTTCAACACTATCTTGTTTGTTGTATTCCTTACTGTCCAAGTCATTGCTATCATAAACAGAAGACTAATAAATATTGCCCGCATCTTCTCCCAAGAGATCCAGGTCAATGTACTTGAAACTACGAAGGAGGAGAAATTTAGATTTACGTTTAGGAGGGCGAATTTTATAAGAGAGAAAGATAAGATCATGATAAGAGAAGGAATAAAATTATAAATACATTTCTATAATCAGAACAGGTTTATGATTTTCTGACGTAAGTGTAAAATATCATGTGATCAGATATACCTACTCGTAGCTGATATCATGACCTATACCAACACTACGTGACTACAGTGGAGGTTGTATCTAAGCCAGATAATTATTATTTTTAATACGAAGTTATTTTGGTATGGACTTTGAAATACATACTAGGGTTCACGGGCTATTTTAATTAAGCGATATTGCGAACGAGCATTTCAAAGTTTAATTGTTAGGAAAAAAAACATTATAAAAATGTCTTTAAATTTTTACGAAAAAGCGGTCTATGTTATTTTCCTTTACAAAAACAGCACAATTCAGTCTAGTTTTAATTTTTAAATGCTGTTGTTAGCAGAAATAAATGTCGCGGTCGCTTGATGCAAAATTACCTGAAATCACTTTTATTTAGAACACGCAAAACGATTCAAACGCCCTATATTACGAAATTTATGTCAGGAATAACAGCTTAAGTCTAAATCACAAAATATTTTGTCTGTATGGAGTCCATCACATGATCTTCAGCCTTTCAATTTTCCCAATCTGGGACACGGCTTCCTCTCTGTGAGAGGGAATGGGCCGTAATTCACCACGTGGGACCAGTGCTGGTTGGTAAATGTCTTGTATATGTCTTCGAATTTTTGTTTCTAGGATGTGCCGGTTTCCTCACGATGTTTTCTTTCACCATTTTGAGAGCAGAGGTGATGAATTAATTTACACAAAGTAAAGTGCCTGCCTGGATTCGAACCCTCGACCTACAACTACTTAGTCGCGGCTGTTACCATTGGGCCATCACTGCACTCCATCATGAAGTCCATCTTTTGTAAAATTGCATAAAATTTGTGTAGCATCAATCAAATCAGATTCAAACTATACCTAAATTTACTTATGTTTCAAGCGATAAAAAGTGCTCAGATCGCCTTGAAACCGGATTTGGAATGGTGAACGGTGATTTGGAATATGTATATAACTCAATATCCGCCAGGATGCCACTTAATACAAATAGCCCGTGAACCCTCGATATCTTTTCTTTGTATACCTATAAGTTTGGCAGTTCTTCGAGATATGTCGGTAACCTTGGCTCCCTAAAGGAACGTCCTGACTGGGAGCATTCTTTCGCGAGCATTTGTAAACAAGCAATCGTAGGCGAGCAACAAATGCTTCCCAGCGAGCCCAGCATTCACGTTCGAGCAAAACTATGAACGTTCGAGACGAACATTCCCTTGCGAGCTTGTAGCATTCGAATAAGATCTCTTTAAATGTCATTCATTCGATAATACGATTGACCAAGAAGGTCACAAACACTTAAGATCAAGGAACTCCTTGCTTTACAAGAGGCTAGTAATATTCCAACATACATACTCATTGATTTCATTATCTGAGTACTCGCTTTCGAGCGTTTTATTTCCGCGAAAATCGGTGCGACGTCCACACCGGCCGAAATTTGCGCTTGCGTGTAAGCGTTGTAACGCTCGGCTCAACGTCCACACCACTCGAATATTCGACGTCGAATGCTCATTGCTCATTACACGTGAATGCTCTCAGTGAGGACGTTCCTTTACGGTTATCTTTTAATTTGTGCGTGTTTTCCAGTTATCAGAGAACTAAAACGTAGTGCCTCACAATGGGCCCCACCAGAAGGCTTAAAGCCACCCAAAGAACAATGGAGAGGGCGGAGTTTGATCAGAAATTTATCTATTTTGCAAGAATATTGTGGTTGATAACAATGATAACCAAACACAACGAACAACAGTTGAAACATCTTCACAAGTTTCAAACATCACTCTTATAAATAAATTAATCTAGATGCCAGCATGTTCTAACACCGTTGAAATAAATTCCATCCTCGTGTTCGCCCTCACTTAAATAGATTTACCTTCTGAAACTTTGTTACCACAGACTTACTCACTTGTAGAAGTATTCACTTATAGACTTAAATATGGTCAATCCTGACTTACATCGTATTGAACATGAGTTCAGTAAGCTAAAATAAACTTGGTCTAGAACTTGTTGAACAAACCATACCTAGTTGTTGAAATTGAAACGCAAACACTATTACTTCCAACAATGTTCAATTTCAAACTACTTGAAAGTTTGAAACCAGCTATCATAACTTACAAGAAAATATTATTTATTCGCCTTTCATTGCTAAAACCAGTCATGAGTGTATAACGGATTACTACAATTAGCTAGAATATTATTAGCTTTGAGATCTATTAATAACTTTAATAACCAGTTGTAGATACTATTTTGTAAGAGATGCTAAACATTACTGTACGTCATGTAACGAAGATAAAGCATCGACCAATAAGTATAAAGGGCCTGTTTGACCTTCGGATAAGACACTTCGATATGCTTTGAGTTGGGTCATTTAGGTTATTTGTTACTATGGATAGTAATGATAGGTATTGTCAATGTATTATGCAACAAAAAAATATATTTCAAGTACTCATAATCTAAAGAAAAAAACAACAGCAATGTTACCAATCGATGATGCTTGCTCTTCAGACCTAGGTACTTAGTTCGTTCATTATAGTGACTATAGTCGCCTGGCAGTCTGCTGGTCACGCCGCCGCTGAATGCTCTTTTTAATTGTGTTTAATTCAACAGGATATTGTTGTTGTTCATACTCATTAAACAAATTATGTTTGCTCCTACCGTTCATTCGACTTTGCCCTACTGGTTTTTATTTCACACTTAATTAAATATTTCACAACTCGCTTGGTGTTAATAAATATTTCAAATTATGACCAATTCTGTACCATTTGGCATCTTTTCCACAGTTCCTTAGAAAGCCGTTAGCAGTTGGCAAACGATCAAGTTTCTGCATCTAAAATCTGCTTAAAGACTATTAAGTGACCTTTGATATTTTGAAGCATGATTTGCCTATCAATTATTTAAAATGCCTTTACATTGAAAGTGCAATGATCTTTGATCATGTACTACATTCAGTATTATTTTATCTGCAAACGCAAGAAATTTATTTTTATAGAACGCAAGATAGTATGAGCGAGTAAAATGCAACGCGGCGTCCCTAAAGGAGATATCTTATCGCCACGATTGAACCGCGTGATCCTGGGAGCACAGGATATCTTAGACAAAGAGGTAATTGTTAGAAGTTTATTGATAAATAATTACATCCGTTTTGTGGGAAAACTTACAGATAGTTGATACTTCGAATAATTCAATAGGACATAAGAGAACAGAGAGAGAGCTGTCCTCGCAAAGTACATGGGCTATAGATATAATACCAACCTGTTATTCGCCCACTGCTGGGCAAAGTCCTTTTCTCATACAGAGATGGCACAAGAATTAATCACCGCGCTTGCTCAAGGTGATTTATAACTATAAGGTTCCTGATCATGCATCAAAGGAGGATCTAAGTTTCCTCACGTTGGTTTGCTTCACCGATGTCAGCGATATCTAAGATTATAGTACATATAAATTGAAAAAGTCTCACTGGTACTTGCCCGAAATTGAACTCCCACAAGCACGAGAGGTGAGGTCTTAGAAACTGGGCCACCACGACGGTTTAAGTACTAAGGTTTTATTTATTGTGTATGTTACACCAGTATTCTATCTTTTCAAGGAAATATATGAATAACTACTTATTCGATACTAGTTATGAAAGCTATACTATACTATAGATACTAGTTTTTAAGATAGACAGAATTACAGGGAAAAATACAGGTAAATTAAAATGTATATCCGTTAATTCCACGACAGTTATTTCAAGGTTGTTCGGTAGCGAGCAATTTATTTAAAAGTCCCAGAAACTACTGACGGCAAACCTATCAAGTTTTTTGTATGGAAAAAACCTTTAGTTATGACTTTATATGTATGTATTATGTAGATTATGTTTCATCATCGTTGTTTATATTTTGTATATAAGCTGATACCTACGCTATTCATATTAATTGTTGGCACCAACAACTAGAGAACGACCGTAACATTGGAATTGTACCTAGATTAATATCAAAATTTATGTAATTCCTTATTGTTGTTATTTGTGGGCATCACCGGTAAAATTTTTGGTAACAATGTATTAACAAGAGGGAAATGGTTAAAAACAGCCAAGTGCGAATCGGGCTCGCGAATCGAGGGTGATACATACAGCTTCATTACTAAAACAAATAGTAAACATTACTAAACTATGAAAGCACCGAACATTACTCTAAAAAAAGGAACACTGAATAGACGGATAAAATTTACCATTCCGTTGGAATACAGAAAACCGACAACCAAGTGATCCTTCTTTTGTGAAACGGAACCCTACAAACATTCAAAATCATTATTGTTACCGTACTAAGTAATTTTTGTTTCCGTGCCATGTTTTTTTTTTTTAATATACGGTACCTGGCTTTACAGTACGAGCCACGAAAGATGAGACTAGACCGCGCCTCCCGCGCTCTTTCCCCTGCCCCGATGACGCTCGGTTCCTTCCCGCACTCAGACCTCATACCGCTAAAGAGACCTATAATCGTCTACTGCGCAAGTCAAACCACGTGGTGGGTCAAGTCTCATCATTCGTGGCACGCATTGTACTTGCAATAAAGTTTTTAATTTAAACTTAGGTATCCGGCCTGTTTAACCAGAAGTTTGTGTAAACTGGCTAGTCAAATAAAAATAAAAATCATTTTTACAAAAAATACAACCATGATCATCATGAAATTTGGCAAGAACAGAATAAAAAATAATATTTTTACAAAAAAATAAAATTTGTTCCTTTGGCGCTACAACTCCTACTGGGTATTAGCCTCCTCAATGATCTTCTTAAATTTCGCTCTCTCACTGGCTTCCTTTCACCAAGATGTTTTCCTACCTGTCCTCTTCAAATCATCCTCGACACAGCGCTCCCTGGGACTTTTTTGAATCGGATTCCACTTGAACATGACTCTAACGGCTCTGGTATGGCCCATTCTTTCCAGGTGACCTGCCCATCTGAGCCTTTGTGACTTTAAGAACCTGACAATCGTTTCCCTATTGATCAGTTTTTCTAATTCGTGGTTCATCCTTATACGATACGAGCCGTCGTATACTCGCACTGGTCCGAAAACCCTCCTCAAGACTTTTATAATTTAAGTTCGTCTTTTTGAGTCAGCGTCCAAGCCTCACTAGCATATGTCACGACTGGCCGAATTATGGTCTTGTAAATAATGAGTTTGGACTTCGAGGTTAACTGTTTACTGCTTAGCATGGCCTTGCAAGCGTATAAGTATTTTTATTTGAAGTTAGTTGTATTTTTTCGTAGAAAATTTGTTTTTCCTTAACTTCTGTTATAAGACATTGCTTCTTGCCAAATGTCTTGATTCTAGGTTGACGTGAAGTACTCTAGGTGTTGGTTCCCTTGCGAGTGACAGATATGCGGCAAAAGTGGCCTTATCTTTTCATTGCGTTCATTGACTTTTACACAGCTCCAAACTTCAGTATACGATATTAATTTTGATTTGATACCTCCACTCGTTTTTGAGAAAAGGGTCGTGACACACGGACAGACAGACAGACTACGAAGTGCTCCTATAAGGGTTGCTTTTTTTCCTCTGAGGCATGGAACCCTAAAAAGCCGACCGGAACCATCAAAGTCAGCTTTTTTATAACATTTTGTTTCGAAGAAATTTTAACTTCCCATTGACCTCTGAACTTCTAATTTGGTGATAATGTTTATTATTACGTATATTCTACTAACAAATACCAATATATTGATAAATCACATTTTCTTTGAATTTCGCTCATTATTCCTATTACAACCTACTTGATTTTGCTGTTTGGTACGGAACTCTAAATGTGCGAAGTCCGACACGCACTTGGCCGGTTTTTTTTCTTTTTATCTAACGGAACACTAAAAACTACAAACCTATCAAGCAAACATTAAAACATAGATGAATTAGCTAATTGTATATTCTTCTAACTAATACATATATATAAAATAATCATTCACTTATTTATATAGAGTGCAAACAAGATAGAGCTAAATAGTTCTAAAAAGACACGTCGTATCGCCGAATATGTTTAAAAAACGTAGATACGACAAATGACGTTTCGCGCGGCGGCGGCGGCGTACGGCTTTGGACGAATGTCCAATATCAATCAATGACCACAACAAACAAAGCTAAAAAAAAAACAAAAGAGAGTTCTTTTTGCCTGACACACAACAATTACTGGTTATCTTTGAACTCTAACTGACACAAATAAATGGAACACATCAGATAAGGATAAAAAGGAAAGTAACCGCAGTATATTGCCACAATTGAAACGAGCGTCATGCAAACAACACATTTAGATCAAAAACATTCACAGGACGATGCAAATATAATAGTTAATACTAATAATACTAACATAGTTTTTACTGCCAGTCAATTCATTTAAAGTAACATGACAAGGCAACATGTATAACCGGAATAGTTATAAATAGTGACAAATTGATTGATGTCGGATAAGTTGCTATGATAATAGCAACACATGTTGGTAATGTAAGTATTTATATATTCATATTATAATGATCAGTCGTCAAAAAGAAATAAATACGATGATTGACGTTCATCATGATTACAATCATGAAAGTCCATTGACTGCTGTTGATAAATAGTTTATTGACGCTTGCTTTGCTTATACCAAGATTGCTATAAGGATTAGTTTGCAGACTAAAAAAAAAAAGTGTTAGATGGTATATTTAAACATACAGACTCACGCTTTTTCCCCTTGGCAGTAGGCAAAATCTACAAACCACCACCAGCTGCTACGATCCTGACAAACTACTTTTGCTTCATATAATTATATGTATATTTATGTAGTTTCTTTTATGTAACGACTGTCTACTGGAAATTCAGTTAGTTAATTTCCAAAAGCTTCCAGTATTACTGTGTGCGGGAATTGTAAAAAAAACGTAAATACCTACCAAAGAGTACCTACATTTATTTAAGTTTTATGTAGATACAGACAAACATATTACAAAACAGAAAAAAAAGAACAGATGATGCTTATTTCAAATAAATAAATTGTTTATTATCATAAATTTTTACAAAAGAATTTAAACCCTGACCCCTGAGCTAGGTCACCGTACCTGTTTTTCAGGGACCAGTGACCTCTTCCGTTACGTTTTAAATACATAATTAACAATAGACCAATCCAATTGACTTGAATATAAAAAAATAAAATAACCAAATCCAATACATATACGAATTACAATTTAAATTATTCAATAAACAATAAAAATCCCAGACTAAAATTAAAATCAAAATCACAATTAAAATTGAATGAAAGTCAAAATTTAAATCATACTCAAGATCATAAACAAAATCACAAATAAAATTAAAGCCAAAATCAAAGTTCAATTAAGAATTAAAATAATATCATCGGAACAAAGTCCAAATAAATGAACACTAAATAACGAATAAGGGTCTAAGTACATATGCGAGTGCATATGTGTTTGTATGTGAGGATAAATAGTAAGTTTCTGTTCATTTCAATTTGATTGCATTATGTTCTCAGTTTCGAAGTAGTCCTGTGACAGTAGCCGATTCTTTACCTTCATCTTTCCGAGTCGTAAGGGGATTTATAATTTATATTAATACTGAGGATCTTGTTTAATTTCTTGTAAAGAAATGTGCCAAGGTACACCTGTTGTAACCTAGCAACCGTCGTGTGTGTTGATACGGTGCGCTTCCTTTTTAATTAAAAATTATAAGGTCTTACAATATGCTGCTTTACCTACAGAATAAAATCTGTTTCACTGTAAGTACACCGCACTTCTCGTATAAGACCTTGGTGGGCAAGCGAAAACGTCTGAAATTCATGACTTTAAGTAGGGACCTTTGCTCCTGTTCGAGGTGTATCATATAAGTCTTGCATCCACCACCCCATACAGCAATACAATAACCCGATACTGACTGCATGAATGCATAGACGAACTGTACGAAGTTCAAAGGTTGCTACGTGCCTTAGTTTTTTAAATGCCCAAATAAGTTACCTTATACACGTCATGACATCAATGCCCAGCCAGCCAAGCTTCTCATCTGCTATTACACCAAGGTATTAAACATTTGTAGAACTAGGGATTTCTGTGCTGTGCATGAGAATTCTACAGTAGAAGCGAAATTGCAAATATGTAGTTTAATATCAAAGTTTATTGGTTTAATTTTCGAGAAAGAGAATGGAGAACTGTTGATTTAGAAAGGTTCAGGGTGAGACGGTTAGATCTAAGCCAAGGCTACTTTATGAAGTCCCAAACTCAGAACTTACGTTGTCCCCCCATATGTAAGTACTAATGCTGTAACATAGAAATATTGTAAAACCAAACCATTTTTTAAAAGAGCAACCATGGAGTTTCTTGCCGGTTCTTTCCCATAGGAAACGATCAACCCGAACCGTGCACCTTTTGTCGACGTTTTATAAGCGCCCATGTAGGCCTATGTGAAATAAAAAGTTTGAATTTAATTTAAGAACTTTGTCTATCTTCGTCCCAGGGCCTTCCATGAAAAACTAATGCTGTGATGATACGGCGTAGGTGAATATGTTTCCGTTTGTTAGTGGCAGCTGACACAGGTAATTTATGTAAATCAGAAAGAGACTCGGGCCGTGTATGCTGCCTTGTGGAACGCCATAGGTAACTCAGGCATCAGAGCTAACATGTTCTTTGATTTTTACTCTTTGCGCGCGGTCAGTAAGAAAATCCTTGAAAATGTTTAGAGCAATACCGCGTATACCGATCTTCTCTAGCTTGCTCACAACGAAAGGAATCATGACTGTGTCGAGAGCCTTGGCCAGGGTCAGAAATATGTCAACATATTTCTGTTTTTGATCTAGCTTAAGAGTGACGTGGTCTACAAATTAACTAATGGCATCTTCAGTCCTTTTTACCGACCTAAAGCCAAACCGGGCATCAGCCAGTAAAGTTTTGTAAGTTCCTAATATTTTATACATAGTCGTAAGAGCTGAAATAGGCCTGTAATTTTCAACGTCATCCTTTCCCCTCTCCTCCATGTGAACAGGAGTAAAAGGGACTTTTTAATGCTTTTGGAAAAACATCCTGAGTAAGACAAATTTCAATTAACTTTGTCAAAAGGGGTACGATGAAATGCCTTGCAAGTTTGAGAAACGTGGCCGGAATAGAATCCCAATCAGTAGCACAGTCATTCCTCAGATTCATTATCAATGTATCAATTTCGGCAGATCAAAAATGAAATCTCTAAGATTTTTATAAATGGTATTCCCTTATATTATAGGTATTTGGTCCTTTGATTTTTTTATGTTCTGCCTGAGTTACAAAAAAAACCGGCCAAGTGCGAGTCTGAGTTGCGCACAGAGGGTTCCGTATACGCAGTTACATTCACCAAAATAAATAGGTAACATTACAAGGTAACACAAACGTTCATAAACAATGAAAGCACTGAACATTGCTCCCGAAGGAACGAAATTAATTTTGCCGTTCGAAAACATTTCCAAGTACATTTTATAAGTTTGCCGACTATTACTCGTAAACTTGTAAAGCCTACTTAGTTGTGATAGTTTTCTCTTTTTAATTTCATTATATATACTACTAGCGTAATTTTTTTCTCATATCCAAAAACAACATTTACCTGGGGAGACACTTGACACAAACAAAAATTTGCCATTTAAAGCTTAATTTTACGCAAACAGATCCCTAAATCGACAAATGGTTTTCACAGACCTGTAAAATTTTAAATGGTCTATTCCCCACATAAAGGGGCAGACGAGAAATAAAAATCATCCCCACTTTACGTGTACAGGAGGTAAGCTAAAATTTTTTTTCGGCATGATTATTATGTATATTCATGGCAAATTATAGCTTTCTAGTACAAAGAGTCTGAGCTAAGCTGTGGATGGATGGATGGACGGATGGACGGAAGGACGGACAGACGGACATGGCGAAACTATAAGGGTTGTTGACTACGGAAACCTAAAAACAACTCGCTAACCCTATCTTGGGTTAATACTAATTAGCCGATTCATAATACTCTATGGAGAATGTCCAACACAAAATGTTGTTTCCCTGTACCCTTGAAGATCTAAACGATGTAACTGACGCAATAGACTTGGCAACTCGACTGCACCCAAACAGTATAATTATAAAATGTACCGCGACATGAAAAAAAACAGTGAAGAATATGAACTAAGAATCTGATATCCTTATAAAATGTACTGTAACACGAAAAAAACATTGAAGAATGTGAACTAAGAAATCTGATAACCAGTGTACCTAATCACATGGTGAGCGAGTATTTATAAAAGGCAGATATTTCTGTGTTTCTATGTACTGTATCTTAGTTGACAACATCGAATGAATCACGACGAATTTCGTGAGCAATGAACTAACCTATCTCTATAATAATTATACTTATCTTTATCACCCACTCACTAAATGGAAATTTTACATTTACTAAATTATCACAAGAATTACAACATTAAACTGATAAAATTAGTTTTATCTACTCTCATATCATAATATTCGAATTATAAAATTCAAAACAAGTTTATATTGGCATACTTTATAAACACAATACCGAAATTTAAAAATAGAATCTTATTATAACACTATTTCTCCACCCAGCACATCACCGCATTAACCGCGCATGCGCTAAGGCTTAGCACGCACTGCGAATTTTATTCGCGCGAATTTTGTTTCCTTCTACCAGTTCATAGAGCTCATAATATTCGGGCGAATAAAATTCGCGCCGTGATGCGGTGGATTCTGTGGCAAAATACGGATTTCTTGCGGTATTATTGCCGCACGATCTCTTTACCGCGATGCGAACAACTTCATACAATTCCATAGGTCGCAGAATGGGCGGAAAAAAATAGCACGAATAAAGATCGCAGTGCGTGCTAAGCCTTAGCGCATGCGCGGTTAATGCGGTGATGTGCTGGGTTTTGGCGCCATTCATACGTTTTGCAAGTTTTGCTGTACTGAGTTTCATGAGTTATTTAAATTATTGTTTAAAAATGTCTAAAATCAGTGAATGTGAAGAAAATTTGACTCTGCCCGATATTTTAGATGCGGCGAAGGAAATTACTCTTAATTTATTACCAGCAAAGTCGAGAAAAGTATATGACAAATGCTATCATGATTTTATGGCATGGAAAATGCAAAAAGAGGTATTTAGTAGGTTCAATCCTAATTTATGAGTGTAGATAAAGTAGTGTATGAAACTGCACATAACTAGGTATTAAAACATTCGTGTGAAAACTATTAAAAACCTCGCCTACGGCTCGGTTTTTAAACACACACTCATGTTTTAATACTCCTCATTATGCAACAGTTTCATAAACTACTATTACACTCTTGATATCGAAATGGAAAATAAATACGAGTCTTCTGCTTAAATAATGGTAGATAACTGTCGATTTATCATTAATGTTACAGCAGTTCTACAAATCTATTCTAAAAAAAAACTGTCTAAATCTAGGAGAGGTGAAGTGAGCATCAAATCCTGAACGCACAAAAACTTGCACTGATTGCATATTTGGTGTTGGGAAGATGACTGAAACAGTCGTGCTATTCTGTAAAGATGAAGTGATCTGTCAGCCTCAGTGAATTTACTTGAAGCTCACTTAACAAACTAAATCAGCGAGATTTTAGACTAATAAGTAAATAACGTTAATGAAGATGAACTTATTATTTATTGCCAGTTTAAACTTGGAATGTTGACTAAGGTCCAGAAGTATAGGTGTTTCTTACGTAGGTGCCTAGTACCTACTACGGGCGTGAAAACCAAGTTTACGTTTAAAAGCACTGACATTAATTGACCCGTAATTCTTATTTGGCATAACTAACCTGAGGTATCGCAACATATTCACAACAATAATATTAGTAGGAAAAAACCGCCCACTCACAACACAAACAGTGGTGTTTGACATATCGCAGACCTTACGCTAAACCAGCGCCTCTAGCGATGAATTTATACGCGGTAGCCACCTTTGCACATAGACTTGACGGTTTTCATTGACTTACAAAAATGCACTTTTATTGTACTGCGCAACAAAAAATGAAAATATTTAGTACTTACATGTAGATAACCGGCGGGCGTTTGCAACTAGATGTACGAGTATAAATGGAAATGAAGCAAAAGGATCGTAAGTTGGAATAAGGCGATCTCATGGGAATAAGAAGTGCATTTATGTAAGTATAAGTATATTTCGATATCGCTTAGTGAGGTGCTAGTGCTTTGTTTCAATGTCTAATCTTTTTAATAGATTCAATTAATCCACCGTACAAAGGCTGTTCAATTTAGTACCTAACACTGATTACTTCGATCGTATCCACGCGCTGTGCGTCATTAGAACTTGTTATCGGTGTGGTATTATATCATTGTCACTCACTCAAAATTAAGGCAGGGTCATTAACATTTATACTTTTTATCGAGTGCTTGATAAGCATCTACTTGAACCGGATAAGAGAAGGTATAGCCAGCCAAATGCGGAAATATCACGCAGATGGGTCGTGTCGCCCGTACACGGGGAATGTGATAATGTTTGATTAATCATCACTTACCCATGGCGTGGGCACAATTTTTCCTCGACTGTAGGTACGAGTACAATCTTGATATAATGATAATCACAATATTTATACACTTATCGAAAGATAATAGTACCGCTAGCAAAAAAATTGCTACCAATTCTGTGCGCTTAAGGCGCTACCCCGAGCAAAACGCCGTGCTAGCCGTTTTTCGTGCAGTTTTTAGGAGCTATCTACTCGTTATTTAGAAATAAATATTGTAGCGTAACGTTAGCTCCGGAGAGCATAACGTTAGCCACGTTAGTAAAAATAAAAAGGTAATGTAAATTAAAATAAGAAAAAGGATATAATAATAAAAACTATGGTCCGGCTTCGCACGACGTGGAGTTTACAGATCCACAATATCAACTAATAAAAATACATTAAATTTCTATATATTATTGATTTCGTTAAAAAAAAACTACCATTTTGGAAATGGTAGTTTTTTTTTAACGAAGTTTATGTTTCACTAATCTCCTTCCAACAAAACCATAAAAATGAGAAATAATGATTGATAGCATGCATCTCCTCGTAAAGTGTTCATTAATTAATTAATGTTTGTGCTAACACTCATGGATAGACAATTAAATAACGAACATATTGTAAGTATATTTTTTTCAATATACCAAAATTCGATTTCATAAAGATTTTATTCTAAAATCTGGGCGTTACTGATGCGCCACCAGTGTGCCGCGAGGGCACTAGGAATGTTCACGGCAGTTAGTATCTATGTACCTAGATACTTTGAAGCAGATAATATATGTTTTTAGTATTGTTTTTTAAAGTGTCTAGATATTTAAAGCTGGTCAGTTAAATATTTTTAATTAGTTAGGTTGCCTTAACAAAGTAATGAGCTCGTGTTAGTTTTAAAGATTGAATTTTAAGAATGTTTTTGTTTACTTTGTTTGCTGCCTTCTTGGTGTAGTGGTCGCAAACCATTACTGCTAATTCATGGGTTCGATTCCGGGGTTAGTTAAGGTGTCTTTGGATACTCCATCTGAAACTTCACAATAGCATCCCTGGTGTCTGGTGTTATGCCTGATTGGTGGCAAGCAAATGTGCATAGGTACATAATTTCCCTGCCTACCCTTTCGAGGAATACAGGTGTGATGTTATGTTTAAATAATGTAATGATGATATGTTATATTAAGTGTGTTAAATTAATGCTTCTTTACAAAATTTTATTTTCACTTATTGTGCTTGCGGTACTAATAAAATTGCATTATAAATATCAGATAGAACCATATAAAGTCGTAGATATGAATGCGGGTATTCTATATATAGTATCATAAATTGCATAATCGTTGTGATCAGCAGTATTTTTGATAGCACGTGCTGTACCTTGCCCTCCCGAATAAAGATTGTATGGAATTTTATTCAGAATGAGTACAACATAACCCTCAACATTTTAGATGAAAGACTTCCACTGCTGGACATAGGCCTCCCCCAAGTGTCACCAGATGGACCGCTCCTGTCCGTCTAGCATCCAGCGAATTCAGGCCAGGTCATCGCGCCACCATATGGGAGGCCTTTTTAGGGTTCCGTACCCAAAGGGTAAAACCCTATTACTAAGACTCCACTATCCGTCTGTCTGTCTGTCCGTCTGTCATCAGGCTGTATCTCATGAACCGTGATAGCTAGATAGTTGAATTTTTCACAGATGATGTATTTCTGTTACCGCTATAAAAACAAATACTAAAAACGGAATAAAATAAATATTTAAGTGGGGCCCCCATACAACATTGTTTTTTTTTTCGTTTTTGCGATGATGGTAGGGAACCCTTCATGCGCGTGTTCGACTCGTACTTTGCCGGTTTTTATTATATCTATGTGGGAGACATTCCGACGCTGCGTCTTCTGTTACGCGCCCACTACTCCAGAACATAGCCCTATTAAAAGAAATATAGGTGTTTCATGAGGTGACGATTTTGCCATTATAACGTTATATTGGGACGATTGATGGCAATTTATAGTTGCTTTTGAAATAGCTTGCTGAAATATTCCGCCTTCATTGTTTTGCCATTTAATAATATTTATTTACAGGAGAAGAACATCGGAACCTACACCGCATAAAGAATCAAATGGAGGATCACAACTGACTCCTCCGAATCTACGAAAATTAACCATGGATGTCCGAAAATTTATTTATAAAGGAGGGCGCTCGCGTAGGCAGATAAATAAGCCCACAATATTATAGTACCTAAAAAGGAGTGGATTAAGATTAACATTATACTGTTTATGATTAATTAGTTAAAGTTTTTTTAACTAAATATGGTAAGGTAAGTAATGTCGTTAATAACAATCAAATACAAAACAATCACAATTTGGATCTAGAACAATATAACAACAAATTGAATGTCAATATAGCAAAACGAGATAATGATCAACAAAGGAAACAAGCTATTACATTTATTTGTATCTCTAACTAGCGATCCGCCCCGGCTTCGTCCGTGACAAATCACATACAAAAACCTGTCTCGTTTCTCACTCTTTCTATTGGTGAAAATCGCATGCAAATCGGTTCAGTAGTTCTTGAGTTTTTCGCGTAAAGACGCGGCGGGTGACTTTGTTTTATAATATGTAGTGTTAAATAAAAAACATTATTAATAGCGCTCTATCTAATCAGCAGCCGGAATTAAAAGAGCTTGCCTTAGCAACAGCCACGCAGAGCGAGTCAGCTGATCTCGAGGACGAAAAACAAAACGAGAATCAAACGGGTATTACCTACCTCTTATAAGTTAGTGATAAAAACAAAAAACTACCTGAGTAACAGAATTGGATTTTTTACAAAAAGAAAAACTATGTTGCCTCGCTGAGATCAGAACATTCAAGTTATTTTTAAATTAAATAATATTATTTAATAACAGTTAAGGTGCCTAGGAACTAGGGTTACCAGATTTAATTTAAAAAATAAACTTTTCACTTAACATTTTTAACCGTCTTCAAAAATAGGAGGAAGTTCTCATTTCGTGGGTTTTTTTTCCCCAGTTATTCTAAGGCGCCTGCCGCGATTTGAAAAATTCTTCTTTTGTTTGAAAGAGTATACTTACCAGGTGGTCCCATGATCACCAGGTCAGGATCTGATGATGGTCTCTTGGAGAAATCGCGGGCATTCCTCAAATAATGTAGGCATAAATATAGCGATTTTGGTATATTCATCAACAATGCAATCATTTTCACTCAGAAAATATTATTTGGTGAAGTGGAACTGATGAAGAAGACCACAGAGAGCCACTGGAAGTCCTTAATGCTAAGTATGTCACGGGTAGAAGATATCTCGAATAGTTTACCGACTATGATGAAGCAAATACTAATAAATATATATTTTTTTTTAATTGTATTTATAGTATGTATGTATAGCTTTGTATTTGAACAAACCTACCTTAGGTATCATTTTTAACTTTAAATATTGCACCTACCACTAGTTGTCTCTGCATCACCCAAAGGTCGACTGGTAGAAAATGCCTACGGCATTAAGTCCGCCTCTGTACGTTTGTGTGCATGAAGTATTAAATAAATAAATAATAAATAATCGAGCTGATCTGATAATGTAGCCGGAAGGTAGGCACTGGAACTCCGAAATAAAACAATGTATCCTAGTAGAGTTTCAGCTTATTGGAATCGTCATGATGTACTTTGGTTATAAATGATTTGCATAGTAATTGGAGGTACCTATACTCCATTTGAAATAACATTAGACATGATTCCAAATCTTTTTACCGTCCGTTCAACCGATTTTGAGTTCTATCCCGTAAACATAAGGATGACATAAAAAGCATAAACTTGTTACCAAAACCAACTGTTTACTACAGCTACTCGATAGATAAATATTGCGTTGGTGATAGATTTTTATCGTATCACCAACGCAATAGAAGTCAAAATCGGTTAAACGGGCTGTAAAATGGGCTAATTTAAACGTCTAATGTTATCGCAAATGGAGTTTACCAAAACTAAAAAGAGATTAATATTTTTTTTTTACAAAAAAATCAAACCAACTTCCAAAACAATGATTCAGACTAGGTTGGCTTTATAGATTTCTCTTTAAGTGACTACTACAGAGCTAACGCTAAGAGCTAACAAGTTCAATGATTGACTTCCAACTGATGTCATGTGCAAAATAGGGTGACTTTTGCCTTTATTTGATATCAAGTTTGCCTTTGATATGGGCTAAATTTAGCTATTCTGACGTGCAACAAATATAATCATCTTGCATCTCAGATCAAATAAAAAGTCAAGATGGAACGTTGCAAACAACAAAGTGAAGCCGGTTCAAACTAAGCCTTGCCGTACAAATATACAATTACACGCACTCACGTACAACGAAATTAGACCTTAGCTTGTCCTTCGAGCTTACAGATCAAATAATAAAGCTCAACTGACAAGCTAAAGGGTGGTTTCGCTATACGTGTGCGCGTATAATTGTGTATTTATTGCCGTATATAGGCTTAGTTTGAACCGGCTTCACTTTGTTGTTTGCAACGTTCCATCTTGACTTTTTATTTGATCTGAGTCTTGCATCAACAGAATCGGTTAATAATGTAGATGACGAAGCGGTTCATTCTTTTTCTGTAGGTGAAAGCGTCATTATAAATGTACAAAAAATCCGGCTTTGTTTTCAAAAGCCGGATTCCAAATCCTAATTAAAATCCGCGTATATCAGAATTTTACGAATGACGGATTATCCGGCTTGCATTCCATTCGACAATTGAATTTTATTTGTAACTATAGTTTCTGATGCTAGTATTATATTATCTCTGGTTTCTGTGAGCGGCTTCGCCCGCGTGAAAGTCTCAAATTTTCAGTTTTAAAGATCAGTTTCCTCCTATGTTTTCCTTCACCGTTTTGAAAGCATTACAAAAGTAAAGCGCCTGTCTGGGTTCGAACTCACGTAAGTCGCGGCTGTTACCACTGGGCCACCACTGCTCTACTGTGATTTTAAAAAACTACTATTATGTAAACTAGCTGAAGATGTTTTACGAAGCCAACAAAGAGAAAAAGAACAACAATTATTTTTTTCCTTTTTTTTCTCGCATTTTTACCGCTTGGTTTTGCTAGCTGCCCCGTTGCAAAAATATAAGTCATTCAACAAGACAGGTAGGTCAAAATGACTACAGTTCTTGTATCAGCAGAGGTAATTTATTTAATTAACTAAAATAATTTTCAAATACCTACTAATATTTAGGTACCAAAAATACAGGCAAAAACCACAAGAGGTAGATAAATGAGGATCACGTTTGAGTGGAACCTGAAGAGGTACTACTACATGCTCACGGTGCGTGGTAAATCTACACAAATAAATAAAATTAAAGTGTTTGTTTGCATGTCAAATTATCAGAAGTATATACGAAGTATATAACAATTATTAAAATGTTTGCCAGTCTGTTCCAAATCGCCTATTTTGATGGGACTTTCACTAGCAGATAGCTGATGTTATAAAAATAATCGTACCGACAGATATTGAAGACGACTTTAGGAGTAAAGCTACAGAACTACGTATAAGTATACAAAAGCAAACGAAGGGAGTTCAAAGTAGATAGCTGTTGTTATAAGGAATAACTGAGACTACATTAATTTTATAAAAAATATTGTACCGCGTAAAACAATAAAACCCATGATTTTGAGTTTACGCGGACGAAGTCACGGGCAACATGTAGTTATAAATAAACAAACAAGAAAAGAGCTGTGAAATCAAACCTTCGGTTAATTAAAAAAGAACAACTCAAACTAAATTATTAGGTACACTTAAAAATTACACTTTGCAAGCCTCGTGACGAGGAATAATTAAAATACCTTCGTACACGTTATTAATTTGCAATAACACTTTTTATGTTTTCTTTTTAATTTACCAGCTATTGCTATTGTGTTATTGTGGTGTATTATTATTCTACTACGACCCAGTTGGTTCAGTTAACTACATTTTTTGTGTTAAGGATAATAAAGCCACTTATTTACTACACAAACATCGCAAACACAAAATATATTTGAGGCAAAAACTGAAAAAATAGGTCAATAGACAAAAAGTAGTATTTAAAAAAATCTTCCATATCCAATATCTTGAAAACGGTTAAGTTTGGGGTACGGTGTTTCATAGCCAAATCAGTTAGGAATGATGGAAACTATTATCTCTTAAACGATCTAGGTCGACTTAAACTGTAACCCTGCAATCTTTATGAAAGGCATGTTTCTGTTCCTGTTCCTCACGTTATTGTGAGGGTCATATCCAGCATTGGATCTCTTTGTCCGTCTTTGAGATAAATAATGATGATAATGTTATAAATATATCATCACGCATCGTTTTTCGACAGGCGAGATCGAGATAAATAAGGGGCTTATTGTCAAATTAATAGCTATTTATGCAACTGTTACGTTATGGACGGTCTTTTAATACGAGTGCCATTTTTCGGTACAAGCGTAGCGCGTACCGAAATAGGTGGGCACGAGTTATTAAAAGACCAATAACGTACAGTTGCATACAAGATTTTATCTACGAAGGAAGGAATAAAACACAGATATAGACTAAAAAGTATTTCAGGCAATGTGTTTAAGTATTTCATTTCCCTTACATGTCTTGATTTTTCTGGTAGTAAATTATTTGTAGCCGCAACTGCTCTATTTGTTATATCTGGTAGAGTATTTTCACACTTTTTAATTGATGTTGAAGACATTTTTAATAAAATTTGAAATAAAATTTCAGTTAGAAAAATTTTCGCGCTTCCACTTTATTTTTTATTTATTCTTTATTAGGTATAAGGCAAAGATCTTGTAGCCGCAACAGCCTAATAATATACGATACTTTTGTTCTAAACTTGTTCCATTTTTAAAAACATCATTTACATTGTCTCGATTTCGAAGTAATTTTCTAGGTACCTGGCTGTATGTTCAGAATGTCTTTGCTTGTGTTTTAGAATTTATGACGATTCGCATAATGCAACCCGTTACCCGATGTCGTTATGGGTATCATAATGAAGCCGCTGTTAATTTTGTAATTCGAATATAACGAAACCGAAGTAGATAATAGAACATTATGGTACAAGTGTGTAATGTTGGTGATTACCGCTGAGGCGCCATTGAGACCCAAGCCGTTAGGTGAGGGTTTTAAGAGAGCCGAGGACGTCATCAATCATCAATACACACGTGTATAGTTCTCGCCAAACTTCTTGGTCTCCCTGAAGTTGGCTACAATGGCTGCGCAGTAGGAAATCTTATACAAAAACATCACCGTTTCGTGCCTCGCGCATCCGATAAACCAACTTCAGGGCGGCCATTAAGTTTGGCGAGGGCTATATCATACGACGTTTTTCAACACACTTGTGAAGAAAATAATACAAATAAAAACATTATCAACAGTGAAAACGAGTTTTAAAATTTTCTCGCAATGGCGGGTAAAATTAATCAGGTTTCCCATGCGCGCGCATTTAACAATGGCGCTCGGCCATAGACTAAAAGAATGAGATTTTTTTTGGCTTTTTACGGATAGCCTGAAATTATCTATTTAAATACGTAGTTGTATGAATTAAGCAAGCAATAGATAGGTACATTAATTTATTTGTACTATTGAGCACGATCTTTTTTGTATCGAAACTTTTATAAGAACAAAGCAACTTAATCAATAAATTAAAAAAAAAACTATAACACACTTGCTCATAAAGTGGCTCTAATTTCACCGCAATTAGGCACATAATGACACCTGTAAACTGTGACTTTTTCATTGCTATTATTCACAAATATAGTTTTTTTTTATATTTATTGAGTTGCTTTATTCTTAAAAAAAGTTTCGATACAAAAAAAAATCGTGCTCTATAGTACAAATGCAACACATTTCATGCAACTTCGTATTTAAATAGATAATTTCAACTTGTACGTGTTTAATAAATAAAACTTACACTCAAATATTTTCTTTCATATTTAGCACTCCTCTCGCAGTCCATTGGAAGGAATGGACATGGTACCGAACTGTCACAATCCCAAACATTTTTGACTTTTGACAATCTACCGCTGCCACTTGGTCTTGAATACCAGTTCGTATGTACCGATTTCCAACAATAAAGACTAAACTCGCCGCCAGATAAAAATAACAAGTATCTACCAATGTATTCCAATATTTCAAAAAATGTAAAGGTAGTGTCGCTAACACGATCAAAACAAACGTATCGCGGTAAGGGGCGTCTGTGACCCTTTCACTTGGCATTTAGTACATCTCTTAAACGCGTGAACCGATTTACATGATTTAATGGGATAAAATGTTTCCACTTCTTACACCTTTCATTTGAGATCAAAATTATCAAATTATCGAAATATAAACAAAAAATCATGTTTTCAAGTTACTTTAGGAGTCGGATCAATGACTTTAAAATGTTGTTATCTGTCGGTGACTTTATGTATTTCCAAACAGCAGTTCTGGAAATATTCAGTAAGTAGTATAGATAATGAACAGCTGTTCAACTGGTAATGATAAATCCTCGTAATCCCACACAACGATCGCTACTAATTGTTCTCGCTCGGTTGGCGGTCACTCGGTCGGTCAATGGTCAGCCGACTGCAGGCACTGTGACTAAAATACACATGCCTAGAATATACTACCAGATAGAATATTTATCAAAATTGGTTTATTGTCTGTAACTTTGTAAGCCAGCATTCTATAACTATGAAAGATTTTAAATTTTCTCTATTTAAAAGCTAAAATTAATGGATCAGCTGATAGATTCCATTAGTTTATATACAGAAATTTGAGTTGTGTTAAAATAGTAAGCCCATTAGTAGGCTAAACATGCACCCGTCTGACTTACCCTTGGCGGTCACCCCGTTGTATACCGCATTGCTAGGTGATCTTTACTGACTGTAATCAAGGCAAGAAGTACCCAAGCAATTTTTCAGAGCACAACCTCTTGAACTTGCCGGACTACTCCGGCAAACTTCTGAAATTAGTCCTCACAATATTCAGAAATATTCCGTAGTAAGTGTATACAATAAGCAAAAACTCAGGGTGATTGCTTGTTGGGATTCTCCATAAATAAACTAAAGCATGCCGTGTTCAGGTATACCTTAGTCCGATGCGATAAAAACAAAAGTTAATGAAGCACCCGACTTTATTGGGCACTACCAATAATAATTTATTGGGTAATTAATACTACTCCTACGTGTTTACCATCGATTTGTTCCGAAATATGTACTCGTAAGTACTATTATTTGTATACCTTCGTGAAAAAAGGGCATTATGGCATTAAGGGCATAAAGTAAGTAGCCTATTGAAGTATTTACTATGTCTATTGATTCGTCTACAATGAGACCATTGTGCAGAAATTGCGAGACACTGTCAGTTTAAAGAATTTTCTTATAGAATTCTATTAAAACTGACTGCCTCAGAAGTAAAAGTTATGACTGTTTGTCACCTTCTACTAAATTATTTATTACATACGTGCTGTATTCATAACATCACGCCTGTATTTGCCGAAAGGCTAGGCAGATGTGCCCCCACACTGGTGCACCTATAGACACAAAAGGTGGACTGAAGACCTTGTAAAGATCGAAAGAGTCCGCTGAATGCGAGAAGCACAGGCCCCATCTATGTTTGTGGCGACGCATAACAAAATGAAGATTCGTTGAATTCTGGCTCTCAATCATTTCATATTTGATAGAACTATTTTACAAGGATTGTTTTTGTTATTGAGGCGTTATCCTTGCCATGAATGTGTAGCACCGTATTATTGTTTACAAGTGCATCGATTAAATTATAATGATAATTAGATTACGTCAGACATTGAATAGCTTGCATTAGGTACTTATGCCTACTTACGACCTAATCTAATGGTGTCTTTTCAAAGTAGGTACAGTAAGTAGCGTTGTTTCTCGCTAATGAATACTTTATTTTTTTTTATTAATTTAATCAATACTTTAATACTAATACCACCTTATTACTGTCCCGCTGCAGGGTAAAGGGATCTGCCCATCCCATAAGCATTAATCACCACGCTTGCTAAAGGTGGCGCTGTGTAAGTGTGTTATACTAGGTGCATCGCTCTCACATATATGAATTAATGTACCTATGTATGTAAATATTGTAAAAGACTTAATTTTAAGATTAGAAGTCCCGGTGACGGTAGTGATTGTCCACCGCAAGCTAGTCACCCGAGCGCCGTCATTTCGTGTAGATCGGCGAGACCGCCAAATCTCGACCCGAAATTGTGGCGGGCCGGACGTACAGCGTACAGGCAATACAAAACCATCCACAACGGCGCTGTGACGTGGCACCGCGCCGGTTTCTGTTTTCAAGTTATTATATTGTTTTGATTATTTATTTAAATCAAAAATATGACATAAATGTTTCATCTGTACAACTCAGTTAAATTGATGTACAACACACCCAACATTCTACATCGAATTCGTTTTATTACTTCACTAGCTTCTGCCAGTAGCTTCGCCCGCGTGATTAGTGGTTTCTTATTCCATGGGTACCTACATTATACTACAGACTATAATATACTTCTGTGCAAATTTCATTGAGATTCAATAAACTGACTGAACCACCGAATTCGTTGTGGTCGACATGAGTCAACAAACGATCACCGTCACGTTACCCACTTCGGCACTGTCGGCCAAAAAACCAATTCGAAAAAAGAATTGAACCAATTCTTTTTTTATTTCCTTATAAAAATGAAATCGATTATTTCAATTATATGGGAAAAATAATTGAAATAATCGATTTCATTTTGACTTTGTATTATTTCACATTTAAGTGTATTTATTTAATAAGTCCCAGGTTTCCGGAAGATGTTTTCCTTCACCTATACAACTCATACTTTGGTCAAAGAGAAGTATTAATAAATTCAAAAGTATACACTGAACTTATGGTGAATATGGATATGGCCTTGCAGAATGTCTTAGATAAACCTAATTGTGACGATGTATCCTATGAGTTTCTCAACACAGGATGCCGTTACATCATTGATGTCTGAAATTACAGCTAATGTTGACAAGGGATTTAAAAGCTTTACAATATTTTTAGAACCTGAAAAGGCATTTGACACCGTTTCCGTCCCTATCCTTGTGCAGAGGCTTGAGGCTATAGGTATTAGAGGTACAGGTCTTTCCCTCTTCAATAGCTATCTCCGAGACAGGAGACAGTATAACATCAAAATAGGAAATTCGTTCAGTGATGAGGTAAATGTAGTTTTCGGGGTTCCGCAGGGAAACGTGCTCGGTCCACAGTTGTTCTTGGTGTACATTAATGAACTCTGCGACCTTAAGATCATCGGTGGGAAGATATTTTCTTATGTGTATGACACAGCTATTGTCTTCGCTAGGGATACTTGGAATTCCGTAAGTCATAATGCTGAGGTGGGTCTAACCGTCATAGATAGCTGGCTAAAAGCTAATCTCCTAACCCTTAACATTTCGAAGACAAACTACATTTCGTTCTCCCCAAGTCAGAGATCGCAACCGTGTTTTAATTTTAGAATTAGAATCTATGAGCGTGCAAACCTTCGGCACCATAATTGTGATTATCTAGTTGTCGAAAAGGTTACCTCTACAAAATAATTGGGCATTACTATTGACAGTAGCTTATCCTGGCACTTGC
Organism: Orthosia cruda; assembly: GCA_964057195.1. Taxonomy (NCBI): domain Eukaryota; kingdom Metazoa; phylum Arthropoda; class Insecta; order Lepidoptera; family Noctuidae; genus Orthosia; species Orthosia cruda. The sequence continues at coordinate 48,249,922 of OZ059825.1, forward strand.
ATATCCAGGTTTTTATGTCTCGTGTAAGAAATACCATTGGAGATTTGGATCTTTAAAACGCGAAGATCCATAATAATATCTACGTTGCGCTAGCACAATCCGTTATAGGATACTGCATACCTGTATGGGGGAGCTACCAAAACGAAATTACTTGAGCTGGAGAGATCACACTGGTCGGTTATCAAAGTTATGTATTTTAAGCCATTTATATTCCCCACAGTTGAGTTTTCCCCACAGTGTTTATAAAAATAGCGATTTATTAACAGTGAGAAAGATGTATGTTTTAAATGCGACGTTATATCTTCATAAATCTAAACCATTTAACGCAGCTCATAAAGAAAAACGACGCAACGACATCGTCGCTCAATCCCCAAGGGTCCATACCGCTTTTGCAAGGCAAAAGCGGTGTGCAAATTTAGGCTGATTGAGTTGCATACTGACGTATGCAACTCAATCAGCCTAAATTTATAATAAGATTATTGGAAAAGTAAAGTTTCACCCTAAGGTACTGCGGGAATGCAAAAGAGCAAACTGAATGGCTATCTTCAACATATCAATAACATATGCGGCAACTGAGGAAATCTTAGCCAGAATCAGCTAAATGAAATATTAAAAAGTAGTCAACACTTCAATACACGCAACTGTAACATACACACATACACGCAACACACACTCGCACACGCAACTCTAACTCACACACGCAACTCTAACTCACACACGCAACACATATTCGCACACGCAACACTTATTCACACACGCAACACTTACTCACACAGAAAGATAATGTCCTACTGGTAAAGTTGTAAGTATTCATTTCTGGTTAGAATTTATTTTGCAAACTCTTTTTGCTTCTTTTTTATTTATTGATTATTGCTTTCTTAAGTTTGTTTCTTTTATTCTAATGTTTTTAATCGAATTTAAAAATGTCTGTTATGTTTAAAATGAGGGTAAAAGAGGAGTGAGTCAGGCCCAACACAAGTAGGTATTGTATGTCTTTCGTAGGTACCATTTTTATGCGTTATGGACACCGAATTCAAAAAGTTAAGTTATTTTTCACTTTGTAGTTTTGTATTTGGAAGTCGGTAGTATTTTTTTGCAAAAAGTTTTATTATTTTTCACTTTTTAGTTGTACGTACCTAATAGGCAAGTTAGTAAGGGAACTATTTCGCCAGAAACTTGAACATAACCGGTGAAATGAGAGATCTGCTTACCCCTTAAGAGCGAACTGGCGTGATGTTATGTTATGAAATATTATAAACAACAAACAGACATGCGATTGCAGCAATCCCGAGAGATTTGCCGTTATTTATTGAAGAGTTCTGTTGTATATCTCCGAAGTTCTTCATCAGAACTTCACCAAATTTAAATGGGACCAATTTCGGAACATACTTTTTCCAACAAAAAAAGAATTTTCAAAATCGGTGCACAATTGACGGAGTCATCGGTGAACATACACAAAAAAAAAAAAAAAAAAAACAAACTTGAAGTCGAACATAGAACCTCCTCCTTTTTGGGAAGTCGGTTAATAAATAAGTAAGGACTAAGGATTGCAAATTACAAGTTGTTTTCTGTAGTTCCCACGTCTCCCCATGGGAAAAAGGCAAGTGTTTTTCTATTTGTAATAATACTGTGCAGCTACAATTTCTTATAAATGCAAAATATGAGTTAAGAAAAACCGGCCAAGTGCGTACGTCAAGGATTTAGTACATTTAGGGTTCCGTACCAAATGTAGAATATAAGCCGCACTTCTGTGCTATGCTTTTGACCGCAAAATCAAGTTAGTTGTAATTGGAAAAATGAGGGAATTTAAAAAAAATATAAATATTTATCAATATTATTGATATTTGTTAGAAAAATAAGAAACATTATCACTAAATTTCAAGTTCATAGGTCAATGGGAAGTAAAAAACACTACTATGAAACTTCACTATTATGAACGATCCTTGTGCTCCCGATTATCTAAAAACTTATTTCAATGTATTGGGCAGTTCTCACAGTCGTAACCTTCGAGCTTTTAAAAATCTACTCCTCCAAATTCCTTCACACCGCACTGGTTTTATGTCTAATTCATATGCTGTCTCAACAATAAAGCTCTGGAACGCGCTATCCTTTGGCATTAAAAAGGCTGAAAGCAAATTCACTTTTAAAAGAAAAGTTCGTGACTATTTCAGTCAGACTAAATAGCTTTCATCTAGAGTCAGAAGTCTAGTTCCGTTCACTGAGTTAGTATAATTATTATTAGGTATCTAGTTTTTTTTTATTGGTATTTATTAGTCTATTTTATTTGTATATGTGTATTATTAATATATATATAAGTATATACATTTTCGTATACAATTTGTTTAAATATTATTTTGTACCCGTTCACAACGTGCTGCCTTTTAACCGAAAGGTTGACTGGTAGAGAATGCCTTGTGGCATTAAGTCCGCCTATGTACCACTATTGTACATGAAATTTAAATAAAAAAATTAAAAAATTCTTCCTATCAAAATCATCTCTCTTTACTAATATTATAAAGTGGAAAGATTCGTATTTTTGTATGTATCGAATAAACTCAAAAAAGATATCAAAAATTCTATCACGGTTGGGAAGGTTCACTATCCCTAGGTAACATAGGCTACTTTTTATCCTTGTATTCCCATGGGAATGGAAAATACGCGGGTGAAACCGCGAGGCGTTCGATAGTTTTGTTATAAAGCTGACTTTGGTCGCATCTAATTCCTATGACTTTTAAGAACAAAAATTAAAGTATTTTTAACTCAACGCGATAAACTCGATGGGGTAGGACAAAATTGTTGTTTCGCGCCCCCCTGTATTTGTATGGGGCTCCCTTAAAATATTTTTTACTATTTGTGTGGTTTTGGGTCATTAAGATGCTTATACTGTGAAAATCTGTAGCTCCAACCTTTTGCTGTAAAACATGTGTGACAGACGACAGACAGACGGACACGTGAGTGACAGCTATAGAGCTTCGTTTGGACCCTTAGGGTACAGAACCTAAAAATAAAGTGGTTGTACCAGCCATGCGGCGATTACGAATATGTAAGGGGTTGATCACGTGACCTTTCAGTAGTGCATTTCAAGCCCATAAATTAACTTATTGAAAATCGTCATCGTTGATAGACAGCAGTGGTGGCTCAGTGGCTACGGCGCATTACTTCGTGTAATTTATTTCATCGCCTCAGCTCTCAAAACGGTGCAAGAGCACATCGTGTGGAAATCGGCTTGACGTAGAGATAGTGTGTACATAACAATTTCAGATGAGAGTATTCTCTTGTTTCATACTTTTTAGAGCGTGATTTTGCTGTAGTCGGGATGTAGTTTTTGATGAACAGATTTTTATTTAAAAAATATTGGGGATTTTGCACAGTCACATCACATTTTTTTCTGTTTAGGGTTTGTTGTTTTACATGTATCTAGAATTCTAGATAATGCATAAGTTACAAGAATGGACTTTAGAGACTCAGTAATGAAGAAAAATGCATACCTACACATACCAAACAACAGACACTGCGATGGTAAAAAAATCATCATCATCATCAGCCTATAGTAGTCCACTGCTGGACATAGGCCTCTCCAATTACAAGCCATTTGCTTCGATAAAAAAATACATAAATAGTTTTCATGAATTTGACGGGCGAAATCTCGCAAACGGTACGCTTGACAAAAATAATAATAATAATAAAACCTTTTTATTTCCGTATCCTTATTGTTACATTTCAAATGTTGTTAGTAGGTATTTGTTAATATTTGGCTTACTTATTAACTAATTTTTAGTATTGTTAGTTTTTATTAACAAAAATATGATGTACCAAACCCTACCTTCATTTTAAAATCCCTGTTCAACGTTACCACACATGATGGCCGAATTCAAGAACAAAAAACAAATTGTTCTTGACTTCGGGGCCCCTAGAGGGTTCTATATTCTATTTAATGTGACGTCACATAGCCTATAACCTGTGGACAAAGAAGGCGCTTTCAACGACACCTCATTTGTCAAATTATGATAAGTATTTTAGAAGTTAAGAGGAAAAAGATACATACATACATGCATGCCGGTCAAAATCATAAGCCTCCCTTTTGCTTCACCGTAGTCGGATAAAATTCGAAGATATTTGTGACATCTACCAACCCGCACTGGACAGTGGGACGAGATTAGAACCCATTCCCTTTCACAGGAGGCTTGTGTCCCAGCAATGAAAACTTCATTGGCTGATTATGCAATCGCTGATAGAATGTAACTTCGTTTAGACCCTCCAGAAACGTAGTATTCACCCAAAGACAACAAATGAACACACTTAATATAATAAAAGCATGTAACTTTTCTACTGCAGGGCAAAAGTCTTTTCTCATACAGACCGAGCGAGCAGAGATGGTGAGCGATTTCAGATTTACATTAACTATAAGGTTAGGTTTCCGCACGATTTTTGCCTTCACCGTTGTCTATGATGTCCAAGATAAACTTAGAAAGTACATATGAATTTTAAAAGGTCACATTAGTGCCTGGATTTGGATCTACGTAATCAAACACGAAAGGCGAGGTCTTAGCGACTGAGCCACCACGACAGTTAAAATAATTACTTTGTCCTTAAAAATAACAATGCAACAATACTCACGCGACTTGCTAAGCCAGTGAAGTGCAAAATGCATTACGTGCAGAGACAAATTGTTTGCAAGTACTCGTCTGTCTATTAACGGATCAAGTGCCTGTGATGGGCCGTGCGTGCAACTAAGAGGGGTTCTATCATAAAAGCATATTACACTGTATTACTCGTACGTCAATCATGCTTGTGTACTATGAAATGAGTAGGTTCTCCTCTGCAGTTGCAAGTAACTTTTCCGGTCGTGCTGTACGCCTTAATTCCATACTTTTAATGCAATTAGGTGCCTACTTCAGGTTAGGTATTGTTAGTTAATAAAATTATTACTGCTATATTGTGAATTGTGATACAGTCACGCTATGAATGCGTAGGCAACCTATACAGTTTTCCTTTTTGATGATACATTATATTCAGAAGCACTAGAACCCTCAAACGATTCTCAAAATTGCGCTGTCAACAGATGCCAAGTGTACAAATTTGACAACCATAAATAAAAAACCGCCCAAGTGCGAGTCAGACTCGCGCACGAAGGGTTCCGTACCATTATAGCAAAAAACGGCATAAAGATCACGTTTTTTGTATGGGAGCCCACCTTAAATATTTATTTTTTAGTATTTGTTGTTATAGCGGCAACAGAAATACATCATCTGTGAAAATTTCAACTCTCTAGCTATCACGGTTCTAGAGATACAGCCTGGTGACAGACAGACAGACAGACAGACGGACCGCGGAGTCTTAGTAATAGGGTCCCGTTTTTACCCTTTGGGTACGGAACCCTAAAAAGGAAAGCATATATATCTAAGTTTTAAGCTGACATGGTCACAATCATTGGCATTAATATTTACCATGTATATTTATATTTTGGTTGAGAGCTCGAAATTTCGGCACCGTTACAAGCGCCATGATCACGAGAACCATATATATCTGTATATCTTTTTTTCAGTTAATAGAATATCTTTTAAATTGGTCCAATATTGGAGGAGGAAATAGGCGAGAGCTAATCCTCAAATTATGACTATTTACTTAGGAAATTCAGTCGGATGTCTGCGACCGCGTTTCTTCTTATTTGTCTTCTCTCCTATGTTGCCGCTATGTCTAAATCCTTATTATATATACAACTAGGTTGTTAAGTCTTGGCTAAATAAATGGTTTTAATATTGGTTTTAATACTGGACTCTATTCTGTAAAACTTAGAAAAGATATATGGTTAATTTTCAAAAAACACACAAATTTACTGGAAACTGCCTTGTAAGCGTAAATGTAGTTAACGTTAACCTCTCTCTGGTGGTATGAAATTGATTCAAAAAGACAATACGATAAGTGGAAAGTTGATCCAACAAATCTCAAGGAGTAGAAGTAAATTAAAGCAGATATTCTGAATGCGGCAGGCATCTGTTGCCTTATTTTACCACTGGACTTAACACATAGGTACTCCATTTGATATAACATTATAAATAAAATTAATAGCAACCCCTTTTTACAGTCCGATTTTGTGTTATATTCCGTAAAGTTATACATGGCATAAGAAGTCAAAATTTGTTGAACGGGCTGTAAAAAAGATTGTTTTTATCCGAATTCAAAAAGGAGGCGGTTCTTAATTCGACTATATTTTTTTAAATTTTTAATTCGTGTTACCTCATGTTTTTTTTTTCATTTGAATCATTTCTCATGTGGTCCCATTTTAATTTGCTCAAGATCTGAAGAAGAACTTCGGAGATATATAACAGAACTCTTCAATAAATGGCGGCAAATCTCTCGGGATTACTGCACAGATTACTGATATGTAGGATTACTGCATTCGCATGGCTGTTTACTGTTTGTAACATAACATCACGCGGGTACGCAGATGTAACCTGATACACCCTAATTTCACGGGTTTTGTTCAAGTTTCATGTTATTAGAGTAATTTATTCTGTGGGCCTTATAGATATGTACCACAACTAAAAAGCGAAAAATAAAAAGTGTTTCCAAAAAAAACAACTGACTTCGCAGACGGTGTTCTTGTTGTAACCGATTTCCGAAATTGAAGTTACTGGAAGTAGATTGTATTTTTATTTTTTTATTTTATTACAAATGGAGTAAAGTAAAACACTGGTTGGTGTGCGTGTGTTGGTGTTGGTGACACCAACCAGTGTGCGTTCGTCGGCTGTTTTGGTGTGAGCATACAGTTTACAAAAAACTATGTAGGTAATATCTAGCCAGCAGAACAACCATTTTCTTCCATACACAACCCAGTGTCCCTAAAATATCAAATGAGACAGACTCAGGCGTTTGTGCCTGTACTATATACCTGTATCGATCCTTATAAGGTGTTACTTTAACGACTAGGACCGATAATAGTACGTGATCTTCTAGGCACGGAGGGTGTCACTCTTATGAATGATGAGTGTCCGTAGCGTTTCTTTCCCGTTCTTCTCCATAGAAACTTACTGACGCTTGCAAACCTGCAACCATTGAGGTAATAATGTACTACGGCTACCTTTTTCTTTTTGTTCGTAATTCAAAATCAAAAATACCTTTAAATTATTTAATTCAAATAAATAGTTTTGAGTTTAAGTTTGAGTTCTAATGAATGATGATGTTCGTCTAACGATTTAGGTATTCGGCTGCACGTAAATTAATATTTTGGTTAAATGCCTCCTCCAAAAATAAAGAAGAAAATACACAAATACAAAATAATTATTAATATAACAAACAAGTTTAGCCCATAAGGAAAATCCCCTATGTATGTCAAAGACGAACCGTGCAGTGAACTTGGAACATGGTTTTAAAAACAAAATTAGGATTAAATTATCCTTTTTACTGTGGCAGGTTATCTGTTTGGTTTACCTGATGCATAATAATGAAGTTATTTGCATTGGGTATATTTTATAGGGCATCAAATGATATATAATATGTCACACAGAATACCAATCGTGTAGGTACTTAAGTTAATGATCAAATGGATATGCAAAAAACACTAGAATGTGCAAAATAACTTCAATTTCGGAAGTCGCTGTTTTTGATTGTTGTATTTTTATTTGGAAAACAGAAGTTTTTTTTTTTGAAATCTTTAAATTTTTCACGTTTTATTTGTGGTACATAATGGACAAGTTCTATAGTAAGGTACTTTTAATACCCAAAGATTTTCCCAAAAGAAAAGTTCACATCTCTTTTACAAGAAAACTTATTTCCACGGGTACAAAGGCGGCCTTATGAAATGGTCTAAACAATAAACAGACACGCGATTGCAGTAATCCGAGAGATTTGCCGTCATTCATTGAAGAGTTCTGTTTTATATCACCAAATTCGGGAATATACCATTCCAAAACAATATTTTTTTTTTAAAACACCTTTTATACAGTCGTACATAGAACCTCCTCCTTTTTGGAAAATCGATTAATGAACGGCAGAGTTGGATTTTTTATTTATAAGGTATAAATAGACTCGCGCTTGACCACTATCTCACCTAATTATAAGCGATGATGTGGTCGACGGTTTAACAGGCTTGCCTAGAAGTACCCTATTCACTCTTGACTTAGAGATCCCGAGGTTGTAGCTATCGGGAAATACAGACTCCGGCAGGGAATGCCACTCCTTAGCTGTTCGCATAATGAAAGTATTTCGAAAACGTTTTGTGCGTGTGTGTGGGATGTCCACCATGTACCGATGCTTCATCCACTTCACCATAGCTTTGTTGCCGTGGCCTATCTCACAAGACCCGTGTATTATTTCGGGCTAAAAAGCATAATGACAATCAGCTATAGTGATAGAATTTAGAATGTTCGAAATGAGTCAATCGGATCGGTGGGTGCCCTATAGGTAGGTATACCTTTTACCTACCCTTCGGACAATACGGCGTGATTCCTCGTGATGCTGTGTTTAAGTTATGTCAATCGGATCAGTGTTCCAGAGATTAAAAATAAAATTACAGTATATTTAAACAAACTTACAATTATTAGTAGATTATTAACCAAGGGGATAAAGGTGTCTTCTGTCGCGGGTGACGATTTAAATCGCGAGTGTAACGAAGGACTCGAGGTTCACGCCCGAGCGTAGCGAGGGTGTTAAAAACTGAAATCACGAGCGAAGCGAGGGATTTAAGACGTGTCCTGAGTGTAGCAAGGGATTTAAGTTCACCCAAGACTAAGACAGCTTTATCACCGAGGAAAATACTCTACTTTTCGTACCATTTGCGAAAAAATTAACACAATAATAATATGAGTTAAGCATTTATTAAATAAATTAAAATAAACTTAACGTTTATGTATTTGAAGAAAACAAAAACGCGGCAAATTCCTAGACTAATATTTTTTGTCGGAAAAGCAAAGGCATCAAGCTCATACGGCCTCGTCGGTTTTTATAATTTTATTTAATAATCATAATTGCATAATAAATGCGTATTGCTTTTTCAAAAAGATGTATAATGCTTTATATATAAACTCAATGGTGTAAACACAGATGTAGTTCAGTATAAATTTAGGTAAGTATTCAAAATATTGTATTGTACGCAAAATACGCGCTTAGACGTGGAGTTGCGGACACCAGCCCGTCTTAATCTAATCTAGTCTAGGTAAGTATTCCAAATTTAAATCACATTCTCCCCCTAGAGGATGAATGAAATTCAGTACAATTTTCTTTCCCTGTTTTTAACAGATCAAAAATTACTATTGTTATGTTCGCTTTTTGTGGCATAGAATCTCACTGTTTTGAGCAAGTGGTACGAAAAATAATTTTATATCCTTACTTGCGACCCGCCCCGGCTTCGCCCGTGACAAATTATACACAAAACCTTCCTCGTTTCTCATCCATTCTGTATTGGTGAAAATCGCATGATATTCCGTTCAGTAGTTTTTGAGTTTATCGCGTACAAACGCGGCGGGGGACTTTATTTTTAACCCCTGACGGAAAAAGAGGGGTGTTATAAGTTTGACGTGTGTTGCTGTGTATCTGTGTGTCTGTGTATCTGTGTGTGTGGCATCATAGCGCCTCAACGGATGAACCGATTTTGATTTAGTTTTTTTTTTGTTTGAAAGGTGATTGTGTCAAGAGTGTTCTTAGCTATGTTTGAATAAGATCGGTTGAGCCGCTCAAAAGTTATGGGCGTTTTACTGTTTGAATCGGGATGTTTTCGCAAGATAAATGTGTCGGGGCGTTTTCTAAATTTTGAAATTTTACTTGTATAATATCTAGTGATAATTATATTGTATGAACTAGCTTCTTCCCGACGCGTTCGCCTGCATGAAAATGATATTTTTATCCCAAGAGAGCATTACTAATACCGGGATGAAAAGTATCCTATCTGTTCTATTCTTTAAGCCAAGTTGTATCCAAATCCGTTAAGCCGTTAAAGCGTAACAAATTAACAAATAATTTTAGTTTGGATTATACATACATACTGCATACCAAGTACGAACCTAGGTAGATAACTACACTCACCAGTTCACTTAGATTGTTATGTTTACGTTCGCCAGTCGACCTTGCCAATGTAGGTAATTTACCTCACCGGTAAAGGTAGCTGCCTCAACACCAGTTACGCAAACATAAATGTTTTCAAAGAAAGATTCATTGTTTACAACCAGGACCATTCGTGCAGAAAAGGGCAGGGAGAAAAAGAAGAATGAAGAAGAAAACAGGTTTATTTGGCACAACAGAAAATTCACAAGGAACACAACAATTTCATAACTAATATTACAAATGCGAAAGTAACTCTGTCTGTCGGTCTGTCACCTTTTCACGCTTATAAACAAAATGCTGAACCGGTTTAGATGAAATCCTGGGCATGATTTAGGCTTATCCTGGAAATCATAGGGATGGAACTTTTATGGTGAACTATTAATTTCTCGAATAACTGCTTATTCGAGAAATTAATAGTTCACCATAAAAGACACATATATCTTAAATATTATTGGGCGATATTCTTAGAAAAATGCCATTCAAAGTACTAATGCTAATAGTTTGACGAAGTACTAATACTTATAAAACCGGCCAAGTGCGAGTCGGACTCGCGCACGAAGGGTTCCGTACCATTATCGCAAAAAACGGCAAAAAAGTCACGTTTGTAGTACGTTTTTTTTTATATTTAGTTTCTTATAGCGGCAACAGACATACACCATCTGTGAAAATTTCAACTGTCTAGCTATAACGGTTCATGAGATACAGCCTGGTGATAGACGGACAGACAGACTGATCGCGGAGTCTTATGGCCGGTTTCTGAAGTAACTAAGTATGTGCTTATCTCGATTTAAGCATCTGTCACCCTTGATCATCTGCCACTTTAAGTTTTCTGCGATGCTGAGCAAGGTTTGAGTATACGTCGTCAAGTCATGCCAAACTATACCTTATGTCATACAAAAAACCTTCATTGACGTTCAATTGGGTTTCACAACTGAGAAAAACACATTTGATCATTCTCAAATTCTCAAACCGTTGTCAACGTTACATAATCAGTGTGGCCAGATTGGGCGACTTTTCGCCATTTAGGCTTAGACTCTGAAGGGTGGCCGAGGCGACCAATTTTTACGATCGGCGACTGATCGCCAATTAGGCTACCCTAAAAAAACTGACCAAGTGCGAGTCGGACTCACGCACGAAGTGTTCCGTACCATTACTTAAAAAACGGCAAAAAAATCACGTTTGTTGTATGGGAGCCTCACTTAAATATTTATTTTATTCTGTTTTTAGTATTTGTTGTTATAGCGGCAACATAAATACATCATCTGTGAAAATTTCAACTGTTTAGCTATAACGGTTCATGAGATACAGCTTGGTGACAGACGGACAGACAGACGGATCGTGGATTCTTAGTAATAGGGTCCCGTTTTCCCTTTGGGTACGGAACCCTAAAAACATGGGACTATTTTAGGCGATTTCGGAATAAGAATGTCTAATCCTCAGGAATGATGAAAATAACTGGGAATCAAAATGCTTTTTACAGTTCATCTCTTTTTTCATTATACTTCAGTCGTGACAACACAGGGAAAATAAAGAAATGCTTAAAAATGTTTTATGCGGAACCAATAATGATTATTGTGTCAAACGCATTAAAGTTGATATTAGATTCTAGGATGTTCAAGGCAACAATGGAAATTTACGTTTTGTAAAATGTTTCATGGTTTTAATGAATAGTGGTCGTCTTGAGTTTTTTATAAATGGAAAACGAGATTTTCGGCGACTTGGGACTCGTCAAATCTGGCTACACTGGTTACATTTGGCAGTTGATAGTTGACAACCCCTTGCTTAAACTTTAATCAAGAGAAATAAATACAAAATAATATATAAAAACTTATAAAACGAGTGATGAAGATACATCCTTGTCCTCCTTAGAGATGCCTCAACGAAGACCGATGCGTGGCAGAAGAATGTTCGACCTGAATTATCGAAAACATTAGATTGGATGCAAATATTTCACGCCTGATAGATCTCAGTTGCTCGAAGAACGGGTGGTCGATGGGGCTGAAAAGCCTCCCTCTACATACCGATAACCAGGTTGAGGTCGTGGCCATCCAATGTATGAAAGACGCACAGCACCGGTTGATGTGGTGACGCTGGATGCTAAGTGCCGGGAAGGCCTGTATCCAGCAGTATTTCGGCAGAAATGATTATTATGATGAGTGAGATCCTCAACAAAAATATTTGAAAGTGCCAGTTTTTGTGTTTGTGGTTGCCAGTGGCTTTACCTGCGCGAAAACCGAGAGTTATCCTACAGGAACTATGTGAAAAGTGAAGATGGACCGGTCAAATGATTCGCGATAACCAAAGGAAATGGAGAAAAGCACCAAGATGAAGGCACAAAGTGTAAGCGATGGCGCGCTGTGGTATTGGCGAGTAGTTCATGAGAGACCCCAGTGGAAACTGTTAGTGGAGGCCTAAGCCAAGAGGCTCTTAGATTAGAAACTTTTTATAAACTATAAAGATGTATTGTATAGACTACAGTTTTATATCTCTGATTTCAGAATAAAAGGCTTTGTTATTCCGTTTATTTATTATTATATCTATTTTTTATTATTAAATCATTTTATTATTAGTCATTGGATAATTGTATTCCAAATGATATATTATCAAAAACGTTCAACCATTGAGTGATTAACAAATATCTAAACATACAGACTTTCATGCCTATATAGAATATTAGTAGGATCCTTACGATAAGAAAAGTTTACAGCGATGAAAATGTGTACAGAATTTGGCTTTTGTATGATACGATTTTGGTATCAGTACCTACAATAAAGATGATAAAAACAGCATGATAAGTCTCATTTATTTATTATTTTACAAAATAAGTAGGCAAATCATGAATTGTTCGTTAACATATATTAAAACACAGTCCTCCTTCATCGGCACATATCTAATGGCACCGACCCTGGCTAATATTGTTTTCCTTCGGAGGCTCTTCAATGGCTAGAAAAGCTTTTGGTCTTGAATTGAAAACCCAGGTCACTCATTACAAATTTTATCACAAAAGTCCATATTTGTTGGTAAATCACAATTCCAATCAGATTCCAATGCAGATGCACGAATTCTGTGTGTGTGTCGGTTCTCTTCCCACTTGAGAGATCTTATGAAATTCTGAGTAAAATATTCTGTAGTTCTATGAGGTATCACAAGAACCAGCAACTGCTCGCTCGGAACACATTCACTTTTAGTAATTATAAGCTTAAATTCTTGATTTTGGCAATAACAAACTATATTAGATATTATTTTCTTTCGATAAGACATCTTTGACAAAATAAATACGGTTGCTATGACAATCTTGAAGTAATTGACTAGTGCCTACGATCCATTTCATAATTTCATAATAAGGTTGTATACATTTCAAATAGGTATCTATTAAATTGCTTAATTATGAAAAATCAAGTAATTAAAGATTATAACACATTTAATAACTTGTTTTTTTTAAATCTTGAATGAAGTAATATAATACTAACGTACTGTTTATAGCTTTATAATATTTATATTAGTAAATTTTATGCAATCTTGTGATGTCTCGGATTTCTATTGTAAAATGGAACGTAAGGGTGAAAGAGAAAGTGAACGGATCTTTGACAGGTCCATACTTATGTAGGTACTTAGGTACTTACTTAACTGAGCTAGGTAGATACTCAATTGTGAAACGTAAAAAACTCAAACGGTTCCTAAATTATTTGACACTGATTTGACAATACTCAACTGATTATTGCTGGTTTACTCAAATCAGAAACCAGCCATTAGTAACAGGGTCCCGTTTTACCCTTTGGGTACGGAACCCTACAAAGTAACAATAAAGGTAAAAAAGATCATAATTTTTCATGCACTCGACATTACATTCTATTTAACCGACTTCCCAAAAAGGAGGAGGTTCTATGTTCGACATTATGTTGTTTTTTTTTGTGTATGTTCACCGATATCTCCGTCAATTGTGGACCGATTTTAAAAATTCTTTTTTGTTTGGAAAAGTTTGTTTTGAAATTGGTCCCATTTTAATTTGGTGAAGATCTGATGAAGAACTTCGGAGAACAACAGAACTCTTCAATAAATAACGCAAATCTCTCGGGATTGCTGCAATCGCATGTCTGTTTGTTGTTTATACCATTTCATAACATAACTTCACGCTAGTATGCTCTTAAGGGGTACGCAGATCTCTCATTTCACCGTTTATGTTCAAGTCTCATGAAACCTATTCTGGCGTAATAGTTACCTTACTAACTTACTTATTACGTAGGTACAACTAAAAAGTGAAAAATAAAAAAAACTTTTTTGCTAAAAAATACTACCGACTTCCAAATACAAAACTACAAAGTGAAAAATAACTTTAATTTTTGAAGTCGGTGTCCATATCGCAAAAAATTGGCACCTCCGAAAAACACCGACTTCAAAAATTAAAGTTATTTTTCACTTTGTAGTTTTGTATTTGGAAGTCGGTAGTATTTTTTTGCAAAATAGTTTTTTTAATATAATAATTTTATTCTAATTTAATGAAACAAAAGAAAAGAAAACTCTACTAAGTAGTTAAAAAAATATCTCAGTTGAATTATATCTATATTTACCCTTGACAATTTTTAAGGAATTCAAGTTAAATATCAACATGAAGAATATGACACAACACTCAAATCAAGTTGCAGCGCCAGTCATCTACTTTCTAAAAAGATAAGTTTTATTAACACATACCTACTAAGATAATATAAGATTAAAGCCATCAAAAGCCGGGATGAGGGCACATACCTACTAGTTCTTATCTCCCTGTATGGTAATGATAATGATGCCCTCAAATCGAGTGTCGCCGAAGCTTTCAAATTACTCTCAGTGGGTTGGGAGCTTCGTAGCGTCTAACGTCAATCTCGGATGTGAGTGACATCTTATTAATATAGGTGAATGGATAAACTACCGCAGTAATTTACTTAAAGAAAGAAATATAGTACATTATGGTACAAGTGTGAGTGTGTCTGAGGCGCCATTGAGACCCGTGCCGTTAGGTGAGGGTCTTAAGAGAGCCGAGGACGGTAATCATCAATACTCACGTGTGTCTACCAACTTCAGGGCGGCCATTAAGTTTGGCGAGGGCTATATCATACGACTTTTTTCAACACACTTGTGAAGAAAATAATACTAAAAAATCATTTTCAACAGTGAAAACGAGTTGTGAATTTTTTTTCACAATGGCGGGCAAATATCATCATAATCAGTTTTCCTATGCGCGTGCATCTAACAATGGCGATCCGATCGGCCATAGACTTAAAAGAATGAATTTTTTTTTGGCTTTTCGCGGATAGTGTTTTAGCCACGTACAACATGGGGAATTTCAAGTTTTCTTTATTACAGACAAAAATAAAATGTATATTTGAGTGAAAGTTTTATTTATTAAACACGTACAAGTTGAAATTATGTATATAAATACGATGTTTTGCGAAATGTGTTGCAGTTGTACTATTGAGCACCTTCTTTTTTGTATCGAAACTTTTTTAAGAACAAAGCAACTCAACCAATAAATAAATAAAAAAACTCTTTGTCTCACTTGTGAATAATAGTAATGAAAAAGTCACAGTTTGATAACAGGTGTCATTAATTAAGAAGTCGGTGTCTTACGTAGGTACAATTTGTTTGCGTTATGGACACCGACTTCAAAAAATTAAGTTATTTTTCACTTTGTAGTTTTGTATTTGGAAGTCGGTAGTATTTTTTTGCAAAAAGTTTTTTATTTTTCACTTTTTAGTTGTACGTACCTAATAGGCAAGTTAGTAAGGGAACTATTTCGCCAGAATAGATTTCATGAAACTTGAACATAACCGGTGAAATGAGAGGTCTGCTTACCCCTTAAGAGCGAACTGGCGTGATGTTATGTTATGAAATGTGTTAAACAACAAACAGACATGCAATTGCAGCAATCCCGAGAGATTTGCCGTTATTTATTGAAGAGTTCTGTTGTATATCTCCGAAGTTCCTCATCAGATCTTCACCAAATTAAAATGGGACCAATTTCGGAACATACTTTTTCAAACAAAAAAAGAATTTTCAAAATCGGTCCACAATTGACGGAGTAATCGGTGAACATACAAAAAAAAAAAAAAAATAATAATAATAATTGAAGTCGAACATAGAACCTCCTCCTTTTTGGGAAGTCGGTTAATAAAATGAAACAGCTACTGAACTAACTGTTTGTTCGAATTATTATCAGAATCTAATCGTTTCCCTACTTTTTGTTTTACCCGGATACGGAATTGTTATTTAATCTTATATCCTTATTTTTTCTGGTTTCTCCTTTACTACTTCGCGGCAAACTATTGTAACAGAAAAAACCTCTAACAATTCCAAAGAAAGAATCATCTTACAATTCCGCTTCCCAAGTTCCTACTACTAGCATACCAGCTGATCTATCAGACACCAGCGCTGCGTTATTCATCCTTATTTAAATATTGCTGCACATGTTGAGATAGGATCCTTTTTGGTGTCGCACGGGACTCGCTTTTTATCTCCTGTGCGGATAACTATTTTTTTTTCTATCTTTACTATTTTGAGAATCTCGGGACCCTGGGGTCCCGGTCCTTTGAAAGGTGTGCGAGGGATCGAAGCCAACTGGTAGAGGCCTTGTATTGCATGTATCAGGAAATGCGACACCAACCGACAATTATCCCTGTGTGCACTAAGCAAGTGCATCCAAGGGCAATCCCCCGTTTAGTGCAGGACTTTTGCAAAATATGGAGAAAAATGTATTGGGCTATGGGTTTGGTAGGTTTAATGGATCGATTGCCTAAAACTATAGGAGTACTACTGGCGCCTGCCTGAACACTTTTGAACTACACGGCTATAAAATGGCAGGGGATGACTTGCACAATTAATTTATATTACAATTTTAATAATATGCGAGTTTATTAATCAATCACGTCTCAACCACCAAAAAGGGTTTAGATGTAACTTGGGCACACTATCAGACCATGAACTGGAAAGTTAGGATGTATCTAGGGTCTTTTTTTGTTTTCTGAGATTTAGGGTATAATAATGGGATAATTTTCAACTTTAACACGTACGAAACCACTGGTAGAAAGGACAAAATCAAAGAACTGCAAAATCCTTTCAAAACGTGCTAAAAAGTCGACAAGTCATTCAGATTGTAGCCTTATTTGAACCCGATAGTTATTGTTTGCATAATAAACATTGCAAGCCTAACGCAGTGTGCACGAATCAAGAGGTCATCGACTTATGACTGTTACTTTATTTGCGACATATCGTGAGTTGACTGACACATCGTACATTTGAACCTAATCGTCCTTGTACGATATGTTAGCAAACGTATAGAATATGTTACTGTAAAAGCCCGAACTAGGGTTACCTAGGATTTACTGGTAAAACCTAAGATTTACCAAGTCTTATTAGTAAAATCCGTAGTTATCTGTGATAATCACTCATTTCGAACTTTTTACTGGTTCACACGTTAAATGTTAGAATTTACCTACTAGTAAATTTTGCAAAATTGAAATATCTATGCCACTTAGGCCCAGTTTTTTAATGTGCAGTTAACTCAACTAATGTTTAAATATGCTGACCAATAATTTAAAATTTCTTTACATACAACGCGTTTATTGGACAATTGTTAGACTAACAAATGGTCAAATAATTAACTCTCCAACTTATTTGACCATTTGTGAGGCTAACAACTGAAGAAAATGGTGTTTTACCGACAGTATTTTGATCCCTAGTTAACTCAACTAATGGTTAAATCTAGTAACCAGTGGTTTCAATTTTAATTTCGGTGAAATGGTTTTTCATCAATGGATAAACCTACAAATGGTCAAATTTAGTTGCCGTGTTAATTATTTGAACATTAGCCAGTAAAAGCCCGAAATTTTTGATTATCATAGCTGATTTCTGACTTTTACCAATCATGCCTGGTAAATCTTAGATTTTACCTGTAAAGCCTAGGTTTTACCATAGTTTGGGCTTTTACAGTAACATATATACCGGAAAAAGGTCGAATGAAATACCAACATTCAATCTGCTTAACCTTTTCCCAACTATGTTGGGGTCGTCCTAACTGTGTTAACTGCCTCGTTGGTCTAGTGGTTTCGCTACTGGAGAACACGGGGTCCTGGGTGCAATTCCCAGGTCCTTTTTCGACCGAGGAATTGCACCCAGGACCCCGTGTCATTTATCGACAGGCTCGCGTTTTCCCACAATCTCGTCTAATGGTAAGCAATGATGTGGTTTAAGCACGCTTGCCTAGAAGTAACCAATTCACTCTTGACTTAAAGACCCCAATGTTGTAGCTATCAGGAAGCAAAGACTCCGGCAGGGAATTCCACTCCTTAGCTGTACGCTCAATGAAAGTATTAGCAAAGCGTTTTGTGCGTATGGGTGGTCCACCATGTACCGATGGCATAGCAGTACGTCTTGTAGTTCTACGTGTAGGGTAACAACAAAAGGAGTAACTCTCCTACGGTCAGCCCGCAGGTTTTTCCATCTGGAACTCCTCAGTAGACACCAGTAGTCTGGCTATTGTGTGTGTGGTTGATGGCAATAGGCTCACCTCCTTTTTCATGGGACATAAACGTAACTTCTTCATCCTCTCGTGTGAGGATGTGACCACGTCTGGTGTCAGAGTTAATTAAGCCGCCTGTGGGAACCCCACAGACCTCTGACTTGGCTATTTCAGACTTACATACTATTCAAGTCCAGGTTTCCTCACGATGTTTTTTCACCGTTGCCTGTGATGTCCAAGATAAACATAGAAAGTACATATGAATTTGTGAAAGTCACATTGTTACTTGACCGGATTTGATCTCACGACCTCAGGCACGAGACGCGAGGTCTAAGCTACTGGGCCACCACGACACGTAACTGGTGAAATGTAGGTGTTCTATAGCTGCACTTCTGCCCACCCTTCAGGCAATTCAGGCTTTAAAATTATACAGACTAGCTCCAGCCTTAGCATAATTCTTATTATTTATTCAAAGCTTAGCTTCAAAATCCCCGCACTAAAATCAAAGTTTTCAATTTGAACGCATTATAGCTTCACGTCTAGTAACTAAGTCTAAATAGAACTCATTAACAAAGACAAACACAATGTTATATGATGAAATACATTACAATATACCTACCAATACATCTGGCAAGTATTCAGTTGTCAGTCAAAGCAAAACGATTATAGTTTTCAATTATCACCGTAAATAAATGGTTTCTAGAATTTCTTAGTTTGTTGAAAGCCTTTGTTGATTAGCTGCTTGCCTAATTAACACTATTAGTGGTAAACGAATGGAGCTAATGGCAAGGTAAACGACGCAGAATTCTAATGTATGTTTCACGCCGGTTTTATTTGAATATGTCTAGATATAGCCGCATAGTTATCGCTAAAACTATGTCGTCAAAACAATAATATAAACTTGTTACTACTTGCCATTTTATTTTGAAGTTTTCGCTGAAATTATCATCATTTCAACCGAAAGAGTCCACTGCTAGACATAGCTAAGCCTCCCCAAGCGTCGCCACACTGATCGGTTGATGATATAATCTCTATATATAAAAATGAATGCCTATTTCCCTTGGTCATCATCAGCCTATTAATGTTCCCACTGCTGGGACACGGGCCTCCTCTCTGTGAGAGGGGATGGGCCGTAATCCACCACGCGGGCCCAGTGCGGGTTGGTGGATGTCACATGTCTTCGAATTTTTTGTTCTAGGACATGCCGGTTTCCTCACGATGTTTTCCTTCACCGTTTTTGAGAGCAGTGGTGATGAAATAATTTACACAAAGTAATATCTGGGCACGAACCCACGACCTACAACTTGTAAGTCGCGGCCGATACCGCTGGGCCACCACTGCTCTCTATTTCCCTTGGTCACGGCATCACATTCACGCGTGAACGGCTGGACCGATTTCACTAATTCTTTTTTTGTTGTGTTTGTAATTGTTAGGAGAAGGTTCTTATGAAAAAAAAAAAACAAGGAAAAAAAATGGTACCTCACCTACATAGGTAGGGTAGGTATGTAGGTAGGGTAGGGTAGTTAATGTAGGGTAGGTAGGGTAGAATAGGTAGGGTAGGGTAGGGTACTGTAGGTAGGGTAGGTAGCGTAGGGTAGGTTGGGTAGATGAATGTTTGGTGTTTTTATGGCAAAATAAAGTTTGCCGGGTCAGCTAGTACTTTATAATAATATAGCGCGTAAGTTGACCCGAAATGTACTAAGGTTTTATTTAAATTAAACGATTTAAACCGAAATAAATGGCTATGACCGCCACTGGGCCATTTAAGTCCTTTCCTTTATTTATTTACTTATTCAAATAAGGCATGCCACCTATTGTGACCTGGTGAAGGTTGCGGGGATCTGCTGGTTGCGGGACGCACGGGACCGGTCAATGTGGCGACGCTTGGGGGAGGCCTATGTCCAGCAGTGGACGTCTTGCGGCTGATATGATGATGATGAACCACCTATTCGCAATTACATTATTTATGCAAACATTGATAATCCTGTGTAAACATGGAATAGTTAATTTACTTAAAATGTAAGATACAATATTAAAATTAAATTAAAAATAAATATTAAAAAATATCTATTTAGTCCGTCGGTTAGATAACCTAAATATATTAGACATGTATTTTTCTTTTGCCAAAACAAATAATAAATTACGATGATAGTGCTTTCAAATATCGTGTGACGTCACGGTGTGCTACACTTTATACTAACAAAGTGACGTCACAAGCCCCTGCACCTGAACTTTGGTGCGCTTTATCTTTTCAATTTTTATTTATTTGATAAAGCAATAAAAAAACTTTTTGCAAATAAACACTACCGAAGTCGGTAGTATTTTTTTGCAAAAAGTTTTTTTATTTTTTTACCGACTTCCCAAAAAAAGGAGGAGGTTCTATGTTCGACTTCAAGTTTGTTTTTTTTTTTTTACTCCGTCAATTGTGGACCGAGTGTGAAAATTCTTTTTTTTTGGTGAAGATCTGATGAAGAACTTCGGAGATATACAACAGAACTCTTCAATAAATAACGGCAAATCTCTCGGGATTGTTGCAATCGCATATCTGTTTGTTGTTTATAACATTTCATAACATAACATCACGCCAGTTCGCTCTTAAGGGGTAAGCAGATCTCTCATTTCACCGGTTATGTTCAAGTTTCATGAAATCTATTCTGGCGAAATAGTTCCCTTACTAACTTGCCTATTAGGTACGTACAACTAAAAAGTGAAAAATAAAAAATCTTTTTGCAAAAAAATACTACCGACTTCCAATACAAAACTACAAAGTAAAAAATAACTTAATTTTTTGAAGTCGGTGTCCATAACGCAAAAAAATGGTACCTACGAAAGACACCGACTTCAAAAAATTAAGTTATTAATCACTTTTTAACCGACTTCCCAAAAAGGAGGAGGTTCTATGTTCGCCTTCGAGTTTGTTTTTTTTTTTTTTTTTTGTGTATTTTCACCGATTACTCCGTCAATTGTGGACCGATTTTGAAAATTCTTTTTTTGTTTGAAAAAGTATGTTCCGAAATTGGTCCCATTTTAATTTAGTGAAGATCTGATGAAGAACTTCGGAGATATACAACAGAACTCTTCAATAAATAACGGCAAATCTCTCGGGATTGTTGCAATCGCATATCTGTTTGTTGTTTATAACATTTCATAACATAACATCACGCCAGTTCGCTCTTAAGGGGTAAGCAGATCTCTCATTTCACCGGTTATGTTCAAGTTTCATGAAATCTATTCTGGCGAAATAGTTCCCTTACTAACTTGCCTATTAGGTACGTACAACTAAAAAGTGAAAAATAAAAAAACTTTTTGCAAAAAAATACTACCGACTTCCAAATACAAAACTACAAAGTGAAAAATAACTTAATTTTTTGAAGTCGGTGTCCATAACGCAAAAAAATGGTACCTACGAAAGACACCGACTTCAAAAAATTAAGTTATTTTTCACTTTGTAGTTTTGTATTTGGAAGTCGGTAGTATTTTTTTGCAAAAAGTTTTTTTTTAATTGTACCTACCTAATAGGCAAGTCAGTAAGGTAACTAACGCCAGAATAGATTTCATGAAACTTGAACATAACCGGTTACATGAGAGATCTGCGTACCCCTTAAGAGCGTACTAGCGTGATGTTATGTTATGAAATGGTATAAATAATAAACAGACATACATGCGATTGCAGCAATCCCGAGAGATTTGCCGTTATTTATTGAAGAGTTTTGTTGTATATATCTCCAAAGTTCTTTATCAGATCTTCACCAAATTAAAATGGGACCAATTTCGGAACATACCTTTTCAAACAAAAAAATAATTTTCGAAATCGGTCCACAATTGACGGAGATATCGGTGAACATAAACAAAAAAAAAAAAACAAACATAATGTCGAACATAGAACCTCCTCCTTTTTGGGAAGTCGGTTAAAAAGGGTCCAATATTATTAGATAATCTCACTGGCGGAATAAATAGAATTATCATTTTTCTACCAAGGAAACATCCCTATTAAATTAATATAAACTAGAATTGAATTTAATTACAAATTCCTTTTTGTTTTTCCTCTCCTTTTTCTTCTTTCCTTTTTCATCATTAATTGTTTAATTTAGTCTAGCTCGTCCCGCCATTTTCTACATAGTCTACCGCGACACCTGTCACATGAACGCATAGTGGTCAATTGACCCACAACTAACACGATAGAACAAAAACACAAGATACACAGAAGAAGCTGAGTGTACCAAAAATGGAATATAAAATGCACACTATGGCCTTATGCACACTGATGGTAATGCCTTATCACAAAATAAAACCGCGTCGCCGCTTGCATATTTTGTGGCCTTAATAAAAACAAACTTTTTGACTATATAAGTAGGGACTATTTGTGCTATTAGATTCTTAATTAATTTTTTTAGTGGCGAATAATAGTTTAGGACCTGCAAATCTCAGTATTTTTAACTAATCTTATAGTTTTTTTTTCTATATATCTACTTAAGTCTGTAAGAAGAAAGTTGTTATGTAATTCATCACCAGCGATTACTAGAAACGATACTTCAATATTATTAGATATCGTAAATAATATCATTGCAGACTTTGAGCGGCATTGTTGCATTGTATTATCTGTCGTATTATCTTGTCAAAAAAACGTTCACTGCGACAGCCGAATAACCGATAAGACACTGCGACTATCTTTATCACGCCGACTTTGGTCTATCTAAAACTGATTAAGCTTACCTTAATCTAATCAGCTTAGCCTTTGGTATCATCTTCATCGTTTTATTTACTAAATCAAAAAACACTTTCTAACAAAAAAAACCGACTTCTAAGAAGTATGTGTGTTTGGTAGCATTGTTTTTCGTTTTTTGACACCGACATTGGAAAACAAAGTTATTTTTCGCTTTGTAGTGTTTTGCTTTAAAAGTCGGTTTAATTTTTTTGTTACAAAGTCGTTTATCTATACTTAATATTATAAAGCTGCAGAGTTTTTTTGAACGCGCTAAACTCAGGAACTACTGGTTGGAATTTAAAAATATTTTTGTGTTGGATAGTCCATTTATCGAGGAAGGTTACAGGCTATATAACATTACGCTACTACCAATAGAAGCGGAGCATCAATGAAAACTGTTGCAAAAACGGGCAAAATATTCCTTTTAGAGAGCTTCCGTTGTGTGCGCTGCGCAAGCGGTTAAAGTTATGCAACATTCAGGTATGTACGGAAGGTAGGGTAGGTAGCCAGTTGAGCGAAGCCGCGTGGGACAGCTAGTTTAAAAAAAAAAAACAAAACACCCGACTGTTTGAAAAGCGAACTAAAAAGACGTAAACAAGAAAAAAATCATGCTGTGCAGTCGGAGGATACATATTCGCGAGCTGGCTGACCAAAACCAGATGTTCCTTCCGGCTTCATCATCAGATCGGTTCGATGGTACTATTTTCATCAGTACCATTATTTATAAGTATTTGCTTCATCAAAGTCGCTTTCGAGAATACCTATGACATGCAGTCACCTCAGTCAAATCTAATCAAATTAAAGGCAAAAGCCCATTTTTGCCCATGAAACACCCAACTATTTGCTTTTGTTAAAAATCGCAGTATTCATCCAAACAAAATTGCAACATTCTTGCACAAAAAAAAGTACCGAAAAGATAAAATGAAAATAGGTAAATCCAATCATCATTTCAGCCAAAAGTCGTCCACTGCTGGACATAGGCATCCCCCAGGCGTCGCCACATTGACCGATCCCGTGCGTCTCGCATCCAGCGCCTTCCCGCGATCTTAACCAGCAGGTCATCAGTCCACCTAGTGGGAGGCCTCCCAACGTATCGTCTTCCGGTTCGCGGTCGCCATTCCAGAACTTTTAAAAAAAAAGAAAGAAAGAAAGAAAAATATTTATTTGTGACCCGCACAGGAGACACGAGATAAGCAACACAAACAATAATAAAAAAAAAAAAATAACCCCGTGCGAGACCAAAAAGGCTCCTATCTCAGCTATCTTTTCGGCTCCATCGGCCATCCGTTCTGCGAGCAATGTGCCCTGCCCACTTCCACTTAAGTTTGGCAATTCTTCGGGCTATGTCGGTAACTTTGGTTCTCCTGCGGATATCATCATTAGGTAAATCCGATAATTCATTGGTTTGTGGATAAAATAAAAAAGGGTTGCCATTTACTAATTGCATTCATAATATAAGTTGATTCTATTTTCTTCAATCGTTTTTTTATGATGTAACTATTTATATAATTGCGTACCTATGTATATAAAAACATATAACTACAAAAATATATAACTACATAAAATAATTTTAATATAAATTAAGAGTTGATTTTCTGAGATATTTTGTAATTTTTAGATTGTAAGTAAATTTATCTCCTTATGACGTTTTTGCAAAAATAATACTTAATATACTTATACAGGTACAAGAAGGAACTGAAATTATAATAAAGTTAATTTTATTCATATTTTATTATTGAACTAGACGTTTGCTAACAAAATTATAATTTTTTTGATTTAACTGTTTTTTTCAAATTAAAGGTCGTCTAATTACATACGAAGCATTTTTACTGACTGTACCTTATCTTTGAACTTGTTTTAGTATTAGTATCAACAATGGTGGCCGTTTAGCACAGAAAATAAATATGAGTTGAAACAAATACCAGTGGTATTAGTTATTGGTATTAGAACGGAATAAATCAAAAGGGGTATGTAGGATTGTTGCAGGTTGCGTTGTGGACTTTCTGCTTACCTCCATAAAAAAGGCGTGAGTTTATGAATGTGTGTATGTAGGTGTAGGTAAGTATTTAAAGCGACTTGTGAAGGAGCACTACTTGTCATTGATCATAATGTTGTATAAGCTGTATTGTTTTCTTGTCTGTATATTAGTTGTATTTATGTATGTATTGTTTTTTATTTATTTAATATCTACTTTCTTAATGAATTAATAATAAATATGCACCAAGTGCAACCCCATATTGTGTCCAGGCTGTCTCTTTCCATTCTTGGTAATTATTTTTTATCTTGGTGTACAATAAAGTATATAATAAATAAATAAATAAAGACTCACCCTTATATGTACCTTTTTTAATTAACCGACTTCCCAAAAAGGAGGAGGTTCTATGTTCGTCTTCAAATTAGTTTTTTTTTTTTTTTTTTATGTTCACCGATAACTCCGTCAATTGTGGACCGATTTAAAAAAATCTTTTTGTTTGAAAAAGTATGTTCCGAAATTGGTCCCATTTTAATTTGGTGAAGATCTGATGAAGAACTTCGGAGATATACAACAGAACTCTTCAATAAATAACGGCAAATCTCTCGGGATTGCTGCAATCGCATGTCTGTTTGTTGTTTATACCATTTCATAACATAACATCATGCCAGTTCGCTCTTAAGGGGTAAGCAGATCTCTCATTTCACCGGTTATGTTCAAGTTTCATGAAATCTGGCGTAATAGTACCCATACTAACTTGCCTATTAGGTACGTACAACCAAAAAGTGAAAAAAAAAAAACATTTTGTACTCTCAAATACTACAAAATCATACCTAATTATGATACATATTTATCCATGATGTTCCTAGTTCTGACATGGCTCCTCAATCCAAACATTTAGATTGAGGAGCCACCTTTATGTTCATATAACTTTTGAAGTATTATACTACAAAATCGAGGATTGATCCCACAAAATTTATAAACTTACTACTAAATAAGTATATTAATTTCATTAAAATACGAGAAATGGCTCCTCAATCCTGACGGACATAAAAAATACTACCGACTTCCAAATACAAAACTACAAAGTGAAAAATAACTTAATTTTTTGAAGTCGGTGTCCATAACGCAAAAAAATGGTACCTACGAAAGACACCGACTTCCAAAAATTAAGTTATTTTTCACTTTGTAGTTTTGTATTTGGAAGTCGGTAGTATTTTTTTGCAAAAAGTTTTTTTTATGAATTAGTCACATAGCTTGCTTGGTATATATGTGTTTTTTAGGGTTCCGTACCCAAAGGGTAAAAACGGGACCCTATTACTAAGACTCCGCGGTCCGTCTGTCTGTCTGTCCGTATGTCACCAGGTTGTATCTCATGAACCGTGATAGCTAGACAGTAGAAATTTTCACAGATGATGTATTTCTGTTGCCGTTATAACAACAAACTAAAATCAGAATAAAGTAAATATTTAAGTGGGGCTCAGATACAATAAACGAGAGTATTTTTGACGCGTTTTGCGATATTGATACGGAACCCTTCGTGCGCGAGTCCGACACGCACTTGGCCGGTTTTCTAGAGATCTCGAGACTATTAACAAAAATACTCCATGCAAAAACAAAACAATTTATGTGGAATATCATGGAAAGCTTTTCAGAAAACTAATAATAAAGATACCACATGGTTAGGTATATCAGTTATCTTTTTGCAAAAACATATTGTGGCTGTACAGCCAAAATAACTAAATCAGCTGTTGTATTAACGTCAATGGATGTGTATTATCACTGTTGTTATTAATAATAAATTATTATTTGGGTTTACGAGACCTGTTGGACATGTCACTAGGCAGACCACAAGTAGTTCGCGTGTCATCGGTCTGTGAAATATGCCGAGCGGTTTGCTCTATGATACGGACGTTATTATTAACACTATTATGTAACTGATGTCAAGTTTAAGGTCTGGGCCGTGCCCGGGACGTGGACGGACCGTGCCCCGTCAGGGGCTCAAAAAATATCGTTGTGTACATTTTATATGAACTCGTTTACACACGTCCGTGCACGAGCCAGTGACAAAGCTTCAATGATTGGGCCCGGGCACGGCCCTGATATGTGTGGATAGACCTTTATTCCTACTAACTTTTAACGTTCGTGGCCTTTTTAGCTGAAGGTACCCATAGCTCTACGCATTTAATTTAAATAAACAATTACCAGGCACTTGTGAATATTGTCAAGGTGTCTGTCATTTAAAAGTCCCAGCCAGTTCAAAGTCAAAGTCAAATCATTTATTTCATTTAGGTGATCAACGACACGTTTTAATGACAACATTTACAATTAATAATTAACAATAATTGATTCTACGGTTATTACCGCTACACCGAGTTATTTACGATACAAAAAATATCGGTTTCTCAGGACTCCCATTGATTATGATTGCAGAAGATAATACATAATTTATTATACTTAATTCTTTAGTTAATTTTCTAATAATTATTTTTAGTAACTTCCAAATGTATTTTTTTATTTTTATTTAGATATTATACTTATATTATAAAGCTGAAGAGTTTGTTTGAACGTTCTAATCTCAGGAACTACTCTCTCTTCTTTTTGTGTTGGATAGTCCATTTATATATATATATATATAATAGGCTTTATAACTTCACGCTACAACCAATAGGAGCAGAGCATAATTGAATAATGTTGCAAAATCAGGAAAAAATATTCCTTTTTGTGAGCTTCCGTTGCGTGCGCTGCGTATACATTTAAGTTACGCAACAATCATATAATAATTTTATTTGGCATAAAAACAAATTATACAAAACAAATTGTCATGAAACTCTGATGCCCGTGGTAGGTAATGAGAACCTGTATTACAGGTCACCAGAAGTATGTATGTAGATGGGTAGGTAGGTAGCCAGCTGACGGGAGCGAAGCCGCGTGGGACATCTAGTACCTACCTATATAAAACTATTACTTATACAAAATTAGCCTATCTATTTAAATGACCGTGAGAAAGTCGTAGATAAATAATTATCATTATTTACTCAGACACATTAGTAACGTATTTTCAACAATCAATTCCTTAATGTGCTTACAATTGTCTCCAGAAGATAATACGTACGTATACAATTAGCTAATTGGACTATTTATCTCGGCATTAATAAGTCGATGTTTACTACGGTAAATCCACAAAACGGCGTTCGTTCGGGTTTGTTCGTTCGTTCGGCGTAGCCGTTTTGTGAATATTCTAACTATCTCTAGACTATACAAGAAGCTAGTTAACTATACTAGTAGTTTAAGTGACTATGAGAAATCTGACATCAAATCAATCATCAATCTTCATTATTTGACATCTAATTTTAAGGTTCAAATTTTTATGGCTAATTTATTATTTGACATAATTTTTTTAAAGATATTTTAATAATTGTCATCTAATTTTAATGTATTTTAATGGTTTTTTACATGTATTGTTTCTTTAATTTATAATGAATGGTATTTGTAGATAATAGAAGTCTAATATTGCCCTTCTTATAATTTGGTACCTATCTAATGATTTAATGTAACATTTAATGATTCATTGTTATTGTAATTCACTAATGATATTTGTACGCTTCACGGCAAAACATAGAGAACTTACGTTATATTGTAACATCTCACACACCATGTACCAACTATGTTTACAAATAAAGATTCTGATTCTTATTCTGACTATTGTATGAAAAAAAAGTATTGTCACTCTGTGTTCGGCATTCAACAAAACTTTATTTAAAATTATCATCTAGATGGAGGAATCTTCCTACCTTTTCCAAATAGACTTCAACTATTCCGAAGAGGTGAATACTACTAGAAGACTACTACGCAGTCTTTTCTTTACGTATTAAGAAACCTACCAATTAAACAGTGGTGTAGGTGACGGCCATCGATATTTAATTATCAAAAGCAGGCACTGTTTCTAGTTTAATAATTCACATACCGCTCCCTAGCAGATATTATCCTGATATCAATGAATAATGAAAGATACGTGGTGGTACTTTATTGTAGTCAAAAAATAACTCGAGGGAACAAATTTCCCGAGATAAAAAGTATCCTATGTGCTAATTCTGACTATATTCTCTCTCTGTGCCAAATTTCATTCAGATCCGTTCAGCCGTTCTGGCGTGATTGAGTAACAAACATACATCCATCCAAACTTTCACATTTATAATATTAGTAAGAAATAGATAAAGGATTGAAGAATTGATTAGATGATCAAGATTCGTAATGTGTTGTATACACACTCACAATCTGTTAGTGTAGACTACGTACAAGCAACAATTCAATGAATAACAATTGTACCATGTATAATTTACATTTATGTATTTACCAACATTATATTCGGTGCCGTAGATGTTAAAGAAAAGCATCCGATCCCTTAACAAACTTAAGAGATTGGATGAGATCACTCCTATCCAATCTCTCCGTTCTATATTCAAATAGCCACTAATATGTAGTGGTTCAAATAATATATGCCAGAGTGTGAGTTATCTCTGGCCGGGGGAACGTGATGAAATGCGCAATCTCTCTTTGGTAGGTAAGGTAGTTGCTAGAACGCCCGTGTGGTTTTAGTCAGTTAGAGTCAGACAAACCCATCTGCTCGCCCCGGAGCGGAGTACACCCATGAGGATGTTAAAAATATGTGTGAATAAACAACTAAACCACACATACGTTATGGAAAATTCTGGCCTACCGTCATCGACCAAAATAAGATCAACATCTATAGGTTCACCTTTCTAGGCACATGCGGCTCAAGCATGATTGATACATTTCGTGACACGTTCGTTAATAAGTTGTTACCTGTCGTCTGGTCGGTCCGGTTAGCTCTAGTTACCAGTTATCACGTGTATTTGACAACAATTTAGCAGGTTGGCGATCGCAAGGACAGTTCATATACTTACAAGCGGTTAGAAAAATGCGGGCGTTATCACCGAGGACGACATTGCGAGATCATTGACTCGGCGTAATGACAAACAAGTACAACACAGACGGTTTTCTAGAACTGGCTGATATATGAGCAGTGTACTAAAATTAAAGTATGCTAATTTTACTAATACGTGTTTTTCTTCTTTTACAGCGTACTTATGATCTGAAATTTTAAGGAAGTACTTCTTCGGCAACTAACTACTATTTCTTTGGTACCCCAATTTAATAATAGTTAGTTGCTTAGATCAAATATTAGGATATGATAGGATAGATGGATCCCTTTTCCGTACTCAGACTCGCATTTGGTCCGTTGTGCGTGCAGGCCTCCTCTCTGTGAGAGGAAATGGGCCGTAATCCAGCACGCGGGCCCAGTGTATGTTGGTGGATTGACCATGTCTTCGAATTTTTGGTTCTAAGACATGCCGGTTTACTCACGATGTTTTCCTTCACCGTTTTGAGAGCATTGGTGATGAAATAATTTACACAAAGCAAAGCGGCTGCCTGGGTTCGAACCCATGCCATACAACTTGTAAGTCGCGGCCGTTATTAATGGGCCACCACTGCTCACCTAGATAAAATACTATTGTAAACTGAAATTATGAAAAGATCTAAGTAAATTAAACCGTGGTTTTAAGGGAGGCCGGAGCCCAGCAGTGGGGCTGACTGATACTGTAACAGTACAGCAAAGTAAAAAATGATGTCAAATTACGATGCAACATATTGTGAGAAAAGAAACTGAAATTAGTACATTGTGGTACAAGTGTGTAATGTTGGTGATTACCGCTGAGGCGCCATTGATACCCGAGCCGTTAGGTGAGGGTCTTAAGAGAGCCGAGGACGGTAATCATCATTACACACGTGTATCATACGACGTTTTTCAACACACTTGTGAAGAAAATAATACTAATAAATCATTTCCAACAGTGAAAACGAGTTGTGTATTTTTTTTCGCAATGGCGGGCAAAATTAATCAGTTTTCCTATGCGCGCGCATCTAACAATGGCGATCGGCCATAGACTAAAAATAATGAGTTATCTTTTTTTGGCTTTACGTGGATAGCGTTTTAGCCACGTACAAAATGGGGAGTTTCAAGTTTTCTTTATTACAGACAAAAACAAAAGTTATATTTAAGTGGAAGTTTTATTTATTAAACACGTCCAAATTGAAATTATCTATTTAAATACGAAGTTGCATGAAATGTGTTGCATTTGTACTATTGAGCACGATCTTTTTTGTATCGAAACTTTTTTAAGAACAAAGCAACTCAACCAATAAATTAAAAAATAAACTCTTTATCTCACTTGTGAATAATAGTAATGAAAAAGTCACAGTTTGATAAAAGGTGTCATTATGTGCCTAATTGCGGTGAAATTAGAGCCACTTTATGAGCAAGTGTGTTGAAAAATAAATTATTCGATTTTGATTTGCGAGCAAGAGCGGCTTGTACATTCACAGTTCACACATACATATTTTATTTCCCCTTTTAAATATTGCAAAACGAAAACGAGAGATAATTTTTTAAATTTTTGTCTTTCGTTCTCGCAGCACGTAACACATTTTTAATTTACTTCAATGAAGAGAAATATTGAAACGAATGAAAATTCAATATTTACTCTTCTTTAGAGGAAAGATGCAGCATTATTTTTATGTAATCATTTTATGAATGCATGGGGATTAAATAGTTAGAAATTTAATTTAATTGTTATATTTCTAGTATCACGGCGTTCATCTATACTAATATTATAAAGAGGTAAAGTTTGTGAGTTTGTGAGTTTGTGACGTTGTAAGGGGTAATCTCTGGATCTACTGAACCGATTTTGAAAATTCTTGCACCGGTAGAAAGCTACATTATTCCTGAGTGTCATAGGCTATAAAATATTTTCAAAAAAAATAGAGATCCTTATGAAAATTGTAATAATGTAACCCAAGGTAGCAAAATGTTGTCTGTAAAATACATTATTTGGCGTGCGCTGAGAAAACTATTGATGATAGATACAAATTAGTAGGTAGGGTAGGTAGGATAGGCAGGATAGGCAGGGTAGGCAGAATAGGCAGGGTAGGCAGAGTAGGCAGCGTAAGCAGAGTAGGCAGGGTAAGCAGAGTAGGCAGGGTAGGCCGGGTAGGCATGGTAAGCAGAGTAGGCAGGGTAGGCAGGGTAGGCAGGATAGGCAGGGTAGGCAGGATAGGCAGGTTAGGCAGGGCAGGCAGGGTAAGCAGAGTAGGCAGGGTAGGCAGGGTAGGCAAGATAGGCAGGGTAGGCAGGAAAGGCAGGGTAGGCAGGGTAGGCCGGATAGGCAGGGTAGGCAGGATAGGCAGGGTAGGCAGGAAAGGCAGGGTAGGCAGGGTAGGCCGGGTAGGCAGGGTAGGCAGGGTAGGCAGGAAAGGCAGGGTAGGCAGGTAAGGCAGGGTAGGCAGGATAGGCAGGGTAGGCAGGGTAGGCAGGGTAGGCAGGATAGGCAGGAAAGGCAGGGTAGGCAGGATAGGTAGGGTAGGCAGGGAAGGCTGGGTAGGCAGGGTAAGCAGAGTAGGCAGGGTAGGCAAGATAGGCAGGGTAGGCAGGGTAGGCTGGGTAGGCAGGATAAGCAGGGTAGGCAGGAAATTCAGGGTAGGCAGGATAGGTAGGGTAGGCATGGTAAGCAGAGTAGGCAGGGTAGGCATGGTAAGCAGAGTAGGCAGGGTAGGCAGGGTAGGCAAGATAGGCAGGATGGGCAGGGTAGGCAGGACAGGCAGGTTAGGCAGGGCAGGCAGGGTAAGCAGAGTAGGCAGGGTAGGCAGGGTAGGCAGGAAAGGCAGGGCAGGCAGGGTAGGCCGGGTAGGCAGGGTAGGCAGGATAGGCAGGGTAGGCAGGAAAGGCAGGGTAGGCAGGATAGGCAGGGTAGGCAGGGTAGGCAAGATAGGCAGGATGGGCAGGGTAGGCAGGACAGGCAGGGTAAGCAGAGTAGGCAGGGTAGGCAGGGTAAGCAGAGTAGGCAGGGTAGGCAGGGTAGGCAGGAAAGGCAGGAAAGGCAGGAAAGGCAGGGTAGGCAGGAAAGGCAGGGTAGGCAGGGTAGGCCGGGTAGGTAGGGTAGGCAGGAAAGGCAGGGTAGGCTGGATAGGTAGGGTAGGCAGGGTAGGCAGGGTAGGCAGTGTAGGCAGGGTAGGCAGGGTAGGCAGGGTAGGCAGGATAGACAGGGTAGCTAGGGAAGGCAGGGTGGGTATGTAGGTTGACGGGAGCGAAGCCCCGAGGGTCAGCTAGTTTGTCAATAAAAAGCAAGGAAAAGAAACTCTTATTTGCGTTTTACTCAGAAGGTGTTTGGAAACCGTGTGTGCTTGATTCCAGGTATACCGAATATTTGTAATCTATACTAATACTTATATTATAAAGAGGAAAGATTTGTATTTTTGTATGTAACGAATAAACTTAGGAGGAGCTCGTGGCTAAATAGTAACAGCCTTGAAGGTTAAGCAGCGCTTGCCGAGGTCGGTCCGTGGATGGGTGACCATCTCTAAGCCGTTGGTCCCAGCTGTACATAATTTTTTGACAGTTGTTACAGATAGTCAGAAGCCAGGTAATCTGAGACCAGTTTCGCCAAAAGGGTATCATATTACCCAGTTACTGGGTTGTGGAAGGCAGATAGGCAGTCGTGCCCATGTAAAATACTGGTATCCAGCTGAATCTGATTAGATTAGAAGCCGACCCCAATATACCACTGTAGCAGTGACGTGGCACTGGTGCAGCGGTTTGCGTAGCAGTATCGTAGCAATGGTGTAACAGCGGTGTAGACGTTGCATAGAATTGGCGTAGCAGTTGCGTACCAGTGCTCAAGCTGCGGTGTAGCAGAATCGTAGCAGTGCAGATGCAGTGCCGTAGCATTAACGAAACAGCGGTGTAGAAGTGACGTAGCACAGTCGTAAAATGTGCCTAATTGTCGCGCACTAAAAGTTCGTAGAAAAGTGTAGCAGTTGGTTAGACGATTTTTTTTAACCGACTTCCCAAAAAGGAGGAGGTTCTATGTTCGACTTCAAGTTTGTTTTTTGTTTTTTTTTTTTTTTATGTTCACCGATTGCTCCGTCAATTGTGGACCGATTTTGAAAATTCTTTTTTTGTTGGAAAAAGTACGAAATTGGTCCCATTTTAATTTGGTGAAGATCTGATGAAGAACTTCGGAGATATACAACAGAACTCTTCAATAAATAACGGCAAATCTCTCGGGATTGCTGCAATCGCAAGTCTGTTTGTTGTTTATAACATTTCATAACATAACATCACGCCAGTTTGCTCTTAAGGGGTAAGCAGACCTCTCATTTCACCGGTTATGTTCAAGTTTCCTGAAATCTATTCTGGCGAAATAGTTCCCTTACTAACTTGCCTATTAGTTACGTGCAACTAAAAAGTGAAAAATAAAAAAACTTTTTGCAAAAAAATACTACCGACTTCCAAATACAAAACTACAAAGTGAAAAATAACTAAATTTTTTGAAGTCGGTGTCCATAACGCAAAAAAATGGTACCTACGAAAGACACCGACTTCAATAAATTGTCTCTGCTTTTATGTAATTATTTTTAATGTACGAAAAGTATTATATTTAATTTTGTGAAATAATTACATACAAAGTGTCGTCAACCACACCGCACCGCTAAATCATTACCGTGCAGCTGAGCACCGTGTTTAATTAATAAGAGCACGTCCTTAAGTGTGTTCGTTAACTCAATATATTACTCATTAGCAAATTAAATGGAGACAAGTCATCATCATCATCTGCCTTTCGACTTTCCCACTGCTGGGACACATTCCTACTCTATAATTCACTACGCGGGCCCAGTGCGGATTGGTAGATGTCAAATGTCTTCGAATTTTGGGTTTTCGGACATGCCGGTTTCTCACGATGTTTTACATGACGTCACGATGGAGACAAGTCAATATGAGAAATACGTAACATTTTCATTATTAATGATGTTTCAATTATTTATAAGGTTTGCCCACGTAGACCATTATTTTTTTAAATAAATATTACTGTAAAAAGGAAAATAAATCAAATTATCCACTTTATTGAGTTTGATGGGTCACGTCGATGACTTACGTAGTTGATAAACGATGTTATACAACATCAACTATTCTTGTCTCAGCCTGTGAGATTGTTTGATGAATTATTAAGCGCTTCCCAGACGGCGCGGACCGCAATGTTCGTCCACATGTTTGACTGATTACGCCGCTGTACGAGTTTGTGTACAGAAAAAACATTAAAGTTTGTTTTACATGGAACCTAAAGCGTACTGAAATACGGTCCACAGCACTCCTCTGTACACTTGGGGAAAGCTGGAGTTTATTTTTATTTGACTGTGTACGTTGTTCAAAATTCAAAGCGTTAGTTGGAAATTTCAAAGCGGTGTACATACTTTATCTTAATTGTCTCTTATAAAGCTGCTAGCTGTACGAGGCTTCTCTCCCGTGGGATATCCAGCAGAGAGAAATAGGTATAAGATCGTCGGTTGGTGGGTGGGTATATAATATATACTACTTTTTCGGGATAAAATGTATCCTATGACACTCAACGACAGTTTAGCTGTCTAACATTTTATAAATGTAATTGTATACGAGGTTCCAGAAATTGTTTGTTTTTGTAGGAGGCTATCGGATTTTTGTATCTGTCACTGCGTGCCTTAGGTTACCTTGTATGATGAAATGTACGGCTCCCGAGGCATAGGCCACAGAAGGCAGAAGACGTAGAATAAGCAAGCCATCAGCCCACCCATACGCACAAAGCGTATTGCTAATACTTTCATTGTGCGCGCAGCTAAGGAGTGCAATGCTCTGCTGGAGTCATTGTTTACTGATAGCTAGAACCTTGGGGTATTTATCTCAAGAGTGAATAGGTTACTTCTAGGCTAGCGTGCTTCACCGTCGACTACATGGTCGCTTATCGTCAGGCGAGATAGTGGTCGAACGCGAAATAATCGCTAAATAAAAAGAAAGTGTCAACAATACATTTTTAACATGAAATACTTTTTCTTAATCATTATCGTCATCATCATCATCCATAGCACGACTTTGCCCACTACTGACTACTAGACTGAATAGACCTCTCTTTTTTTGTGCCAATCCTCCCCTTTCTGTGCTGCCTCATCCAGGTTCTACCCGTGATGGCATCAATGCCGTCTGCCCATCTCGCTGCCAGACGACCGACACTCCTGCCTGTCTTGGACGCCACTCGCTGACCGCCTTACTCCACCTACCGTTATGACACCATCCCAGTTGTCCTGTCCAACTCCATTTGAGTTCCGAATTTCGTTTTCTCACGTCCGGATCCGAAGACGGACGAAGGTTCGTCGTCGCTTGGAACGCTCCTTGGCTCTTTATACAACGCGATGCCTGTAGACAGTCTCCTGCGTGAGCGTCTACGTCTTTGCACCGTATGTCATGGTGGGTAGAACACACTGGTTATAGAGACGGGTCTTCAGAA
Source organism: Orthosia cruda (assembly GCA_964057195.1). Classification (NCBI taxonomy): domain Eukaryota; kingdom Metazoa; phylum Arthropoda; class Insecta; order Lepidoptera; family Noctuidae; genus Orthosia; species Orthosia cruda. The sequence goes on from OZ059825.1 coordinate 48,286,521, forward strand.
CTTGCCTTCATTTCCAGACTACCTACTTAATATTATTTACTTGCGTCTGCAAGATGAATTATATAGTGACAAAACACTCACTCGATTTGATTATCAGCCCCTGATGAGTTGCTATCTGTTAACAATCAATACACACGAGCGAGGAGTGATAGTTACATGTGTTTTATATAGTAGGTATGAAGTAGGTTGTATGGTACAAATGTATTGACTGCTTAACTGTATTGTAATGGACAACTACATAATTATGGAACTAATTATTTTGTCTTGTTGACTTTAAAAGTGCCTTTTAGTAATTGGCTAATTTGACTTTGTTTACTAAAATGTTTAAAAAAAAAAAAAGGCTGTCTACTAGTAGGCGCGAAAGCATCGCGAAAATAATTAATTTTCTTGTTTGAGTTCTTTTTCAAAAGTTTTAAACATGTCTAGTGACGAAGACATAGATCTAACGCCCGATTTTATTAAAGAAAGGGCAAAAACAGTTGTCGAAAATATATTACCGCCGAACTCGAAAGAAAGATATGTAAAGGCATACGACGAATTTATGAAATGGCGGTCAGAAAAAAAAGTGAAATCTCTTTCTGAAAGTGTTTTTATATCATATTTTGATGAATTATCTAAGAGGCTACAACCTTCCAGTTTATGGTGCTTTTATTCCATGCTAAAATCTACAATGATGACAAAACATGACGTGAATTTGAAAGATTTTTCTAAACTTACTGCTTTCTTGAAAAGGCAGTCTGACGGCTTTAAAAGCAAGAAATCGAAGGTATTTACTGCAGAAGAAGTACAGAAATTCTTAAATGAAGCTCCGGATGAAATTTATTTAGCAATAAAGGTACCTACGTATTTACTTGCCCTTTTTAATAAGTTACCAAAATATTTCACAAAAATACTATGCGAATTTGGTGCCTTTAATACAACTTATGTCTTTTTTACAGGTTGTTCTAATTTTTGGGATATCGGGAGCCTGCAGAACCGTGGAATTGACAAACTTGACAATAGAAAATGTAGAAAAACATAACAAACTACTACTCATAAAACTGCCTAACACGAAAACTAAAATTGACCGGTCATTTGTTGTGCATGAAGAATTTGCAAATTATGTTGAAAAATATCAAGCTCTTCGGCCTGAAAACGTGGATACAAATCGTTTTTTTCTTAATTACAGTAAAGGAAAATGCCACAGACAAGTAATAGGAAAAAACAAATTTACAGGCATGCCAAAGCAAATAGCCACATATTTAAAACTGAGTAACGTAGAGTTATACACCGGGCATTGCTTTCGCAGAACATCAGCGACTCTATTGGCTGATTCGGGAGCCAACCTCACTCTGTTAAAAAGGCACGGCGGCTGGAAGTCCAGCAAAGTGGCCGAAGGTTATATCGAAGATTCGATGGCAAACAAAAGCAAAATTACTTCTAAAATAACAGAAAATATAAACTTGAAATCACCACGTCAAAGCACATCATCTGAGCCATTTTTTAATGAAGAAAATAGTACCAGTCAACTGCCGCCATTTACGATGCAAGAACCTCAAGTCACTCAAACTCAAGTCTTATCATCACAAACTCATATTCAAACTATAAATATTCCTAAAAAGAACGTGACCATATCTCTTACAAATTGTAATAATTTTACTATTAATTTTAATTAAATACACATTTTTTTCTTCTTAATAAATGTTCATTGAAACCTGCTGTCTTGTTGTTTACTTACCTCACAATCGATATGTAAAGCAGAGTATTTATCTCGGGCGTAAGCATCAATTGCATACTCGGGTTAATTAGCGCCTTCGCTTCGCTCAGGCGCCAAAAACCTCGTATGCAATTGATGTCATACAGCCCTTGGTTAATAATCTACTATTATTGCGTTGGAGGACTTTTGTGGACGCCCTCTGTCCAACATTAAATTTGAGACGTAGGACATTAAGGCATTGTGTTGAATCCTATTTATATTTTCTGAGCTTTCAATTGGAATTGATTGAAAGATAAACTCAGTAAAACAATCTTAAATGATCCATATGGCGGCACGGTGTAACGTTGCGATTATCTCTAAAAGAGGTAAACGTAAGTTAAGTTTTAAAATAAAATAAAATGATAAGGGTTAAAGAACTAGGGTCGGCTTCGTACGATGTGCTACGTCTAACTATGGGATCCGCTGTGGCCGTTGATACAAGCGCCCGCCTACTTCAAGCTGGCGAATGGGCAACCACACCAGTGCGGCCGACGTGAACGGTGTGCGCAACCAGCGCGTGCTACTGGCGCGCGCCTCTGTAGACTTTTCTACTGCAGCTCATGCGGTATGCACCACGTACCGGACTGGCACATCGTTTTATATTAACAGTAAAAAAATCACTTAAGAGTCCAATTGCTATTTATTTATTGTCATTAGTGATTTTTAACACTCATTCACAAGTTGAATATTTTGTAGATAAGAAAATAAAATACTCTTGGTAATTCTAGATCAGACTTTCGGCGTTCACCACCAGAACCAAACTAAAAACTGACTTATAAATAATCATGACCAGAACGAATAAAAAACGGTTTACCGAGGTGGCAGTCTGCCGCTGCCCTTATTTTGAAGATTATAATGTACAACCAGCTTTGTAGAAGGTCGAGAAGAAAAAGTAGGCATGGTATGTTATGTCTATGGCTTAAGAAAATAAATTGGACAGACAGATGTCAGTTCAGATGAAATTGTCAGAGTATAAAATATTCTAAGATTTTACAAATTAGTGGTATTAAATAATTTGTGGATGTTGAAACAATCGGAGATAACTAAAAGTATGCTTTTCAGGTGCTAACAGTATCAAAGAATACATAATAGTAAGTCACATGAGTTGATACAATTGCAAAAGATAAAAAGGTGTGGTTTGTATAGTATTATAAAACATAAATAGACTAAAAGATGTGGATCTGTACTGCAGAATACCACAATGGTTGGCGCAGTGGTTAAGCGATCAGCTGCTGCGCTGTGTGTCACTGGTTCTTAACCTTGCAATGGATTTTCATACGGTTTTCACTTACAGAAAGAGCTATAAATGAGGAATTTTTGTGTATTTGTAATTGTAATTTGTAATTTGCCCTGTGTGAAGCCGGATCGGGTTGGTAGTCAAATCTAAATAAAAGTGAATAATTTCGTATGTAGACTGTGTAATTAAAGGTAAAATCCGGAGAGGGCTGCGGGCTTTATGTTTAGGGTTCCGTACGGGTTAAGGTCCAAACGGAGCCCAAATGCTGTCACTCGCGAGTCCGTTTTTCTGTCCGTTTTTCTGTCCGTTTGCCGTCTGTCCGTCGTCTGTCACACGGGTTTTACTGCCAAACGGTTGGAAGTCTTTAGGCTGAAATAATGTGGCATCATTATCGTCATAGTCTTCCTCCAAGCATCGCCACAACTACCCGTCTCGTGCTCTTCGCTTCCAGCGGACTCTTGTGAGCTTCACCAGGGCATTGGTTTACCTATTAATGATCGCCGTCTCTAGGCTGCTATTGAGAAAATCTTATGCATAACATTCTACCCGACCTTGAGAATCTCTAATCACCGGACCTAACAAGGCAGCAGTTCGAACATCTTTCTTACATACATGATTTATTTATGTTATTAGTTTATACATTTTGCTCGCATTGTAACGCCATACATACATTACATTATACAGTAAATTGAGCAAACATAACTTGATCTGCTGCTTGGCATAATCCTGTTGATCCTTTGTGCGGTGTAAAATCACCGCCAGATAACAAAAAAAAAGAAAGATGTTAACACCTGTCTACCAATGTATTATTAAATGTAAAGTCAGTATCGCTAACGCGTTCTAAACAAACATATCACGGTAAGGGGCGTCCTTGATCCTTTCACTTGGCAATCACTGATGAGTTAATATCTCATAAACGCGTGGACCGATTTACATGATATAAACGGATACAATGGTTCTACGTCTATACCTTTCATTTGAGATAAAATTAAAAAAATATCACAATAAACAAAAAATAATGTTTTCAAGTTACGTAATTATTATAATTTTTAGTACAAGTCGGATAGATTACATTTATTTTATTGTTATCTGGCGGAGACTTTAATTGATGGTGACATGAATCTTCTTCAGTAAAACATCGGCCAGTCTAGACAGATCGACGTCATTGTTAACCTGCTTGTCAGTGGCCGGTTAGTCATTCTATCAACAGTAGTTTCCTCAAAACAACGACTTATCCAAAGGTCATACTCGTTGGTCGACCTTTGCGCATTTTAATGGCAAAACTGAGAACTGCGTTTCAAATAGAGAACATAACATTATACGTATAAAAAATACTGAGATGTTTGCATATTGTGCGTAGTAGGTACTCATTTGTTTTTTTGGCTGGTGCCTTTTTCTCTTGGTCGCCTCTAATGAGCTAGAATTTCTGGATTCGGTTCCTGGGTGAGGTAGAGTGTTACTGGTTTTTCCATCAATAATTTATTTGTAGAAGACCGTGGACTGGATTTGTGCCCATTTGATGCCAATAGGATCGCCCCTATAACGTGGGACCTGAGAATGCGACATGTACCTACTACAAGTACAGTACACCACTGCTTATCTCTTTGAGGAATAGGTACAGGCGTAATGTTATTAATGTTAATTAATTTCTATTTGCGCATTAATCTGTTTGTTGTTGATTCAATGCGCAATCGTTACTTAGTTGAATTAGTCATTCATTCAAACTTATTCAATCTTCTACCAGCTAGGAAATGGTTCATTCATTATTTATAAACCGGACCTATTAGAGTTGAGCAAGCCGCATGCACCTCTACGACGTTATTAATTGCTAACGTAGATACAAACAACAGGGTGACTTTTAGTGCATTGGAAATATTTAAGATAGATAAAGTACTAATAATTATAAACTACTTACCAACAAACAAAAATAACTAATCTAATTAATCAGCTGTTCAGTATATTTAATTTCTTATCTTGACAAAATATAGAGAATAGCTGTTTTATTTTTCATATTTCCGAGTTGGTCCCAAAGTAAAAGTCGTTCATATTCATGAGTACATTCACCCTCAGAAAGATATGAACGCCAACGAATAAATCGTCACCCTGTATAGGTATTTTATTTTTTTATTTTTTATGGGTTTGCTCTTGACTCTAGTCTGTCATAGGTGACAGAGACAGAGTCGACGATGGAGTGAGCTTACCCAGAAGACGCCTAAAAACTTTTTAACAAAATATTTTACCGACTTCTAAAAGAAAACGCTACAAAGCGAAAAATAACTTTGTTTTCCTAAGTAGGTGTTCGAAAAACGAAAAACAATTAGGTACGACCGAGGAAGTTATATTTATTGAAACATATATACAACTGAATATTCTAAAAACTAAAAAGAAACCTACATACAAATACAAAAGGGAGATTGAAAAGAACTCACGGTACGGCCATGTATGACACATATTTGTTAGTATTTTGTTACTCGCAAGGGAATCAAAATATTATCTACTACTTGCCGTTGACCTAATATTATAAAAATTGGGTAAAAAAGAATGTCTTATAAACTGTCTTATCCGAAAACCGTAAATTGAATTGTAAAATGAACTTATTTGCAGTTGGTAAACTGACCGCGACGCACCTCTTAAAAGACCATCCCGGAACCCTCTCTGAGCAACGCCTAGTGGGCAAGTTCTATAGTAATGTACAATAAACAGACATGCGATTGCAGCAATCCCGAGAGATTTGCCGTCATTTATTGATGAGTTCTGTTGTATACCTCCAAATTTATATATCAATTACACATATATGGGATCACCTCGGGCAAGTACTCTTTCAAACACATAAATAATGATCAAAATCGGTCCCCAATTGACGGAAAAATCGGTGAACATACATTAAAAAAATACAGACAGTCGAACATAGAACCGCCTCCATTTTGAATGGAAAATCGGTTAAAATATCAAGTTTATTCCGCTTCCCGCTCAACTTCGCTGCCCGATAACCTGAAATTTTGAAAGATCATTAATTTAAGTGACATATCTCGACGTTGAACACGCTAGCTTCACGTAAAGCTCATTCTATTGAATCCGTGAGTAAAGTAATTTTCCACACGAATTGTGAGAAAACTCTCCGATTCCTAAGTCACGAGGTCTTCATTGTAGTTCCAATTAAGTTTCGTTAGTATAAATGTTCAAAATATCTTTGCTATAATATGTTAATTTTCTTTATTTACAAAAGAATTTAGCTAGTTAACTAAAATATTCTTAACTATATATACATACTAATAATAATAATTTTCAAGCGCGTATACAAAGAGAAGAGGGATAATAGTAATTTCATTGGGCGTCAAAAAATTCTTCCACATCGCTGTCAATGGAAAAAGTGCCCAGAACGCAGGCAGCATTGCCACGTTGAATGGCATGATAATAATATAAATTCTTATATTATGTAGACAATCTTGTTCAGTAATTAAACATGCATGTAGGGCAGGGATTTCGTGCCCGTAGTGTTATGATTAGTGTCTTAGCTTTGACCTAAATGTTCGTTATTAATAAACATATTGTAACTAGAGATCTTCAGTAGTTGTTATTGTGGATTGATTGAAAACAATGATATCACCTTTGGCATTTAGAACTACAATGTTTTACGTGAATTATCCGAAGTAAAGACCTATACATGGATACATAATTAATATACAGGTGTCCAATAGATTGTTTTTGTTTTGGCCGCCTGAATACAGGACTAACGGTTAGTATAAATATACAAACCCTTATCCCTTGTACACTCACGCTTGCAGGCACCACCACCACCATGAAAACCTTTTACCTACGACATGTTTTAAAACTACAATAAAAACTGACTTAACGAGTGTTATCTGAATTTTGCCTGTTATCTTATACTTTTTTTTTATTTGCCTTTAGTGTCCCACTGGTGGGCGGCGTAAAGTTAAGTATTAATTTTCTTTTTTAAATTATTTATGCATTCATCAAGATAAAAAACAGTTTACAAATGATAGAAGTTGTATTTGTTGGTTTACCTGACAACGCAAGTGACATTACAAGGGTAAGGTGATATCTATGCCAATCAGTTGCTGATTAATTCATTCATGGTTCAGTTTTAATAGAAAATCTGAAATATTTTTTTAGAATCGTCATCATCATATCAGCCGAAAGACGTCCACTGCTGAATATACGACTCTCCCAAATGTCGCCACATTGACCGGTCACGTGCGTCTTGCATCCAGCGCATTCCCGCAACCTTAAGCAGGCCATCGGTCCACCTAGTGGGGGCTTTCCAACGCATGATGCGCTTTAGGTTAAGGTGGCTTAATTTCTGTCTTACTTTAACACGGAAGTGTAACTGTGGAGTTCGTTACGCCACTTTTTTTTCCTAGCTAGGAATAAGAAATGGCCGAAGGAATGGAAGAACAAGTAAAATTTAAAACACCTCGACTCAGTTTTATTTCATGCTACATAATTTATCAAAGAGTAGACAAGTTCGATCGACAATCTATTGAATACGAAATTATGACACGATATCTTGCGAAAAGACCCATTTCAAACAGTAAAACGGCCCATAATTTTTGAAAGGCTGAACCGATATTCATCAAACATAACTAAGAATACTATCGATAAAGTCACCATTCAAACGAAAATAAATTCAAAATCGGTTCATTCGTTTAGGAGCCATGATGCCACAGAGAGATATACATATGTTGTACACACGTCAAACTTATAACACCCCTCTTTTTTCGTCAGGGGTTAAAAAACCAGCTGCTGCTTTTGGTTATTGGAGGACTGCCTATACTCGTATTTTTGATTGAAAGTCAAAAACGTGGTGATTCTCAGCCTAATTTGAATAAATAATCTTGATGTTTTCTTTGAAACATGCTTGATTTGTTCTTTGAAGTATAATACTGAAAAAACATAATGCCAAATTCGTATGCTAATTGGATAGAATTGAAAATAACCAGCTTTATACAAACAAAGGCTTCCGTAACGAATTTTGGACGGCAATTTCATAGCTTGAGTGTGATCCTACATTTCAATTATCGACACTAAATTGGCAATTTTAATTTAGACTCCGTGCCATATTCTGTATAATCTTCTCGTGTCTCTAATCCTGGCTACTGTCAATATATGAGTACATAGACACCTACTATCATATAGGTAGGACTAACTATACTCTAAAGAAAGAAATATCGTTTTGCAATTTCTAAAGCCTTTAGGGTTGTGGGAATTAACTGGATACGAGACACACAGGACCGATCGAGGTGGCGACACTAGAAAGAGGCCTATATCCAGCAGTGGACCTCCTCCGGCTGAAATGATGATGATGACGAAACCCTTTAGCGGGCTATTTAGAAATATAGCACAGGTCATCATGCATCGATTCGTGCTAAAAATTCTTTCACAATTTTTATATACATTTTGTTCTATTTTTTTTATGAAAAAGCTGTTGCGTACCTACCTACAAAGTAATGACTGGACATTTGATGTGTTTTTTTCTCGTATTAATCTAAGTAAACTAATAATATAAACTGGGATAACTATTCTTTGGTTTTACTGAGGTCATTTGTCCTAATTAGGTCCACTGATCTATCTATATGTGGGCGTCCAAGCATAAAGGGTCCAGTAGTGGGATATTGTGTTAAGATAAGACTAGGTATCTAGAATAGTATTTTATTTTATCAGATTTTGGATGTTGAAACTTTACAAATCTGCGTATATCTCTGCAACTAAATGCCGAGAACTGGATCCTTTATGCTTGGCATACCCCAGCTTTCTCTCTTGATAAGTAATTTTTAAAAAAGCTACACTATCGATGTATACCATAGGTTCATGCCCACTATGCCTTGGTACGGCTGTTATTTCGAAAAAAAAAACGAAGATAAGATTCCAGCGGGATAAGCCACGAGAACGAACACTCGTTCCACTAGAATCCCCTAAATCAGTCCCCCAGGGGATTCTACAGCACTCAATGTTCCACTACGATCCCCTATGCAGGATGTTCTGTCTAGCATTCTACACCGTTAAATTTTGGTCGTTTAAAGCCCGTGAATGGTCCATACTGTACTTGAAACAGTATCGATTAATAAAGATAACACAAACAAACAAAAAAATAGCAATAATATAAACCGACTTCCAAAGCAAAACATAAAAAATTGCAAAAATTATTTGCGTTCCGAAAGTCGGTGGTACCAAACACTCCGAATTCCGAAACGAAAGATAATTTTGGACTACTTTGTGTTTTGCTTTGGAACTCGGTTTAAAATATTGTGATTTTTTTCATGTACGGGCTCAAACCTGCACGGGATTTAAACGACCAAAATTTTACAGTGTATAAAATACGGATATTGATTGCAGCAACTTAATAGAAGCCTTTTTTCAGCCGTGAGCCCGTGAGTAACAAAAAGCAGAGTTGAATGATATTATGAACTCACAAAACACAAATGCACTTTCTGTATCGCACCCATGCGCACAACTCAGATAAGAACCGCAATCTAAACAAAACATAAAAGTCCCTTTATGGTTATACAAAAATTGAATTGAAAAAAAAGGAATAAAAAAATTGATTGCCTTCTAGAATTGTGACCTAACTGCGCCGGTTACAACATCAACGTTGTCGATTTCACAATTAATTTGATTAATTAAGAAAAAAATGATACTGGGCTGGTTAAAAGTGGTTGTAGCCTAATCAAAGAGTTGCCTCTGACACGGCCATGCTGACAGTCAATGCGGTTTATCTCTTGTCCCGTAATAATCTTTCAGACTAAATTTATTAATTAGTGTTTATCTTTGTACACGCGCTACGAATCGTCCACTGGTTTTAGCTCGTTTTTAACATAAACATTGTAATAAAGTTAATCTGCGGTCATGGACATGTTATGTACACTGGAGACACCTACCGGTTATTCCACGTATATACGGGATAGATTTTTGAGACGCTTACGGCGTCTACAAGTACCTTTAAAGTTGTAGCTACAGGAAAACGTTCTTTAGAGAATGTCTTTATCTTTTTGAGTATATAGCAAAGAGCACTCACAGATTTTTCTTTTTTTTTTTCTTTTTTAAGTGCCATTCGATTCCGTTTCTGTTCAGAATCAAAAGTCTTTTGGACCAACTGAGGTTAGAGTTTTAGAAACGAAAAATAATATTCCAAATATACATACATAAGTACATATTATATAGGAAAATCTCGGCATTGCCAAAAACAAAGCTCACCAGATCATCGCGAAATGTCGCAAAATAGTAGCATCTTATGAAGGAGGCGTATTTGCAGCGTAGACGATTACTCTTGTATGTGACCTCGGTTGACCTTTGACCTACATTATGAACTTTGTCTCATTGTATAAGTATTTTGCATTTAGGTGCAGTATTGTAAGGACTATTAATATTACAATAAAATGGCGTTATTAATTTGAAGAAATAAAGAAAGAAAGAAGGTTCTTTATAAAAAGTTCTGTTGTTCTCAATGATATTCAAATAAACAGATATGTTATGAGCGCGCGCATTTTGAAGACTCGAATAGGTCACATTTGTGACCTTTAGTCTTTAGTTTATGTCACGCATGGCGAAGAGCGATAGGCTTTGTTGAAACAAAAACAAAATAAAAAAATGCCATCGTGTGTATTTAGAAATTGTACCAATTATGATACCAAAGTACATAAAACAGAAGGGATCTCATACCATGTGTAAGTACGTAATACACCTCAATTTACTAATTTATTTAATTTTTTCCTAATATTCTGATATTTGGAGGTTAGAAAAAGATAACAACATTGGTGGTCAGAATAATGCTTGTTTACATTCACACGCAAGTGATAAACACTAGCTGTCTCTTTTTTCTTGTTTGTTTTTTCAAGCCATCCCTTTCGACTTGTAGTGAAATGTCAGATGAATGAAAAGTGTGTATGTGTGCTGCCGCTGCTACGCGGAACACTTTTTTCAATTGTTTTGTGAGTGTATAACGTATCTGTTTATTTGAATATCATTGGTTGTTCTGCAAACTTAATTTGGCTCAATTTTTAAGGTTCCGTACCTGAAGGTTTCAAACGGAGCTCTATATCTGTCACTCACGTGTCCGTCTGCCCGCCTGTCCGTCGTCTAAAACATTTTTTTTTCTGCAGAATTATAACTTCCCGTTGACCTAACAACTTGAAATTTGGTGATAACGTTTATTAATACGTATATTTTACTAACAAATAAGAACCATTATATTCTTAGATAAGTACCAATATTTATAATGATACGGCAATATGAAGCGTCTAATAAATAATTTATCTAAGGGATAATAAATATTAATTACGTAATAAAGCAAAATATTAAAAAATAAATAAAATAAATATAAATAATTTTAAATATAAATGGTTTTTACAATGTTATAATTATAATACAATTATATTTTATAATTAAATAATTATAATTCCTAAATTCAATTCTGTATTAATAAAACAGTATAAGTTACTAATACTTAACCAATAATAACATTTATCACATTAAACACCCAGTGAAGGGCTGCAGTCGACATTCAGTAAATTTTTATACTGCAAAAACGAGCCATCAGAGCGATATACATTCTTCGCTGACGCGATTCTCTAAGGGAGCTGTTTAAGGGCATTAACATCATGACTGTTCCTTGTCAATTTATTTCTGAAAATATCATGTACGTGAGAAATATTTTACATATTTCTAGCAAGAACGGCGACGTATCCTATGTGCTATTTCTGACTATAATCTATCTCTGTGCCAAATTTTATCCAGATTGATCCAGCCGTTTAAGCGTGATGAAGTAACAAACATACAAACACACACACACTCACAAACTTTCGCCTTTATAATATTATAGTGTAAAGTATGACTATGGATTCACATAGACCTCGTCTACCTACATAGATGCAAAGGTCGGCAGTCAGGCGCTATATTAAATATTTAAAGGCCTCAAAGGGGACTCAAAGCTGACCCATATGCAAGAATATTTTATATTTCAGTCTTCATAAGTCAGTTACCGCGAAATACCACTGGGTATCTACATATAGGGGTATCTACGGGTATATGGGTGTCGGACCTTTGGGCGGTCGACTATTTCTAAAACTAGCTTTCGCGACTTTATTATGTATGTACAAAGCTATATCTGATCACCGTAAGGACTATTTCGGCTTGCCCGCTAAATTAACGCCGACTTATAAGTCGGCTCATCAACCAATAGCATCGCAGCATGTGGTGTCTGTTTCTCTACTACCTGTCAGCCCCTTATTTTTGTAATAAAAAAGACGGCAAAAAAACAAACAAGTCATTTGGCTATGGTCGACGCAAAAAGGGCAGACGCAGCTTTGGTCATCTTGTGCACGGGATTTTGTTTTCAAAGTGATCAGATAGAGCTTTGGCCCATAGTACCTATGACAACCGGTGCACACGGTGCTCTAAGAGATACAGAAGTAAACCGGTGTGTCGTCATCGTCATTATTCCGATTCGTTTCTGCTAGTACAATAAAATGATCCACAAATGAAACCGAGTTGATTAACAAATCCAAAAAAAAAATTGTGTAAATTATATACTCATTTTCATGGAGATAAAACGCTTTACCAAAAATTTGACCATGGCAAAATTGTTTCAACCAAAAAGCACCTATGGTTCCTTAGACAGTTGCCTGGTATCTCCTATGGATTACGTACTGGCCCAGTCAAGGGTGACACACTTGTATAGCTATAGATTACTCAACTTATGGCGTATCCATGAAACATTTACCAGATTTTAAGTTAGACCATCATACAATTGTGAAAACCGTATCCAATTTCGTGCAGTTGTTTTTGCACCAACCGCGTACAAACATCAACTCTGTGAAAGACAAACAAAAATTATGTTTTTGGCTACTATTTTCAAAACACAGACATCGCTGAGTTACAATTTTATTATATGTATAGACTGACTGGAACTAATTTAATACGGAATTTGGATAATCATTATTATTATTTAGTTTTATGTTTGTATTTTTGACATATAATTGATATTTTTATATTTATTTTAATCCTTGACATTCTATTTTAACAATTACATTATTCATAAATTGTAATGTTTTGATGGTGTTTTTACTTACCACAAATTTCGACACAATGTATGTTGTTATGCTGCACATAGGTCCCAAAGGGTGTCCGACACTGATCGGTCCAGTGCGTCTCGCATCAATCCATAATCGGTGTGTGTTATGTAATAATAGACTTAAAATTCAGACTTCACAAATCCGTAGAAGAATGTCGAAAACAAAGTGACAAATAGGAAGGACCTACATTTTTTGGAGTCGGTTAAAAAGCATGATTCATCGACCATCGATGCACCTCCAACGATACACGTGGTTTTTATTGCACTAATAAACATTATTAACCTAATCACAGAATTTATTACACATGATAACTACTAACTACTTATCGTGAAAACAATAAAAGAAAATTGTGTTTTATACTAAACTAACTGCCAAATAGGTGCAGCAGTTCTGAAGTTATGCGCTAACATACATTCGGGAATTGACTTTTATTTAAATATATATATTATTTGCACGCATTTCTTACCAACAACATAAGTAAAGACACCTAAATCATAAATTCGTTAGACTGACTTCTTCTTTAGACTGTTTGACACATGGATGATTCAAACATATATTATTATATAAGTATGTTAACACCTATTTTTCGAGTATATATGTTTGTAAAAATTATACTGATAATAAATGATGGTAATGATAATCTACATAATATGTATATATAATAAAAAGCCAAACCCATAAAAAAACCTTAAAGTCATCATCCAGTTCAAAGATAAATATTTGTCAGACATGAACCGTAATTTAATATTTGCGAGCGCACTCCATGTTTTCAGTTGGCAATCGGGTTATCAAAAATTATATTAAAAGCTTTTGAGCGACGGCCATTTTCTTTTTCTTTTTTCAAAATATTGAATACGACATTTCAGACTCTTTCATAAATAATATTGTATTCATTAGGTACTTATTTATTTAGGTTTACTAACAGCTTCTGTAAATAGAGGAAATAATAACGTTTCTTAGGTATATACCAAGAATGGCCTTAGACTTATACAGTCTCAATTTACAAGCTAACTAGCATTCATAAAATAAAACATTACACATAAAGAAATTAAAATATAGCTTACAAATTAGTAAAAAATTATGATAATAGGTTTCGGTTTTTGTAAAGTTGCCGATGCTTTAAAAAACCTTTTAAACATAAAATTTTATCGGCGAAATAACGAACTACACGGCACGGCAAGTACCAAAGTGATTTTTTTCAAATGAATATGTATCTTCTAAGTTTATCTTGGACATCACAGGCAACGGAGAAGGAAATCATCGTGAGGAAACCTGTACTTATATAGTTAATGTAAGTCTGAAATAGCCAATACAGAGGCCTGTGGGGTTTCCCAGAGGCGGCTTAATTAACTCTGACACCAGAGGTGGCCACACCTCACACGAAAAGATAAGGACGAACTAAAAGCAAAAAATAAAAATAAAACTTTGAAGTCGGTCCCAAACTTTGAACTCTTTTAACAGTATGACATAATATGTCAAAGTCTATCTATATATTTATTCAACTAGGCCAATAAGCGACACTTTTGAACGTCAAAAAAAAAATTAATTTACAAGTAATAAAAGTTGATTCTACCATGCATTCGGAAAAGTAGTTTGTTATGGAGAAGAATGCACAAGAAACTTCATACATACTCTTTTAAAAAGAAAAGGTATTAATTACACAATATTTACATAAGTATATACATTAATAAATTCATATATGTGAGGACGATGCACCCAGAATAGCACTACACACTATACTACGTACAGGTATAAAGTATTAAAAAGCATTAACAGGTAAATTCATTAATTTCATAAAAAGGCACATGGTTCTCACTCACATATTGCAAACATAGGTAAAATACCTAATTCAACAACAACGGAACAGTGTGAACGCTAAGTTCTTAAACAAAAAAAAATACAATAACTATGAATATAAATTAACAAATTTGACTTTGTCTACACTAAAGATTGCTCTATGGAGCAGGACCAGCATGTACCCAAGCATTCTTATCTTAAATATAATCATCTAATTTGTAATATGCTTGTTTACGAAGTGTGCTTTTAACTAAAGTTTTAAATTTACTTTCATTTAGTTTTAATATATCACAAGGTATTTTGTTATAAAATTTAACACAGTACCCCATGAAAGATGAGTGTACTTTAGCTAGTCTATAAGATGGTTGATCTAACTTATCTTTATTTCTCGTATTACAATTATGTCTATCACTGACTTTCAGAGATGAGAGATGTAAATTTTTCTTCACATACATAATATTTTCATAAATGAATAGGCAAAAATCTGTCATAATATTAATATTTTTAAATAGTTCCCTAAGATATTCTCGGTGACTTGTACTCGGTACTTATATATGGCTCTGACAGCTCTCTTTTGCAATATAAATAATATGGATTCAATGTCAGCCGCTCGACCCCACAGTAAAATACCGTATGACATAATGCTGTGAAAGTACCTAAAATAGACCAAACGCACGGTATCTACATCCGTTAAATGTCTTATCTTTCTAACAGCATAAGCGGCTGAGCTTAGCCGACCCGCAAGAGATGTTATGTGAGGATCCCATTGCAATTTGTAGTCTAGAGTGATTCCTAGGAAAACTGTTTGATTTACAAAGTCCAGCTTTTCGTTCCAGCATTCAATATGATGTCGCAGTCTGTACTTCTAACATTCGGCAATGTGAATCATTTGTTTTTTTATTTTTATTTGTACTAAATTGTTTGCCATGAACCAATTTTGGAACTGATGAATAGAGTTATTCACATCATCAAGATTTTGTGACTCAGCAAACAACACCATCTTCGGTTGATTTGGTAGTAATTAGGGTAAATCGTTAATATAAACTGGAAAGAGGAATGGAGCCAATATCGAGCCTTGAGGAAAACCCATTGTCATTTCAGACTCTAGTGAGTTTACACCGTTTACCTGAACTTTAACTTGTCTGGCTTTTAAATATGACCCAAGTAACTTAAGAGCTGTATGTCTAATTCTAGTATGTGTACTCAATAGAGCAAGAGCTGAGACGCCCCTGACGTTACTGAATTCTTTCTACACAAAATATGTGGTAGGTATTGAATTAAAATGAAAGTTCAAGTTAGCAAGTACGAGTACTTTCCAAATACATGCAACAGTAGTACTAAGTACAATTTCACAGATTTTTTGTAAAAAGATTTCGGTAACGTTAGGGGCGTCTAGAATCTTGGACATGAGCACGTAAATGTCAAATAAAAACAAGCCAACCAATCACAACTGTCCATTTCCAGTATGAAATGAGTTGAGCATGAGCATGAGAATTTGGAATACCGCCCTGTCTAGCATTTTGAGTTGGCGCCAAACAAACAATAATTCAAACTTTTCAGTTCATTATTTTTTTTGCTAAATAGGTTTTTTTTTTCGTTTTTGGTGTATACTTTTAACAGAATCGGTTTACTATTAACAATTCAGTAAGAAAATTAAAATTATCAATAAATCCTTTTTCTCTGTCTTTTGGGGTCGTATTTATTTTTCAAATTTAAATGAGACCAACTGGGAGGTATACAGAAAAAAAATGATTGATATTGGACCACTTTATAAAAAGTTATGCGAGGTCATACAAAAAATATATAGGTATATATTATACACTGGTCCAGAGTTGTAGTAAAATATTATTATTTTAAGGCCTTAAAGTTGTATTACTAAAAGTCCGTACATATTGTATACGTGTCGAAACGAGAACCTCCTTTTTTTCTTTGGTTAAAATGTGATTTCGCATTCTCAGTAACAATCAAAGGTCTTTGTTTCAAAGGGTGTACTACAAAGAAATAAAATTACTTTATTCTTCGAAGTATAGCGAAATAAAAGACCTTTCTTTCCAATAAAGTATAAACCATTGAACTTTTCTTGGAATTATTAGCAACAGCAATTAATCAATTAGATACTAAAGTAAGAGAAGCAGCGGCAGTACCGATGAATAACAATCATCAGCATCAATCACCTGAGTTCACCCACTGTTGGGCATATGCCTCTTTCCTTGCGTTCTTGTGCCAACTTAATCAAGTATCTACCCTTGATGGCAAAATTAACAACACACGAGAACAATTCATTTAAAATTTTATATTAATGTAACAAACATTGTTATCCTACCAATAATATAAATGCGAAGGTTTGGACGGATTTTTACTTAATTACTCCAGAACGGCAATACGAATCTGGACGAAATTTGGCACATAGTCTGGAATAGCACACAGGATAATTTTAATCCCGATTAACTGGGTATAGTGATCCCATGGCATAAGCGAAAACACAATTCACACGGGCGTAGTCGCGGACAGAAGCATGCATCAAAATAAACACAATATACATTTTTCCTGCCCAACAGAAAGATTCACAACAACCGATATATATCCGCAATTTGTCAACGTGATCGCTACAACAACACGAAATTAAAACAGGCTTTGAATGGAAAACATTTTGTTTGGGAAACTGACGCAAACAAATTGCCAAACAGCGCGGTTGCTCCTGCCCGAGGCAGCGATACTTTTCGGATGCTACAGATGCATTTCGTCACATTGTGTTGGAAAATAACTCATGCACATAATTATATTATATATAATATTGCATATTTGCTGGTTCCGTGGCCTCTGTGAGAAGCAAACTCAGGGATTTATTTGTTTGATTATTTAATTTTAATTTTAGTTTGATTTATTTTGATCTAATTTTGACTTGTTTTTATTTAATTTTGATTTGGTTTTGTTTTAGTTATTAGATAATATTATTATAATTTGGTTTATTTTTTATTAAAATTTTTGAATTGGTTGTGATTTGATTTTGATTTATAATTTATTTCTGTTTGATTTAATTTTGAGTTAATTTTAAATGTAATTTGATTAATTTTAACTCAACTACCATTTAATTTGATTTTTATTTAATTATGATCTAATTTTAATTTAATTTATTTTTCATTTATTTAATACTTTGCTGTGATTGGAATCAATTGTGATTTGATTTTAATTTAATTTTTGTTTTATTTAATACTTTGCTGTGATTGGCATCAATTGTGATTAGATTTTAATTTTATTTTTGATTTAATTTTTGATCTTATGTTATTTTTCTATCATCTGTTAGCGGTTAAAAATGATTTTTTTTATTTTCTTGAATTCTCTAGATCTTTTTTTCAAATAATAAGTGTTTTTATAATGTGCATGTAAGATTCACATCTAGTAGGTGTCAATCGGACATTTTTTGTTATACAATATTTTTTTGTTTACTTGATTGTACATCAGTTTTGTGAATTACAAATAAAAAAAAAATATGTCATGGACCAAGTGATAAATCAATGCACTTTGTATAATGCCGTGGCTTTATCAAATCAAGTCAAGTTAAATCGGGCAATGTAATGAATTCTGATTTAAACTTCTACATTTATCACATTGTCTGGTCATTATGAATATTGCTACGTAATGTTTGGGCAATTCGATAATTATTTTCAATGAATTAATCCAAGAGCGAGCTAACCGAGCTCGGGAGCTTAGGGCACCCCAACACGGATAGGTTAGGTTCGAAGGGTATGACGTACTTTATCATCACCATCAATATCATGCGTGTTGTGTGTGCGAGCGCGCCAGTGCTTTTCATTGAGCAGCCATACATTTAAAAAAAAACTATTCAATATTGATGAGCACAAAAGAAGTGTTTTGTAGTTTTATTGAGCTATCCTGATAGCTATGCCGAGACGAAACTACCTACACTTGTAAATAAAGAGCTAGCGAAAACGACTGCAAACGAATGCTTGCGCTGCCAATTTGCAAACATTCTTATCTTCTGTTTGCATATTTACCTTAATTTCAGACATCAACTATCGTCATAGCACACTTTTCAAAGAATGGTAAGGTAAACTAAATGTTGAAAAAAAATTAAAATGAAAAAGTGTTTATTCACAGAAAAACATTTGTTACAAGTTGATGACAGACGTAGCTCCTTTTTTGTAAGTATATAATATTAACATATATTTTTTACAATGAGACCTTGACAAAACGTATTAAGGATGTACTTGTGTATTTTATTTTTAAAGGATGCTTATGTGATGCAACTATTTATATCTAAGCGAAGGTCATTAAAAATAGTTGGGACTTTAAAAAATTATACACCTCCCATAATAGTTATTAAAAGTGGACACTACAAATCGTCTCATATTATTATTTCTTTGCGATCTTGTGCATATAATATTGCCTTCAAATTCATTGCTACTAGACTGTTCTGAAGTACTGACAACACTACCCTCTTATGAACCGGTAGCATTTAACATTCTAAACCGGCAGCGTTTTTTGTATTTTTATCTACTAATAATTTCATGAAATTGATTTGCATTTTTTTGTTTCGCAGTAGCATGGCTATAAACTACTGCCAGGCTTTGTTTCCGATATTGTAATTAAGGATATCAAAAAATAAAATCCCTTTTGCTATTGAACTAACACACAACAGTTATATAGAAACAAAAAAAAAGTTAATCAAAAATTCAAATAACCCGACTGCTTAAAAAGCGAACTAAAAAGACGTAAACAAGAAAAAACCGGCTAAGTGCGAGTCAGACTCGCGCACGAAGGGTTCCGTACCATTATAGCAAAAAACGGCATAAAAATCACGTTTTTATATGGGAGCCCCCCTAAAATATTTATTTTATTCTGTTTTTAGTATTTGTTGTTATAGCGGCAACAGAAATACATCATCTGTAAAAATTTCAACTCTCTAGCTATCACGGTTCTTGAGATACAGCCTGGTGACAGACAGACAGACAGGCAGACAGACGGACCGCGGAGTCTTAGTAATAGGGTCCCGTTTTTACCCTTTGGGTACGGAACCCTAAAAAATCATGCTGTGCAGTCGGAGGATACATATTCGCGAGCTGGCTGACCAAAACCAGATGTATCCTTCCACTGCACAGCATGATTTTCTTCTTGTTTACGTCTTTTTAGTTTGCTTTTTAAGCAGTCGGGTTTTTTGAATTTTTTTATTAACTTTTTTTATTTACAACTTTTTAGTTATTTTTCTTTAATTAGGTACATTTCAACATAATATAAGTGTTATATATTTTTGAAATCACCTCTTAAAACCCTTGATAGCCCACACGATGGGTACGAAAGAAAAAAAAATCCCCCTACAAAATGGCGCCCAAGGTCCGGCATTTTTTTCATTTCTAGTTTTTATGTAGCCAGTGAAACTCGCAGGGTTAAGACGAATCGATTGACGAAGAATCATCAAAATTGGCCAACGCGTTTGGTCTCTAGAACGCCACATAGGAACAAACATACATACATACATACATAGACTGATAAACACAGTACTCTCGTTTACAACTGGGCTTATCCCAGTTGTAACCGACCCTTTGTGCCTATTGATCTTGTTTGTTCTGTGTCCTGTTTGATATGGAGGGAAGTGGAAATTTTTATTTTTCTTACTCCTCCATTATTCTTTTCTGATTAATTTCGTTGCTGGATCCAAGACAGTTACATTCATTCTCCGGGACTTCGTCGAGCTTCATTGCCTCGGTGCTTTTCTGGTGGTCGCCACTGTTGTTTCTGGCTTTCAGGAGTTGCAGTTGTTTGGGAATAGTGCGGTGGGACTGTCCCAAAACAAAAAAAAAACACAATACCCTCCTTCGGCAGTCGGGTAAAAAGACCGTGCTATTTTCAATCTGTAGAGTATATTTTGTATCAAGTTGAACCGGGACAGCTAATAGCATGATTGGGGGGTCCGCAGCAAACGCGTAGCGAGGTTCGAGGTCAGCACACACTTGTAGCAATCACATCTTGCGAAGCGAATAGCAATTTTTTCATCGGGACCCCGAACTTGAAAGAACGGGAACGGTGGCCACTACATTTAGCTGGGTTTCTAATTGTCAAAATTTTATATGCACGGTCGATGATAACAGACTTGTCCAATAACATGTTTCTTAAACTTACAAGCGTGATCATATATTATTTAATACTTAACTTACTTAAGCCCTGATTCTTGAAACTAAATCATAGCCCTTAGTAGACCAAAGCCCAATCTTCTGGAAACTAGAACTTGAGAGGAAATAATTCTGAAGATCTGCTATATTATTTTTTATAAAGTTTTGACAAGCAACCATTTTTTTTTTGTCACGCTGCGATCTACAATCTATTGAAAATGGTATTATGACACGATATCTTGCGAAAACACCCCGATTAAAACAGTAAAACGCCCATAACTTTTGAACGGCTGAATCGCGTTTTTACCAGACATAAGAATACTCTCGATAAAGTCACCTTTCAAACAAAAAAATACTAAATCAATCTGTTCATCCGCTTAGGAGCTATGATGCCACATACAGATAGACAAATCCTCAAACACACAGGTACACACGTCCAACCTATAACACCCCTCTTTTTCCGTCAGGGGTTCAAATCCGTAACAAATCTTTTATATATGTTTTAAAATTAGATTCGACATCAAAAAATGGAAAGCGGTAGTATTCAAATGTTGGTTAGCTAATAAATAAAAAATTGTGTATAAAAATAAGTTCAATAACTAAAACCACGAAAAATAGTGAAAATCATGCTCTAAAAATTATGAATCAAGAAAATATTTTCATCTGAAATTGTTTTATACGTACAAACTATTCGATATGTATCGGGTATTAAATAAACAACTTACATGTAATAAATATTTTATTGTATTTCACACAATATATTCGTAGTGTTCAGAGGATAACCGTGGTCGTATGCCACCTACCGTAACAAAACAATACATTCTACAAAGTAGCATACGACCTCATTTGTCTAATTATGATAAGTTGTTTAGAAGATATGAGGGAACAGATACATACATACATACCGATCAAAAACATAACCCGCCGTGGTCGGGTAATAAAAAAAATGTATGTGAGTAGTGTGAGTCGATCGATAGATACGAGTAAGTTGTGAGAAATCAAGAAGTTAGTTGGTAAGAATGGAGAAGCGCGTATCCAAACTCATAATGTGTTGACCATAATATCGTAGTGGCCCAGTGGGTAAGACATCGTCTCTCGTGCTTGAGATCGTGGGATCAAATCCAGGCAAGTACCAATGTGACTTTTCAATTCATTAACCGCTGAAAACGGTGAAGGAAAACATCGCATGAGAAATAATGAAGAAGAAGAAAGATGTGAAGAAACCTGGACTTATAAGTCATTTTACTATAAGTTTCTGCTTCATTGGTATGATAACTGCAAGGCGATCCAGTTCGAGGATAAACGAATAAATAAATAACCATTTCAGCCAAAAATAAATTCAAAAAACTAAAAACGACTACTGAAAAATCACGCTCTAAAAAGTATGAGATACGAAAATATTCTAATCTAAAATTGTTATCTACAAACTATTCCGTAGAGGATAACCGTGGTCGTATGCCACTACCGTAACAAAACAATACATTTTGCAAAGTGGTATTAATACGAGCACGGTTATCCTCTATACAATAGTTTGTTCATAACATTTCAGATGAGAATATTTTCTTGTTTCATACTTTTTAGAGCTTGATTATTCAGTACTCTGGTTTTAGTTTTAGAACTTATTTCTGGGTTTTGCAGAGCCACATCACATTGTTTTCTGTGTAGGTTTTGTTTTCTTACATGTATCTAGATAATGCATAAGTTACGATTTTGCAACGCCTTAGCCGGGTTAAAAAAATGTTTTCATGACCTCGATATACCTCGCAAACGGTACGCTTGACAAAAATATGATGTACCAAACCCTATCTTAATTTTACAATCCCTGTTGAATGATACCACAAATCATAGCGTAGGGCGATTTTATTTTTGTTCTTTACTGCTTGCCCCCTAGAGGGCGCCACATTCAATTTAATGTGACGTCACATAGGCCATAACCAGCGGACAAACAAGACGCTTCCAACGACACCCACACTTCATTTGTCAAATTATGATAAATAGCTTAGATGTTATGAGGGAACAGATGAAAATACATACATACATATATACACACATACCGGTCAAAACCATAACCCTCCCTTTTGCTTCGCTGTAGTCGGGTAAAGGACTTCCACCGCTGGAAGAAGCGAGAAAATTTATAGGCTGTAGAATTTTCACGCGCTTTTTACGAAGGTTTTTTTTTCGTTTTATTACTTAGTATGTGATGTGCCATGTTTATATATGTACAAGAGCCGGCTGTAGTGAAAATAGAATTATCTAGATAGCAAGGTAAGTGTAGCAAAGACAGGATAGCGCATCCTGTCACATTAATTTAATAATGTCTCCTACCCGAGGAGTTTTAAAATAACCACAGTGACCACTAGCACCTAAGTAACTATATAGGTACATAACTGTACATGTATAGTCCACTTAATGTTATTCAAGGTCCGAGGGTGAGGTGAGCCGATGTCAATCGACAATAATGGCATAACATCGAACTTCATTTTACCCCAACAAAGTGATCCGATGTTATGTAGTGGCCAATTTCCGTAATGGCTGTTCGTGAGTGCTGCACAATAAATAAATATGGTCCTGATAATTTATAGGTACTGCACCGATGAATGGAAAGCGTCATCGCTATCGCATTTCCGCTTCGTAGTCCACAAAAAGGAGACTTATGGTTGCCCTAGTCAGTCATTCTTCCATATAACCGTAGTATGGTGATTACTCTACTGTTTCACGGTGTACGTTCAAAATACTACTGCAGGCTGACCAGCCTGACGCGCGGTGTTAGGAATGTATCGGGAGACTAGTCGCGGAGGGTAGCGGGATCTGAGGCACGGTGCACCTCTGGCCGACCGCAGGTAGTTGGGGGCCCAAGTAGTGTGCCAGCCACACAAGAAAGGCTGACCCGCGAACTGTCGAAAAAGCCCGGAATGCACCATCGTGCTGGTTGGTGACCAGATGGGGTGGAATCTCCTCTCACTTCCTTCTCCTCTCACCCATTCACTCTTCAATTTAGGAAAAAAAGAAAAAAGAATACTGGAGCTAAACAGCGGCTGCACTCCCTCCCCCACAAAGTGCACCTCACCAACATTAGAGGTCTGCACTCAAATCTCTCTGCAGTCCACTACCACCTGGAGGCTGAGAAACCAGCGCTGTTTTTTCTTACGGAGACGCAGATAGCGAGTCCTTCAGACGACTCGTACTTATCATACCCAGGGTTTACTCTGGAGCACAATTATAAAACACGCGCGGGTGTGTGTATGTACGCCCGTGACGACACTTGCTATCGGCGTTTCCGTAACCTTGAGGACTCCAGATTCTCTACGCTTTGGGTTCTGCTGGACACAGGGCTGGATAAAATTATCTACGCCTGTGTTTACCGTTCGCACAGCGAAGATCAGGAGACAATTAGGCTCACAGAGTATTTCAGTGAGGCGGCCGATGCGGCACAGCAGAGGTACCCTTCCACCCAATTAGTGTTACTGGGGGACTTCAATGCCCACCACCAGGAGTGGCTCTTCCCATACCAGTGCACCATGCTGGACGAGAGATGCGTAAGATTTCACTTGCGCTAAACCTTGCGCAGCTGGTCCATGGGACAACGAGGGTGCCAGATGTTGATTCTCACACAGCCAATTGCTTGGACCTTCTGCTGACAACAGATCCAGACCGATAGTGTGTGTCGATAACTTCACCGTTAGGTAGTTCCGACCACTGTCTGGTGAATTCTGTGGGTCATAATAATAGAGCCTACAACAGGGCTGCCAATTCCTGCAAGAAGGTGTTGCGAGTGGCTCGGTTCGACCACATTGGCCGAATAGGAGGCAAACTTGTTCTTACCCAGCAGGAAGTAAAGCGTTTTGGTCCCTGGCTAAGTCGGTCGAGTTGAACTTCTTCCGACCCTCACTACCACCACTGCTGAAACCCGATGGGTCGCTGGCTCACACCGCTGAGGAGAAGGCAAATTTATTTGCCTCTCTTTTTGGGGAATCTTCACGTCTGAACCCTGGTGAATCGCGGCCCCCTCTTTCTCCTGATAGGTGCGAGACGAGTATGTCGGACATTCGCATCCATTAAAAGTACGTCGGTAGGGTGCTGCGCAACCTCGACGTGAACAAGGCTAGCGGCCCTGACGGCATACCAGCTATAGTTCTTAGAACCTGTGCGTCTGAACTGTCTCCGATCTTGACACGCCTATTCCGCCTTTCATATGAGACTGGAAAAGTGCCGAATGCTTGGAAGCAAGCCAACGTACAGCCCGTGCCCAAGAAGGGCAGTCGAGCTGACCCGGCCAACTACAGACCCATCTCTGTAACGTCCATACTCTGTAAGAGTATGGAGCGTGTACTTAACACTACCTACTACGCTCCTGGCATACCTAGAAACTAACGATATCCTTAGCGACCGCCAATACGGCTTTCGCCGAAATCGGTCTACTGGGGATCTTCTAGCGTATGCCATTCACATATGGAGTGAGGCCATTGAGGGGCACGGGGAAGCGCTTGCCGTCTCCCTCGACATCTCGAAGGCTTTCGATAGGGTCTGGCACGAAAGCCTTATCGGTAAGCTTCCTTCATTTGGTCTGCCCGGTGGTCTGTGTGATTGGATTGTAGACTTCCTGAGAGATCGGTCCATTTGAGTGGTCATCGATGGCTCTTCGTTCGACCAACTGGATATTAATGCCGGGGTCCCTCAGGGGTCGGTACTCTCAGCAACATTGTTCTTGTTGCACATTAACGATCTGCTAAAACCGACCTTTGGGTATGCAGACGACAGCACTGTTGCTGATAGATTCTTGCCCAACGCACGGGCTACCGGGCCGCTGATCCGGTCTCTCCGTGAGGACATGGTGGAGCGTTTTAACTTGTCCTTGAAGGCAGTCTCCGAATGGGGCGATTCCACTCAGGTCAAGTTTAATGCTGCTAAAACCCAGACGTGTCTTTTTTCCGCTAAAAAGAGCCAATTTCACCAGACTCCAACTTTCCGTGATGTAAACGTGCCAATAACGGACCATCTTGAGCTTCTTGTCGTTACCTTGACATCGACTCTCAATTTTGGACCATATATTGAGGCAAAGGCTCAGCTGGCTGCCAAAAAGTTGGGGATCCTTGCGAAGGTGAGAAGGTACTTCACGCTGGAACAGCTGCTCAACTTGTATCAAACGCAAGTTCGATCGTGC
Source organism: Orthosia cruda (assembly GCA_964057195.1). Taxonomy (NCBI): domain Eukaryota; kingdom Metazoa; phylum Arthropoda; class Insecta; order Lepidoptera; family Noctuidae; genus Orthosia; species Orthosia cruda. The sequence continues at coordinate 48,312,667 of OZ059825.1, forward strand.
ATGGAGTACTGTTCTCATCTCTGGGACGGATCTGCCAAATACCAGCTTGATGCACTAGAGTCGATCGAAAAGTGGGCCAAGAAACTCATCGGCAATGAGGCACTGGTCAAATCAAAGCTCCATAGCCTTGAACATCGTCGCCGAGTTGCCAGCTTGTCGGTTTTTTATCGGTTACATTTCGGGGAGTGTGCGATGGAATTGCATGATTTAATTCCACCCAGCCCGTTCCATCATCGGACTACCAGACGTACGGCGATGCGTCATCGGTACATGGTGGACATCCCACCCATACGCACAAAACGTTTTGGGGACACTTTTATTATGCGTACAGCCCTGCCGGAGTCTGTGTTTCCGGATAGCTACAATCTAGGGGTCTTTAAGTCAAGAGTGAATGGGTTTTTTCTAGGCAAGCGTGCTTCACCGTCGACCACAACATTGCTTACCATCAAGTGAGATAGTGGTCAAGCGCAAGCCTATAAACAACAATAAAAAAAAGATATTCATTTGTCTCCTCATTATCTAGCCCTGTATGGAAACAAAAAAACAGAATATATTTGAAAGTTATGACCGTAGAAATTTCCATATTTCAGCACTAATTTCAACGCATCTTTAGGCGGAAATTATTTATTTCCGCCTAAAGATGCGTTGAAATTAGTGAACCATAAGAAGAAGGAAAATTGCAAAACAGTCACCATACAGGGAAAGATTAATAGTTCAGCAATGCAAATAATTCTATTATGAACAGATAAATTCAGTAGTTTTTTTATATTATAGATATTCCCAAAGGACTGGTTATAAAATTTCGCGCGCTCGTTTTCGTCATAAATCATCATCCATTTCGCTACAAATTTGCAAAGTGTGTATTCGTACGCGAACTAGCTTCTTACTGCTCATCACAGCATCTATCTTTTTCGCAGGTGTTGTCGGATGAGATAGCATGCATTTTAACCCCGCGCACAAAATAATTCGTTCCGTCGACTATGGTGGGCTGCTTAGATCAGAACTGTTTTGATTAGTTATGAGAATGTTCATGTGACCGCTTATGTGCTGAAAAGGTCTTTTAGTTTTAAAATTACGATGTTAAGTTGTTATTAAATTGGCAAACAGCTACGATGGCACTGAAATAACCTACTTGGGCGACACCGATAGAATTATTGACATAATAAATGTTTAATTTTCTAAACTATACGTTTGTTTCCATCTTTGTATTTCTTTTCCCACGGAAGAGTCATGGAGAAACAATGAGTGATGAACAAGTGGATCCTGGTTACAGCACTACTGTCGCTTAGCTGTCACCCTCACCGCTCAATTGTATAACTTGGGGGTACATTTTTGTGATGGCTGCTCACCTCTCGCTGCTCAGATCTTTTGAGATGAAGACGATATTGTTTCCAGAAGTTAAGGTCCGTAACTGTCGCTACTAAAGAAAATCCCATAGCGCCGGTATTTCATATACGGGCAAGCGGAAATGCTAAGGGAATCTATACTTCTTTACTATTAATATAAAGAGGAAAGATATGCATGTAACGAATAAACAAAACCTACTAAACCGATTTCAAAAATTCTTTAACCGTTGGGAAGCTACACTGGCCCCGGGTGACATAGGCTACTTTTTATCCCAATATTTCCACGGGAACGGGAACTACGCGGGTGAAACCGCTAGGCGTCCGCTAGTATAATATAAGAAGGATTAGTTGGTGAGGACAAAGATTTCCACATCGTTTATAAACATATCTACAAATGGGCATAACATCACAAATTCTAATGTTTTCCAAGGTGAACTTTGTTATTGGGAAGTTTTCCTCAATACACTAACTAGTATTGGGGACAGCTGTCTAAGTATATCAAACAACTAATGTTGATAGCAAATGAAGCGGTACTAGTAGGTATTTTGTTAATTTGTTGTGAGTTTTTAAAATCAACTAGATACTAGACAGGACTTCTTACTGACGGTGACTACAAAACTCGTAGGTACTGTTCCTTGATAACCTTTAATTGTCAAAAAGTGTGCCGGATGGTATTTGCAAAGTGACTATCATCCATAATGTTATAGAGTATATGAGCTATATAGGTCAATATGTAATTTTGTAGCCTCTTCGCGGAATGGAAATATTCTCTTTCAGCAAACCCCAAAATAGATTCCGATTTACCTCTGGCATCAGCCAACCAGAAGTTCCTAACGTTATAGCCAAAAGTCGAAAGACAAATATAATCTGTTTCGGATTTTGCTTAGGTTATCCTGGAAGGGGTTAGTATATTTAACCACTGGACAGCATATATAATAACCATTGGTTGAGTTAATTAACTACGTACGGATCAAAAACTGGAACTAAGTCTAACAAAGTAACACATTCCTGAACCTAATTTAGGTCTGACTGGTCGATCAAATCCGATTTGATTGTATTGAGTTTTGGCCTTTGACTAGGGTACTTTAGAATCCTGAAATTTGGCAAGAAGCAAACTCACAAAGGCAAAAGTAAATGGAAAGATCCGAAAATACGTGTAGTTACATCTCAAAGTATTTATTTATTAAAAATATATCTGTTCGAATGTAAACTTATTTGCAGCTGGAAAACTGGTTGTGGATCACGATAGATGTTGGTTTAAGACGGCTTTGCATCTTAATTTCCGTTTTGAAATAAATAAAGTCAAAATAATGTATGTGAGACCACTTTTGCCAGGCTGAAACAAAACTTCTGCCTATAACTGAAAACAATCTCCAATTTCATTGGAAAATGTGGCAATACTAATAGATGAAAATGAGCAATAACATGAAATGTGATATTTGTTACGTTACCTTGGTTTCGTCGCATTATTATATCGGTATTTTATTAGACCCCTTTGTTTTGGTGTACGTGATATTGGGGCAAACCTAAAAACATTTGTTTGTTTTTTTGTAGAATATCCCAATTTGATTTGTGCCCGGTCGATAGCAATAGTCTAACCTCCCTACATGGGACTTAAATATATGAGACGAAATACTAACTCCTTCTACATGGGCCTTAAATATATGAGACGAAATACTAACTCCTTCTACATGGGACTTAAATATATGAGACGAAATACTAACTCCTTCTACATGGGACTTAAATATATGGGACAAAATACTAACTCCTTCTATATGGGACTTAAATATATTGGACGAAATACTAACTCCTTCTACATGGGACAAAATGCCTTATCCTTTCGGAGGAATATATAAGTGATCTTATGTTTATGTTTTCGTAAGTAGTTGCATTAGTTTATTACTTTTAAAATGTGCAAAATGGAAGGTTTGCCTCAGGCAATATTTATTCTAAAAGATTCTGTTTTATGACATCACTACTTGTGGTACATTATTACAACAGTGAAGTTACATTTTGGGAAATACAGCAAATTCTGGGACATCATTACAAGCGGAAAATGGGAAAGAGAAAAGCACATTTTAATCAATGAATAGAGAGATCACGGATTCAATTTTCACGTCGTCACTTGTTTTGTCGTCGAATTACAACAAATAAATACGAGAAAAATAGTATGTAGTAGAAAAAAACCGGCCAAGTGAGATTCGGACTCGCGCACTGAGGGTTCCGTACATACCTCAGCTTAAAGGTTTTATAGACTAGTATATTATAGTATTTGATATGAATTTCAATTTAATACCTCTACGCGTTCATGAGGAAAGGGGTTTAAAAGATAGTTTAAGGAAAGGGGTTTAAAAGATAGTTTAGAGAAAGTTTAAAATTATTAAAAATATTTATATTATATGATGTAACTAAAAATTTAGGGTTTTCGCATTTGTTCCTTTATCTGTGCTATATAAGACGATGCTTCGTACCAAATTTCAATATTCTGAGTTCACGGGAAGTACCCTGTAGGTTTTGATTCCCTGGCGAGTGTCGATAATTTGCGGCATAAACGGCTGTATCTTTTGATTGCGTTGGCTTAAAAGTTTGTTTTTTTCACAGCTTTAAGGGACAGTAGATCTGAGTATTTGAAATAAATTTCAGCTTGAGCTTGTATCCACGCGTTCCAGAGAAAAAGGGTCGAAAAATTGACAGACAGACAGACGGACGGACGGACGGACAACAAAGTGATCCTATAAAGGTTCGGTTTTTTTCTTTTCGAGGTACGGATCCCTAAAAGTGATTCAATTATCAGGTCAAATTCTTTTAAAACTTTTCTGACAGGATCCAGAAGAAAACAGAGTTTTCTAGAAATCCTCCTGAAAGACGCGTTGTCGTCATGTACGCTGAAAAGGCATCATTAAAATATGTCGTTACAGTACATTGTAAAGTGGACAGCACTTCAGCTTCTCACACATTGTATGTACGTGTGTGTACTTGTCGTTTGCTCTAAAGCAGAAGACACACCGGATGTTGCGCAATATTGTTTCAGGAACAATAAATACCGTATTCATGGTAAACAAAAGACCGGTTTCCGGTATACACCCGGCTTTAACTACACGAGTTACGTCGAGTACATTATGTATTTTTTTCATTACAACTGAGCTCAGTAATACAAAATTCAGCCGACAATGTCATTTACTGAGCGATCATTGTAGTCTTTTTATTACCAGATTAGCAATGTTTACCTATACCGAAAGTTTTTTATTTCTTTTGTTTGAAACGTTTGAGAATTGCTAACGATTTTTATATTATTAGTATTTAGTTTTGATGATGAACAAGCTGCTTGAATATTTCTATGAAGCCTACGATAACTACGTATCTGACTGCAATTACCTTACTAATTAATTAATATGTGAATCTTTAATGCAAAGTTGCTCTAATTCCCATAATCCTACAGATATGCAAATGACACATGAATTTATGATAGGAATAGGCTTCAGAATATCTCAACTATGCTCAAAGCGAAGCTACCATTGATGGCAATTCATCAGAACTCGCCATAACAAAGTTTGAAAAGTTTTTAACTGCCCACCATTACCTGTCCGTAACGACCCAATTCAAATTAATGTACGTGAGCGGGAAGACCTAACTATGGGTGGGAACGCGGTGGGAACGCTCCCTCGTGGTAGGCCGTGAATGAATTGGTGACAGTTTGACATGAAGCACTAACAATGTATGGGCAAAACAGCGCCGTTCCATTTTGTCTTCTATATTGTACGTGCTAAGGAATAGGATAGCTTGCTTCGCGTACACATTTGTACGCAGCGGCGTGCTCCCACCACGGCGCAGGCGCGGAGAGATGCGCGCGCATATATTCACCAGCGCTCCGTCGGAACACCAGTCAATCCTTAGATCGCTAAGCGAAGCGATCGAATCAGTTGAGCGTGCCGATACATCGTACTCGAACAACACTACGCTCGTTTGCGCGCGTTACACAGCTTGCGTCAAAGGATTCATATTAAGGTACTGTAAAAAAATATTTTATTTATGAGAAAGGGCTTAGGATTTTTTTTGAATATTCGGAGTGCGTTCGGTGTGCATGTTGTGTGGAGTGGCGCGCCGTGCTCGTGCCGGGTGTGGAAACTCCCCGGCTAGTAGCACGTGCCTGCGGAGTGCAAGCGCGACCACCTCCTCAGCTGCAACGCGAATTGCATCAGCTCCGACCAAAATGTTTGTAGTGGACACCAAATGCGCTCGCGGTCTACCTGCTTTGCGAACTTTTACTTAGCGAAATTATTAAACAAATCAAGCTCATTCGAACTGTCCCAATATTTATATAACATGTTACGATTTCAAGTCGTAACTACCCTAATATTATTTATATATTTATTTACAACTACTGAGTAATTCACATTAGTGTTTTATGTTAGAAAAAGTTTTGTAAGCAACTCGGTCGGGATTGTTTCGGTAAGAGAGAACTGGATCTGGAACTGGTAGGGCAACTGAAACCTGTCCAAATGATTTAAGACAGGAATTATTTAAAGACTCGCAAGTTTCAAACTATAAAACTTGTCATACTACCTGAACAGTTTCAACTATAGCATTTTGATGTATTATGATGTCGTTAAAAATATTTTACTTACAAGTTTTTTTTAAACTACGTCGAATACATTTGTCTACGCTCCTAATATTCATTAGCAGCGTAATAAATGTTATTTCGTCTATATCTATATGGTAATTTATTGAATAACGATGTAAACAATGAGCAAGCACACGTACGCGCCTCGGATCGGAGTAGAACTCTTTGCTAGTTACGGAGAACAACAACGGTTAGCGTATTAGCATGTCTAATAATAAGTTTCTATGTACTCAGTAATATTTTTAAACTCAGCCCTTTAGTTTGCATATAAATTTTATCGTTGTTGTGGACATTTTATCGCTATTCAAAGTTGAATATTGAACAAATAGCTGCCACCCGTGCCTTCGTCCGCGTCCGTACTTCTCCCAATATCTTAACCGTTCCGTTCCGAATCTAATGAGTTCAGTAGTACAGTAACAAAACAAACATCCATCCATCCTCACCAACTTTCACGTTTATAATAGACTTGCTTCTAACCGCGGCTTCGCCCGCGCAAAAGGTGTTTTATTATCCCAAGGGAATACAAATCCTATGTCCTTCCCAGGGTCTCAAACTATGCCCATGCCAAATTTCATCTAAATCGGTTCAGTAGATCCAGAGATTACCCCCTACAACCTCACAAGCTTTACCTCTTCAAAATATTAGTATAGATATATAGCACCTCGTTTGTTGAACTGAGAGTGAAATAAAATGTGTCCATAGTTGATAAGAAGTAGGATAATCGATAGACGGGTACTGTCACTGTGTTATTAGTAGATAAAGTGCGCTTGGCTACCAACAACTTCCATTAAACGTCACGATAGGAACTTGGGAGCTGTCACGATGTGTGTTGGCAGCAGCGGCCCTGCTTACACTATCAGGCATCATAGGCGCGGTGTTTTGTGTGTAAAAATAGATGCTTATCGTTATTGGCATGTGTTGAAACATTACTAGCGTTTCGCTAGGCTCGCGGAGTAAAAAACGAGGAGTGTTCATCACGGATTTGTGCAATAACATGTAACACGTACAATGCAATCGCTTGATCGTTAGACGTCAGATATTTTTGTATTTATCGATGTACCGATCTCGCAGAATTAGGGAATTGTTTTTTTTTTGTTACATATATTTAAATTTTCGTGCCTGGAAATACTGAATATTTCTGAAAAAATATCTGAAATTAAATAAATCTCACAAACTATTAATTCAACATTTTATGGTAACATATTAAAAAGTACGTAAGACTAAAAGTCAAGTTGATCCACAAATCAAAAACTCCGTTTAAGTTATCAATGAAAAGATCGGTATTAAAATGTTTATTTTCACGTCAAACGCGACACTCGACAGCATTGAAAAGACGAAACGCTATCTCTCGATTTCACAAAAACATACCTCATACAGTTTCAGCATAGTTCCGAATTTAGGATTTTCGAGAGTAATAAAACGGTGTAAAAAAATTGTACATGTGCCCGATGCGGCTCGCTGCGTGTTTCAGTTTGTTCAGTGCGGGCGAGAGGTCAGTCACATTCGAGAGCGAGACTTACATACATACGAACGCCCGCTTCAGGGAACTCCCGAGCCATAAAAACAAAGAAAATAAATGAATCATTCATTCCACTGCCCTTTCGATAAATAAACCTGTTTATTTTTGAGCCCAAAACCTTACCTTCTAACGGATCGTTTTAGTTCTATTCTCAGCTGTAGATCCATCTGGCTTGAAAACTATTTGTATAACTGCTGAACTAATATTTATATGTCCGAAATTTACTATATTCTATGTACTATAGTCCCTTCGTGGGAGCAAACTGTGTCAAGGGCTGTAACATAAAATGCCAAGCACGATATCGCATATTCCATACAGAAATATTCGTTCCAGCTCTCACAGTGTTTGAAAGTCATACGGACGTCCGCGTCGTTAGGCCAGTAAAAGATGTTCTAGTACTAGCTTGCTTTATAAAAAATAAAAGATCATGAAGAGGAAATGGCAAACGAAATGAAAACAATTGACTTTGTAAAGACTTTGGCTTTAAAAAGACGTTGGCTTTGAAAAGACGTTGGCTTCAAAAAGACGTTGTCTTTAAAAACACGTTGACTTTTATAAACAAAGACGCATTTGTGCCTACCTACATAGATGGGAAATATGAATGACTAGGTACCTACCAACTTAACAATACTTGCAGAATTATAACAATAATATTTAATATAAGTATTTTATTATTCATTCGATGGAAAACTTCTGCATAGAATTCCAACCGAGTTTATTAAACTTTTCCGAGGTCTTAAACTGTCTTTGTTTTAGATTCATTTGTAAAGTTAAACACTATTGTTCATGTTGTAAAGTGACTACATATTCTTTATACCGGTATATAATAATTATTATAAAGAGCTTACATTAAAAAAGAAAAGCCTATTAATTAACTCTCATCACATGAATGAAAACGATTATGTACTCGATGTACTAAATACGTAATTAAAATAATTCCTCTTGATTACATGGCAAATAACTAAAGACACTTATGACTCATTATTGTTATTGTTTCTTAATTAATTTACAAATGAAAGTTTGTCTTAATTATTTACTGATGTCTAGGACGGAAGATTGTTCCGTTATACTAACTATTTATTTGTTTGTAGAACTCGTCTAGTCCCACGGTAGGCTTCCCCAATCACGTGAGAAATAGTTTTTAACCCCCGACGGAAAAACAGGAGTGTCATAAGTTTGGCGTGTGTACCTGTGTATTTGTATATGTGCGTATTTGTGTTTTTGTGTACTTGTATATCTGTCTGTGCCATCATAGCTCCTAAACGGATGAACCGATTTTGATTTCGTTTTTTTGTGACATAATTTATTGAATGCTACTTAATTTATCTAGTAGTAGACACGCATCGATCGACAATCTATTAAACACGTAACTATGACACTATATCTTGCGAAAACACCCCGATTCAATCAGTAAAACGCCCATTACTTTTGAACGGCTGAACCGATTTTCATCAAACATAGCTAAAAACACTCTCGATAAAGTCATCTTCTTTCAAAAGAAGTTAAGATCGTTTAATCCGTTTAGGAGCTAAGATGAGACAGATACACAAATACACACCTATATACATACACAAATACTAAGGTATACACGTCTAACTAATTACATTACACCCCTCTTTTTCCGTCGAGGGTTAAAAATACAACACATGTAGTATATTTTTATCTGATAAAAACCTTTTTGCATACCTGTATCGAGGCCCTGTGTTTTAAAGGTAACAGTAAAAGCAAGTCACCTTTAAAATTCAAAAAGACAAACGCTTAACTGTCTGACCCAATTACAATTCCGCGTACTCAGTTCCTTATAGTGACGCGTTCTTACAAAAAGTACCCACTTCAAGCGATGGCATAAAAAGTACCCATTTAAAACGCAAGGTAATTTACCTCCTCAGCTGCTTATTAGCCACTAGAGTTCCGGAAACATTTGCGTCGTTATTTACGGCAACCTCGACTTTAGAATTAATAATTTTTAATTAATATACAGCAGCGTCCTTGGATCTTGTGACAAAAATATCGACTTATAATAAAAATTGTCGTGCTATCTAGGACTTTGTTTCTCTGTTATCGTTCAAACTAACACTTGTTTTCAATGTTATCAGTTCTAAAGTTGTTGATCCCTTGACCCAAATACAATTGCGTAAATTATTAGTTACTTATCTAGTTTCCCAGCGCGATAATCAGGTCGTCATTAACGCTACAATACGACAGTATGTGCCCGACGTTATGTGATGAGCATCGACCAAATAGCCAGGGCTGTGTGGTCGCTGGTGACGAGAAAAGCCGAAGTACTTAGGCACTACTCTCATCGATATCATCTGGTATTCAATCGAGTGGAAACCAAGCATATAATGTTGTCAACCCACATACTTTGTACTCTGATTGAACACCTATATATGTATGTGTAGTTACGAACAGGGAAAATATACATGAATCTAAAAGATATACTGTTTGTTAGGATAACAGACGTTTATAAACACGTGCTATTTTTATTGACTAAACTAAACTAGTCCAAGGGCCCGGCAAAAGGTTAGGTTCGAAAATAAAAATTATCTGTTATTTCATACTTCAATGATTTACGAACGCTTCTACGAGTAGTTCCAAACATAATATTTTTTGCTATCGTAACTATTGCATATATTCTATTCTCACCTAGCTGATTAACTTAATTGATGATTACATTCCAAAGACTATTTATGTACTTATTAATAGTAATGGTATAGTCATTTATACACATAAATAATAAAAAATCAGCATACTAGAAACACCATTTGAAGACCGTGCAACTCGTTCCAACAAAACAATCTTCTGTCCACAGCTGAGGATAGAACTCGGCAGATTTTAATATTCAATCAGTTGCCAGAAATATCAATGTTATTAACTGTATATTATTATTATTACAACATATAATTATTATGCAATAAAGCATCGAACCGCACACGGTGAGGTTCGGCTTCGAGCTCCGGCGTAATATCTGCGGGTCAAGATCGCTCGGCTGTCTCGCAAAAACACTCGATAGTTCCAGTTTTGTTAATGACGAAACAAGTTGAACGAGTAAGTTCGTATATTACTCGACCTATATAACACACGATAATGACATACTTAGTGACGATTACAAGAGAAACACTACCCGCGCATTACTTATCAGCTACGTGCTAGATTTCCACTGCAATTTCTGAAAGAAGGCTGTTTTAATTTGTACAAGGACTATTGTAATTATCGTGCCTCTGATAGTTGTCGTTTTTAGCGTCTTTCCTTGTTGGTTTATGTATAAAGGTGAGTCAACAAGCATAGCTCAAAGTGCATATAATTTAGATCGTTCTTCATTCAAGAGTACCATGAGAATGTTGCAAACATTAAACTTTTCCACGGTGCAGCTACCTTGAGATGTATAAATAAACTCCGGAATTATACGGGACTTACAGCAAAGTGCAGTATCATGTTCTTAAGAACCGAACACAAAGGTATTTGAAGTGCATAGATATCAATGACCGAATTATTCTCTGATCTTTAAACAAGGGCGTAGGGACGTTATTTTTCTTTGTTAGCAACGACTTTGGAAACGTACTAGGGATGAGTAATTGTTTGAAGATTCAGCAAGTTACACAGCGGTAACATAAGATAGAATTGACAAATAAAGGGCAATTAACTAGCTACCAAAATATATGTGTGTATATTGGTACGTAAATGTCAAAAATATTATGTCTTTTAAACGAAAACATTTACGAGTACGTTACTACGGAAACAACTATAGTTATTTTTGCATAGCATCGGCGCCGGGCGGTTCATTCACGCGCATCACGACGTATATTTTTTGCCGCACGTGATACAAATATAAACAGAACACGTTCTAAATACTAAAGACGCATCCACCGGTCGGGTCGTGAGCAATGTGAACATCAGCTGAGCACTCCGCTCCCAGTGGCCAAACACTCGCGCGCGGCGTGAGACAGTCATCGCCCTCCTTTACTGACAAGGCCAAGGACTTCACTGCTGTGTAATAAATACTAAACAAAACACAGCTGTACAACACAACACTGAGTAATGTGCAAGGTGTTAAACTGTCAATCAAAAACATAAAGCCTTTGTGTGTCCAACACTGCCGGGTACTTACGCATGGCCATCACATAGATACCAACGTGACTCGTAGGCTTACACACAAGAACAATACTAATGAAGACCACTAATCAGTCAAATGTCACGCTCTGACTGGTGATGCATTGTGATTTAGCCACGGACAGCATATTAACGACAAATCACATACTACACTTTTAATAGTGTACCTACTCTCCCTGACAGCAACGCAATATTGTCCTCACAATGAAAAATTGCGTCACTTGGGTTATCAACACATCGGCATAATACAAATGAGCCATTACATTAACCCACATAGATATAGGTACTTACGTACTCAGAGACATGTAAAATGTCAACACTTGATAACGACAGTGTACATAGCGGCTGATACGAAAACATGGATGCATTGAAATTATTACTGAAAACAGGAACGGCAATGATCAATGTTTTATAAATAGTGCCGTGGCCCGTGGCACGATTCGGATTTCATGTGCATTTCCTTTATGACGTTTGTGTTAGATCGTGTGACTTTACTAGTTTTACGGCAAAATAATCAGCAATGCCATTCAGCGTGGCAATGCTGCCAAGCTTTTCGACACTTTTACCATTGATAGCGATGCAGACATTTTTTTACGAGCTCTCTGTTTTTACTTTGACTTCACATTTTATTATGTTTAGATTTTCTTAGTCTCATTCTCATTTCAATTAAGTTTCAATATTAAAATAGCAACTTTTACTAACTTAACTAGTAGGTTATTTGATTGTCCTGCCCATTCACAATCGTTTGACAGCGATACAAGTTAATATAATGCTCTATTTCTATAATTATCTGTAGTTGGCATGTCACTCAAGCTATTGAATTACTATCGCGCCAATATTCTCACTAGCATGACATCTATATTTACTATGTTCCTGTTATATAATAACCGCATTGGTATCTTCAACATAATCTTATCTGTTTTATTAAGGACTTTTAACATATATTTATGTACTTTAATATAAGTAAATGGTAACAGAAATGTCACGCTCTAGTATCTATACATGTTGGTGTATTATCTGAATGTAGGTAATTAGCATTTATTGTCAATGACACTACCTTCGTTTACAACCGACCGCTAATAACTGGAAGAAAATGGTTTCGATCTTGGTAATGTTTACAATCATGCACAATACGTTTGTTCAAACATTCACACTAGAAATATCATTTACATTGTCAGTTTTCACTTGAAGTAGTCGTGTCGTGGTGTGAAAGGAGCATAACATTTTTCACGGTCAGTCAGTGTTTAAACGCGTAAAGTAATAACCATAATACGAAGCACTCCCGCTAATGTAGGTACAGCCTAATCAGAAGTTAATGACGCAAACTCCAGGCCACGGTGGATATCAAACAAATTCATGCTAATGGCTATTATGGTATTGATCGGATTGCTTAACCTCGAGCTCTATCTATGGGTTACACAAAGGGCCGAAATATTTACCATTGATAATGGTGTGACAGGGATTATTTGCGTTTCTTTTTGTTATTTCGTATATAGAACAATATTTTATTTATTTGATATATTATACGATATACCCGCACATTTTCTAATTAAATGTTTAATGCTTTTTATTTTAGTCACTATGTTATATTTCAAAGTTGTTTGTTGTCGTCACCAACGAAATGATCGTTCGCGTAGCAATAGCGTACATCGTGAAAGAAGCCAGCAGGTAATACGAAATTTTCCGAGATCGCCGGAATTTTCCTAGATCCACAACATTTGCCAATAGCCATCATTTGCGGTAGCAGATTCCTGGTTTATTAGCTTACATACGTACTAATGACGCGGTTTGTTATAGTGGCCACGTTACGATTCGAGTATTTTGAATACCTACCTAAGAAGTCGAGAGCCAAAAGATTAATCGTTCCAGGAAAATATAGAAACTAATTTTCTTAATTGATTTCCTAGAAGAATTAAATATTTCCGTTCATTTTTAACACGAGTTGAGAAATGACATGTTTTAGATTCACTCATTCTTTTCTCATTTTTCCAAGTTAATTGTATATATAACGTATATACATACATATGTATATATGTTGGTCAGTTTATCCACATTTTCCTACCTCGCTAGTAATTTATATGGGCGTCAATTTGTTGAACGCGTGCGTTTGTGGCCACATAGTGTTGCGTGCGACGAGTGCTCTTGTGGTCGGCAAACATACGTTGTAGTCGCGTCACCGCAGTTTGGGCAACACGCCAATCGATTTCGTGAAATCACCATCGTTACTGTATGTCAAGGGGTGCACACAGGTCACTGTTGCCTACGAAACTAAGCAGTTTTAATAACAACTTTATTTACTTGCTTGCAAAAACATTGCATAGATTGCGTTTATATTTTTGTTATTTTAGCTCAATTCATTCTATCTAAATAATAAGGGTAATTATTTTTGTTATTAGGTATTTGTTCATCTAAACCAGGGATTCCCAAAGTGGTCCGTTCCCTTGGGGGTCGAAATCGGTTTCCCAGGGTTCGACATAAACGAAAATTGATTTTGGGAATCGACGAGGTCTAAATATCGACCCCTATTAATTAACACAAGTTCTTATTTCAAACTTTCAAGATACTGATAAGTTATTTTACGTGAACCAACTTGTTAAAAAAATTACTAATATTTTAGTAGGAAGTATATTTGTTGTACTTTAGAAAAACTCGTCCGTACAAGATGAAAATCTCGGCAAGCCAATAAGCGGATTTTTAAACTAATTTGGCTATGGGGGTCTGATGTATCACATCATTTTGGAAAACGTGTCTCTTGATAAAAATAGTTTGGGAATCCCTGATCTTAACTATGTATAATAATAAAACACACTACGTTTTATTTTTCTTTGTCTCATACCGGAAAGGAAGATACTTCCACAAAAAAATGGCAAATGCCAACACCATTATAAATGTACATTTTCATTCACGCGTATTTAAATCATACAGCTAATAAAAACACAAAGCTATAAATGGCTGAATACATGTTTCTTTTATGATGAGTTGAGCATGTATATTTATATATTCTCTTAAAATGTCAAGGAAAATGTATGTAAATATTAAGTAATCAATGTTAGCCGGCTTCAAATAAGTAATAGTGTGCTTCGTTGTAAATAAAACGCTCGTATCTCATGTTTTTATTGGAAATGAGATATTTTCACTACAGTACCTACTTTTATTTCCTGTTAATACTTCGAGCGATATTGACTTGTTTATATATTATTCACACAATCTGTCATAATTATATATATTTATTTTTTGCTGGGCTACATTATCATTGTGTTCATAGCAGAATCTAAAATGTTGTTTTTTTTTTGTTACAGATTTAAACGTTTTAACAAGGCTTAAAGATGGCTGATGCTCATGCAAAAATAGAAGGTGAGCAGTTTATTCATATATTTTTTGGTCATGCACAAAATCATAAGATTTTATACATAAATAAAATGAAGTTTGTTTACAACTAGGTACCTAATTAAACGGAGATAGATTCATTACAGTACAAAATTATACTAAACTGGCTACTGCCAGTGCCTTCGCCCGCGTGAGAAGTGGTTTCTTGTCCCAAAGGAACATTATACCGGAATAATAAGTAGCCTATGTGTTATTCCAGACTATAGGCTATGTCTATGCCTAAATTCCATCCAGATCCGTTCAGCCGTTCTAGCGCGATTGTGTAACAAACATACATCCATCCAAACTTTCACATTCAAAATATTAGTAAGATTTTGACTTTAAATTTTTAACTGGCTAACTAGATACAAGCGTGGGTTTCAAGCTCTCTGAAACTTTTATAAGTCTACAACGATTCAAAGTACTTACCTCCTGTTTTATTTGGGCATTCAAATACTAACTGGGACGCTCGAAATAGATGGTAATTATAACTCCGAAAACCGGGCAAACTTGTATGAAAAGAGTCTTTGTTTATATAGAGGTTGGGTTCACCAACACATGATATGAGTAATGTGAAAGTTTGGATGGATTGATGTATGTTTGTTACTCAATCACGCCAGAACGGCTGATCGTATATGAATAAAATTTGCTACAGAGATATATTTGTAGTCTCGAATAGCAAATAGGCTACTTTTTATCCCGGCATAATCTTCCCTTGGGATGATAAAACACTTTTAACACGGGCGAAGCTGCTGGCAGAAGTTAGTTTTTTAATAAATTTAATTTAATTCCTTTAGATTTTCTTATTAAACATGGGCTTTCACAGTTGTTCGATAGCAGTAGCTTCACATTTAACCCTGGTTATCAAAAACAATGTACCTTTTTGTTTTGTTAATTAAAAATACTAATCAGTAATGTTATTCTGTCTGTCCGTTTATTGAACTTTTGATTAAGCCCTGGCTTGTCGTAATTAGTTCAAAGTGAATTAATAACAATGTCTGCAGTATCGGTTTCTATATTAGATGGAATATTATCCTCACCGCAAACCTCACCTCACACCTTGTGACCTCATCAGAGAAGTTAGCTATCTATCGGTTTATTTAACTAGGTACCTACTAATAATAGTACCCTGAAGCTGTTTTTTTGGAGGAAATTGTAATATTTTCTTTAACTGGTGCGTCGTTTTTTTTGTTTTCAAACGAACAAAAAGTAAACGATATTAAATTCCTGTGGCTACAAAAAAACGTAGTTCGAGCGAACCAGCTCAAAATATTCCACTTCAAATCTCGATGTAGATTGTCGATAAACATCCAGTTCTAAACTATGACATATAATTAATAAAACTCATTTTTAATTAACAGATAACCCGAAGATAATGTCGGGCCCGGTGCTAACCAACTCTCCCAATGCGGTGCTATCTAAAACCCTGTTGGGACGGTACAATGACCTGCCGATCCCCGCGGATAAGATTCTGGCGACATACATCTGGATTGATGGCTCTGGAGAGCATTTGAGGTGCAAGGATCGCACCTTGAACTTCATTCCTAAGCAACCTAAGGGTAAGTGTACTGATAATATGTTAAATAGGGCTATTTTTACAAACGTCAGATATATTTTAAACATGGAATAAAATTGACGTCTGACATTTCATTTATGGGCATTCATGTTCCTTTTATAAAAATTAAAAACATATGACATGATTAAATTAAACACTGATTAGTAGATTCTTAATTCAAATTTTCTATGAAGAATTTAAAGTTAGAATCCGTTGTGTATCTATTTTATAAATTGGTAAGCTGATTGAGTAAAAATTCAAGATTATATCTGGCAACCCTTCGTGTTTTATGAAAATTATTTGTAATTTATTATTTATGTGGCTCTTTCTGCAATGACAAATCCTGAAACTGAGAAGTCGGTCATGGTTTTATTCATAAAGACTCATAAACATAACTGACTGAAAAATGGCACATCCATTGAAGTGTTTTATTACATCCTCATTAACGAACTAATTAGCAGAGTTTAGGTAAATTGTTCAGCCTTCAGCCCGATGATCAGCGTTGGTAAACAAGTTAAATGTTTTAAAGACTCGCAAGCCGCATTTTTAAATTTCTGAAGTTATTGATTGCTGAAAGTGACGCCAAAAGGAGGAGATGTTTCTCTTTTCACTTTTTCCAAAATAAAACAACAACACAAAATTTTATCGATACAAAAGATGCCACATTCAGTAAATCACGCGAACATCCACAGAGTGAATATCGATCTTCTAGGAGTAAGGACTTTTTGATGAAAACTTAAAAGGTTTCAAAGCAATATTGTCCACAAGCAGTCGTAGAAATGTTACGATAGATTTCATTCAGTATTCCTAGTTCATTGGAAAGCTGTTGATCACAGTTAATTAAGTTGATATAGTTTTCTAATATATCAGTTTAATTGCATTCCATAGTAAGTTAGCATATACGAGTATTTTAGCTACCACAGGCCTTAAAATTGAAAATCAACTACGGAATAAAATCGTTTACGGGTATGGTTTTTTATACCAATCTCGATACCCCCCGTAATTTTTTTTTTTTCCGTGGGGTACCAACTACATAGGTTATAGGGAACATGATGTCATAATAGCCTATGTTACGCGGAGTATTCATAAAGAAGACCAACAACACATTTGTCTAAATCTGATGACAAGTTTAGGAACTACAAAGAAACGGATGAATATGAACTTGATGACTATGAACTTCAAAACTAGTAGGGTAAAGACACTGTTTAGAATTATTCTAAATTATGTGTTTTATTTATTACAGACCTGCCGATCTGGAACTTCGATGGTAGCTCTACGGGGCAATCGGACGGTCACAACTCTGACACGTTCCTGTGCCCCCGTGCCATCTACAAGGACCCCTTCAGACGTGGCAACCACATCCTCGTCATGTGCGATACCTACAAGTACAACATGGAGCCCACAGGTGCGTTAAAAGAACATAAGTTAGGAATCCTTTAAGTTTTGGGAAAAACGTGTAGGAAATGAGGGTAGTAGCTACCCACATATTATAATATTATATGGAATAAGATCATTATTAGGCATTTAGGATTTATGATCCAAGTAACTACAGGTGCATTTGGACTGGAAGCTGGGTAGGCAGATAGATTGATTGCGATAGTCAAATAGGCCTTCTGCCCATAAATAATTCAATCTTTTCCTTTACGCGTCGCAAGTCGTGAATTGTGACACATTAGTCATCGGGTTCACAATCGCAATTACGCATAAATGGTAATTGTTTGACAGCCTGACCTGCGCATTGATTTGGTAACTTTAGATTTAATTAAAGTAGACTCGGATTCGCCTAATAATAATATAATTATTATTATCTCACCGTGAATAGACGCTTGTATGATTGACATTTATGTAGAAATTAATTTAATTCTTTAAATAACTATTTGAAAATCTTTTTCTAATCTAAAAAATCTTGTTTTAATCTGTGCTGTTTTATAATTTTGGTTTAATTCCACAGAGACTAACCACCGCATCAAGTGCGCTGAGTCTGCGGAGAAGTCCAAAGATGAGGAGCCATGGTTCGGCATTGAGCAGGAGTACATTCTGCTGGACTCTGACCTGAGACCCTTCGGGTGGCCCCCGGGCGGCTTCCCCCCACCACAGGGCCCCTACTACTGCGGTGTTGGAGCCAACAAGGTGTTCGCCAGGGATCTGGTCGAGGCACACTACAGGTACTTATAATTTATCTTTTTACAGAAATATGAAACATGGCACGAGTCGAAAACTCCGCCTATATTTATGAACAAATCCTAGAAAATCAATAAAAACACATGTACGTTTTAATTACAGATGTTGTCTATTTGCTGGCGTACCTATTTCTGGCACCAATGCCGAGGTCATGCCATCTCAGTGGGAGTTCCAAGTGGGCCCCTCCGTTGGCGTCAGCGCTGCCGACGACCTCTGGGTCGCTCGCTACATCCTCAACCGGCTCGCTGAAGAGTACGGAGTCATCGTCAGCTTCGACCCCAAACCAGTTCAAGACTGGAACGGTTCTGGTGCCCACACCAACTTCTCTACCAAAAAGATGCGTGAAGACAACGGTATTATGTAAGTTTCATAACCTTGTTTGGACGTTATAATTATGAATTTAAAATGGCATTGGGTTTATACGAGACAAGTATCCTTAAATGGTCAACATGTACCTGCAGTTTAAGAAATCGATTACAACATTCTTCAAGTCGGTCGCATTTCCTTTTTAAGAAATGCTGGCATATTTTTTAAAGAAGTTTGTTCTTCTTTGGCCGCTGTGAGTTGTAGACCAACTATCTTTAAATAATTTAATAACTCCCGCATGTCGCAAGATACGTTTTGGTGCAGACTGGCACTAGTTGCTAATCTTTGCGTTTTCATTTCAACTAAATCACGTAGTTTTTAGACCATATCCCACTTAATATTTTTGTGAATTAGCTAAGTACAAGTAATAACGACGATTGCTTTTGTAATTACAGTGAAATTGAGAAGGCGATTGACAAGTTGTCTAAGGTTCACATGAAGCACATCAAGGTCTACGATCCTCGCGGAGGAAAGGACAACGAGAGGCGTTTGACTGGTCTCCACGAAACAGCCAGTATTAATGACTTCAGCGCCGGTAAGTGGACGAACTGAACGCATATAAATAAGTTGGGTCCTGTGAGTGGTTCGAGCAGAGAATAATGTTCTGTTTGTTTACAGGAGTCGCTAACCGTGGCAGCAGCATCAGGATACCGCGGACCGTCGCCGAGGAAAAGAAGGGCTACTTGGAGGACCGTCGGCCAGCCTCCAACTGCGACCCGTACTCTGTGATAGACGCTCTCATGCGCACCTGCATACTCAACGAATAACAGTGGCACCCCCACCGGGACACTCCTGCACCACGTGTCAGATAGCGACCGCATCATAACAATCCGTCTATTATGTTCGTGCCTGGTTGCCAACGCAAGCTGTATGTACCTGCACCAAATGTGCATTATTAAACCCTCTTCCATTTTAGTGATATACATGTTCCACAAACACCAAGTAACATTTTTGAATAGATGAAGTATATACTAGCGACGACAATCGAATAATGTATGGCCTATAGGTATTCAATAGAAATGATTATTCAATTTACAGTAGCTTTACAGTTACCTAATAAAATGATAATAATTGAACCGACACGTGATAGAGGTAGTGCGTTTAAAAGGACCATATAAGATATTAATATATTGTATAAGTAGGTAAATATTTCTACGAATATTATGTGATATTTAAAAATTGTTATTTTGATGTTAAATAGTTTAATTGTATACAAATAACCACATATCATTATTTTTAACAAATTCATTTAATGCATAGTTGCAAATTAGTTATAGTAAAAGAAAACCTGAATGAGAACACATGAATTGCTTGACATTTTATATACTAACAAGAGAATTAAAATTATGTCCGGGATAATAATGTTATCGTGTTTAAGAATCTACCAGTATATGTAGTTAATCGTGCAAAATTGCATTTGCATAAATATTTTAGAGTATAATTTAATGGGAACCGCAGGAGCCTTTCAAGTTCAAGCACTTATGAAATATGTCTAAACGTGAACACCATGTACACTCGTGTAGAGCACAAAATATTATATTCCTATCGTCTGAATACAATTATTTATGCTATTATATGTATAAGATGTTTAAAATTGTTTTGCATGCATCGGAAATTGGTATGAATTAACAAATTGCAAGTGTATAAGAAATGTTGTTATAAAATACGAGATATTATGAAAAATAAACATACTTTGTTGTACTAATTATGCTTTAATTTTATTTTTACCCGTATTTATTCCGTCCTTTTTTACCCTGTCTTTGCCAGTGCAATCGGTTTTGAAGTCAAGCGATTGGATTCAGTTTAAAATAATTGAACCTACTTATTGTTTTTTTGTGTCTGGGGTTTGTTTTGGCTGTGTGGACTTGCAAAAAGAAAGACATTTTACATTAGAACCTGTTTGAATCTGTTTTGACTCTTCGGGTGCACTTCTCCTAAATAAATAAGGCAAAACGCGCAAACTCTCCTGTTTTTGCATCGAAGATATTGTTATAAAGCTTAGAGCGGAAGCCATACTTGCATGACGTTTTTTGTAGAGGAAATTTTTCAGGTGGTTGAATCACAATCACCTATATCTGACGTCAAATAGATACTTACTGTCGCTGGGTGCCGGTAAACCGTGTAAAACCAATAGGTATCTTTTTCTCTGGGATTAAATTGCTAAATACCCTGCTCATCTTCCGCCCTCTGAAATTACGTAGGCGACGACGTACTCCTAACTCCATTTAATCAGCTAGACCAAAAACAATGATCTAAGAGTTATGTATATATTTTGCAACGCCATCTATTGAGTGATGCAATCAGCAGTAGCAACCACAGCAACGTAAAGTGATCGTTCGTGTAAGGGTCAGTGAGACACTTCAAATGGCAACTTATATATTATGTCGTTAAATTACCCACCGGACCGAGCGCCACCAAGCGATCTAAATTGTAGTTAGTTTCGTTTGAAAGGTCAAAAGACAATCTACAACCTCAGAATCTGTGACAGGGTATATCACAATGTGAATTATTGCCTGAAAAGCCTTCGTGGTCTGACTAGAAAAGGAGTGGAGCAACTCGAGGCGTATTGCATTGATTATTTTTGTTATCACGTTTCCACGGGCAGCATTAACCACCGCGTCGACTGATGGGAACATAATATTACAGTAGTAGTCGTAGTAGGACTCCCTTTTCCGCGCTACGACTCCCATTTGAGTTTGAGAGAAAAGCACAGATGCTTCCTGGGGGCGTCACAGCCGTCACGGAGCGATCTCACTGTTCCGAGGTGTTCTTCGCGTTGAGATGCCACGTCCTCGCATTCCAGGATTACGTGGGCGGCTGTTTTCTCGGCGTCAGAAAAATCCTCTGCAAAGTGGGCTTTCTGTGGAGCCTATGTTGAAAAGATGTTTCTCAGAGTGGATGTGGCCCGTAATTATTCCTATAATTGTTTTTAGGTTATTTCTACTTACGCAGAGAAGTTTTTTAGTTAGACGCGAGTGTTAATTTGGCAAATCTATTTTCAACTGTCTACAGTCTGTTGCCCGTGACTATCTGTTATTATGGAGTTCTATTGATCTTCACGAAATTGCGAGAAATGCAGGCGGAGAAGTGGGTACGGGCCTAGAACTAACATCTCGGAGCCCCTCTTCGCCAGTTTATCTGCGGCATCATTGCCTAAGGACCCACTGTGTCCCTTGATCCACTGGAGGGTAATTCGACTGGAGTTCGATGTACTCTCCAGGGCGAGGTGGCGCTCAAAGATTAGTTTGTTGTTAGATATTTTGTTTTCTAAAGCTTTGAGCACAGCCAGACTATCCGATAGGAATCTAATACCGTAGTTCTGGATGTCTAAACGCTTTACTATTGTAGCGGCTTTTTTTAAAGCAACACATTCACATTGAAAAATCGAACTGTGTGTGCCTAGCGGTATGTGAAAGTTAATGTTGAGCTCAAGGGAGTGTACCTGAACCGTTTTATATTTTAGAGCCATCTGTGTAAATTCGTACTTCATTGGCTCCTGACTAATCCCTTTCTTCCTCTATCCTTTGTATGTTATAGTTTTTGTTGAACATAGGTTGTTTTTGTGTTCTGTCACACGGGGCAGCAATGAGAGGTTGATACTCAATCGCCCGGTCCAGGATTTTAGCGGTTGGACTGGTGAGATTTTTTTTCCCATATGCCTAGATTCATCAGCCTGATGGCAGCTAGCGCAGCCTCTTGCTGTATGTACATGTCAAGGGGAGTTATTTGTAGGGCTATCTTCATGGCTGCTGTTGCGATGGTTCTCATGCAGCCAGTGATAGCTGAACAGGCCTGTCGCTGGAACCGCTGGCGTCTGGTGATGGTGGTTGAGAGTTCTGTCCTTGCCCACCAAACCATACAACCGCCTTAAGCCAACATAGGCCTGATCACCGCTGTGTATAGCCACAGAGTAATCTTTGGAGAGAAACCATGTTTTTCCTAACATTTTTTTACATTGGTAGTTTGCGATTGTGCATTTGTTTAGTTTGTAGTCAAGATGCTTGTTCCAGAGCAATTTGCTATCAAGGATCAGCCCTACACTCGAAGTTATGGACGATTATGTCTACCTGGGACAAACAGTCCAGATAGGTAGATCTAACTTCAAGAAAGACATCCGTACCGTCCGTCCGTGAGACCGCCGTATCCGACTTGGCTGGGCAGCGATCGGGAAGTTGCGTGGTATTGTGAGGTATTTGCCAATATAAAGGAAAACTCCTTGATCAATATTAAGACTGGCAACAGACAACTTGTCTTGAAAGATAATTGAAAGTGAAGATGTTTTTTGCTAAGCTGTGATTGTCTTTCGATAGAAGCCGCCGAAGAGCAGGCACATTTTTGCTAAATATATCAGATAAAAGTAATTTCTGCGTTTTGATTATTAGCCGCTGGCTACGTCTCCTACAATTGGTGGAGGCAACGGGTAAGGTATCCAAGAAATGCCGTCGTCTAACCAATGGTTCCCTACCTCACGGAGACCACCAAGCCCAGGTATAGCCACGTCTAGCGCGACTCCGCATCGGGCGTGCGACGGCTAGACCTTTCACACACCGAGATACAATTTGCGCCCAAGGCAGCGCTTCGTGGACAGAAATAACCGCTCTCATATTGCCCCTTGATTTAGAAGCCCACTACCAACTGATCAACCAAACAAACCAGGACACAGTCAATAAAGAAATATGAGGAGTTGCACACTGTGTCCGTGAAAGAGCAGCTCCCAACCGAAGATAATAAACACGGTGATTTTACTCCATTTATTAACATTTGTATAGCTAATCAATTTTATAACGCATTAGTTGACACGGGTGCTTCTATCTCTTGCATTACGGAAGAATTAGTCGTGCTGCTAGGTCTGAAACATACCAGTGATGAGACGAAACATTTTGTGAAATCCATTTCGGGTGCACACCTAAAAGTTATAGGAAAAACGAGGATCAACTTCATTGTGGATTCGTGTAACTTATCAAGTGACTTTGTTGTGATAAAAGACATTAACCAAAGTCTAATACTTGGCCAAGATTTTCTATATAATAATGAGGCTATCATTGACTTTAGTAAGAATTGTGTATTTTTTAAAGGCAAGTTTTGTGCAAGATTTTGTAAATATTCTGAACAAAACATTACGTCGATTTCACCAACCAACCCGAAGACCCGAAGTCCTAACCCGGTCGCGGGTAAGGTTAAGAACTTGAAAAATAATATAATATTTGTTATTCATGATGATTCTGTGATATTATAATTATTGTTCGTTAATTGTTAGTTTGATATTTATGGATAACGTATTGTAAATATTAAACTCTGACTTGACACATAGGTTCCTTTAATTCTGAGAAAGAGGGGGTGAACCTACCATATCGCAATTCGGGTTATGATAGAAACGATACATCGGATCTAGTTAGGAAGAGGGTTACGTTCGGAACAAATATTATATTTTTTTTCAAGTTCCTAACCTAACCCGCGACCAGGTTAGGTTTTCGGTTCAGGTTCGGAATAATCCACAACCAATGGTGTGTAAGAGCTATCAAGACGGAACAAATAAAGTTAATAACGTCTTGAACGGCCAGGGTGAATCTCTCGAAGAAATAAGTGTAAATACGGTGTCTAAGAATTACCACTTGTTTTTTTCGAGATTAGTGAATAGTAATGATGAGAGTTATATATCAACTGTACCCAAAGCATGTAATGTAAAAAGGTAACTTGATATAAACCCAAACTTGAGTTTTTGTAAAATAGAGTCACTTAAAAATCTTCTTTCATCATATAGAGAGAATTTTGCATTTTCGGCATCGGAGCTAGGCAGCTGTACTGTAGAGGCAATTACTATTAGAACTGTAGATGATATACCTGTCATCATCCTCCTTATAGAGTATCCCCTAAACAGCTTGACATAATAAATTCAAAAATAGAAGAGATGCTAAAGAATGGTGTTATCCGTGAATCAAGGAGTGCAGACGCTTCGCCCGTGTTATTGGTACAGAAGCCAGATCAGTCCTGGAGATTCTGTGTTGATTATCGGAAGTTAAGGTCATTACCGATAGTTACCCATTACCGATCATAGAAGATTTAAGGATTTACATAACAGGGGCGCGATACTTTGTGGACAACATGAAGTTGTCCTCGTACAGTGTGAAGTATGTGCCGTAGGTACGGAACTCATAACCACATACCCCAACACAGTTTCAATAGCGGGAGGTATATTATATTGCTCGCTATGCACTATGTTAGGCAAAAGCAAGCGCGGGAATCTCAAATGCGTTTGTCTATGTGTTTCGGTCATTGATTTATGACATTTACAAGAGATGGCGCTACCAGTAACTAAAATTTACGGTTTTCGCAATTTATCCTTTATATGTGCTATAAGAGGTTGCTCCCTACCAAATTTCAAGATTCAGAGTTCACGGGAAGTACCCTGTAGGTTTTTATTCCCTTGCGAGTATCGAAAATTTGCGGCAACTTGCGGCATAGACGGCTGTATATTTTGATTGCGTTGGCTTAGAAGTTTGATTTTTTCACAGTTTCAGGGGAAAGTAGACCTGAGTATTTGATATAAATTTCAGCTTGATACCTCCACGTGTTCCTGAGAAAAAGGGTCTTGACAGACAGACGGACGGACGGACAACAAAGTGATCCTATAAGGGTTCCGTTTTTTCCTTTCGAGGTACAGAACCCTAAAAATAACAGACTGAAACTATTCACCGCTGCACTGGAGGATGTTTTCTAGTTTCTGGACTGGAGAGGGCTAGGCATCAACGTCAACAGCGAGCACATCACTCACCTTCGGTTGGACGATGATAAAGCTGTCATGGAGACCCCAGTACAACGTTCGATGACCTCAGTAGACCTTCCGAAAGGGTGGGTACAAAAATGAACATGGACAAAACCAAGGTGATGTTGAACGCCCATGTCGCACCCACTCCTATCAAGGTCGGTGAATCCACAGCCAATACCGTGGACGACCATGACTACCTGGGAAGAACGGTCCAGCTAGTCAGGTCCTCGACAAAGAGGTTAACCGTCGTATCCTACTCGGCCGGGCAGCATTCGAGAAGTTGCGCGGTATCTTCTGCTCCAACTTACCACAGTGTCTCAAGACGAAAGTCTATGACCAGTGTAACACACACTTATGACCATTACTCACAACTAACATACACTTATGACTCTGAGACGTGGTCGCTCACAATGGGCTTCATCAGAAAGCTTACAGTCACCCATAGGGCAATGGAGAGGGCCAGGCTCGGAGTGTCCTTGAGTGATTGAATCAGCAATGTAGAGATCCGCAAGAGAACCAGGGTTACCGACATAGCCCGAAGAGTTTCCAAACTAATAATAATAATAATAAAATCGTTTATTTATTTCTTAAAGTACAAAATTTACAATAATTTGCTTATGTTCTAAAAAGTGCTGATGTATAATTTGCCTGAACTAGGTAGAACCTGTGCTTCAGGCGTAAAAGTGCTTATTTATATTTAATAATGTAGGTATTGCAATAAATTAACAATTTTAAGTAAAACTAGGACACTGCGGAAATATACATAGTAGTGTTATTTTTAATCATGCTTACGTAGTTTTAATCTAATTTTATTTTAATACTAGAAGCAGGTCTTCAGTCTGGTCATATGACAAACCTTGCAAATAGTTTAAAACAATGCTTTTACAGTTAAAATAATTTAAATTATATATACTTAGTATTCTATTTAATCTATTATATAAAAAGGGCCCTAAAAATGTAAAGAATCTATATGTAAATGCAAATTTAGAGGTAGAGGTTGAACTGCATACTATATCGTTTCGCCTTTTGTTAGTTATATCTAGGTTATATTTAAGCATTGCATGCTGTTTTAGTGTTATGTGCAGTAAATAAATTTGCCGAACAGTCAAGACTTTGCAGGATTTAAATAACTGGTGGGTAGGGAAAAGGAAAGGTAGAGAATTTGCTACTTTTAGAACAGCTCTTTGTGCTCTTTCAAGAGAGAGAATGATAGTTTTTGATGCTCCGCCCCATGAGGTTATACAATATTGAAGTATTGATTGACATAGAGCAAAATAAACTTGTTTGACTAAGTTAGTGGCGGCAATGGAGCGCAGTTGTTTGAAAGCAAACATCAGTTTACGTACTCTAGTAACCAAACTGTCAATATGTTGCCTAAACGAGAGCGTGTTATCAACAAAAACTCCAAGATACTTGAGGCACTTTGTTTCCAGGATCATAGGGCAGGTACAAGAAGTGGCTGACTGATTGTTACATTGGTGTGCATATAAATGGGGATTAGTTTTGTTATTAAGATTGCGCATGTTGAACTGAATATATTTTGTTTTATCTGCATTTAGTGTTAGTAAATTACAACGAAGCCAGTTTAGAACGATGTTAAAACCTGCCTGTGCAACATTATACAGCTCGGAGTTAGTTTTTGCGGTGAAAATAAGCGCAGTGTCATCAGCGTACGATATTATTTTGCAATTTCCTACATTTAAATTACAAAGATCATTAATGTAAATGAGGAACAATGATGGACCAAGGATACTGCCTTGTGGAACTCCAAATCCTAGTGATTTTTCATCGTTACTAGTTATATTTCCTATTCGAACACATTGCGATCTATCGTTTAAATAATCTTCGAATAGTTTCAGCTGTGTACCTCTTATACCTAACGTTTCCAGTTTATTTAAAAGCAAAGGAACAGATACGGTGTCAAAAGCTTTTGCTAAGTCTAGGAAGATAGTCAGGACCTGGTTTCCATCGCCGAGTTCTTGTGCAACGAGGTCTGTCAGCTTTTGAACCGCATCTGCTGTGGACAATCTGCTTCTAAACCCGAATTGTGAAGAAGATAATAAGTTGTTCGTTTCCAAGTAATTGACGAGTCTTTTGTTAATGATTTTTTCTAATATTTTGGATAAAGAAGGCAGTATAGATATTGGTCTATAATTATTCACAACATCTCTATATCCAGATTTAAAGATAGGGATGACCACCGCTTTTTTTAGACTTTTAGGGAAAATTCCTTCTCGGAGGCACGCCTGAAATATACATGTTAACGGTCGGAGTAAAATGTGTTTAAAACGCTTAAGTATTTTATTATCAATATTATCCCAGCCGACTGCACAGTCATCTTTCAGAGCTGAGATGATTAGTTCTACTTCACTTTCGTCCGTATCCAAAAGTGCAAAAGATTTAGCACAGCTCTTGAGAGAAGTCTGAAAGTGCGCGGCAGACTGATAAGACGATTGCCTCAGGAGTGGTTCCGCGAGGGATTTCCCTACATTCACGAAATAGTTATTTACATTATTAGCTGATGATAGGGGTGAAGAGTTAGTGAGCAGTAAACTTGAAACGGGTTCCCGTTGTTTAGATCTGTAAGTCAAGTTTTTAATATGTTTCCATATCTGTTTACTATTTTTGCCTGCTTTCTGCAATTCGTTTTTATCGTATTCAATTTTAAGTTTTTTCAAGAGATTATTACAAAAGTTCCTGTACCTCTTGTATATTACAAGAAGCATTATATTATCAGGGTAGCGTTTGGTTTTCTGATGTAATTTGTCTCTGTGCCTTATACATCGAACAAGGCCCGGAGTAATCCACGGTTTAATATTATAATGCTTCCGATTTAATGTTATTACGGTCGTATTATGTAATATTGCTTGCTGGACGTTTTTAATTAAATACGATAAAGACAAATTAGCGTCAGGAGAATCGTAAACAGGGCTAAAATCAATGTTATGCAGGTCATGTTCTAGTTTGTGCATGTTTAGTTTGGACTTTGTCAGTGGACGATTTTGCTTAGGTAGCGTTAAGTTCATTGTTAGTAGGACAGCATTATGATCAGTAATTGTTGAATTAGTAACTAGGGTAATATATTATGGTAGGCTGGTTTTTATCATCATGTGATCGAGACACGAGCCACTCTGATGTGTTGGTAGCGTATGACCGATGAGAAGCCCATGGTATGAACATAAATTGAGGTAATTTTGAATTCCAGCATCGCAGTTTTCAGCAGTGATGTTTATGTTAATGTCACCTGTTAGTATGATGTGCTTAAAAGCGGAAAGATTACGACAGGCCTGGTTTAAGAAATATTGAAATGAGTCCAGATTTCTAAACGATGGGGATCTGTAGATAGCTAGTATTGCTATAGTTGTACCTATTTTAATTATAAGGCAGTTACAGTCTTGTTGATTCTGTTCTTCAACTGTGGCTATAAGCGATTGTTTAGCGTAAATCACGACACCATCATTTTGATTCTGGTTAGTAGTGCTATGGAACATGTTGTATCCCGTCATAGTAGGGATGTTTTCTTGGCGTTTTGATAACCAGCATTCGGTTAGTATTATGATATCGCAAGCTATGTTTAGTCTATGAAGAAAAATGTTAAAACTGTCAAAGTTCCTGCAGATGCTACGAATATTTTGTGTTAGTACTGTAAAAGGATTTTGGTATTCGGAAAGATATTGTTTGCAGTCTTCTACCTCACAAGTTTTTGATTCTGACAAAAAAGCGTTATCTATATCAGTAATCAAACTATCCATAAGTAAAAAATGTAAAAGTATGTACTCTGTAAAAATACGTTAGATCTAAATATAATCTAGAGTTTGGCGCTCTTAGGCGCCTTCATAATCTACAGAGTTGATATACCTGTATTCAGCGGCTTTTCTAGCTGGGCAATCAGAATCTCCTGTCTTGTGGTTGTGGGGTTTTTTGTAGCGCTTGCAGGTTGCACATTTCGGTAGTTCATCCTTCGAAGAACACTCTTGAGTCGCGTGGCCTTCCACCCCGCAGTGGCCGCAAGTTGAGATGGCGGATTTGCAAGTCTTGGATGCATGACCGTATTGCTGACACTTGAAGCACCGAGTCACAAGGGTGAAATCTCGTACCGGGCACGACGTCCAGTTTATATAAAGCCTGTTCTGGTTCACTAGGGCTTTCCGGACGCTGGCTGGCACTTCAACAATGTAGTTGCAGCTGTCGGCATCTCGTTTTCCTGACTTATGGCTTAATTTGATTGAGGTCAAAAATGTATCTTTGGTCAGTGTTGGTAGTTTATCGACGATATTTTGCTCATAAATACATTTAAATACCTCTTTCTCTGCCATATCAGTGGGGACCCCAATTATTACAATACGGGGCTTCCGCTTTTGAGGCTCATCTACAGTAAGTCCTGATGTGGAACGCTCGACAGTCTGCTTCAACTTTTGGATGTCGTCCTTGGTCTCCGTGCTAATGATTACACCTCCGTTTCTTATTTTCCGAAGTCCTCGAACCTTCAGCTTCATTTCTTCAGGGCATACAATTTTTTGTATAAGATTTTTGGTCTCTTCACTGGTCTTGGTATTGTCGCTAGGATAAATAGCGACTGAGCTAGTTGCTTGAGGCCGAATAAGGCTTTTTGTCCCCTTCACCATGTCTGCAAAAGAAGTGCTTTCCTGTTTTTGCTTGGTCAGAGTTTCTTCTAATTTATGCTTGATATCAGTCAAACTAATGGCGAGGTCTTCATTTTCCTTTAAACTTTGCAGGGTGGCGTAGTTTTGGAGGGCTTTATGTTTCAGTGACTGATATTGCACTGCCATTTGGGAGACTCCGTGTCCGACTTTACGACATAGGCTACTAATTCTAAGCTTTTGTTCGGAATTCATTTTTCCTTCCGAAGCTATGGTCGACACCTCACTTAGGCACTGCTCAATGCTGGACATCCACGATTGAATTTCAGGAGTAGAAAAAACCTCAACCGTTTCATCCTGTGCTTGACTTCTAGGTGTTGTTGCTGGTGGTGGAGAGCGATGCGGCTGGCCGCCACGATTGAGGGGGCTGCTATCCATATTTGTAAAATAATCACTTACTTTTGACCATATTCGCAATAAAAACTGTATAACACAACAAAAACGTCTATGTCTCTAAAACTAGGTCACAATTAAAAACTGTTAATTTATGCAATTGTTAAGTTGCTTTACTGAGCACGTCTGTATTCGTCGAGTGAATCCGACGATTATGACGATTATGAAACTTAAGTGGCAGTGGGCAGGGCACATAGCTCGCAGAACAGATGGCCGATGGGGCAGAAAAGTTTTGGAGTGGCGACCGCGAACCGGAAGACGTTGCGTTGGAAGGCCTCCCACCAGGTGGAGGTTGTGGGGATCCGCTGGATGCGGGACGCACGGGACCGATCAATGTGGCTACGGTTGGGGGAGGCCTATGTCCAGCAGTGGACGTCTTTCGGCTGATATGATGATGAACAGAAAGAACATAAGTGAAACTCTTGTCTTTCATAAACCTTCCTATACATACTTGAACTTGTAGACATAAACATGAAGTATGATACTTCAAGTTTATTTCTGACAGTTATTGTTGATTTGTTTGCCCGTCCGTCCCTTGTGCCCCTCCCAGAAAAAAATCCTGGATCCGCCCTTGACACTACAGATGCAACTTGAATCATTGTCTGCTACAGAGGCAACGAATTACTCCCTGTGGAAGTTTACCAAATACTACTGAAGACCCCAGGTTGCAAAACCTCCTTTGAATTATGATTCTGGCTGGGCAAGAACCCCACAAGAGAAAGCAACCGTTTTTGCAGAACATCTCTCCAAAGTTTTCGTCCCAAATGATACGGTCGACAAAGAGTTTGATAAAAAGGTGGAACTAACCCTTAAACAAGATTATCAAATGACCTTACCACCGAAACCCATAACTACACGAGAGTGAGAGAGAGTCAGTAGGACTCAAAGATAAAAAAGCGCCAGGATTTGATGATTCGACTTAAATTCAGGCTACTGGCAGCATCGTTTATGCGAAAACGATACTGCGTTTATTATGGCTTCCGGTATATATGAGTTTAATGTTTTACCTTTTGGACTCAAAACAAGTCAAGCTGTTTTCCAAAGGATAATGGACAAGGTCCCTAAACAAGATTATTAAAAAAAAGCCAAGTTTATATGGGAAAGAAAAGAAGAAGAAGCCTTCCAGAAGATAATAAATATTATGGAATCACCCCCGATATTGCATTTTTATTCTAGTAATAGCAATGAACTACTAGGTTGCATGTGGACGCTAGTGGGGAGGCCATTGGCTGCTGTCTCAAACAAGATGTGTTGTTCCCTATAGCATACGCGTCCAGGAAGCTGAGTGAAGGAGAGAAGAAATATTCTACAACGGAGAAGGGGTGTCTTGCTTTAGCCTGGGCGTTAACTTATTTTAAACATTTTGTTTGGGGTTTGAAGTACCAGGTTGTCACTGATCATAAGGCATTGTGCTGGCTACGAGGTAGAAAGGACATGGATGGAAGATTAGCTAGGTGGTCGCTGTGTATCCAGGCGTATGACTTCAATATTGTACATTGTTCGGGACTTCGGGCAGAGATAACGTTATTGCTGATTTTTTGAGTAGGAATCCATTAGTGCAAGATGAGGAGGACTCGAAGAGGACGGAGGAGGGCCCTGACGACGGCATGCAGTTATATAGGATGGAGGTGGTCAGGATAAGAGATGACCAGCTTAGATATGAGTTCTGTAGGTATTGGTTGGAAAGGATAGCATTTGATTCTGAATGATGATCGAATGCTAGTAGTCGTTCCTAAAACTTGTTACAGGAGGTGTTGAAAGAGCTTCATGATGATCCATGGTCAGGAGGGCATTTAGGTTTGGCGAAAACTTTAGTTAACTTTAGAGCGAGGTACTTTATTAAAGATGCAGAGATAGTGATAAATAAATATGTAAGAAGCTGCGTGTTGTGCCAAGACCGGAAGAAGGATGACCAGGTGGCCCAATTACAACCTATTGTGTTGAATCGTTTGATGGAAAAAGGTAAATATTCGTATATTGGTAAATATTAAAACAAGCAAAGATACAATTTTTTTTCAGAAAGTGTGTTTTTAGCCTATTTCATGGAACTTTCTCAAAAATATAAGTCAAGCTCATTGTGGTGCTACTGTTCAATGCTAAAAAGCACTGTGAAAACAAAACATGGTATTGATAAGAAGTCATACTCCAACTAGCTGGCATTTCTAAAAAGACGCTCAAGTGGTCATGTGAGTAAAAAGTTGAAAGTATTTTCGGCTGGCAATGTCAAGAAATTCCTAAAAGAAGCGGTGTAAAGAAAGTACATAATAAAGCACGGAAGTCACCTGATAATCCAATCCTACAAATCACGTATAAACGCTATCGAAACCATTGTAACAGCCTTCTTAGAAAACTAAAAACACTACATGATAAATACGAATTAGAAAAAGCAAAACATAATCCCAAAACACTTTGGAATAAAATAAAAGACATCATTAACACAAAAAAGAAATGTCCATCACCTACAGAACTGCTGCACACCAAACCTGATCCAAAGGCAGCTATTAATAGCGTATGTAACTTCTTTGCCACAATTGGCGCTGACCTAGCCACAAAAATACCTGGAACTTCACAACTGCCCGCTAAACGAAACACCTCCGCAAATTCCTTTGTTTCTTGAGGTGACTGAATCTGAGGTGGAGTCCACCATCATGGGCCTGAGGCACGATAGTGCTACAGGCTGGGATGGAATACCGACAAACCTTCTGGGAGTTCGTCGGAATACTCTTGTACCTCTAATAACCCACATTATTAAAATCTCCATAGGAAAAGAAGTAATCCCACAACCAATCAAGATGGCCTTGGTCCACCCGATTCACAAGGACGGGACCAGAGACTGTGTCAACAATTATAGACCAATTTCGGTACTCTCGGCTCTCTCTAAAGTAATGGAGAAGTTGATATACAGTCGCCTAGTAAACTACCTGAACAAGTACAACATTGTAGCATCCAACCAATACGGGTTCATAAGAGGAGTCTCCACCGAAGACGCAGTTATCGATCTAACCCAATTTGTATCACAAAAACTAGACGAAAAGCAAAAATGCACTAGTATTTTCCTAGATTTGAAAAAGGCTTTTGACACAGACTCTGTTCCCACCCTTCTCTATAAATTGGAGTGTATATAGGTATTCGTGATAAGCCTCACGAACTCCTCAGGGATTATCAAAAAAACGGGCAGATGGCTGTTAAAATCGACTCATGCCTAAGTGACGAAGAAACAGTCACATACGACGTCCCACAGGGCAGCGTGATAGGACCCACACTTTTTCAAATTTACATTAATGGTCTGTTCACGCTGTCCTTACATAAATCACAGATCTTTAAGTACGCTGATGATACTGCGATTGTCGTTTATGGTAATACGTGGAGCGAGGTCAAGCGATCTGTGGAACAATCCTTAAATAATGTTGGGAGGTGGTTGCGAGAAAACCTTCGTGGCTAAAACCAACTTCATTCCGTTTTCTATTAATTATAGGAACAAAGCACCACCGGAATTTGAAAATATTGCACACACATGTTCTGATCACAGCCATTGCTCATGCGCGGCGCTTACTCGCGTCAACCAAACGAAGTACCTGGGTGTAGTGATTGATGATGGACTGAAATGGTACAATCAAATAGACAATATTACTTCAAAAGTCAGAAGACTCATCTACATTTTGAAATCTCTGAGATTGTACGCAGATAAACATGCACTAAAAATGGTTTACTTAGCACTTTGCCAGTCCGTTATCACTACCGGTTTGGGAAGGGGCCGCTAAAACCAAGTTCATCGAAGTGGAGAGGGCACAGAGAGCTGTGCTCAAGGTTATGCTTGGTAAACCGTATAGATTGCCCACTATTGATTTTTATGTGGAGTGTAAATTGCTTACGGTGAGACAGCTCTTTGTCCTCCGAGCCACGTTTAGGAAGCATAAACAAATTCCCCCACCAGATAACACTAAGCGCAAAGCAAAAATGATATACCCAACAATAAGCCACAAGACCACATTCGCCAGGCGCCAGTTCTACGTTGTGAGCTCTTTCATTTACAGAAATATTGCTAAAAATATTCAATTAACTGGACTTAATCACCATGAAGTCAGGGCTAAGATACAAAGTTGGC
Organism: Orthosia cruda; assembly: GCA_964057195.1. Lineage (NCBI taxonomy): Eukaryota > Metazoa > Arthropoda > Insecta > Lepidoptera > Noctuidae > Orthosia > Orthosia cruda. The sequence continues at coordinate 48,347,656 of OZ059825.1, forward strand.
TTCAGGATCAGGACTATGTTCGAACAGAAGAACTACTCCACCTCCAACAGTAGCCGTACAAAATTTCTACTACCCATTTTTATCAATCACATAACAACAATCTCAATATATTCAGCAAGATACATAAAACTACCACTATAATACATATACATGCGACTATATACAAACACACCCTTACGTACACTTACACACCTCATACACACGCTCACTCACATACACACCACGCCACACACACAATTACATAATTGTCATATATGCACACTCACATCTCCGTTTAATAAATTATCTTACTCCTAGTTTAATTTTTTGAAAAATAATTTCATTGTACTTTCAAACCTGTTCTTTGCCATGATTTTGTTTACCGACATAACACACTTTTTGTAAAAGGTTTTTGGTATCATAGTCACAGCAGAACACTGACTCCTAAGTCACAGGATCTCCTAGTTTGGGAGTCAGGGTTTACTCTATCTGTATGATCTTTATTCGCTGAAATTCATGCGACCACTATGTAAGCATTGTTGAAGGTTTTTGTATAAATCAAGATTTTTATTTATTTATTATTTATTTATTTATGGTAATGTCAGTTATCATTTTATTCGCCCGGGACGGCGATACAATATTATGATACGAGGGTGTAAGAAAAAATGCGTGAGCGTCCTCTGTCCGGCGTTGTACCTGGGCGACGGGCTGCCGGTGCGTATGAAAGCATAGTGCGTCTTCTATACACCACTGTGTGTTTGGCCGCCGGCTAACCGGTAGGGGGCGACCGGACATACAGTGGTGGATCCGGCGTGTACCCGGTTGTACGATCGCTTGCCGGACATATTACGCCGGTACGTGTGAAAGCTTACTTACATGGTTGCCCGGCACCGGCTACCCGGCAACCGGAGCATGTGCCCCCATATTATTGTTTTACTCTATGGTTAGTGTCATGTTCACAGACTACTTAGAGATACTATGTATGTCATATTAGTGTCACCCGAGTCACCACAGGGGACACTCACAAAATTTCAAAAGCGATTTTTTTTGAGTTTAAAATGTGTTGTATATCGCCCTGTTGCGACGAATGTTGTTCAGCATTATGTGGTTGGTATTTTCTTATTTAATATTTATGTTTGATTCATGTTTATTGTGAGATTTGTTTGTGCCACAGCTCAAAATCTATGTGCATAATAGTCAAACATAACATTGTATTCGGATACCTATTGCGAGAGGGTGAATAGTAGAAAGTAAAAAGCTGACGCCGACCCGGGGTTGGTTGTCAACGCTGGTCATCACAGGTTTTCATAGTTATACCATGGTATAATAATATACTTCGCCTGGTAGTCTCTTCCCGTGACAGCTGGGTCACGTGATTGGCCTACGACTACGTCATCAATTGCGTTGCGGTTCTCAAACTTTTTTTGTGGGGAAAAAGATAAAATAATACAATAGGTACTAAATTTTTATCATTTTTAATAAATCGACATATTTGATACTTTTTTATTTTTTTACTTTGCTTCTTTTTTAATTGATTACTTGGTTTTATTTATTTTCCTTACGCGTAGATATAATGAGATGAGAATGTTGAGATGGATGTGCGAAGTGACGAGAATGGATGAAGTGAGATAGAGAAGGTATAGAAGGCATAGATATATTAGAGGCAGTTTGAAAGTGGCGCCAGTGACAGAAAAGTTGAAAGGAAACCGTTTGTCCTGGTATGGTCATGTGATGAGGAGGAATGAAACGCATGTTACTAAAAGAGTTATGAATATTAATGTGGATGGATGGAGAGGGAGGGGACGGCTAAAGTAAAGATGAATGGACTGTGTGAGGAGTGATATGAAAGAAAAGGGAGTCAGTAATGGCGTGACGGAGGACAGGACGGTATGGAAGAAGAAAATGTGTTGCGCCGACCCCAAGTAACATGGGGCATGGGCAGGAAGATTATGATGTCTCGTAGATAGGTTCTTGTTTGAACTAAACAGAGTAATACCTCATAATGAATTACAAGTCCATGAACAATCCGAGTCAAATTGAAAATGAATTTTTCATTGTGCAACGTTTGACCGTGGTATTGATTAAATTATTTCTCCATTATATCAGCAACCCTGATCAATTCTTTGCAAGGGTAAATCAGTATTTCCCTAGACACAAAAAAAAACAATCACAGGCATCGCTACAATTTCTTTTTTTTTAGCCTTGGGAAATGCTCATGCATGCTATGCTACCACAGGTAAATAGCGCAGTTATGTGGGACTCCAACCCACTAAAACCCCACGGTGTCCTCTTGTGTCGCTTATGGCGGGAACACAGGCACGCGTTAGCACTCACCGCGAACCCGCCGCGGCCATCCGTCACCGGACCCTCCTTTGGGGTGTACCACCCATCAGCAGCGTACCAGAACATGCCGTGACCACCCCAGAGACCAAACCAGCACATGGGCGCCAGACGGCCCAGTGTATGGCACCCTTAGCCCTCCTTTGACGGGACAGGTCAGTGGCCCCACCACCTATCACTTTTCGGCCGCAGGCGATAGGGACCTCCCCTGCAGCCCCACCTCATCCGCAATCAGACGGTGGCGACCCCGTCCAGGCCACGGAAGGTAGGTAGAGCGGCGCAACGCAATACCGGCACTCCTCTCCCACCGCGGTCTACTCTCCAACCCACAGCTGCGATATCGTATGGGACGTGCTCCATATGATATCGAGCGAGGCTCAGATGCGATGTCGCCTTTTGCCAAGCGGAACCGCAACCTACATTATTGGCCGCTACGTCGTCGGCCTAATCAGAAAAAGCCCTGACGAGCGGCCCCTCCTCGGGTTCCTCTTCGCTTCACCGTAGGTGACCAAGCCACGGCTATTAAGACACGGAACGAAACTACGCCTTAGCTTGTGTGTCGAGTTTTTTATTTCATCTGAGAGTTCCACTGACAAACTAAGGCATAGTTTCATTGTACGTGTAATTGAGTATGTATACGGCAAGGTGTAGTTTTAACCGGCATCACCTTGTTGTTTGCAACGTTCCATCTTGACTTTTTATTTGATCTGAGATCTAGTTAAACAATGTTTCTGACAAAACAAATGCTGTAAAAGTCACACGCTGCGCCTGTCTGTATGTACGTGATAAAATGGACCAACTTAATTTATTCCGGGGCGAAAACCCACAAAACTTGACTTGACTAAAATAAATCAAAACTAATTAGGTTAGGTTAAGTTCGGGCGTACAGCCGTATTGACACAGCTATGCCTTAATTTATGGAATTTACAATGCGTTGATAAATGAAATAATATCTAGAAAGGCACATACTAGTTCTTTTAGCTGAAGTTAATTACAATATTGAAGTCACGCATATGGTAGCGTCTCTTCGTTGGGAAAATTTTATACTTCTGTTTTTACAGTTTAGTACGGAACAATGACCAATTTTTCTAGTGTATCTTTCACAGTTCACGGGTGCACCACAAATGTTTGGGAGCCACAGTATTTTGCTCACCGAGCGAAACAACGCTATAGGTGTGAGCGACACAACAATAGCGATGAAATGGCGAGTTGTCAGTATGACACTTGTCAATTCGATATGTTGCCACTGTGTGTGATTGAATTACCCGAGCAAAATGCATTTTTCAACTTAATAAAGCAATTATGTATTAATAATTAAATATATAAATTAATTTAACACTAAATAGATGAAACACATGAGTTACTAATTAATGGTTAAGCTAGTTAATAATTTATTTTATTTTCGTTAACTACATGAGAAAGTACCTAAATTTTCTGAAAAGGACAATCAATGGTAACACTAATCGTGACGTAGGCTTAGGCCATCCTGTAAAGAGAATACCATGTCTTATTATACCATGAGTTATACATTTTATGACGTCGCCGGTATGCATTGGCAACCAGAGCAGAAACAGCAATCACCAATCGCGCGATCAAACGCTTCATATCATAAAAGTCGGCATTACCTACTGTATGGTATGGTAGGTCCTACACAATTGCTAATTGCTCGCAGTTCGTCAAATGCACTTATTTAAAAAAAAACCGCCAATACTCTAAAACTTCCGTATTGAAGATTACTTAAGGCGCAAAAATCGCTATTGTTTTGTTCTTGCAAGATACGTAACGAGCCTGCGGACCCAGTGGTCTCCTGATTTCATTTCCTTTTTGAAAGACTTTACTAATTTTCTTTTGTAGGTGCTATTAAAAACATGTTCAGTAGTATCTTCGGCTTGTGTCGTCGTAAATCGGCGTCGGAGTAAGTAGCTTCCTATTTCCTACGTATGCTTTTCATTAGAAACATAAAAAGCTCGAATATAATAATGAATACCTAGTAATTATTCGTTAAATTATTCTCAGTGGTTGATTCGATGTTGGTTCAATTGGGTGATGCGCTGCGTGTCTCGGGTTCGATTACCGCATAGAACAAATATTTATAAGGCCTACATACATATATATGTTCTGTGTTTGTGTATTTGAGTTTGTATTCTGTGTTTGTAAAAGTACCCACGATACAGGATTTTTTTTTTCTTGAATGTACTAACATGTTTTTAAGAAAAATAAATAAGATTATTATTTTTCAGCTAGATTTACACAAATGACGGAGAATTGGAATAAATATAAAGTGAAGGAAGAGGTGTTACCGAAAATTACATATTCACAGTCTGCAAAATATTTGCCACCAGTCGACTATTATAGTTCTCGCCAAACTTCTTGGCCGCCCTGAAGTTGGCTACAATGGCTGCGCAGTAATAAATCTCTTACAAAAACAGCACCGATCCACCCTTGCGCATCGGAAAGTCAACTTCAGGGCGGCCCAGAAGTTTGGTGAGAACTATACCATCCTAGAAATCTAGATAATATCTACAAATGAATGCAGAAAACGAACTAAGGACATATATGAAAAGTGACTGAACATAGTTAACATGAAAGGTAACTAGAAAAGTCGGTCGCACGCCCGGTAGTAACACAAAGATTTTGATCTAGGCTAGCAGTCTTCATTTTGTCTTATTCTCACCTTGTTCTTCACGAACTTTTCACACAACATATTTTATTTATTATTGATTTCATCTTTATCGCATCTATCATTACAGGTTTGCACCCAGTGCAATAAATGCGCTTAGCCTAACATATAAATATTATGTTACTTAACATTCAGTACCTGGGTGATCGAGCTCTGCTCGGGTGAAAATAGAGAAAACGACGTTTTCTGAAAATGAAACCTAGCTAGATCGATTTACCGCCCCTGAAAGACCCTGATACTAAATTTCATGACAAAGACAAAGATATTTTATTTCAACAAGGCCACCAAGCGGCACTATTGAACGTTACAATTAAAATTTACAAGGAATAAAAATTGACTCTACCGTGCATTCGGCAAGTAGCTTGTTATGGAGAAGAACGCAAAAGAAACTCCATAATTAAATTTTTTTTTTTTTTAAATTCCTTTATAAAAAATAAGTTTTAAAATATTTAGGTACATACATTAATAAATTCATATAAACACATCAACACGGTCTAGGGATATTTTTAAAAAAGCGAATTACTATCAATGTGTTAATTATTTATTTGAGATGTATATATTTAAAAGATACGTTATTTAATATTCTACCATTATTTAATAATGGTTAAGGTACTTCGATTAAAATTTCAGGATTTTATGGAAATAATGAAGCATAGACGGAAACCGTATATGAATTAACTTTTAATTTATGAGTTAAACTGAAAAAAATAGAAAATACATTTAATTTGTGTTTATAAACTTGAAGTTAGTAGTCTGAGAAAGCGCCCATGATGTTCATAACACATCGGCAACGATTCGGCATGCTCAGAACAAGGTTGTCAATGTCTTGCTGCGGAATATTGTCCCATGTCCTTCTGAGGTGCGCAAAAAGTTGATCTTCTGTAGCCAGATTTTCAGGAACTTCCTTCAGAGCTCTTCTTTGCAGCATATCCCACGCATGCTCAATGGGATTTAGATCTGGCGATTGAGCAGGCCAGTCTAAGGCCCTAACATTGTTTGTATGTAACCAAGCTGCTACCGTTCTCGCCGTGTTTGCCCGGGCATTGTCGTGCATGAGCAGGAAATCTTGCCCCATTTGTGTTCTGTGGGGCAAGATTACGGGCCCCAGCACCTGTTGGACGTATCGTTCTGCCGTCATATTGCCCCGCACCCAAACGAGATCCGTCCGTCCTCCAAGACGAATTCCTGCCCAAACCATAATTGTTCCTCCTTGGTATGGGTGAACTTCCTGAGGGTTTTGAAGACGGCTCCATCGTCCAGGAACTCGCCAAACACGCGTCCTTCGTGAATCTGGATGGAAGCCGAACCTGGATTCATCCGTGAACAGCACATTGGACCATTGCTCACGGCCCCAGTCCACGTGGTTCCGAACCCATTCTAATCGTCGTCCACGATTGCCTCTCCGTAAAGGTGGGACCCGGAGTGGTCTACGAGAGCGTAGATTGCTTTCATGCAGTCGCCTTCTTACAGTTTGGTCACTCACAAGCACTTGGTGTTCCACTCGCAGCATTTGGACCAATTGAGTCGCCTTTGCATTTGGTTGAGCTCGCGCTGTAATTTGCAAAAATAGGTCTTGGGTAGTGATGCGACTTGGCCCCCGGTGCCTCTCCGCTACTTCACCTGTGGCATGATAGCGTGTCCACAATCTTGAAATTACATTTTGGTGGGTCCCTATGGCCTCAGCAACATTACGCTGAACAGACCCAGCTTCCAGCATTCCCACAGCTCGTAACATCTCCGCCCTCGTCAAATGTTGGCGTTGCATGGCTGCAATACCTCAATTTTAACTTTATCTTTCGTTTAAAAATGAAAAAAAACTGTAACTAAACGTAATTCGTATTGTTTTCTAAATTTCGCACAAATGAAAATTCCCTCTCCTACACATCAAGACATTTTTATGCCACCGAAACAAAAGAATTTTCAAAAATTTGAATTTGGAATTAGTCTGAGATAAATTACAAACAAATCGGTGTATAAAAGATTCCAATGCGGCCAGTACTTTTCGAGTTATTTAATTGAGTATGAAATATCCCTAGACCGTGTTGATGTGTGTAGGTATGTGAGGACAATGCACCCATTATCACTACACACTATACTACGTACAGGTATAAAGTATTAAAAGTACCTACTCACACATGCACTGTGCAGTCATATAATAGATACTAGAAAAACATTAAAATCTGAAGCAGTTAAGTTAAGACCAATCCCAACTCACGGGGCCCGTTCACAAACATGACGCATGAATCGGCACCACCCAGCTCAACCTGAAGTCAACCGAAACCATGAAGGGAACCAAATGATCCAACACACGCGCCACCATCAGAGAGATATTTGAGAGAGCATGACACACTCAACTGCCAGGGCACACACAACACAAGTCAACGAACGACACAAAGGTACAGCAAATGGTAGATTTACAGTTGGGCACATAGTACTCACACACGTGCTGTGCTGTTATATAATACTAAAATAAATTGAGTTTATACAATACAACTATATTCATACAATCTTCAGCAGGTCCAAGAATACTTCAAAACAATAATGTTCCGAATATCACTTGTTTTTGCGCCCTAGTGGTTGTGGAGCAGAACTAGCATTGAGTCAAGCATTTTTATCAGTGATATCACCCCCAATACGCCTGCCTGCATAGTGTGCGTTTTATATGAAAATCGTTGGAGCCGTTTCCGAGATTCAGAGTATTTATATATACAAGAATTGCTCGTTTAAAGGTATTATTATATATATATGAGACAGTACTTATTGATGTATCATAAATAAATAAATAATATATATTTATTTTAGATAGATAAGATAGTTAACTAATCCAGAACCTAATCTACAACTAATTGTATCTTAACAACATCTATATCTTATACTAAAAAATGCACTCCTTGCGAATTAGGTTATCATAATAAAAATAATTCTGCCTATAATTATAGTTATTTTCCTGGGCTGGTGCCTCTAGTCTCAGTAGTTCTTTTTTGTTTGAGACCTGACTACCGAGACTAATTTTGTCTCATTATGTTATGACGTCAAACCGAACTGTTGATACTAAAAAAGGTACCAGTAGTCCGGTTAGGCATTTAAACATAAAATGCTTTTATTATAAATAAAAGATTCAAACATATTCTCTGAAATTTAACTATTTGCGTATACCTTCGTTACGGTTGTGATAACAACTCGTCATGCTAGCTATCTCGTCGCTATCTCTAAAAGGTCTCTTTCACCCAGCTCGTCTCAAGCCGTATTTCGTTTCTTTCCCGACTCGTCCGACGCCTATGTACAATTTAGCACAAAGTATGTAAATAAATTTATATATGAAAATTCGGAGACTGTCTTCAAGGACAGGGTGAAACGCTCAACCATGGCCTCCCGGACAGACCGGATCTTAGGCCCAGTAGCCCGTGCGTCGGACTCGTATCTCTTAGCTACAGTTCTGTCGTCTGAATACCCAAAGGGTATTAGCAGAACGTTTATGTGGAGCAAGAACAATATTGCTGAGACTACCGACCCCTGAAGGACCCCGGCATTAATATCTGACCGCGTATTGCATCGGGGACCTATTCACTTTATAATTTTGTTCGTTACTGTACATTGAACTTATGCGTCGGACGAGTTGGGAAACGAACTTCATGTACAATGTGACGTATTAGTGAAAGAGACCTTTTAGAGATAGCGACGAGATAACTATTGTGACGAGTTGTCATCACAACCTTCGTTACATCCAAGGAACTTTACCTTATGGTGGCACTTCACATCGCTATTCGTGTTCGCGTATTTGTCTTATTCACCCAAATAGGACGATGTGAAGTAGCTCTATTCGTCTATATTTGCCTGTTCTCACAAACAAGACGAATACGCCAAATACCCGAACACCCGTATCCGCCCTGCTGTCGGTTTTTCGCAACATATCAAAGGATTGCGAATATGTATCCCTGCATATGCGACCCGCATATGCCTCTTATAAAAACAAAAGTAAAGTTAATGACGCATGGACTAGTATAAACTATAGCAAAAATATTCGTAAATGATCGGCATATTTGCTGTTCATGAACGATGTTTAGTCGGTGTATTCGTATTAATCGGCATTCAACAAAAATATAGCGAACACAGACGAAAAAAACCGCGAACATCGATGTGAAGTGCCACCATTAGGACTTATTGATTCCATAGTAATAACAAACTGACAACTGGTGTCACTCGCATATTTACATACTCTAAATTTTTGTGTTCAAATTTGTGGTTCAAATGTGTTGGTCAGCTTGTTGCACAGTGGACTATCAATGGTACTCGGTACGTCCGTAAATATTTATGCTAAACCGAAATCCATGTGTGGATAATCAAACATAAGATTCTGTTCGGAAAGCCATTGCCAAGGAGTGCATTCCCGAAGAAAGCGGGCAGTTCGCGCCGATCCCAGGAGGTTGTCAAGGCTTGTCGCTGCAAGTAGATTATTTTATTATTTTTTAGGGTTCCGTACCTCGAAAGGAAAAAAACTGAACCTTATAGGATCACTTTGTTGTCCGTCCGTCCGCCTGTCTGTCTGTCAAGACCCTTTTTCCCAGGAACGCGTGGAGGTATCAAGCTGAAATTTATATCAAATACTCAGGTCTACTGTCCCTTACAGCTGTGCAAAACTTTTAAGCCAACGCAATCAAAAGATACAGCCATTAATGCCGCAAATTTTCGACACTCGCAAGGGAATCAAAACCTACAGAGTACTTCCCGTGAACTCAGAATCTTGAAATTTGGTACGAAGCAACGTCTTATAGCACAGATAAAGGAATAATTGCGAAAACCGTACATTTTTAGTTACATCATATAATAAAAATATTTTTAATAATTTTAAACTTACTATTCCTTTACTCATGAACGCGTAGAGGTATTAAATTGAAATTCATATCAAATTGAGGTCTATAATAACATGTACGGAACCCTCGGCGCGCGAGTCCGACTCGCACTTGGCCGGTATTTAATAGTAGAATTTAAGTACATTTATTCCCTTGAGCGCTAATTAGCAGATACAATAGAAAAAAACAATTGTTTTAATTATCATATGTCCCTTTTAGCGCTCAAGCGCTTATTCAACACGGACACAACACAACAGCAAAAAAGAGTAAAAGACAGTAATGAAATACACAACAAAATTGCGCTGAGTAATGAAACAAACCCTTTTAGGTTTGTTTCATTACAACTACCACCGATCTGGTAGAGCCAACAGCAGATACCAGCAACATTTCTGTACGAAAAATACGAGTTTGGACGTAGGGGTGCGGACTCTAGCCTGTTACATGTACCTACAAGCAGGGGCTGGGCCTTATAAAATAAAAAGTATACAGAAGAGCCACACCCGCTGTTTCGAAAATTGACAGCTAAACTTGACAGTTTTACTAGGGTTGCTACTATATTGATTAAGAATTTAAAAAAAGAGTCGGTTGTATAAGTTAGAAACATAAATACATATATTCGTCTAAACATAAATCATGTCATGCTTACACGCCTTAGAGAGTAGACAGAGCATCAAATGTCCATTAAATATCAAAACTCCATATACGACGAAGATTGAATGGTAACAAGACGTAACAGTGGTGTAATAATGATCTCACCAAAAATATAAAATGTGAAAAGCACCAAGCTCGACAAAAATATAAATGTGAAAAAAAGTTAATAAAATCACATAACCTGACTGCTTTTGAAGCAAAGTAAAAAGTTGTACATAAACAAGAAAAAAATATGCTGTGCGGTCGGAAGAAATATATTTGTGAGCTGGATGACTTAAACCGTATCAATAAGACAAATTTCATACACTTTCCAATTTCGTCTATGGATTTAAAATAATTTATTATTTTCCTAGATATTGAATTTCTAACTAATCATCTTGATACAATTTATGACCTTTATAACTTAAAAATTAATGTAAGAACGAATTTAAGGAATTGATTTAAAATGTATTCGGTGTGTAACAATTAATAAAGGTAACCCAACCAATGCAAGCTCGTTACAGTACTTCTTTTATGAATGACGTGACAAACGCCCGCACAAAGCACACGTGACAGTCGCGACTGAGCTCCGTCTATTATCGCCCAATATTCCCTGTAAAATCGCAATGTCAATGTGTGTTTGCAAGACAACACTTTGTGTGTAGTGGCCTCTCTGTCTGCGCCGCTTACGTACCTACTTTGTGACGGTGATGTGATTTGAATTTTTGATTTTAGAATCAACTAAAATGCCCAATTGTTTACCTCAATCCAGAACTTATTTAAAAGCAGGAACATGATCAGTAAAACGATTATTCTAAGAAACCTACAAATTAATCTTTTGAGTCGATTTAAGAAAATAACGTTATTTAATGAAACGCTGAATTCTAACAAAAAACCGGCCAAGTGCGGGTCGGACTCGCGCTTGAAGGATTCCGTACCATTATCGCAAAAAAAACGGCAAAAATATCACGTTTGTTGTATGGGTGCCCCTCTTAAATATTTATTTTATTCTGTTTTTAGTATTTTTTGTGCGGCAACAGAAATACATTATATGTGAACATTTCAACAGTCTAGCAATCGCGGTTCATGAGATACAGCCTAGTGACAGACAGACAGACGGACCGCGAAGTCTCGGTTTCGGAAAGTTTTGGTTAGGGTCCCGTTTTTACCCTTTGGGTACGGAACCCTAAAAAAGACCTTTCATTAAATTGATACCTGAAAATGTTTTGTGATGACAACTCGTCACACTAGCTCTTTCGTCGACTATTATGAAGTATAGTGAAAGAGACCTATTATAGATATAATAGGTCTCTTTCACTATACTTCATAATAGTCTGACACTATCCAACTCGTCTCAAGCCGCATTTTGTTGCTCAAACGTAATGCCAAGTCGTAACTAAAACGATTTATTAACAATATAAATATTTAATTCGTTATAATAAGTTTTAATAAAAAGTAATTAAAACCACAAAATAGAAAATATACAGAAGGGCCACTCCCGCCGTTTCGAAAATTGACAGCTAAACTTGACAGATTCACTAGGGTAGCTACTATATTGAATCCGTATTTAAAAAATAGTAGGTTGTGTAAGTTACAAACATAAATACATACTCGTAGGTTCGTCTAAATATATATAAACCGTCATCAAAAACATAAAAATGTGAAAAGTACCAAGCTCGACAAAAATATAAATGTGAAAAAAGAGTTAATAAAATCAAAAATCCCGACTGCTAACTAAAAAGATGTACTGAAACAAGAAGAAAATTATGCTGTGTGTAGTCGGGGAGGAAAAATATTTGTGAGCTGGATGAATTAAACCATATTATTACGACAAGTTTCATACCCTTTCCAATTCCGTCTGTGGACTTAAAATAATTTATTGTTTTCCTTTATTTATTGAATTTGCAAATAAACATCTTGAAAAATTTAATGATCTTTATAACTTAAAAATGAATGAAAGAAGGAATTTAAAGAATTAACTTAAAGTATATTCGGTCTGTAACAATTAATAAAGATAGCCCAGCCAATGCAACCTCGTTACAGTACTTTATGTATGATAGACGTGACAAACGCCTGCACAAAGCACTCGTGATAGCCGCGACTGAGCTCCATTATTGCCCAATATTCCCTGTAAAATCACAATGTCAATGTGTGTGTGTTCTTCAGTCCGTCTTCCTTGGTTGCTACGTCCCTATATAGATACGTGTGGTGTGTGTGTCTGACTGACTGACTCGGCTATGTACGGATCGAATATGAAACACGGAGGAATGACAAAGTGGAGTGCTTATGCTATTTTTTGTGAGGAAGGAATGTTGGTAATGAAATTAATTATCAACATCTGTTGGTGTGTAATAATACTATAAATAAGGGCATTCTATAACGGTTTATACTGTTGTTCATATAAAGTTCAACCTTCAAGATTAACTCATTGGTTGGAACACACTTGATTATTTTATGCTGGCTGACGAACAAATTAAAAAGATATGCGTTACATAAATTCAATTAAAAACCCTATGAATTTATAACCTCTGAAGCACCTTATTTATCAAAATCTCGACGCTGTTTAGAGAATGGTTAGCAGATGTTTAGTTGATTGCTTACTCATTCATTGGCATATACCTATATCGTTGTGATCGACGATGATTGATTATTGGGTTTTTCGACCATACATCTTGAGCATTATTCTTTTCTATAGAGAATTTGAATATAAACAGCTCAGAGATTTTTTAAATGAAGTCCTAAATTCATAATATTTCAAAAGCGGCAAACACTAACTACATAGTTATTCAATCGCACATTGGGCACTCCATTCCTTTTACTCCGTGGCGTACCAATATCCAGTACCTGGGCGACTGAGCTCTGCTCAGCTGAAAATAGAGAAAATAACGTTTTCTAAAAATGAAACCTAGCTAGATCGATTTTTCATCCCCGAAACCCCCTGCATACAAAATTTCATGAAAATCGTTGGAGCCGTTTCGGAGATTCAATATATGTACAAGAATTGCTCGTTTAAAGGTATTAGATACTTCTCTACCCTATAGGGAAAATGTACCCTGCAGTCCCGGTTACCGTCGCAGTTTGTACCTATATAGAAAAATGTGTATGCCTAAAGTCTGTTTTTTATCTCTGAGACAAAATAGACACATGCGAGTGTCCAATTAATTATTTTAGGGCTTATTAGGCCGCCTGAGGTATGTTATATATAACTCCTTTTATATTTTGTATTCGAGTCTAGTTATATATAAAAAAAATATGTTAGAAAAATGCCGAGAAAACGTCAAAGCCGTACATCGCATTTGTGGACTATAGTAAATCATTCGATTCTATAGAAAATGATTCGCTTTGGAAGACTCTTTCAACTAGAAATGCCAAAAAATATGTACACATAGTTAAAAATATATGAGCGAATAGTACAGAACAAATAAAACTAGAAGCAGCCGACGAAGAGTACCCAATAGAGGCGTGAGACAAGGAGATCCACTATCTCCTAAACTTTTCACAACCAAGATGGTTGGGGAGGATAGCGTATTTAGGGATCTTGAATTGCAGTAGGCAACTTAACCATTTGTGATTCGCGGATGACTAAGACCTTACAACTGACAACCTTAATACGCTGCAACAAATGCTACAACAGTTGGCGGAGGCAAACAGATTAGTTGACCTTTCTATGAACTGATCAAAAACAAAAGTATGATAAACAATGTATAATTTCTAACAAATATGTTAGAAATTATACATAGTTACTTGGGACAAATAATATCATTCAAAGATCATATAGACACAGAAATAGAAAGATGAGTAGCTTGTGCTTGGAAAAGATACTGGTCACTTAAAGAGATTTTCAAAAGTAAATACTTTCCGTCTCAGAGATAAAATAACCGACTAGTGTCGGCCCGGGCAAAGTTAGCCAGGTAGACATTTTGAATTATAAAGTCACAGGAATAAACATGAAATTGAAATGTGAAAGGATTCTAGGTTCCCTCCGTCGCTGCATCTATTTATTTCAGACACGGCCTAACCTAACCCAACAAGCTCTCAATGCGTGGGTCGGTGGAAACTCAAAATCAGCTCAAGTTCGGATCTGATTTTATTAGCATCGTCATCACGTACTGATACTGACAGACACCAGCTGACTCCCCCTTTTAACCTCAAGACACTCTTTTTTGCAGAACTATTACTAAATTATTTTTGTAGGTGCTAATACGGGTGCCATCAGGAATGTTATCAGCCTGTGTTGTTGTAGATCATCGTCGGAGTAAGTACCTACCTACCTATGCTTATCATCTTGATATATTTGTCTTTCTAGTAGTTCACGTAGTAGTACAAAGTACCTACCAAGATTACCTTCGTTCGCTTTCAAGAGGCCAGTAAACCTGGCACCAGTCTTGCTGAGGGATATCGGCAAGACGATACCCCTCAACACATAGTTGAGGTGTGCGCCAGGGCTTTCAGAAATCTCGGATTCATCTTAAGACAGTGTAAGGATTTTACCGATACTGCTGTTGTAAAAGTTCTTTATAATTCAATTGTAAGGAGTCATCTCGGAACAAGTGCATTCATTTGGAATCCACATGAAGAGAAATACAGTCTAATGTTAGAAAAATTCAAAATAAATTTTCTAGATTTCTTTATTGCAAACTGTACGGAGTTTATCCCCTGATGTACCCGAGTCTGTTCGTCCTTGGCATGGTCGGGTACACCAGGCTAGCAGTAAGAAGGGACGTCGCGCTGGTTAAATATGTAGCAAGCATCCTACTAGAGTTGCTGCACTACCCGGAGGTGCTGGAAGCGCTGCGGCTGCGCGCGCCGGTTGGGTGCGTGGGCGCGCCCCGCTCTGTTAGACGTGCCAGCGGCTAGGACTAACCTCCTCAAGTTTGCCCCTATCTCACGAGCCGCGCGTATTGTTAATGTTGTTACAATGTCGGAGGACATATTTGGGCAAAACCTGTCGAGATTTATTCAAAGGGCTCAAATAATTATTGACAGAGGCCTGGAGCTATAGACTTTGGCAGGTTTAATTTAATTTATTGATGTATATTGTATAAAATTTTGTTGCTAGGTTATTTTAGTATTATGTAATCTTGTGTGTTTAAATTGTGACTTGTAGCATCATATTGAATCAAACTGTAAAGATGTTATAATTGGTGATAATAAATAAATAATAATTTATATATTATTATTTATTAATATTTAATTTAATTTTTATATCGTATTTTTTTTTCTTTACTTTTTAAGCTGAACACAATGACCTATCAGGAAAACAAGACCTGATAAAGGAACAAAAAAATATACGCGGGGATTTAAATGACAATCCGATGGAAAAGTATTTCGACCTCCCGCTGCCTGATAACAAGATTCTGGCGACATATGTCTGGATCGATGGTACTGGCGAGAATCTGCGTTACAAAGATCGCACCTTGGACTATATTCCTAAAACGTCTAAAGGTAACAAACATGTTTTACCCGACCACGGCAAAACCGAAAGGAAAGGTCATTATTTTAGTAGTCTGTACATAATACTCCATAATAATAGATTATGCACCAAGGGGATAAAGCAGTCTCTTACGTCACGGGCGACATATTGAACCCTGAGCGTAACGAGGGACTCTAGAGTTAACTCCTGATCGAAGCGAGACAATTTTATAAAGTCCTGAGTGAAGGGATTGAAGCTGGCCAAGACGAACACAGGCCCAGAGTAGCATACTCTACTTTTCCCACCTTCTGTGAGACAATAAAAAGCCAGGACTCCATAAATTTAAGTATATATTTTATCATTAATCAACAGTTAATATTGAATGAATGCACCATAGGCTGCTTGACTTTCGAGTTTCTGCTAAATGTTGGAAATTAAATAAAAGGACGGGTTCCGACACAGTCTAGACTCCTACTTTTGTTGTTCTCTATTGAACAAAATCGTCATAGGCTTTTTCGTATCTGTTTTGATTTTGCCGTTAGTAGATTATTAATAATCTCTCAAGTGTCTGTTTTGATAAATTTTGGAGTTCAATCACTATCGCTCGACATTTTTGTCAACACGAATATTGCAATAAAATTCAATGAAAATCACAGCACTAAACACCATATTTTGTTTCACATTCTTTGAATTTGAAATCTTGACTTTTCTTTTGTGTTCTGCTTAAGGCTCTTAAGAGGTTTGTGTTTTTGGACATTGTAAATTAAGGGCGGTAAGTAAGGAATTACGATCGAGACTCTAGTAGAAGCCCGAAGTCGAAGACTGAGGGCTTTCTGAGTCGAGGTTCGTAATTCCCGTACCGCCCGTGACACATACAATGTTTTTCATCACATTTGCGAGTAATAGCTTTAATACACAAGTCAGCACAGCTATTATTACGAAATACGAGAACTTTTTTTAAGCGGTTGGCGAATTTTTGCCCACACCACAGATTATACAGTGTTTCGTTCAGAAACTTTAAGGGCAAATACTTACGAAGGTATACAGCCATGACGGAGTGAAAAAAGAATTAAATAATTTCGACGTTTTCATACTATAACTATTAAAATCGATTATTAAGAACATTGGTTGAGAGCGAGATTGCAAAAAAAAATCTGTTTAGATAACATTTTAAGACAATTTTTCAATTGCGTGTAAACTCCTTGCTTGAACTTGCATGACCTGTGTGCTGTGCCATAAATTAAAAAAAATATTACTTACCGCCCTAGGGTTTCATGACAAAAAGAAAGCCCGAGGGTTTTATATGCGACATTACGGCCAAGTTAACCTGTATGTTCGAATCGTTTCGAATGCCTAGGGAGCTCCGTGGATGAATACAGCAACGGGTTCGTGGAAGCTGTCGGGTCTAAGTTTTTCAAGACCCGTCGTACAGATAGGAACAAAAAGCTCTCTGATCATACCCTCAAGCTTATGAAGGAGAGGCGTGAGATGATCCTGCAGTCTTCAGATGAGGCGTGCAAATACCGGCAGCTCAATAGACAGATCTCTAAATCCTTGAAAAGAGACCTCCGCCGATTCAATACCGAGCGTATTAAAGACGCGATCGAGCGAAATAAAGGCTCCAAGGTGTTTGCAAGGAATCTGGCTATTGGGCAGAGCCAACTCACGAAACTGAAGACCGACGATGGCAGGATCGTATCCGCCAAACCGGAGCTTCTAAGCGAGATCGAGACATTATATGGGCAGTTGTACACATCGATCAGCAAGCCGTTGCGAGTCTAGCAAACGACCCAAGAGCTAGATTGACCCGGCACTATACCGAAGATATCCCGGACGTCAGCCTGTACGAGATTAGGATGGCTCTGAAACAGCTCAAAAACAACAAGGCGCCGGGTGATGACGGAATTACGGCCGAACTCCTGAAGGCGGGTGGCAAACCGGTCCTTAGGGCCCTTCAGAAGCTGTTTGATTCCTTCATACTCGAGGGCAAAACGCCACAGGCATGGTGCAGGGGTGTGGTGGTACTCTTCAAGAAGGGCGACAATGCCCGGCTGAAGAACTATAGGCCCATCTCACTTCTTAGCCATGTCTACAAGTTGTTTTCAAGAGTCATCACGAATCGTCTCGCGCGCAGGTTTATTGAGGTGTTGAAGTGTTTGTACAAAAACGCCACCATGTCAGTCCGTCTTCAGGATCAGACCTCGAAACCAATCCTTCTCCAGCGCGGCGTGAGACAGGGAGACGTCATTTCTCCGAAACTGTTCACTGCTGCGCTGGAGGATGTCTTCAAGGTTCTGGACTGGTGGGGGCTGGGCATGAATGTTAATGGCGAGTACATAACTCACCTTCGGTTTGCCAACGACATAGTGGTCATGGCTGAGACCATGGAGAGCCTCAGTAAAATGCTCGATGACCTCAGTAGAGCTTCCGAAAGAGTGGGTCTTAAAATGAACATGGACAAAACCAAGATCATGGTGAATGCCCATGTAACACCCACTCTTATCAAGGTCGGAGACTCTACACTCGAAGTTGTAGACCATTATGTCTACCTGGGACAAACGGTCCAGTTGGGTAGGTCCAATTTCGAGAAAGAGATCAACCGTCGAATCCGACTCGGCTGGGCGGCGTTCGGGAAGTTGCGTGGTATTTTCTCGTCCAATTTACCGCAGTGTCTCAAGACAAAAGTCTATGACCAGTGTGTGTTGCCAGTGATCACCTATGGAACCGAGACGTGGTCGCTCACAATGGGCCTTATCAGAAAGCTCAAAGTCACCCAAAGGGCAATGGAGAGGGCTATGCTCGGCATTTCCTTGCGTGATCACGTCAGAAATGATGATATCCGAAGGAGAACCAAAGTTACCGACATAGCCCGAAGAATTGCCAAACTTAAGTGGCAGTGGGCAGGGCACATTGCTCGCAGAACGGATGGCCGATGGGGCCGAAAAGTTCTGGAATGGCGACCGCGAACCGGTAGACGATACGCTGGAAGGCCTCCCACTAGGTGGACTGATGACCTGGTTAAGGTTGCGGGAAGGCGCTGGATGCGAGACGCACGGGATCGGTCAATGTGGCGACGCCTGGGGGAGGCCTATGTCCAGCAGTGGACGTCTTTCGGCTGAAATGATGATGATGATGATGATGAACCTGTATGTTTAGATACTTTTTACGTGCAAGTGTGATGAAAACGTCTTTACAATGCCTGGGCATTTTTTTACTTATCCGTGGCTCCTTATCCGTCTTCACAGGAACACTCGCATATTGTGTCTCCTTTACAACATAATTTTTATCCCTGCATACCCTGGCTACCTGCGCGATCGTTTTTCATTTACTCGCCCTGCCGATGCCATTTGTAGATCCCGCCTTAAACGTCATCTCAATTTCCCATTCCATAAAACTCATTTCTATTCCCACTCCTTCTCTGTTCGTGCAGTACGATTGTGGAACTCACTTTCACCTAAGATCCGTAACGCTCAAAGTATCTCTATTTTTAAGAAGCAAGTCAAAGAACACTATCTATTTTCCATCCTGTGATATTTTATATTATAGATATATATTATTTTAATATTATGTATTTATTTTATTTTCTCTTCAATATAATTGTATAGTGTTTAGGCACTTTTTGTATTTTTTTATACTATGTTTGTATTAGTTAAGTTTTACAGTCAGTTCACTGTGTCTATGTTTCTTATTCAACTCTCCTGTCGCAGGTCTGCTGAAAGAAATTTCTCTAGAAATAAGCAGCACCCTTATGCTCTTCTATCATTATATATTTTCTCTTTTAAGTTTTTTGTGTGTACATAAATAAATAATCTTGTTTGGATGAATACTGCGATTAATAACCATTTTTTAACATAAGCAAATTGTTAGGCGTTTTATGGCCAAAAAATGTGCCTTCACTTTGTATTAGATTTGAATGAGCTTACTGTATCAAATTTAAGTTTTTGGTATTCGTTCGCACATTAAATTTAATTATTTAAATAGTGGTATCTGTTTGGAATAGAAAATAAATATGAGTTGAAACAAATACCAGTGGTATTAGTTGTTGGTATTAGAACGGAATAAATCCATACAACTTTACCTCCCTTATGAGGTAATGATTTAATTTACGTTGAGATTGCATGATATGTAATGGATATTGTCGAGCAGGTGGTGCAAAAAAATACTCATATATCTATGACTTGTTTTACTTCGTTTATACTCATCCTGGTCATAAACGCGACGTACGTTTATGAGAATACTATCTACGCACTTGAGCTATGTAGAACATCTCCAATTAGATTTGTGTAATTCCTTCTAGAGCTTCTACAATATTTCCCTTATTAATACCCCTTGTTAGCCACTTGGCTTGAAATAAGTTTGAAATGTGAAAGTTCAGGTAGGTTATTATGATTCCTACATTTCTCAATTATCTGACTATTTTTCAGATAGATTCACAAAAATAGTGGAGGATTGGAACGATAAAGTAATGAAAGAAATGTTATCTAAAATTACATATTCTCATTCTGCGCAATATTTGCCGCCATACGACTACTATCCTACAAATCTGGAAAATATTTACAAAACAGAATGCAGACTACGAACTATGAGGAATATTAACAGTTTTGATGAAAACTTCAAAGGTAATAGCAATAGGTACTTTGGAAAGTATGGGTCGTAGTCTTCTAAGAAGGACACACACCTTCGTCTACATTATATTCCATTCAGAAGAAGATTTATTTAGGTGACATAATGGAAGGTCACCCACAAAGTGGACTGATGACCTGGTGAAGTGGCTGCAAGACGCACAGGACCGGTCGGTTTAGCGACGCTGCTATGTCCAGCATTGGACATCATTCAGCTGAAATGCTGAATGGTAGATAAGTGCGAGCACTTTGGTACTACGGTACTCTTTGCTTTTCTGCAGCTGCGAGAAACTTTATACATAGTTTAAAATAGGTAAATGCCCCTTTGTGCTAGACTAAAAGTATAAAAAGAAAAGTCCTTTTATCTACTAATCTTGGCCATTACCTTCATAACAGATCTACCGATTATTTCCTATGATGGCTTCGGTACACAACAGGCGACAAGATCCGATTCTGATCTGTATCTGTTTCCTCGTGCGATATACAGGAACCCTTTCAGACGCGGCAATCACCTGCTCGTCATGTGTGATACTTACGACAAGAATCTAGACCCCACGCGTGCGTATTTACTATTTTCTAACCTTTTTTTCTATCGGTGGGAAAACATTTAAAGTTGCCTGGCTTTTGAGGTTAAGATAAAACTGGGCGTATCTAATTCTTATCTCACTAAAACCATCCCCTGGTTGCCATCGGCGCATGGCCCATTTTATGTGTCTTAAAAGTGGATATGAATCGGCTGTTCCGACCCAAACCAAGTGTGTAGCACCCCATTGCCAGGACTCAGTTAACACTCTGTATAGTTCTCGCCAAACTTATTGGCCGCCCTGAAGTAGGCTACAATGGCTGCGCAGTAGTAAATCTCATACAAAAACAACACCGTTTCGTGGCTCGCGCATCCGGTAAACCAACTTCAGGGCGGCCACTAAGTTTGGCTAGGGCTATAGTCATATGTTATATTATTTGTTCAGCATCCAACCGCCGCGTCAAATGCGCAGATGCGTTCAAAAAGTGCAAGGAAGATGAGCCGTGGTTTGGCATCGAGCAAGAGTATTTTATTCAGAACCCGTCCGATTCCAGGCCATTGGGGTGGCCCAAGGGAGGCTATCCTCGGAGATCAGATACTTACTACTGCGGTATTGGCGCCGATAATATTATCGCCAGGGATATTGTTAACACACACTACAGGTACCTGCTCAGTACCTGTCTCTTTTTATTTAACAGCAAATGAATCAAATGTGCACAGAATCCGATCCGAATTCGAGATCATTCCGATTCGGATCGGAATCGGTCCGACTTGAAACTAAATAGCACTTCAAAAACATTTTCTTCGGATTCGGATCGGATGCGTGATAATTTTAGTTCCAGTTCATTTCTGCTTTCCTGGCAGTTTTATTAAATAAACAATTATAGTTGAATTTTAAAACATCTATCGTCATTTATTACGAATCCTTCATGCTCTTATCTATCTTGCATCGTTGGTGTGTTTCGAAGAATACCTACTTGTGGTGCGCTTCGAGGAATAACCCAAATAAATAACATCCTGTATAAAAAATTTACTGTCCTAAAAAAAGTTAATTTAGCAAAACAGATAATTACACCAAAATATATTTAACTCCTATTAAAAACGTGTCTGACTCTGAACTGCTCTAAGCTCTGAGCTGATACGAGTAAGTATATCTATCAACAGATGTTGTCTATTCGCTGGCATTCCTCTTCGTGGTACCAATGCTGAAATTGGGCCGAGCCAGTGGGAGTACCAAGTTGGTCCATCTCTTGGGGTGGGTGCTGGTGACGACCTCTGGATGGCGCGCTTTATCATGGAACAGCTCGCTAACGAGTACAGAGTTCAAATCACCATGGATCCTAAACCATTCGAGGGCTGGGAAGGGTCTGGTGCCCACACCAACTTTTCTACCAAGAAGATGCGTGAGGAGAACGGTATTGAGTGAGTGTTCAAGCTTAACGTGAATATAATTATTATTTTTAATAGAGAAGAACGGAAAGTAGAATGGGAGGAGGCCTTTGCTCTGCAGTGGGAGAGCACAGGAAAAAAAACCTATTAAGTGTTAAATAAGAGTTCAGTGCGAACACTTGATGAGCAAAACATCTATTGAATGGGGAAGCTTACGCAGAGCTGAGCGATGAGAGCGCGCCAGGTAAATGAAGAATAAACAAAACAACGTAAAATGTGTGATTTTTCAATAATTTCGGCGGTTTTATCAGTAGTGTCGTACGTTCTTCAAACACAGGACAATCTCAAAAACAGTCATCAAACCATAGACGAGATAGAATTCGTCATAACATTTTTTTCTTGATTTTTTTTTTGTGTCACCTAGCGGGGTAAATTGGCAGTAAGGTTTCCTATTGACATCGATCTAAGGACGCTTAACTCTTCCTCAAGTAACAAGTAGTCCGCATTCAAATTGCAAACTTTGGTAAGGTGGAACGCTTAAGCAAGGTAGAGCGAAGAGCAACAGATGCGTGAGTTGGGGCACATGAGTGACTGGCCTGCTGTCAGTCCACGGCTGGGCATTGGCAATCAATTCGGGCGTCTACATCACCCTACAGGAGTCGATAATATATCCCAATTTATTTACTTAGCTATTTTAGAATGAGCAGGTCGATAAATAACCGCTAAAACAATTTAATTAGAGTCTAACGGTTATTAATTATTCTTAGTAGCCATCTCATTGCAGAGAAATTGAGAAGGCAATTCGCAAATTGGATAAGGTTCACATAAAACACATTAAAGCTTACGATCCTCATGGAGGGAGGGACAACTTAAGACGATTGACTGGTTCCCACGAAACAGAATGTATTTCAACCTTTAGTGCAGGTAAGTGACCACCTGCATGCGGGTCTACCGTATCAATATCAACTGAGACGGTGCCTGTGGTGCTGTATCACTTTTGGCTCGGTGCTGTGGTGCTGAATCGCCATAGTTGCGTAAAACTATACGCGGTTATCGAGTAAATGCAAACAAAGCAGAGAGCAAAAGCTAATAATATTTATATTTTTGAATTGTGTTAATTAAGCCCTTTTCCCTCATTTGAAACCCACCACGGCACCTTCCCAATTTTCTTATTTTTTATTCGTGACTTGTATGTCCTCTAGAGGAACATTGAATTTAGTGTGACGTCACATCACATAACTATGCTAGTATTATATTATCTGTGACATAACTTATATCCAGCGGACCAGCGGACAATCATTAACGCTTCTAACGATATAATATTCACAGCGGTTCATTGTGGATCTGAAGTTGGCGCTGTCAACTATTGCGCACGAAACAGTTTACCTGCATAGAGTAGGTAAACGAGATAGGATGATGCGACAAACGTAAGTGAGTGAAAGAGACAGCTATACAATGCTATCTTCACTTTCAATATTGACACAAAAATAGCTTCTGCGCAGGCTCTTGCAGCCAATTCAGAGACACAAAGATCCGTTGTGAGTATTATACCTCATTGGTCAATTTACGATTAGTAGTTTAGAAGATAAGAGGGAACATAAGTAGGTACATATAACATAGGGTATAAGCCGGATAGCTGCCACACTTTTTGAAATCACGCTATATCTCTAAATACAAAAAGCAAAATACCTACTTTATTTGTAAAACTGGCCGGTACTTTGGGTTTTTACCTACCTACCAATTTATCATAAGTAAAAATCATTATCTTTAATATTTCCAGAGTAAGTATTAGCGATTTTTGCGGACCTCTATGTTCTGGGACATCTATCCCACATAGGGTATAGTTGCTTGCCTGGGCGAAACACCGTTGCCGCGACAAATCACGGCTCGGCGGACAGAGCTCCGGCAGGATCTCATGGCGACATGGAGAGAACGACTGTCGCAACCCAGCGCTGGGCACGCCACAATTAAGGCGGTAAGGCCCCTCTTTGAGGAGTGGCTTGAGAGGCGCCATGGCGTCCTCACCTTCCGCCTGACGCAGGTCCTGACCGGACATGGCTGTTTCGGGAGCTTCCTGTTCAGGATAAAGCGGAAGGAAACGCCCGGGTGTCACCATTGTGTGGATCGCCTGGAGGTCACGGTGGAGCATACGGTGGAGGTCTGCCCCGCTTGGGCGGAGCACCGCCGTGTCCGCGCCCGGCCCTGGTTCAGGCCATGGTACGGAGCGAGAGGGCATGTGAAGCTGTCACCTCCTTCTGCGAAGCAATAATGCTCGCAAAGGAGGAGGCGGAACGCGTGAGGGAGACGCAACGGAGACGCCCTCACGCCCCCAGCCACCGTAGGAGACGTCCCGGGCGTCGGGCGTCGCAAGACGATTTCCAGCCACCGTAGGCGCGGGCTTGCGGACGGCGGAGCAGCGGGTAGCTCGCCGTCCGATAAGGACTAGGCACGAGTCGACGGCGCGTTGTGTGTTCCACGCGCACCTCAAAGAGATGTCAGCAAAACTGACGGGGTACGCTAGGGCCGATGCCTGTTTGAAAAAGAGTTACCGCGGTCCTGGCTCAAGCAACTGAAGGAACACGGGTGGGTTTTAGTCAGTATAAGTCTGACACGCCCTCCCGCTTCACCCTGATGATTTCCCACACAAAAAAGTAATAATAGGGTAAAGTTGCTTAAACGGTGTATTCCCTTTGTCCCCCTTATGAAATACGCGCAACGGACAGTTAATATTGCACGTATCGTTGTCCCCTTTTTTCTTTTTTAAACGTGGGTAATTTAGCGTGGCAAGCATAAAACTGAAATTAAAGATATTTTGTTACTGAAAAAACCCGAACTACGGTAAAACCTACGATATACCGGCTTTTTACCAAGTCTTAAGGTCTTTCACACATATCAGGGACGTGCCCGGGACGTGTCAGGGCCGGGCATTGAAGCACTGTCACTGGCCCGTGTACGGCGCGTATGTGGACGAGTTCATATAAAATGTACACACCGATATGAAAAGTATATACTACAATAAATTAAAGGTGACAGCGTACGGGGACAGCGGGAAGTAATTTTAATTATTTTATAAAATTCCCTTTGTCCCCTTTAACGGGGACTTGGCCCACGGGGACAACGGGAATACACCGCTTAAACCTTGTAAATTACGTTTAGGATAGATAACGCCTAGAAACGGGACATCTATTCCGCATTTTGTCTTCCTGTGCAATCGCACAGAGACATGAGACACGGTTCAACTTAGTGGTGGTTGGAAAAAAATCGATAGATTAATAAAATAAACACATCAACACAGTCTAGGGATATTTTTAAACAAGCGAATAACTATCAATGTGTTAATTATTTATATGACATGTATATATTTAAAAGATACGTTATTTAATATTCTACATTTTTTTAATAATGGTTAAGGTACTTCGATTAAAATTTCAGGATTTTATGGAAAAAATTAAGCATAGACGGAAACCGTATATGAATTAACTTTTAATTTATGAGTAAAAACTGAAAAAAATAGAAAAATCATTTAATTTGTGTTTATAAACTTGAAGTTAGTAGTCTGAGAAAGCGCCCATGATGTTCATAACACATCGGCAACGATTCGGCATGCTCAGAATAAGGTTGTCAATGTCTTGCTGCGGAATATTGTCCCATGTCCTTCTGAGGTGCGCAAAAAGTTGATCTTCTGTAGCCAGATTTTCAGGAACTTTCTTCAGAGCTCTTCTTTGCAGCATATCCCACGTATGCTCAATGGGATTTAGATCTGGCGATTGAGCAGGCCAGTCTAAGGCCCTAACATTGTGTGTATGTAACCAAGCTGCTACCGTTCTCGCCGTGTGTGCCCGGGCATTGTCGTGCATGAGCAGGAAATCTTGCCCCATTTGTGTTCTGTGGGGCAAGATTACGGGCCCCAGCACCTGTTGGACGTATCGTTCTGCCGTCATATTGCCCCGCACCCAAACGAGATCCGTCCGTCCTCCAAGACGAATTCCTGCCCAAACCATAATTGTTCCTCCTTGGTATGGGTGAACTTCCTGAGGGTTCTGAAGACGGCTCCATCGTCCAGGAACTCGCCAAACACGCATCTTTCGTGAATCTGCATGAAAGCCGAACCTGGATTCATCCGTGAAGAGCACATTGGACCATTGCTCACGGCCCCAGTCCACGTGGTTCCGAACCCATTCTAATCGTCGTCCACGATTGCCTCTCCGTAAAGGTGGGACCCGGAGTGGTCTACGAGAGCGTAGATTGCTTTCATGCAGTCGCCTTCTTACAGTTTGGTCACTCACAAGCACTTGGTGTTCCACTCGCAGCCTTTGGACCAATTGAGTCGCCGTTGCATTTGGTTGAGCTCGCGCAGTAATTTGCAAAAATCGGTCTTGTCTGGGGGTAGTGATGCGACTTGGCCCCCGGTGCCTCTCCGCTACTTCACCTGTGGCACGATAGCGTGTCCACAATCTTGAAATTACATTTTGGTGGGTCCCTATGGCCTCAGCAACATTACGCTGAACAGACCCAGCTTCCAGCATTCCCACAGCTCGTAACATCTCCGCCCTCGTCAAATGTTGGCGTTGCATGGCTACAATGCCGCAATTTTAACTTTATCTTTCGTTTAAAAATGAAAAAACTGTAACTAAACGTAATTCGTATTGTTTTCTAAATTTCGCACAAATGAAAATTTCCTCTCCTACACATCAAGACATTTTTATGCCACCGAAACAAATGAATTTTCAAAAATTTGAATTTGGAATTAGTCTGAGATAAATTACAAACAAATCGGTGTATAAAAGATTCCAATGCGGCCAGTACTTTTCGAGTTATTTAATTGAGTATGAAATATCCCTAGACCGTGTTGATGTGTGTAGCATGCGATTCATCCGCGAAACTAGAGTAGGTAATTAATATCGGGGGAACTATACCCCTGGGGCAACTATTCTGGTTTTACCCTACATACAATCAATCTGCCAAGCGGTTTCTCAATTAATTTGGGGTCGGCATCCAGTCTAACCGGATGCAGCTGAGTACCAGTGTTTAACATAGAGCGACAGCCAGAGATGAACATAAATACCGGTTAAAATCATAACATTAATTTACCATCACGTACTACAGTAGGTAGGTAAATCTTACCAGGAAGTGCAATTATAAGCTATCTTATAAAAAACATATTTGAACATCTTTTAATATGGATCTAATTTACTGTCAGGCTTAGCAACACGTTATAAAAAAAAAAAAAAAAAAAATGCCGACTTCTTAAAAAGCGACCTAAAGAGACGGATAAACAAGGAGAAAAGTATGCTGTGCAGTCGGAGGATACATATTCGCGAGCTAGCTGACCAAAAGCAGAAGTTTTTTTTTTGTTTAACTTTTTAGTTATATTTTTTTTCTAATTGCTATATTATATATTTAAATATATAAGTGTCATATATTTTTGTAATCACATCTTAAAACCACTTGTTTTGATACCCCACACAACGGGTTTAGAAGAAAATAAAAATTGGGACCCCACATTATGGCGCCCGAAGGCCGCAATTTTTTTTTCTATTTTTTGCAGCCAGTGACACTCGCAGGTTTAAGACGAATCGATTGACGTAAGAACTATCAAAATCGGCCAGCGCGTTTGGTCTCAAGAACGCTACTTAAGAACTAATATACATACATACATAGACTGATAAACATATTACCCTCCTTCGGCAGTCGGGTAAAAATAGCTTAATACTACAATTGTTGACAGGAGTCGCGGGACGTTTTTGCAGCATCAGGATACCACGAACAGTCGCCGAAAACAAGCAAGGATTTTTCGAAGACCGTCGACCAGCCTCCAACTGTGACCCGTACAGGACAATAGATTGTCTGATGCGTACGTGTATACTCAACGAATATTAAACTTCAGTACAGGACAGAGAGAATATAGCAAACAACAATTTATAGGTACCTGCTTACTCAAAGTGATGCTTACGTTACAGAGGTCAAATTATAGTGAGTAGATGAGGGAACTTTGGTAAAAATCTTGAAAAAGTATGTAGGTACATACAATTTTTAAAGTATAAAAAATGATATGTTAAAAAGCCAGACCTTCAATCCTCACCTAGAGAATTGAGGGCCCACTTCACCCACTTTTGATAGATCAACTATGTAGTTATTTACCTGCAGAAAGTTTCTTTAGATACCTACGTCAAAAGGTAGACCGTATATGTTTCTAGTTCAAAATGGGCCATCAACCTCAGACAAACAAATTATTTTTAATCTGTAATTCGTAACTGGGTTCCTATCTAAAGTGGCTGTCTATGATTTGCGAAAAATTAAGATCTAAAGCACTTTTCCTGTTGCTTTACTATCAACATCATCATCATTTCAGCCGAAAGACGTCAATTGCTGGACATAGGCCTCTCCCAAGCGTTGCCACATTGACCGGTTCCGAACGTCTCGCATCCAGCGGACTCCCGCCACCCTCATCCGGTCATCTGTCCACTTAGTGGCAGGCCTCCCAACGCAGCTTCTTCAGGTTCGCGGTTGCCACTCCAGAACTTTTCGGCCCATCCGTATTGCGAGCAAGTGCCATGGACACTGCAACTTAAGTTTGGCATAATTCTTCTGGCTATGTCGGTAAGCCTGGTTCTCTTCGGATCTCTACATTTCTGATTCGATCACGCAAGGAAACGCTGAGCATAGCCCTCTCCGCGTCGCTCTTTAGATGGCTATACCTAATCTTTCGGATGAGGCCCATTGTGAGCGACCACATCTCTAGAGCCATAGGTCAATTGGTCATAGACTTTCGTCCTCAAACACTGTGGTTAGTTGGACGCACAGACTACTTAGAGATACTACGTATGTTGGACGAGAAGATACCGCGCAACTTCCCGAACGCAGTGACCGTCAGGATGACTGGACCAAACTAAATATGTCCTAGAGACTATGTGCACTGTTTACTACCTATTTGCTACTATTTACTAACTCTTGTGAAATATTTGCTACCTCTGCGTTAAGAAATATATCAAAGAAATAAAATGATCAGCCATTCTGACGTCAGGTTGGCTGACCACTTCCAAGTTCTCATAGTTTCAGAGTTGTATTAACCGCGTTGTTAATGTAAATATTTACTACCTATTTGCTACCTTGACATATAATATTTTACACAACTGTAAGAAGCTCCATTAAAAAGTTATGAAAGCTCCTATAAATTAACGTTAAATTTAGAAAGTGCCTGCAAAACCCTTATTAGCAATCTTACGAAAATAAGACCCGGCGTTATTAATTTACGTACAGGCGTTTTAATGTCTTGAATTAATAACTTTCCGTGTGTATGTACACGGACATGTAAAATATCTCCACCATCGACCTTATAAATTAAACTACTGAGACTAAACTAAAACTTTTAGTCACCACTCTCCTGTGTATTTAGAATCCTGTCAAAAATAGAAAATCAACAAGATATTCGAAATTATTTTATTTGGATGATGAAGGAACAAACACTAAAACTAATGCCCAATTATATTCAATATTTATAAATGAAATTATAGTTGGTATATATATTTCTTCTTCAGAATTGAGTTCAAAAGCAATCAAATCGTTTAGTTCATATTCAAACGTCATACCTGTGCATCTAGTATGACGACAACTAGACTTGTTATTTTCAGGGCCAATCCTGGAATTGGAAGATTCTGATAACGATTTTATGTTATAGTCCAAAGGCAAAAATGCACATTTACGCTTAACATTAGTATTTATGCAAGATTCGATTCTATCCGCACTATATTTTACATCGTTTAGTATTTTTTAATAAATATGCGCCACATTACATTCGCAACTAATAATAATCCTGTCGTCAGATATATTTTCTGTATTAAAATACTGCTTCCAAATTACTCAACTTCTCTTACTTCAAGATTCTTCTGCATGTTCTATATAGTTATCCACTTTTACATTCTTGGTCTCCGTTTTCTTCTTTGGTTTCTTTTTCACCTTCTTTTAAGTTAGTGATAGCAACTTTTAACTCATCAGATAAGAATTCTAAACGCTTCATGAAAAGTCATCTACACGGTATCTGTCACTTTTACTGATGATTCTATATAAATGCCTAATCACGTTTTTGAAATAGCTTTCCACATTCGACGATGTGGGATTAGATATGCTTGAATGATATACATTTTTCATATTATTGGACCACAACGGAAGTTGACATACTAGTCGTATTTAAGTGTTCAAAAAGTCTGGGCATACATGAGATACAAGTTATCATGAAGATGAAAGACGTTTGAATATGAACTAAAAGATTTGATTGCTTTTGAACTCAATTCTGAAGAAGAAATATATTTAAACGATATACCAACTATAATTTCATTGAAATATATATTAAATATAATTTGGCATTAGTTATAGTGTTTGTTCCTTCATCGACTCCGAGCGAGGGAATTGATCATTATAAATTTCACTGTTTTAGAGGAACTTCATTTCAATGTTATGACGACATGTCAAATCGAGTAACCAAAAGTCATAAAAAATTTTAGCCCTTTGCATCATTTATGGCAGAAAATATAAATAATGTGATACATAAATACAAACTGACAATCAATCTCAAATCTGAGCAATCTTGGAATCAAAATTAAAATCAACAGATTTTTTTATTTTTATTTTGAATCATGTAACCAAATCAACGTAATTAAAAAAAATTGAATATCTTGTTGTTTTTCTATTTTTGACAGCCTTCCAAATACACAGTAGAGTGGTGACTAAAAATTTTAGTCTCAATAGTTTCATTTATAAGGTCGAGGGTGGAAATATTTTAGATGTCCGTGTACATACACACTAGGGCAGGTAATATCGGAGATTTTCCAATACCGGTATTGATTTCCGATATTAGATTTGAATTCGCTATTCCGATATTAATATCGAAATTCCAATATTAATATCGGAATAGCGTTCTTAAGTTAAATATCGCATTTTTTTTTCTTAATTGCTCAAATTTGGTATAAGGCTGGATTGAGTACAATAAAAAAACATGAATATGCCGCGACACAATAGGATTTTCTAATCTGTCTCTCTCTAATCACCAGTGACTGTGTAATCGGGCGCTTATTTACGTTAACTTCACATTTGTTCCTAAAAACAAGGATATAAGTCATGACTCTCTGAAATAGGATAAAGCATATATAAATAAAAAAAGGTAAAATAAACTAATTGTTTAACAATCAATCTGAAAGTAGTCCCGATAAGTGTAGTGAGTAATAGTGATTTATAAATCCAGTATACGTATTGGTCAATGTGGTGACGCCTCCTGGGGCCTAATTTCAGTAGTGGACGTCTTTTGGCTGAAATGATAATAATGATGAGAGACAATGAAGTCAAGAAGTGGAAGTTGATTTATCCAACAGATTAGTCATCGGATAAACTAATTTGTTGTATACAATACAAGCAAAAGACAGAAAGTCAGATTTTGAAATAAACTTTAATAAGGATAGGTACTCGTTCCGAAACAGCCCCTTCAAAAATATGAAAAACTATCTTAGCATTCATTATCATCGTCATTTCAGCTGAAAGATGTCCACTGCTGAAAATAAGCCTCCCCCAAATATCGTCACATTGGGCGATCCCGTGAGTTTGAAATCCTGCGAATACCCGTAACCTAAGCATTAATCAATGAAAATATAATTGTTACAACGATTTCTATGAATCTGTCTATTTACTTGTACTCTTAAAGCTAACATTTTAAGCAAGCTCGGGACTGTAAATCTTTTAATTCATCAAGCCACAAATTATTTTTTCATGAAGTGAAGTTTAAGTAAATAAGTGCCCGATTAGTAAACGGATTATTCGACCAATGCTAATCACCGTAATCAAAGGGCTTAGCCGCGCTTTCTCACTCGATGCTTCACATGGAGCTAAAACGAGGTATTTTTCTGATTCGAAGATTCCGATATTGGGTCTCTCGGTATCGGAATTGAAATATCGGTAATTTCGTTCCGAGATTCCGATATTCATGCCCTAATACACACTTAAAGTTATTAATTAAAGACATTAAAACGCCTGTACGTAAATTAATAACGCCGAGTCTTATTTTCGTAAGATTGCTAATAAGGGTTTTGCAGGCACTTTCTAAATTTAACGTTAATTTATAGGAGCTTTCATAACTTTTTAATGGAGCTTCTTACAGTTGTGTAAAATATATATGTTAAGGTAGCAAATAGGTAGTAAATATTTACATTAACAACGCGGTTAATACAACTCTAAAACTATGAGAACTTGGAAGTGGTCAGCCAACCTGACGTCAGAATGGCTGACCATTTTATTTGTTTGATATATTTCTTAACGCAGAGGTAGCAAATATTTCACAAGAGGTAGTAAATAGTAGCAAATAGGTAGTAAACAGTGCACATGGTGTCAAGGAGGTTTGGTCCAGTCATCCTGACGGTCACCCGAACGCAGTCCAGCCGAGCCGGATTAGACGGTTGAGCTCTTTCTCGAAGTTGACCCTACCCAACTGGATCAGGTAGACATAGTCGTCCACAACTTCGGGTGTAGACTGTAGAGTCCCCGACCTTGTTAGGAGTGGGTGTAACATGGGCATTCAACATCACCTGGGTTTTGTCCATATTCATTTTATGACACTCTTTCGGAAGCTCTACTGAGGTCATTGAGCATTGTACTGAGGTCCTCCATGATCTCAGCCATGAGCATTATATCGTCGGCAAACCGAAGGTGAGTGATATACTCACCATTGACGTTGATGCCTAGCCCTGTCCAGTCCAGAACCTGCTATGCTACTATACTATTTAAAGATGGTGGGCCCTTAATTTACAATTTTTTTTAAATTAGATTCTTGTTTAATTACACATAGGTAAAGTTTGAAAAATAGAAATTTCTGTGTACCTAGCCATATAAAAAAACAACATCAACAGGAAATTAAAAAAACCATCTAAAAGAACTGGACTTTTATTTGTATACCTATACCTACTATACTTATGTAAACGTATTAAACAGGTCACCATAATTCCTACATTCTAATCGAATACGTCAAATTGGGTCATCAATCCTCACCCTCACAGGTTTGAGGGCCCATTTTGAAATAGGTACCTATAAATATCGCAAAAATTCAGACTATATTTTTTTCAACGTTGTGATAATAAACTAGATGAAACGAAAAAGCGACATTAAAAAGAGACAAAACATAATTATATACCTACACTTTACCTACTTGTGGGATTTAATGTACAAGAGCATAAGATAGAATACTTTAAGTATAGGTACAGTGTTTCTTTTTGAAGGTTTCACCTCTATCGCATGTGAACTGCAAGTGAAGTGACCCTCAATCCTCACACTCACTCCTCTTATCAAAGTTAGAACGAATAGGACGACGAGGCACTGTCTTAAATATATTTAAAGACTTTCCCAGCGAGTGCAATATGTGAAAATAGGCGATTGTATTAGCGAGGAACGCAGAATCCTTTTTGGGGTCCCACAGGGGAGTATTTTGGCCCCCTGTTGTTTTTGGTATATATTAATGACCTCAGCGCAATATCACTTCAACACACAAAAATTGTTACATATGCAACACTGAAAAACCTAAAACGATTCTACCTGGCCCTATGTCAGTCCATTATTGCATAACCGTGGCAAAAAGCGTAGCGATCCTCCATAATTATATACTATACCCTGCCTGACCTCATTTGCAAAACACTAATTCAATAGCTGAAGCAGCAAATTTTACAATTTAGCAAACAAAAAGCTAAACATAGCTAAAATGTGTCGGCAGGAAACGAAGAAGAAAGTAGCAGACTGGCTCCAAAAGATGGACTATCAGGAGACCGAAGGTTCATAGTATTGTTTATTTTTTATTACTTTATTCACATACATAATTTAAATTGATCTGTAATCCAAACACAATCTATTCTTACTTTTTCCGTCCTTACACACATTCAAAGGTACCCTAACCACACTCACTCACTCCCATCTGCACACACACTACACACTCACACTACAGGCACACTTACACTCATCAACTAACACACAGACATACAAAAACACATAACTTAAGATTTATTACTTTATTTTTATAATTTTAATTCCTACATATGCACAATAAGCAATTAGTTTAACCTATATGTGTTACCAAATGGCAATAACCTTGGCTGATAAGGACGCTATTACATTTTTCTACAAATAACAGTGCTTTTCAGGTACAATTTTAATGTATATGCATTCACAGATGTGAGGATATCATGGTCTTAATTTATGGATACTATATTCAGCTTCAGATTGGCATCAGAAAAATTGCATGACATCATACAAAATTTTCGCACAAATACGTTTTGCCCATCACAATAATCGCAAAAATATTTAAAAAGTAGGGTCCGAATAGGTCCCAGTTTAAGTAATTTTACAGGATATTTTATCTTCAAAATTATGAGAAATTGCGGTATATATAGTCCTTTACAGGTTCAGCGAATTATTTTTTACCCAAATCAATATATTTTTTAATTATTAGCTAAAATAAAAACACTTGCCGACTTCTTCATACATTTTGCACTCGAAGCCAGTCGAAGCTCATCATTCCGCGCACAGAGTACATTATACATTCACGCTCAGAAGCGCTCGTGGAAGGACGAGCGTATCACTTTTTCGCAAGAAATAAATACTATAAAAGTAATAGAAAAGATTGTAGTGTGCATGCGTGAGTCGTTTGTCGTGATCGAAAGGAGTTGATATTTTATAGGACCGAAATAAAAGTATGTTACAGTTTCCTATTATTAGGATGAGATTTAGAAATTAAATGTTGGGTAAAATCGGGATTTGGATAGGTTAAGCAGTTGTTGACAAGGTTGAGACAAGGATGGGTGGGTTTAAGCAGCTCTTAGTAAGGTTAGGATTTGGATGGGTAAGGTCAAGCTGTCGGCGGTGAAGGTTAGAAGTGGATGGGTGGGAGGAGATTTATGATTTGAACCGGTTTGTATGTATGTATGTATGACGAATACGGGGTCAAAATAAAATACAAGATGGCGCCGACGAGGCCGCTTTTCGACATGGCTGTCATTGTCATGGTTTTTGGGGTCACTTATATAGAATATGGGGTCAAAACCAAAATACAAGATGGCGCCGACAAAAATCAAACATATTTTCGTCATAACAAAATTACAACTTTTCGTCATGGATGTCATTTTCATGGATATTGCAGTCGCTTATATCGAATACGGGGTCAAAACCAAAATACAAGATGGCGCCGATGAAAATTTTACATATTTTCGTGATGGGTGTCATTTTCATGATTTTTAGGGTTTCTAGTAATGAATATGGGCTTTGGTTATGACCAAAACCCAAGATGGCCGCCGATAAAAAATGACAACTTTTCGTCATGGATGTCATTTTCATGGATTTTGGGGTCGCTTTTATCGAATACGGGGTTAAAACCAAAATACAAGATGGCGCCGACGAAAATTTTACATATTTTCGTGATGGGTGTCATTTTCATGATTTTTAGGGTTTCTAGTAATGAATATAGGCTTTGGTTATGACCAAAACTCAAGATGGCCGCCGATAAAAAAAATAACAACTTTTCGTCATGGATGTCATTTTCATGGATTTTGGGGTCGCTTATATCGAATACGGGGTCAAAACCAAAATACAAGATGGCGCCGACGAAAATTTTACATCTTTTCGGCATGGGTGTCATTTTCATGGATGTTGGTTAATATGTCATTAACTGCTGCTCAATATGTAATGCTACAAAAATTTTAGATAGTAATATTTTATATGTTCCATGTAATGCAAAATGTTCAAGTAATTTTTTAATCCTTGTGACCGACAATTATTTCGTTTTAGGTACTTATTTCACGTAGCGTTTTTTAAAAATACCTACTTAGTTACTACAATAAAGTGAAAACTAATTTTCTTTTCGGAAGTCGGTGTCGGTACCTATTGTTTTCCGTTTTTCGACACAGGAAAGTTATTATTTTTCATGTTTTAGTTTTTGTTGGTACCCCATATTGGGTATACTAAATACATCTGTTTACCCTGTTAAACTGTACGAGCGTGATGTTTTATTAGGGTATGGTGAAAACAAAACATAAACAAACGATCACAGTAATCGCAGGTCATTTGATGTTTGTTATTGAAGAGTTCCATTGTCTATCTCCGAAGATCTTTATCAGATCGTAATAAATTATACAATAAAACCTTCCCTGAAAACACATACATTTATCGACGAAAACCCGATCAGTAGTTTTTAAGAAAACTGCGGATACATACGGGTCGAATAGATAGAGTACCTCCTTTTTTTGAAGTCGGTTAAAATAATAAGCTACTTTTTACGACGACGCGACGGTTTGTAACAGTTACCAAATGCATATTCGAAGTGCCAACTAACCTTCCTGAATCAACTTCGATAAATTAAAAAAATAATATCAAGGACCAATATTATTTGAGTGGTGTATAAAATCGAGCGCTCAGTAGTTTCAATGAGTGCGTGCGCGTAATGTTGCTGTGTGCGACTAGATACCTAAATTTGAGTTCGTCGAAAATGTAACAGCGTCCTATACTCCTCCACAATTTCTTAGATTGAAAATAGAACCCATAGCTGAACGCTGACCCCCAAAATACAGGTCCAGGCCTCGTTTGTGGGTTTGGATCAGATTTGTGACAATACATTTTTGTACTATTTTATTATGACTTGATTGTAACATAATTTCAAAATTTCGGTCGGCGCCATCATGGATTGGATCATGCAAAATTTTTGGTCATTAGGTTGGGGATAACTGTTTTAAAATGCAGTGGTAAGATTTGACACATACCTAATACTATCCAATTAGCTAACAAGGTAGGTAAGTTAATTAAAACGGCCTGATTAAGTCGTGTAAACTTCAAAAGACTGGCACATTTCCATATAATAGAATTTTACAGACCGCTTATAAGTACGTTCGGTAGATATCTACAATACAAATAATCAACTCGATTGACATTCAGATATTTATTTATTTTAAACATCAAAAATCTGGAAAACGACAAATCAACTAGAGATAATTTCTAAAATTAATAGATCAACGTAGTTCTGCCAAAATGATCCATCCCACAATCTATCAATAATTAAAGTCAAGATTTAAGATGTCGTACACAAGTCAAAAATTCTTCCATACAAACGTAGTCTAGAGATTACTCCACTGTTTGACGATGTACTTTCAAAATAAAAAAGGATATCAATTTGTCTCATCATTATCTAGCCCTGTATGGAACCGAAAAAATAAAATATTTGAAAGTTATGAGCGTCGAAAGTTCCATATTTCAACACTAATTTTAACGTATCTTTGGGCGCAAATAAATACCATAAGAAGAAGGAAAATTAAAAAACGGCCTCCATACAGGGATAGATTAGTAATTCAAAAATCCAAATCATTTTATTTTGATCAGATACATTCAGTAGATTTTTCATGAAATCTAGACTCCCAAAGGTCTGTTTATAAAATTTCGCGCGCTCGTTTTCGTCCTAAATCATCATCCATTTCGATAAAAGATTGCAGAAGTGCTAATTCGTACGCGAACTAGCTTCTTACTGCTCATCACAGCATCTATATATTTCGCACGTGTTGTGGGATGAGATAGCATGCATTTTAACCTCGCGCACAAAATAGTTCGTGCCGTCGACTAGTTTAACCTTAATGTAATAATATAGTTAAATACACACATCGGCAAAATTAGCGGAACAAAATGAAGATGACGATTTTTTTATTTACAATTTGTCTTTTAAAACATATATTAATACATTTTTCCTTAATTAAAAATACTCCTTTTAAAATAAAAATGAGATCGCATTTAGTATAGTTTTTATGAGTAACATGACTTATTGAGAAAAATGGACATTGTTGATTTTCTTAGGTTACCAAGGATAGTTAAAAAGTTAATTTAAAAAAAATACATAGTAATATCAAATTATCGTGTATTTCGTCCACGTGCCTTTAATAAAGTTTTCCCCCGCCTAGACATGTTGGGAATAATGTTATTCATTGTCTCCTGTGGTAGTCTTTATCATTCCCATACAACGGCGCTTCGTATTTCACTCACATTGACAGGTGTAGGGATTATGAACTTTGCTTTTCGTTTTAGCGGGTTCCAGACTTGTTCTATCGGATGCATATCTGCAGGTGATTCCAAAACTGCGATATTGGCATTATTAAGATAGGCTGGAGATCAAAATTAGTATGCAGCCGAGAATTATCCTGGATCAAAACGAAATCGAGTATTCCCGATGTCCACCACTTGGTTGGCCACCACTGGGGGACAGCGGGAAAACTTTTAAAAATTATGCCCGCTGTCCACCACGGGGGGACAGCGGACACGGATTTTTTAATTATTCTCGTTGTCACTGAGGTTAGTGACACAGAATTTTAAAACATTCCTTATGGCCACCGCTGGGAGACAATGTTACAATATGTTTCAAGTAAATATTAAAAAAAATCATCAACCTATTACATATTAAAGGTATGACTGCTTATTTTTTTATTAAATTGGGTAATTAACCGACACCATATTTTCACAGCGATAACAGACTTCTACAGACTGTACTTTGGGAAGAATAATTAAAAACCCCGTGTCGCTGTCCCCCAGTGGTGCCTAACCAATTGGTGGACATCGGCAATAATGGAAACGAAATTACCACTGATAAAGGGGCAAATGATACCACAATGTACAATAAGATTCCCTCTATAGATCACCCTCAAGTCCGTACGAGCTCCAAAACATTTCCTACCTATTCATATTGTTCCTCTTCCAGTGTAGTTTACAAAATTGACACATTTAAAATAATTCGTCATTTAAATTAATTTCACACTCATCTCTTAACACCATTTTACTCCGTTAGTCCGAGGTTCAAAGTCGACTTTCCGAGGAAAAGTAATTCTGTTTCAAGGTTTGAAACTGGTAAAAAAAAAAATTACGCACATCACTCTGTAGGTTTGATAATTTTTCTCATAACAAGTGCCTTGACCCTCTCGGTTTGATTTAAGTTGGGCACAATGATGTCCTTAACTTCGAAAACTACTAAAATTAAAAATAATACAAATAATTCAGTATATTAATAAAAATTTACGAATTTTTAATACAAAACCATAAATGTGGCAATAACCAAAATTCTTTCAAAATGATGTAAGTTCGAACACTTAAAACAATCGCATGAAAGGTGAAGTTCAATTTTTTTATTATTAAGGAATAATTGGTTTTATTATAAAACAAAAGAAAATCACCATGTAGGTAATGATAAAAAAAAGTTTCGCGATATTTTTGTTGGTCCGCCAATTTTGCCAGTGTGTGTATTGTTGACATCAGACTTGTATCTTATGTTTACGTTTCTTCTGCTACAAAATAGGCTAAAGCTAGTCGCTTCTTATGTTTTAACTTGTAAACATACATACAATAGAAGTAGGTCCCTTCGCAGTGAAAGTTTATTATTATTAAATAGTTGAAACTAGTGGGGAGTAGCTGGTTCAGTGTGAATTCAGCAAATTCACACTGAACCAACTACTCCCCACTAGTTTTTCGCAACGACAAGATTTATCGAAGGGAAAACTTGCTTAGCGACGAACACTCGTTTCAATTTGTTCGCTCTACTCGCTTTTCGCGATAGTCGGCAGTGGGCACCTTTTCCCTACTGCAGAAAATGAGAGAAATTTTAATGTGTGATAGTTCATTTTGGCAGATAAAAGAGAAAACCCTTAGCGTAACGACACATCTGTCGATAATTACGCGACGAATATTCGGACTACTTTTTCCTACGGAAATAACTTATAGGTATACATAAGACATTTTAAGAACATTGCAGACTAAACCTAGGGGCCGTTTCGGTTATCCGTTCAAAGGGTTTTATTAAAATCCTTATGACATGTGTTATTTACAAACTGGTGATTTATTTCAAACAAATGGAGCAATGTATTCGTTTCCTTGAAAATAATTTGGATTGTGAATAGCCGTTACTGAAACGTCTAATCCCCTCGAAAGTGTTACTTTTTTAATTGGGTTGTAACATAAATAGGCCAACTTTCCGTCGCGTAATTTCGGGAGATGTGTTGCTAGACTAAGTGAAAATAATTAACAACAAACGGTAGTCTCAATGAAATTGTACGGCATAATAATGTTACCAGAGTTTCAAGTAAAGGAACCCAAATCATTAAAAATACTAGGAGACAATCATGTGTGGACATCACAAAGATAATAATTATAACGAAGCCCGTCGGACAGTTTTCAGCTCAGCACTGAATCGCCTCAACTTGATCCATCCAACGATTCTATGAAACTCTTCTGCCAAGCATAAAATGTACATCTGCAAGATAAACTAGTGAACTGCCTGCGGTTGACGGTCACTTCACAATCATTACGTTTAAGTCGTCGGGAGGTCGTTGCTTTACGATCTTTTGTTTTAAACCATGACGCAGTAAGATTTCATAAAACAGTTGGGCGCCCATCGATTTAGTGGCGCTATCAAACAGATTCGGCCTCGATAGAATAACAAGCCTTGTCATAGTCCATTATAAGAGACACAGACCGATCATACTCTTCTCCAACCTCGCAACTTGTACTTGGTTGTATTGTTAGCCGGTGCCCCCGTGGCCGACTTGGGGGATTCTTGGTTTAAACCCTGGTGTCAGTTTAGATAACCCGCAATCCTAAATATATAGGCCTAGATACGTGTGCTTCAAAGTCTGCAACACAAGCGTTCAGATACAAGTTGAGAGTTTGATGAAAAGTATAATCGCCCCCTGGGGGGTGACCATAAGCTCTTAGTGTAGTTATTTTAAGTGTGTGTAAGGGACAGATGTATATTACTTGTATACCTTACTCTTAAGAGCTTATGGTCACCCTCCCAGAAGCCTCAGTGACGGAGAGTCGATGGCTTTGTTGATGCAGTGCCGGGCTGACAGTCGCGACGAGCTTTAGACATAACACCTATTGATCGGTTTAAGTTAGTCATTCACCGGGAGCATTCGTGAGGAATGTAACAATGCAAGATTCGGTTTTGAGCATTAGTTAATTTACAAAGTATTGCAATAGACGACGGACACTATGCATTGACACGGAGCGGTTTTGCAACAGCTCAACTTGTTAAAATATCAGACTGTAAGACAGTCGTGGTGCTGAGCGCGGCGACAATCGTGTTACAAGCAAAGCGTTTGTAACGCTCGGTTCTCGAAACGTTAAAAATTTAGTTGTATCATCACAGGATGTGCTCACGTAATACAGAACGCATTCACTGATGTTATACTCGAATCTGGACTGTTACATTACACGTTCATGCTTTTGGTGAGTGACCAACTTTAGATACAATACCGACATGTACACATAAAGATTAACATGTAATACTATTTCGTTAAATATCATCAAAAACACCGACTGTTTATACTGTTAAAGAATGATTTGAAAAAAAATATTTAAATAAAAATCTATACATATTCAATGATGCTGTTTACCAAGTGCTCTTTGCATATACAGGCCGACTAGTTTCGCAATACAATTCCATGAGTTCTCATTTCACGTATACTGTTCCTGTATATATTCCGAATATCCAAACAGCTTATGTGCATTGAGACCCTAGTGTGTCTCGTGACAGTGATATCTTAATAATTCTAGTCAACAGATTGAATATAAATCTATTATAAATGGGCCTTACGAAAACTAAACACACGATGTCGTGATTCGTCGATCACTCAATAGCAAAAGCAAAACAGTCTCAAAATGCACTTCATATCAAGCCCGCTCGTTGCCTTTTCGCTTAGTGAGAGCTGTTTGCAGCGAACAAAACGCTTCGCAATCAATCTATATTATAATATAGACACCTATAAAATTTAATGAGTAATGAACGAACTATTGTAAAATGTTAATTCTATAACAATATCGATGTATCATACAGAGTGTCTACTCTGTATATTCTAAATAATTAGCACACAAAAATGACACAATAAATAACATCCATACGGCCAGCGATTAATGATGTAGGTCTAGGTATACCAATTCCAAACAGCTTGTGGCTGTGAATATTTCGACTCAGTTTTTCGGTGACGAAGCTCTGTGTAGGTGATCTTCAATCTCAATTAATATTCGAATTCATTTACATTTACAATCAACGGTTTTCGAAGTGATTCGAGGTCCATTTTTAACGTTATTTTCTCTTGGTTTTCAACTTAATTTTTTTGACGGATATTTTATCAGCGTAGTTATTAAATTTTACTCCAGTGGCTTGCACTGATGCTGAAATTCTTTTTCAATTGTTTCCTTATATGTAATGTCTTAATTCTAGTTTTGGGTCAATGCCTCTTCTTCTTGTGTACTAAACTCATATTTTATTTTTGCTATTGTAACCATATAGACAATTAATTATTAAATATAACTACTAGTATAGTTATGATATACAATGTAATAGAATCTATTCTCTATATTAACTAATGCAGGCTAAATGTACACCGGGCAATATCATTTTATTACTGTTTTAACGAACGAACTTGAATATCTCCTTTTTTATGTTCAAGTTTTTTGCAATAATGTGTAAATCAATAACCAATTAAACTCGACAATATTCATATATTGTCGAGTTTAATAGGTTGTTTATTTAAAATGTTTTATCTGTGGTAGTTAACACAAAAATAAATAGAAAAGAATTAATCATAAAGTGAGACAAGTTATAGCTGCGGCACTGCTTTATGCTAAATATTATAAACAACCTAAATAGACTTGCCGCCAAATTATTTTGTTAATGATTTCTTTGTATTTATGACCTGTGTGTTCAGAGAAGCACAAACTTAACTCACGATTAGTAGTTTAATGCGTATATGCACACAACTAAAACGATATGACTAGTATTACAAGTTGAAAGTTAGTAGAATTATGTATCAAAATATTTATAATTTTTCTGGCAACGGAAATAGGACGGACCTATGTACCTTCATCATGATTTTTAGTAAAGTTAAGAAAAAGTAGTTACCAAAACAAAACTAATTTATTTGTCAGTTTGTATGATGTGAACAAAGCCTCTGTAAAAGTTTATCAAATGAATCCTTGCAAGAACAGACAGCCATGAATGCTTGCAGTGATTTTATATTGCCATTTGGACTTAGTAATAATTCACACATCATTTAAGAAATATGAATGACAAAAGTTGATAAAAATCAACTTTTCATTATAATATTGAAGTAGGTATATAATATTATTTTATATTCTGCTCGCTCAACTCAATGTTAATGCGAAAATAGTAGCTGCATTAACTAACAAAAACAAAACAAGTTTAGTGTTAAATAGTACTATGAGGAATTAATATTTACAAGAGTTGAAGAGCGGCAGCTCTCTGAAGAGCCTGTACATATCAAAATCACTTATCTAGTATAATACACAATGTATGTCCTGCATCGTCCTCATGTCATTTTCTGATGGCTCCATGCCTTCTACGCCTTAAGGCCAAAATATTATTCCTAAATTTTGAATCAATGAATTAATTTTGAAACTTTGCATCTTCAAACAATAATGTGA
Organism: Orthosia cruda; assembly: GCA_964057195.1. Classification (NCBI taxonomy): domain Eukaryota; kingdom Metazoa; phylum Arthropoda; class Insecta; order Lepidoptera; family Noctuidae; genus Orthosia; species Orthosia cruda. Next base: position 48,391,565 of record OZ059825.1, read on the forward strand.
TTTTCAGAAATATGATCTCACTAAAATTAAATCCTATCTCCGACGTTCTTAAGGAGCTTAAGATATAATATAGTTTTATTAAAACTACTATAAAGTAAGTATTTTTAGGACTATTTTAATATATTTTTATTAATATATTTTACTAAGACTGATATTTTATAATACATTGGGTTATAATTATAACTCTACTAACAGGCGTAGCTTCAAATAAATATAAATTATATGATTCTACCGAGTTAGAATTAAACTATAATTACAAAACAGATCAAATTTTTAGAAGAAGCAAAATCAAAATATAAACGTATATCCTTAATTATATTCTATCTAAATTGTATATTCATGTGAATATTCTAGTAATAGGATACAAGTCTAAAGAGGGATCTAGAGCCAAACACCTCTAATCTATTGTTCATGTCTATACATTGTATATCCGATTTGGATAAGCTCGATATACGTCTTGATAGGAGTGGTATTCGTTTTCTAATACGGATCAAATTTTGCTTATAGATAGGGGCTACCATAATTTACTTATTGTACTAACACAGTGATTTTTATATATGTACAAAGATAAATTTCAAAGTTTTTGGCTTGTATAAGTCCATATGCATCAGCAGTGCTGAGTGTATATATAATGTACACCTCACAGAGAAGTACGAGTTTATTATATGCCAATCCAGAACGCCACGCCCCCGAGAATGATGGCCGTTAGGGTGCAGCTCATCAGGATTATGCAGCACTGGCGCTATTCATGCAGTCGAGGGTCGATCTCCTCGAAGAACTCCATTAGTTAATTGTCCGGAGAGGGGGACATCGGAGGGCTGTTGGTGTCGCGGGCAGCGTAGCGGCCGCAGTTGCCGATCACGATGTTGGCCAGCTTCTTAATCTGATCGTATGGGCGCGGGTGGACCAATAGGTCGTTAAGCAGGCGCAGGCCTCCCTCGGTTTCCACCAATGTGCAGTACTTGTCAGCTGGAAATAAAAATAGTCCGCTTTTAACTGTTTGAATCCCATTATTACCGAAACAATTATAAAGCCATTGTGTCTCGCTCATGTATCTGTAGTCACATGTCAACTTTCTGATGGCTTGTTGTTGCCTGCAATCAAAATATTTTGCATGCTAGGCGTAGGTCACATAGAAATGGCGTCGGGTGCGGACATGGCACGGGTGGCTTCCTATTCCATTCAAATAATTATCATACAATAGACATGGAAATAAAGTGCAGTTTAGGACACACGGTATGTCGTTGCTCGGACGTGGTTATGACGCGCCATTGCGGTGCCCGCGCCTGATCAAATTGCGCTTTATTTCCATGCAATTTATACGAAATTTGAATGAAATAGGAAGCCGCCCGTGCCATGTCCGCGCCCGACGGCATTTCTATGTGGCCTGCACCCTATGCAGCCAGGATAAATGATCACAGATTACTGCAGGCCAGGTAGACAAAGGGCAACGAATTAGTTTCGCAGCGATGTAGAAACAGATGTAAAAACCGCTTTCACAGCATTATCGTACGGTATTTTGCTAAGTGGGTTGGCTGCTGACATTGAATACATAGATATAACAAAACACTCAATACACAATATTGCTAAAGAGAGCAGCCATAATATACAATGTGTCCGGACTTGTAGTAATGAACATTCATTACTACAAGTCCGTAAAATACACTTAATTTTATCGATAAAAACACCCCACCCACATAAGGGATGCAAACACCATACCCTCAAAGTTTTATTACTACAAGTTCGGACATCCTTACATAGTATAAAAAAAGTCGCTTCCCGCTGTCTGTCCCTATGTATGCTTAGATCTTTAAAACTACGCAACGGATTTTGATGCGGTTTTTTAAATAGATAGAGTGATTCAAGAGGAAAGTTTTATATGTATAACTAGAGGACGTCTCGCGGTTTCACCCGCGTAGTTCCCGTTCCCGTGGGAATACAGGGATAAAAAGTAGCCTATGTCACCCGGGGATAGAGTAGCTTCCCAACGGTGAAAGAATTTTTGAAATCGGTCCAGTAGTTTTGGAGCCTATTCGGTACAAACAAACAAAAAATCTTTCCTCTTTATAATATTGGTATAGATACACGCGGGCGAACCCGCTGGCAGAAGCTAGTATTGTATAAACTAAATCGCCGTGAATCTCATAGGGAACTTTTATTAAAGATTAATATTATAACAGTCGGAGGATACATTTTCGCGAGCTGGCTGACCAAAACCTGACCAAAGCATGAATTTCTTCTTGTCTACGTCTTTTTAGTTCGCTTTTTAAGCAGTCGGGTTTTTGATTTTTTGAATTAACTTTTTTTATTTGCAACTTTTTAGTTATTTTTTTTTTTAGAATTTTTTACATTTGAACATATAAGTGTCATATATTTTTGAAATCACCTCTTAAAATCCTTTATTTTGATACCCCCCACGATGGGACGAAAGGAAAAAAAAGTTCCCCCACAAAATGGCGCGCAAAAGACGCCATTTTTTTTTTCCAATTTTAATGTAGCCAGTGACACTCGCAGGGTTAAGACGAATCGATTGACGTAAGAATCATCAAAATCAGCCAACGCATTTGGTCTATAGAACGCCACATAGGAACATACATACATATACACATACATAGACTGATAAACACATTACCCTCCTTCGGCAGTCGGGTAAAAATATCGTGCATGTCAGAAAAAATCTACATCTCTTTTGATAGTTGTGCCCGTTTCTACAGCTTTTGAATGACTGGCATAATGTTAACGATATTATACAGTCTAGCACTAGACTAGATTGATCCACTGGTTTAAAGGACTGCAACAATTTGAACCAGGCATTATGTTAAAAGCATACTTTGTAACAACCATTTATAGTAGCTAACTAGCTGTGCCCGCGGCTTCGTGCGCGACAACTACCCTACCCCAATGTACCCTACCCTATCTACCCAACCCTACCTACCATACCCTACCCACCTATTAGGTTATTATTAGGTAGGGTAGGTTGGATACGTAGGGTAGGTAGGGAAGGTAGGGTAGGTAGGTAGGGTAGGGTAGGTAGGTAAGGTAGGGTAGGGTAGGTAGGTAGGGTAGGGTAGGGTACGTAGGATACTAGCCAGTTGACGGGAGCGAAGGCGCGGGGGACAGCTAGTATAATTATAAAGATTAGATTATTATGAAAAGGAGCATGTTGTCCGTTCTTTTCCATGGCAAATTCCCTTTGCGAATGGACAATAGAATCACACTAATATTATAAAGGCGAAAGTCTGGGAGTGTGTTTGTACGTTTGTTACTTCTTCACGCTCAAACGGCTGGACGGATTTGTATCACAGAGATAGTTTATAGTCTGGAATAGCACATAGCATATTTTTATCCCGAGCATATGTTCACTTGGGATAATTTTCGTCATTCACGCGGGCGAAGCCGCTGGCAGCAGCTAGTTAACTATAAACTGTAAATGTAACATTAAAAGTGCCTTTTAATGTCCAAATTGAAATAAATGATTTGACTTTGGTGCAGTATATAATGTAATCTCCTAACAAAGTACGTTTTATTTTTCAGATCATCATCACTGTTGGAATAGAAGCTTTTATATTAAAACATTGCATAGTCACGAGAAACTAATGTGTTTGCAAATTTCCAGCTCAATCAGATTCTGCGAAGTGGGCCAAATATAACTTGCAAGATATGATTACAGACAGCGGGGCAGGTGAAACTAAATAGAAGCTTGTAATTAGATTAGTTTGAGTTTATTAACTAAACCAGAGATTTAGAGTTGAGGGATGAGGAATGATTTGGCAGAAGCAAATTAAGGCACTAAAATACTCACGGTATACAGTAGTCAAGTTGGCCAGAGCCCACACGGCCCAGTGCTGGCACTCCGGAGTGTGATAAGCGTTCAGCAGACTCAGTATCGGCTCAAAGGAGCGGTAGTTGATGTTGCGTTCAGCGCGCAGGTCCCAACGCTCGACGGCGGCGGCAACACGCTGGAGCACCTTTTCGCGGGCAGGGCTCTGCAAGGTCCAGGCAGCCGGCCCATCGGAGGCGATGTGGGCAAGTACCCCAGCGGCGTTGTAGCTCACCTGCGGGTTAACCCTTGAGTTAAATCTGCGCAAATCATCTGAAGACACTTCTGCACCAAGGCACAAGGAGGCTTGGCTAATTGACAAAATATGTTGATAATGTTTCGTATTTTCGAAGTCCCATGGCTGATTTCATGATCTAATCAAGATCTATCGGATTCGGTGGCAAAGCTGCATTGATTACTTTATGATATATTTCAGATGGCCTAGAAAAGGCTGGCGAAATTTAGATATTTTATGCTTGTCTTTTTTTATTATTATATAGTCTGTCCGCTGGGCAAAATATTCCAACATTAATTAAATTAAACCTTGTTGACTCTCAACGTATAATAAAAAAAAAATAACTAATGACTTTTATTATTTTAATTAAACTGCAACATAAAAGGATAACAAGATTTCTTATTTTTGAATACATTGGACGCTTAATTTTAGTGCTAAAATAATATTAAGGCCGCAGTATGCACCTGACATATTGCCAACTGCCTTGTTCCTGCAGTCTAAAGAATATGAAATTAGTATTTAAAATCTGCTGCGAAGATCAGTTATTTGGGAAATATTTATTAAAATTTTGATTTCTTTTATTTACTGCCAATTTCTCTTTATTGAGTGCCTGGTATCTTTATTGGGTGCTGTAATAATCTGAAAACTGGCACAATTAGATTGAATAGGCATCGCCAGGTATACTCTGCCCATTGCACACTTTATCCATCGATGAGAAGGAAGACATATGAGTGATCATTAGGTTATACGAATCCAGACCCTCTTACCCCAGTCGCGACATATTATGTCCAGTGTAAAGTGTTATGTTGTGGACTTACACACTAATAGCACAAAATAGAAAATATACAGAAGGACAGCTCCCGCCATCCTCGAAAATTTACTGCTAAACTTGCCAGACTCACTAGGGTTGCTACTATTATATTTTGAATTTAAATAAGGAGTAAGTTGTATAAATTTACAAACATAAATACATCGATTCGTCTAAACATACATAATATCAAGTTTACATGCCTTAGAGAGAATCATGACGGACAGATCACGACGCCACATATGACGAAGATTGCAGGGTAACCAGAAAAAAAAGCACCCGAAAATGCCTTGTGCCTTTAGAGCTCAAAAACGCTGTATTAGGTCAATGTGCAATATACGCAAAACGGACTTTATTAATTTAAAAATATTAACTCTTCCTAGTGTATGTTCAAAAAGGGCGATTCTTAATTTAACGAGCAAAGTTGCAGCGTTGTGAGGATCTCAACTGAAAATAGTCGAATGATACTAATTATCAAAATTAGTAAATTAATATGGTTAATAGCCACATCTCTAAAAACACGGAACAACTCTAATTTTCCGGAACGCTATCGCTCTGTCATTTCGATTCCAGTGGTTTAGCTGAATAAACTATCTTTCGATCCTCACGACTCTGGTGCCCCGATTTAGGGTGAGTTTTTCTGTGCCGGACGACCAATATCGATTCCATTACCTATTTAATATCAGTTTAGCGCTGTCATGTTGGACGTGTGGCTAAGGGTCGTCCGAGACAAAGGAATTTGCAATGAGTATGTATTTCTACTGCATCGGGGTGTGCCTCCGTGTTTTATTGTAAGTGATCACGTTTACTTATGTTAATAAATGCTAGCGTGTTCATACCTAACCTAATTTTGCATCTGTCAATGTGCTTGCTATGTTTGCAAGTTTTCTTACCTGTAAACCGCTGCGATGTGCTGAGCTTTCACCTACAATGTTTCCTACACCGTTCCTTGGTTTAAAGAGGGAAAGAGGCTAGTACATCGCATGCAGCTTGCTGCTCTAATTGCACCGCATCTAACATGCGCACCTTATGTTGCCTCCAGGGTTCACCGTACCGCCGTGAGCCTCAAGGACGTAGCGGCCTGCGCAGCCCTAGCCGCTACAATCCCTGCAGCCTACTGCGGCCTACAGACGCGCGTCCCCACGTCTGCCACGTGATGCCAGGGACGCATTTCACCGTACGGGCTGGGGGCTGTCCCCTCGCCCAGCCTACTGCTGTGCCTGCACGCTACCTACGCACGCAGCCCAGGTCTTAGCCTGCCTACCTGCGGCTTACCGCCGTGCGCTACGCGAGGACGTACTGCGATGGTAGGCCTACCGCGGCCTACCATCGCCATCTGCCACGTGCTGCCAGGGACGCATTTCACCGTACGGGCTGAGGGCTGACCCCTTGCCCTTGCTTACTGCTGCACGCTGCTAGCTACCTGCACGCTGCCCAGGTCTTGGCCTGCCTACCTGCGGCCTACCGCCACGCGAGCCGGTGCCTGCGCAGCCTACCCTGCGCAACCCTAGCCGCTACAGTTCCGGCAGCCCACCGCGAGCCTGTGCTGACAGGTCCCCGCGTCTGCCACGTGCTGCCAAGGGACGGCACCCTTTCTAAGTATTAACTGTGTGATGGTTATCGGTGCAGAACAATAGTGACTTTACTTACCCGCGACCTAGCTGTGGAACTTTAGTTACCTCAATATATGTATTGACTTGTCCAGCTGTTTTCTTTACAACTCGCTACTACCTACCAGTTAGCGGCCTGCGCCGGTTACCCTGCGCAGCTCTAACCGTTACAAAGTATTTGATAAAAAATACTCCTTGCCACTGCCTCTTCTTTTTTAACTTTATGATATTCAATTTGCATCTCATGCTTTAGTTTAGAAAATTAGTAAAACACGGATATTATAAATTCGAGGCCTGGAATTACAATGGAACCTTGAGGCACAAAGTATGTCCGCGGCGGCGCGCCGCAGACAGAGAGGCCACTACGAACATAGTTATTTTGCACGCACGTATTGACATTACGATTTTACAGGCAATCAGTGTCAGACAGATCTCTGTCGCGAGTGCTAGCGCAAGCGTTTGTCACGTCATTCACAAATATTTTTCAATTCATAATTTGTAAAACCCGTGCCATATCTTAAATAATAAAAATAATATTCTAATCTAAAAATTCAATATTTAAGAAAATAAATCACTAAGTCCATAGGCGAAATTGTACATTGTAGCTTTGTTTAAAGAAAGGCTATGAAACTTGTCACCCTAGAAGGGTCTTCAACTCTTCTTCGTCGAACTTGGCGCCTTTTTCACATTTATGTTTTGTCGAGCTTGGTGCCTTTACACATGTTTATGTAAACATGTTTGGTGGGATCATTATTATTACAAGACGTACAATGGCAAATCACTATGGTTACATCTTGTTACCCTCCAATTTTCGTCATATGCCGCGTCGTGATCTTTACTTGATATTTGATGCTCTGGCTACCCTAAGTAAGTATGTAAAGCATGCACTAAGTAAGTAAGGCATGTAAGTATGTTTAGACGAATCGTTGTATTTATATTGTTTGTAAACTTATACTACCTGCCCCTTTTTTAAATTTAGACTCAGTCAATTGTCGAGGACGACGGGAATGTTCCATCTGCATATTTTCTGTTTTGGGCTTGAGGTTCGTTACTCATGTAAATCTCAAAACAATTTTAAGAGAAAAATAACGTTTTTAAGGCTCGATACGACATTAAAAGACTGAATTTTGATAATGTTCCCACTGGTTGGACGTAGGCCTCCTCTATTTGAGAGGGAGTCTGCTATTCCCTCTCAAATAAAAAAGGCCTTCATCCACCACGCGGTTTTACAATTTTTATCTTTAGTTGTATTATAAGTGGTAGGTAAATTTAAAGTGAGATGGAGCTACTGCTCCAGTTCGACGCTATATCAGACGTAAGTTTAATGCAGGTTCTTAATAACTAAGAAGATGACGAAACGCCCCGAGTTGTTGATTCTGGAGGTGATGTCTTTTTTCTTGAAGTGGCTCTGAACTGTGCTGTTACAGTCCGCATAGCGAGACGTGATTTAAAAAAAACAACTGACACGCAGAAGGTCATTTGTGTCGCAATCCTGTACAATAAGGTACAAACACTCGGACCCGCTTTTCTGCGGGCCGTAATACCAAAATCCTGTGAAGAGAAAATATACAAAAAGCTGGTCCTGACCTCTATGCCGTCGCTGCAGGAGTCAAGCAGCTCATGAAAGACTGACAGGATCAGTGAGTTCATCAGTTGCGGGCGCAGCACAGCTACTTCAGCCACGTTGCCTAAGAGACCCATCATGTTGCGCAGCAGTTCCTCCTTTTCGGGGAAGCTCTGAAATTATACCATAAGAGGTGCACTGATTAACTGACAGCTTTTATTTTAAAATGAAATTTGTATGTCAAACAAGAACTAAAAATACATAAACTCAACAACAAAGGTAAGTTTTTACATCTGCCTTGTACATACATACTTAACCTTTTGTTAGTTACCTTTCGTTTATCCACTCAACATGACCATTTATCTAATTATCCGCTTTTAAATTTTGTCACTATATATTTTAAACACCCACAGTGTTTAAAATATATAGTGACAAAATAAGATACATGAATAGAAAAATAATCTTATTAATTTTACCTTCAGACAAGCAAGAAAATATTCCATGCCTCTGTTCTCCAAGAAACGCTGGCAGTTTTGTGGGGTCTCATCAGTAACATTCCACATGGTGGACCAGGCCACTTCCAGCACATCATCACATATGCGGCGCTCTAGACGGTCAGAGATCAAGTTCAGCATTTTCTGAAACAATCGAATATCGAATGTGATACGCCTTCTTCTTTAGCATCGGCAGGAACTATAAGTAAAGTTAGGTACGGTCTCATACCGTGGTATAAATTTTAGGCAGCCAACAAGACGAAAAACCCTAGCTTGTATTCAAAAAGCGTTTTATTGTAAGAACAACATAATATCAACAGGTTGTCTAACGTCATCATGAGTAAATATTATGGGGCCTGAACCAGTACCTACAGTCATGTAGCAAGTTTCGATTTACGAAAATCTAGAACGTCAAGTATTCGTCTGTCACTTTCAGCAGTAGACATATTTTCGGTTAAATAAGCCAACGCTGAACGACTATTTTCAATAAAACTGTTTTAGGCGCGTAGCATACATCATATTAAAAAAAAATACTAAAATCCCACTGCGGAATAAATATAATTCATATCCTGAACTGCCGACAGATGGCGGTAGTAGTATTCATAAACGCTGCAATATCGTAAAATTATTCGTCTGGATGTTTTGATTTTCACCTGTATTGTTCCTGATCCTGACTGCCGAAAGGATGATGCACATGATGTCATTAAAATATATCTTTCTTCTCATACAGAACAATTTTCGATGAAAACTGTTTTAGGCGCGTAGCATACATTATAATTAAAAAAAAATAACTAAATCGACTGCGGATAAAAATATAATTCATATCCTGAACTGCCGACAGATGGCGGTAGTAGTATTCATAAACGCTGCAATATCGTAAAATTCTTCGTCTGGATGTTTTGATTTTCACTTGTATTGTTCCTGATCCTGACTGCCGAAATGATCATGCACATGATGTCATTAAAATATATCTTTCTTCTCATACAGGACAATTTTCGATGAAAACTGTTTTGGCGCGTAGCAATACATTATATTAAAAAATAAAAACGACTGTGGATAAAAAATATAATTCATATCCTGAACTGCCGACAGATGGCGGTAGTTGTATTCATAAACGCTGCAGTATCGTAAAATTGTTCGTCTGGAAATTTTGATTTTGTACTAACTTAGAGCCGGTCCACACGACGCGTTGCGTCGACGTAGTGCTGTCGCTGCGTTAAGACGGTCAAGACGGTTTGGAAAATTATAAACAATGAAACGAATAGGAATAAAAAAAAAATACTGATTACACTACACAAGGACTTATTCGAGATAACAAAAAAGTTGCTCATGAATTTGTAAATTTCTTTACCAGCATCCCAATTAAAACTACTGACCTTAAATTCTTCGCCCTCGCTCGCTTCTCGTTAATTTAACGCTAACGTTTCAGCTTGCACCTCTGAATTTAACTTTTCATATTATATAAATCCAATAACAGTAATAAAAGCTTTTAAGCAAATCTAAGTCAAACTGACCGAAGTTCTATGGGGATTGTCCATCAGTTTGTACCTTCATTATTCAGACTATATCGCCGTACTTAGCTTTAATTTTTAAATTGTGTGTAGATCATGGCGTATTTCCGGATCTAATTAACAAAGTAATTTTATACCACTTTTAAAATTTGGGGACAGTAAAGACAAATAATTATAGACCATTATCGGTATTGCCGGTTTTCAGCAAAGTAAATGAAAAGATAATGCTAAATCAAATGCTCATTAATTATAATACGAATAAAATTTAATATGGTTTCACGAAAGGATGCTGTACAACCGATGCTGGTGTCACCTTATTAAAACACATCTTTGATGCGTGGGAAGAAGCACAAGATGCCATAGGTATCTTCTGCGACCTGTCGAAGGCGTTTGATTGCGTAAATCATGAAATATTACTTTTGAAACTTGAGCATTACGGGCTGGGCCAATCAGCATTAAGTTTGGTAAAGTCTTGTTTGGATGTTGAGACAGCAGTTCATATAAACGGTGTCAATTCGTCGGCGTTAGACGTGAAAATGCGAGTAGCCCAGGGTTCATTTATAGATCCTTTCTTATTTTTAGTCTACATTTACTCCCATCTTTTTAAAAACAAACTAAACATGGTGTTATTTGCTGATGACACTTTTTTTGATTTTTAAGCTAAATGGACGTACGAGTAACGTTGACGACGTAAATAACGTCTTACGACAGGTTCAAAATAGGTTCACTGCTAATAATTTAGTTTTTAATGATAAAAAGGCTAAGGCCGAGTTTCTCACCTCTAAATTATAGCACAATTAATGTGACAAATTGTCAAGCAAGCGTTCTCTGCTGTGATTGGCCGTTGAAAATTCATTCAACCAATCACAGCAGATAAAGCCTGTTGGACAATTTGTCACATTAAATTCTGCGATAATTTAGAGGTGAGAAACTCGGCGTAAGTGCGTAAAATTGGCCTTGCCAAATGTCAAAAGTATTGATTGTGACTTTATATTAAACAAGGAGAAGCTAGAATTCGTCGATAAAATGGTTTTTCTGGGGATCACGCTAGATTTAAAGTTATATTGGGGTCTTCATTTAATATCACTTGCCTGGCAGTTACTTTTGGCAGCTTATGCTGTTAGAATGATTCGTCAATTTACTGATGTGATACCGCGATGCTGGTCTATTTTAGTTACTTTCATAGTATAATGTCTAATTCTCGAACTGAATAAGACGAAATTTAAAACTTGTATAACACGCACACTATGCAGGCAGGCATATTATAACTTCGGGGATTAGATCGATAAAAATGATAAAAATGCTTGGCTCAATGCTAGTCCTGCTCCACAACCACTAGGGCGCAAAAAAAGGGATAAGCAGAAACATTTTGAAGTGTTGTTGGATCTGCTGAAGAGTGAAGACTGTATGAATTTATTTGTATTGTATAAACTTAATTTCTTTTGTAGAATTATATAACTGCACAGCACATGTTTTAGTACTATGTACCAACTGTAAATCTACCATTTACTGTTGATTAAATGTTCTCCCTGATTTATTCTTTTGGTGTACAAAATGTATATTATATTCTATTCTACTCTATAGATCAGCATTATATAAAACTTCGAGCAGCTTCGACATCATTATGAGGAGGGGACCTCTTAATGATGTCGAAGCTGCTCTAGTCAAAAAAAAAGAAAAATAGGTATTTGAAGAAACTATTGCCGTCGCGCTGCGTCCAACCAAGCGAGCTATCAATGTGTGAACGAGTAGTGTATTTGTGTGCGCTGCAGCGGCCGACCGATTCCGGTGCGCGAGCCCTCGCCCCGTGTACGAACTCGGTGCGAGGATTTCTTTTTCCGCCATAAATATTGTTTTCTTCCAACTATGCTTTAATTTCATCACAATCACACTAAAAACTCAGTACAAAGCGAGTCTTTAATGCTCTAGAGCAATAAAAATGTATGAAATTTCATTATTGCACGGTTTATTTTTAATCACACCAAAAGGTGCCAATCTCAATGGATTAGCTCTATTCAGCCAGCCGATATCAATACTTTTTTTTTACGTACGTATTATTCGTTTCTATCCTACTTGTTCCAAATTTAAAAAATGATTGCTGCTAACTCTGATTTAAAAATGAAATAAATTTAAAAAAGTAATTTGGCGAGAACGTTGTTAATTTTGCTTGACAATATTTTTGGAAACGATAAAGTGTGATACTATCTGATTTTGAGTGCTTCGGCTTCGAATTAAAATGGAATCATCTAGCGACATATTAACTCCGGAAAACATTCTAAATGAAGCCGACAGTGTTATAGAAAATCTTTTAATTTCAATAATTAAACTTCTATTTTAACTGTTTGATATGAGTTTCTTTTATCTACTATTCCTATAGGTAATAGTTGAAAGAAAAGCAGATTATGCACCTCGCCTTAAGTAATTTATATTGCCCTCGTGCCTGTTAGATTAGAGCCCTCGCTAACGCTCGGGCTCTAAATCAGGCACTCGGTGCAATAATAAATTACTTTGTGCTCGATGCAATAATCTACTAAAGGATTGAAATTAAGACGGAATAAATGCACATTTTTACACGACTGCCCAAAAGAGGAGTGTTATATTTTCAGGGCTCATGTTTGTGAGTTTCTTTATTCCACCATAACTTCTAAGCGGCTTAACCAATATGAATTTATGTGGTATCATTAGAAGCGTAATTGTTAAAAATTAAAAAAAAAATATAATGGGCGAGTCATGGTTCATAAAAACAGAAAATATAATTTTCTTAAATTTTCACGATCGTCTAGCTAGTCTAGCGCTTGCTTAGTACATAAATAAAAATATAAACACATCAACACGGTCTAGGGATATTTTTAAAAAAGCGAATTACTATCAATGTGTTAATTATTTATATGACATGTATATATTTAAAAGATACGTTATTTAATATTCTACCATTTTTTAATAATGGTTAAGGTACTTCGATTAAAATTTCAGGATTTTATGGAAAAAAAATGAAGCATAGACGGAAACCGTATATGAATTAACTTTTAATTTATGAGTAAAAACTGAAACAAAATAGAAAAATCATTTAATTTGTGTTTATAAACTTGAAGTTAGTGGTCTGAGAAAGCGCCCATGATGTTCATAACACATCGGCAACGATTCGGCATGCTCAGAACAAGGTTGTCAATGTCTTGCTGCGGAATATTGTCCCATGTCCTTCTGAGGTGCGCAAAAAGTTGATCTTCTGTAGCCAGATTTTCAGGAACTTCCTTCAGAGCTCTTCTTTGCAGCATATCCCATGCATGCTCAATGGGATTTAGATCTGGCGATTGAGCAGGCCAGTCTAAGGCCCTAACATTGTGTGTTTGTAACCAAGCTGCTACCGTTCTCGCCGTGTGCCCGGGCATTGTCGTGCATGAGCAGGAAATCTTGCCCCATTTGTGTTCTGTGGGGCAAGATTACGGGCCCCAGCACCTGTTGGACGTATCGTTCTGCCGTCATATTGCCCCGCACCCAAACGAGATCCGTCCGTCCTCCAAGACGAATTCCTGCTCAAGCCATAATTGTTCCTCCTTGGTATGGGTGAACTTCCTGAGGGTTCTGAAGACGGCTCGATCGTCCAGGAACTCGCCAAACACGCGTCCTTCGTGAATCTGGATGGAAGCCGAACTTGGATTCATCCGTGAACAGCACATTGGTCCATTGCTCACGGCCCCAGTCCACGTGGTTCCGAACCCATTCTAATCGTCGTCCACGATTGCCTCTCCGTAAAGGTGGTACCCGGAGTGGTCTACGAGAGCGTAGATTGCTTTCATGCAGTCGCCTTCTTAGTTTGGTCACTCACAAGCACTTGGTGTTCCACTCGCAGCCTTTGGACCAATTGAGTCGCCGTTGCATTTGGTTGAGCTCGCGTAGTAATTTCCAAAAATCGGTCTTGTCTGGGGGTAGTGATGCGACTTGGCCCCCGGTGCTTCTCCGCTACTTCACCTGTGGCACGATAGCGTGTCCACAATCATGAAATTACATTTTGGTGGGTCCCTATGGCCTCAGCAACATTACGCTGAACAGACCCAGCTTCCAGCATTCCCACAGCTCGTAACATCTCCGCCCTCGTCAAATGTTGGCGTTGCATGGCTACAATACCTCAATTTTAACTTTATCTTTCGTTTAAAAATGAAAAAAAAACTGTAACTAAACGTAATTCGTATTGTTTTCTAAATTTCGCACAAATGAAAATTCCCTCTCCTACACATCAAGACATTTTTATGCCACCGAAACAAAAGAATTTTCAAAAATTTGAATTTGGATTTAGTCTGAGATAAATTACAAACAAATCGGTGTATAAAAGATTCCAATGCGGCCAGTACTTTTCGAGTTATTTAATAAATTAAACAAATATAACAGTAGGTACTATTCAATATCCCATAGAAAACTTATAAAAAAAGGAGACCCGCTTCGCTCGCTCACTTCAGCTCGTCATCCCCTTCGAACCCAACTTATCCTTGTCGGGGTTCTCTAAGCTCCCGAGCTAACTTCGCTCGCTTTTGGACTAATTCATTGAAAACACGAATACACCCGAATTACCGCGCAGCACAGCGATGTCGCCTCGATGGTTGTTCAGCTATTTTCAAAAGAATAATATGCTAAAATAGAAAAATAATAACCCCAAATACAATTAAAGTATGTAGCAATATTATTACCGCAGCTCACAAAAACCTCCTAAGAGGTATTACTCAAACCGGCTAAATAGTTACTTAGTATAATAGTCGCCCATTCAGTATATTTTACGCCCGGTTAATAATTTCCCTTAATAAAATAGGATGCGATTCATCCGTGAATTAGAGTAATTACAATCGGGGCAACTATCCTGGTTTTGCCCTTCATTAATTACACCTAGGTTCAAATCGCCCAAATGTTGGTTGGTTTTGACATTTAAACCCGTAATTCGTCAGTCTTCGAGATGACATTTTTGTATAGTATAGTTGAATCGTAACTATAACTCCTTGACTGTCCCCTATGCATATAATACGAGAGCAGTGTTAATCAAAGCGATCACGCCATATTCGCTGCGACCAACGGATGCGCAGTAGTGCATACTGATATATTGGATAATAGTCCTGAAACGAGTACGATGGTCCTTGAGCACCTTTGAAGCCACACCAACAAGCGATGATAGCTTTCTATTAAAACAATTGCTTTCATGGAACTTCCTTTTTCAGATCGTGCAACGTGCCTGGGTCGTGACTGCTTTCTGAGGATACAGACAGACACTAAAATACCGAAAAAACCCGATTGTTGGCACGCTCTACAGCCCTTCAAGCCGTTTGCTTGACGGTTATGGCATAATTATGAGGTGTCGTTGGATTCGTCTCAATTGTTGGAGTGCCATCATCATCAGCCTTATAATGTTTTCACTGCTGGGACACAGGCGTCCTCTCTGTGAGAGAGGTAATGGGCCCTAATCCACCACGCGGACCCTATGCGGGTTGGTAGATGTCACGTCTTCGAATTTTTAGTTCACGGACATGCCGGTTTCCTCACGATATTTTCCTTCACCGTTTTAAGAGCGGTGCTGATGAAATAATTTACACAAAGTAAAGCGCCTGCCTGGGTTCGAACCTACGACTCGTAATTCGGGGCCGTTACCACTGGGCTACCACTGCTCTGACTGGAGTGACATAGGCTATATCATTTTAAATCTTCTCTTCTTCCAAAAGGGGATGATATTTTTTCTTTTTCGTTTTCCTTACAATATGGGGAGGTATTAAATGAAAGCTACTAAATAGACTATTCCAAAAATATATACAGGGTGAGAATTTCAAGTAGGCGTGGATGGCCAAAGCCGAAACTATGAGGAATAGCGAAAAACACTCAAAAGAGTCACGAGGCCGATTTTGATGAAAACTACAACAAAATCATTGGATTTTTTAAATATTAATGTTCCTAACCAGGAATCAAACCCGTTGATTTGAGGAGAAAAAAACGTCATACAGCAAACTTGACCTAACTTTTAACAAAATATTTTCTGTTGTAGGAATTTTACGAAGATTCGTATCATGCAATAGATCACATGAAAAAAACTTTGGAGAATATTCTAAACGGAATAAAAATTATGGTACAGATGAATGTATTACAATGCTTGAGTTATCCAAGTCGGCTATTTTATTTAAATAATAGCCATCATTTCATCACTTAAGATTTATTAGGGAGGTACTTAACGTAGGAAAAGTAAGTATTTTGTTAAAAATAAGCCCTCTCCTTAATTTTGCTGTATATCTGTACATCGTAAAACTTTTATACGTTTCTATCCAGTTCCTGAGCAAAACAATGAGTTATATACTTTGATAGCAAAATAATAAGTGTTACAGTCACATACATTTTTAATTCTCTAAAACCATATTATTAAGTACCTATTCATAATCTTTTACCACATAACATATTTGGAGAACACGTTCATTAATAAAACTAAAATGTCTGAAATAAAACAAACTATAATAAAAACAAAAATCTTTGTTTTAAAATGAGGTGCTCCAGGCGGGGACAAACAAAATTTATAGAAAAACCTACCTAAACTTCGTATGAGACCGCTGGCAGCACCTCATAATATTAAATTTCTATTTAAATATATTGCATTATTTCCTTGTATAAATAAATATATTGCATTATTTCCTTGAATAAATATATTGCATTATTACCTTGAATAAATATATTGCATTATTTCCTTGAATAAATATATCAAACAATAATAATAGGTAATTATTATGGTGCATTCTAGATTACTTCACAGAATTTAGTACTTCTAAATTCTAGTACTTGTTTTTCTCTTTTCAGTGAACTATTTTTAGTAGTCGGTTTTTGTTTAAATAATTTTTTTTCTGATTATACAGGAATCAATATCACTATAACCCGGTGTGTGGGACACCGGGTTATAGTGATATTGATTTCTGTACACAGTCCATTCACTTTCATTCTAGATGACCTGTGCAATACGTCCGAAACTGCAATAAACGTTGCCAACAACTAGGCACAAATAGTTTGATTAAATGTATCATCGAAACGAAAAGAAGAAGCGGAACCCTGGGATTGATGATGATTATGATGGCTTCGATAACTTTATTGTTGTAACTACTGTTATGGACTGACTAATATCTACCTATCTACTCATTAGTTCAGTAATTATTTATCAAATGTTCATGTCATACAGTATAAATTACAAATGATTTCTATGTGAAATATTAGTTCCTATTTTACTATGACAATTAGTCCTTATCCTATTTGAATCAGTTCTAGTATTTCCAAAGGCGCTGAATATGGGCTAAGAGAGAAATATCCTATTAATTAAAAATGCGCAAAAAAAAAGTATTGTGAAAACTTTTGTTTTTCATGCACTTGTATGATTTCTTATAACAAAAACAAAAAAACTTTGCATTGTGTAGCTTGTGTTATGCCGAGGTGTACGTAAGAGGGGAAGTTTATTGCCAAGATGTAACTGACAAAGAAAACTTTACACAAAAGCAACTCCCAGAAAGATCCCGACGCGGGAGTTACTGTATACATAGACGGGTGATTTTACACGACTGTCAAAAGAAACGAGTGTTATATTTTTTGTTCACTTTCTTTCGCATTTCACAACCACTAGCAAACTTTCGGGAGAAGCCGTAATAATGTAAGGCATTTTTTCATTCAAATCTTTAGAGGTATGTTTTAACCGACTTCCCAATAAGGAGGAGGTTTTCAATTCGGCTGTATTTTTTTATTTATTTTATGTGTGTTACCTCAGAACTTGTTACTGGGTGAACCGATTTTGATGATTCTTTTTTTATTTGAAAGCTGTTGCTTGTCACGTGGTCCCATTTAAATTTCATCAAGATCTGATGAATAACTTTTTATGTCAAAAAACGAAGAAACAAAAACAAGAACACCGACTTACGAAATTGAAGTTATTTTTTCACTTTGTACTGTTTTTATTTGGAAGTCGGTTGTATTTTTAGTTAAAAACATCTCCTTTGAGATTTCAAACCTTAAACATTATGGAAAAGATAAACTTTCAGTTCGATTCACCAATTCTAGTTGCACACAAACTATTGCTAATGGCGTTCTCAATAATACACAATCGCAGAGATATTGCGAAGCCAAATCGGTGGCATTATCTTCTCGGAGATAACCGATTGAATGAGTAAGTGCAGTCAAATATCTCTTTCGCGAATCGAATGTCACATTGTCACGCAGAACCTATTATTATGGTCCCTTTGTAATGCGATAAGGATATGGTGGTCTAAGATAGATGAAGCAAATGCAGCCAAGCGTAGATGAATGAGCTGCTCCGGTCCGCCCTAACATAACAAGGCAATTAGGCAGGTATCACAAAGAACAATTTTATGTCATTAGTACAAATTAATAAAAAAAACTTTTTGAAAAAAAATACTACCGACTTCCAAAAATAAAACTACAAAGTGAAAAATAACTTAATTTTTTGAAGTCGGTGTCTTTCGTAGGTACCATTTTTTTTGCGTTTTGGACACCTACTTCAAAAAATTAAGTTATTTTTCACTTTGTAGTTTTATTTTTGGAAGTCGGTAGTATTTTTTTTCAAAAAGTTTTTTTATTTTTCACTTTTTAGTTGTACGTACCTAATAGGCAAGTTAGTAAGGGAACTATTTCCAAGAATAGATTTCATGAAACTTGAACATAACTGGTGAAATGAGAGATCTGCTTACCCCTTAAGGGCGAACTGGCGTGATGTTATGTTATGAAATGTTATAAACAACAAACAGACATGCGATTGCAGCAATCCCGAGAGATTTGCCGTTATTTATTGAAGAGTTCTGATGTATATCTCCGAAGTTCTTCATCAGATCTTCACCAAATTAAAATGGGACCAATTTCGGAACATCCTTTTTCAAATAAAAAAAGAATTTTCAAAATCGGTCCACAATTGACGGAGCAATCGGTGAACATACACAAAAACAAACTTGATGTCGAACATAGAACCTCCTCCTTTTTGGGAAGTCGGTTAAAAATGGCGCACAGCAAATTAACACTTATGTAGGTAAGTGATAAGAATATAGTAGTTTCCAAAAGAAGTGGGGGTTTTGAATCCCTTTTTCACAAGAAAAGAATAACGAATAACCTCCCTAACTTAACGGCTCTTAGGTTAGCTGCCTAAACGGTTGTGATGACAACTTGTCAAACTAGCTATGTCGTCCCTTTCCCTAATAAGTCACTTTTACTAATACGTCACTTTGTACAGGTAGTCAGCTTCCCAATTTGTCTCAAGACGTATTTCGTGTTTTTCCCAACTCGGCCGACGCTTTGTTCAATGTACGGTAAGGTACAAAATGAGAAAAAGAAGAGGTTGGTTGCCTGTTGGCCTTATAATTAATAAAAAAAAGATGTCATTTTATTCTTTATTTCTTCGTTTTTTTTTTATCAAAACGATTTTAAATAAGTAGTTTATTTTTTTCGACTTCAACTGCCCGCCATTTAGTCTCTTCCTAAATATTAAAATAAGATTACCTACCTACTTACTAAAAAGTAGTATTAGTATTTTCATAAAATTTTACTGTGATGAAAATGTTTAGATATTTAGTGCTTACGTGTACATAAGCGTCGGACGAGTTGGGAAAGAGACGTAATACGGCTTGAGACAAATTGGGAAGCTGACTACCTGTACAAAGTGACGTATTATTGAAAGTGACCTATTAGGGATACGGACGACATAGCTAGTGTGACGAGTTGTCATCACAACCGCCTGAACGTATCTAATAAATCTCTCCTTCTTCGGTCCTCTAAAGAAATGTCTATCTAGATTCCAATTCTTACAACGTCTATTTAGCATCAATTAGCCAACGATCGCGTAACTGCATAGTCTATTACTTTAGCAAACTGCAAACATCAATCTTAATCCAATTCAAATCTGAAACGAGTCGTAAGTATGAATAAAACAAGGATTTATTAGAGCCCAGACAGAGAGAGCTCCATCTGTACGGTAGCAGTCTTACCAAATACTCATGTATGTTTCATGCAAGTCGAGATTTAAAATTTTGCCGGGCGCAGTAGCGTGGGCGTGTAAAGCTTCCACGGGGTTCGCAAAGCGCACGGAGTGGGTGCATAAATCAATAACACCGGCGCAACTCCCTAGGTATCCTGCCACGGCGACAGGCGACCTACCTACCTAGTGCTAATACTAGATGGAACGGAACGCAATTTTGCGGCCGGATATTATGTTTCCGTGTGTTTATATCTTCAATTGGAATGTAAGAATTGAATTGCACTTGGATGGTAGTTACAATAAGGTCAAATATGCTCATGTGGAAATCACACAAAGAAAATATATGAAATTGCAAGAGCGAGCGTTGCATCAGGTTTTGCGCAAAGCAAGTTAATTTGTTTTGTTGTTTTTCAGTTACAATCTAATGTTAGGCCTTTGCCATGCAGTTCGACAACTAAAGCTAATATATAAATAATCTAGTGTTAGTGCAAATTCTTAGCTATTGCAAAGAATGTGGAATCACTGTTAGCGTTGCGCAACGAGCATAAGGCTGCCTGTCTACTTCACGCGGAGCGGAGAAAAGAGGCGCGGAGCGGAGAAAAGAGGTGCGGAGTCAACTAATCGAATTCAATAAAAACTCCGCTCCACTTTAGCGAACAGAGATTTGAAAACTAGTTTTATAAATTCATATATATTTACGCGAACCGGGGCCGCCGAGATGAGAAACAGACCAGTGAGGCGGAGCGGAGAAGCGGAGCCGGGCAACGTAGAGGAGAAACGAGTGCAACCGAGCTCCGCGTATGAAAAAACTTAGTCCGCTACTCCGCTCCGTTACTCCACTCCGCATTTCTTTCTCTCTCCGCTCCGCTACTCCACTCCGCATTTCTTTCTCTCTCCGCTCCGCTACCTAGCTCCACGTCTATGGATAGATACAGTCCGCAACTCCGGTCCGTATCGCCGCTCCGCTGTCTCGCTCAAGTGGACAGGCAGCCTTAGTCTCTCAGTTTCACCAACTCAAGAGTGCCTACTAAATTGCAAGATACTCGTCAAATAATGTGTGCTATCTGGTAACCTATAGTGGTCTATAGTATCGCTTCCTGCAATTGAGTGGGCTATAGTAACCGGTGGGTACCGAATGCACCACTAACACTGTATATCCTTTATTATTTGATTGAATAGAAATGGTTCATAATGATGATCTCGAGACCGCATGCAATGTATCAGTCGGTTGATATCATACAAAACTGACTACTATATGGCGTCTGGTTGTTGCTATGGTAAATTTTGATGAATGTCATGTCTTTAATGACACTCGCAAAGTTAAGACGAATCGAATGACGAAAGAATCATCAAAATTCAGGCCTTCGCGTTTGGTCTCTAGAACGTCACATAGGAACAAACATACATAGATTGATAAACACATTATCCACCGCAGTCGGGTAAAAAAGGTAGATACTTACTACGATAGCTCCTTGATTGCCGAGAAAAGTCTTTTGCTTGCCATCAACCTGACAAGCCAGCGAGTTTAATAAGTAGATGGCGATACGCTGAACGAAACCCTCTTGATTTATATCGGCAACCCCGTTTAAAAGAATCTGTACCACACGTTCGTACTCGAACAACTGAAAAAAAAAAGTTACTTAGCAAACTAGGACTAACGGGTAGCAATAACTAATATTTTGATTTACGTACATACAGATACACATATAATTCTAAAAACATTGCCTCCACTCGACTAAACCTCCCTCAATCAAATTGAGAATGACAGTTACGCCCCCGATTTCTGAATTAAGAATACCTAATTGAATATTTGTCAAACTCTATTTTAGCTTGAAAACCTTTAAATTTTGGCAATAAAGTAGTGTTAACTTTTTTACTCCAAATAATCAATTCAGAAACCGACCCGGCTTTTTATTTATTGACATTAAAAAGTCCTTGCAAGAGAGTTTTACAACGTTGTCATGGCGACATCGAATGGAGTGGAGAAAGGTAAGAAATTAGATTTAACTGAAACCTGAAATCATTAAATCGACTTTACGTCTTCGAATTGTTAAGTTTTCAAATCCTGGAAGTGCATTTAACATTGCACTTCGCATTGCTAAATGCACTTACAAGGATTTGAATCAAACTTCATCCATATTTTTTTCATTTGCTTTTTTAAACCCAGCCAAAAATATTTTTTCTTTGTGGTTTGGCGGATTGATTAAGATAATCGGCAACCTTCAAATCATTTATTCGAGGCATACAATCATCAGCAACTTCAGTTCACTTCAGCAACATAACCGATTTACGGAATTCTGCTTTGAAAAGCCAGAGACGGACGGGTAAATTAACTGTCGATCCAGCTAGGAATAGTTTAAAGACATAGACGTCGTGACATACATCATGGCCCTCAGTTAGGATGAGCATAATAATTTAGTTTAAATCGCAGATATTCGTTCGACATTTCTGATGAACTTTAACTATAATGAAAATTTCAGGGGTAGCGCAATAAATCAATGTTGTACGCAGTGGGCGGTTGGTACCCACCCACCCGCCGGTGCAACAGGGCGGAGGGCATGCGCGGGATGCGGGGCTTCAGCCTCGACATTCGTCGAGTTCTCCGAAGTGGCTTTATGAGATTTATTACGTGAAAATTGCATGCTCCAATTTCCGAGGCTCTGGTAGCGTTTCATAACATCTACCTGCAATTTCATTACAAGATGGCGACGTAATATTAATAAGAAATATTCCGCCAAAACTACCAGTATATTGCAACCGCTTCTCGGAAAACCTAACGGTTGTTTTGAATTTTTTTAAATCTACTCAGTTAAGAATCTCGAAAACTTGATGCAGACTTGATGTATTGCAATTTTTAAACCGGATCTGAAACATTCTCCGAGGTACCCATTTCCTGAGATGTTTATGTTGTGACAGTGATCTAAATTGCTTATTTTCAATAAGCATATCGATGCTTCATTGAATTACATATAAACTTTGATTGATCGACTGCACCTCGAAGAAACAAAGGCGGAGAAGGGAATGCAAAGTCCAACAAATGTTTTGTTTCTCAGCATAAGAATAAATAAAGCATAGATAATGGTACCAGGCAATTTAAAATGACACACCGAGTCTAATACAGATAGTCTGATACACTGCATGAAAGTAGTCAGAAGCCCGAAAGTCTGACAACCTTAGCCTTACCGAGGGGTATCGTTTTATCCAGTACCAACGGGTTGTAGCTGAAGGGGTTAAATAGGTAGTTGATCCATTTAAAATACTGATATCCAGCTGCATCCGGCTAGACTGGAACATGGCCCCAGAAACAGCGTGTCCCGAAACTCAACACAACACAGCGGGGACGGGATGTTGGCCTAGGCTGTACCAGGTCTGGCAAAAATGAGAAAATAAATCTAGATACTATAGTACTTATATTTTGGTGTAGTTGGGTAAAGCCTCGGCAGATGATGATGATGTATGAATGCTACTAACGCTACTAATAATGAAAGGGCCGCGGACAGCAAACATTTTAACTTACCACGTCAGACGGGATCTTGAACTGGCACAGGGTGAGACAGCCATTCCTCATCATGGTGTCGTCTCCGAGATGAGCCTCCATGCCGTCAAGCAGCGCTGTGATGATGCGCTTCTTCAGAGTAATGCCAATCCGATCTTTTTCTTTCCCCTTTACTATGTAGAACAGGGTGGCACTAAAAGTACATAAAATGTTATAAACGTTATTTAGGAAGGAGTCGCATATCTTTGTGAGGAGGATGGTAGTTGCGCGAAAATCTCGACCCTTTTTAAATTGTTTTTATTCGTTTTCCAAGATATTTTAATGCTTTTATCTACTTCGGTTTCGTTATATTCGAATTATAAAATTGATAGCGGTTGCATTATGATACCCATAACGACATCGGGTTGCATTATGCGAATCGTCATAAATTCTAAAACACAAGCAAAGACATTCTGAACATACAGCCAGGTACCTAGAGTATTACTTCGAAATCGAGACAATGTAAATGATGTTTTTAAAAATGGAACAAGTTTAGAACAAAATTATCGTATACTATTTGGCTGTTGCGGCTACAAGATGTTTGCCTTATAACTAATAAAGAATAAATAAAAATAAATAAAAAATAAAGTGGACGCGCGAAAAAATTTCTGAGTGAAATTTTATTAAAAATGTCTTCAACATCAAGTGAAAAGTGTGAAAATACTACACCAGATATAACAAATAGAGCAGTTGCGGCTACAAATAATTTACTACCAGAAAAATCAAGACATGTAAGAGAAATGAAATATTTAAACACACTTCCTGAAATACTTATTTGTCTATATCTGTGTTTTATTCCTTCCTTCGTAGATAAAATCTTGTATGCAACTGTACGTTATTGGCCTTTTAATAACTCGTGCCCACCTATTTCGGTACGCGCTACGGTTGTACCGAAAAAGTGGCACTCGTATTAAAAGACCGTCCATAACGTAACAGTTGCATAAATAGCTATTATAATACACACATCAACACGGTCTAGGGATATTTCATACTCAATTAAATAACTCGAAAAGTACTGGCCGCATTGGAATCTTTTATACACCGATTTGTTTGTAATTTATCTCAGACTAATTCCAAATTCAAATTTTTGAAAATTCTTTTGTTTCGGTGGCATAAAAATGTCTTGATGTGTAGGAGAGGAAATTTTCATTTGTGCGAAATTTTGAAAACAATACGAATTACGTTTAGTTACAGTTTTTTTTTTCATTTTTAAACGAAAGATAAAGTTAAAATTGAGGTATTGTAGCCATGCAACGCCAACATTTGACGAGGGCGGAGATGTTACGAGCTGTGGGAATGCTGGAAGCTGGGTCTGTTCAGCGTAATGTTGCTGAGGCCATAGGGACCCACCAAAATGTAATTTCAAGATTGTGGACACGCTATCGTGCCACAGGTGAAGTAGCGGAGAGGCACCGGGGACCAAGTCGCATCACTACCCCCAGACAAGACCGATTTTTAACCGACTTCCCAAAAAGGAGGAGGTTCTATGTTCGACTTCAAGTTTGTTTTTTTTTTTTTTTTTTGTGTATGTTCACCGATTACTCCGTCAATTGTGGACCGATTTTGAAAATTCTTTTTTTGTTTGAAAAAGTATGTTCCGAAATTGGTCCCATTTTAATTTGGTGAAGATCTGATGAAGAACTTCGGAGATATACAACAGAACTCTTCAATAAATAACGGCAAATCTCTCGGGATTGCTGCAATCGCATGTCTGTTTGTTGTTTATAACATTTCATAACATAACATCACGCCAGTTCGCCCTTAAGGGGTAAGCAGACCTCTCATTTCACCGGTTATGTTCAAGTTTCATGAAATCTATTCTGGCGAAATAGTTCCCTTACTAACTTGCCTAATAGGTACGTACAACTAAAAAGTGAAAAATAAAAAAACTTTTTGCAAAAAAATACTACCGACTTCCAAATACAAAACTACAAAGTGAAAAATAACTTAATTTTTTGAAGTCGGTGTCCATAACGCAAAAAAATGGTACCTATGAAAGACACCGACTTGAAAAAATTAAGTTATTTTTCACTTTGTAGTTTTGTATTTGGAAGTCGGTAGTATTTTTTTGCAAAAAGTTTTTTTATTGCAAATTACTGCGCGAGCTCAACCAAATGCTACGGCGACTCAATTGGTCCAAAGGCGTGGAGTGGAACACCAAGTGCTTGTGAGTGACCAAACTGTAAGAAGGCGACTGCATGAAAGCAATCTACGCTCTCGTAGACCACTCCGGGTCCCACCTTTACGGAGAGGCAATCGTGGACGACGATTAGAATGGGTTCGGAACCACGTGGACTGGGGCCGTGAGCAATGGTCCAATGTGCTGTTCACGGATGAATCCAGGTTCGGCTTCCATCCAGATTCACGAAGGACGCGTGTTTGGCGAGTTCCTGGACGATGGAGCCGTCTTCAGAACCCTCAGGAAGTTCACCCATACCAAGGAGGAACAATTATGGTTTGGGCAGGCATTCGTCTTGGAGGACGGACGGATCTCGTTTGGGTGCGGGGCAATATGACGGCAGAACGATACGTCCAACAGGTGCTGGGGCCCGTAATCTTGCCCCACAGAACACAAATGGGGCAAGATTTCCTGCTCATGCACGACAATGCCCGGGGCACACACGGCGAGAACGGTAGCAGCTTGGTTACATACACACAATGTTAGGGCCTTAGACTGGCCTGCTCAATCGCCAGATCTAAATCCCATTGAGCATGCGTGGGATATGCTGCAAAGAATAGCTCTGAAGGAAGTTCCTGAAAATCTGGCTACAGTAGATCAACTTTTTGCGCACCTCAGTAGGACATGGGACAATATTCCGCAGCAAGACATTGACAACCTTGTTCTGAGCATGCCGAATCGTTGCCGATGTGTTATGAACATCATGGGCGCTTTCTCAG
This sequence comes from Orthosia cruda, assembly GCA_964057195.1. Taxonomy (NCBI): domain Eukaryota; kingdom Metazoa; phylum Arthropoda; class Insecta; order Lepidoptera; family Noctuidae; genus Orthosia; species Orthosia cruda. The sequence goes on from OZ059825.1 coordinate 48,418,013, forward strand.
ACTACTAACTTCAAGTTTATAAACACAAATTAAATGATTTTTCTATATTTTTCAGTTTTTACTCATAAATTAAAAGTTAATTCATATACGGTTTCCGTCTATGCTTCTTTTTTTTCCATAAAATCCTGAAATTTTAATCGAAGTACCTTAACCATTATTAAAAAATGGTAGAATATTAAATAACGTATCTTTTAAATATATACATGTCATATAAATAATTAACACATTGATAGTAATTCGCTTTTTTAAAAATATCCCTAGACCGTGTTGATGTGTTTATATCGTTTATGACGTTCAAATTCATTTCGAAAATAAATCTATGATCAAATGTAGGAGCCTGGTTCTGTATTGTAAAATCTAGGTCGTTCATATTATGGCGGTTAATAAGCCCTAAATACTACGGTAGAAACCTACTAATTCATTTTTATTACTATACTAATCAAGTTTTAAAACTTATCAAGTTGCTGGCCGAACCTAATGTTGACGAGGCGAGGCAATCTAGGTCATCTAGGTCTTATTGGTAAACGGTTTATTTCCAGCCCTTAGATGGCCCAGATATTCCAGGGTAAACTTATCGATATCCAACGGCGACAATTTACAATTGCTTGAAAACGTTGTCAGTCCATTTTCATATCGAGATGTTATATTTCGAACCTTTTTACAATAATATTTTTCGCAATAGCCTTATAGGCAATTAAACCTTGGAGAGTTCGAGAACAAACACAAAAGATTGTGAAGAAAAGTCGGTGTTTTCTTTTAAATCATAACATAAAATCAATGCTTATACCCCGTAAGCATTGTTTTTATGTTAGACCCAAGATTTATCGCAGATCGAAACTAAACGTCCTTGTTGATCTTATTGTCCGGTGTTTCATTAACAAAATTTTCAAAATTTCTCATCCTAAATGTGATTCACTTACCTGCCAGAAATCTGAATGTGTTTCTCCATGACGTGCTGATCCATGGCATCGAGCACGACGCACAGGGCGCGGCCGACGTAAGCATTGTTCTCATAGCGGAACAGATAGTACAGGTCATTAAGGACCCGAGTCAACATGGCTGGCCTCTCCATGTAAACGCGAGCAGCAGTGAGGATCTGTTCTTCATTGGCATCGCCAGTGATCTAATGGGAAGATGACAAAACATTAATGAAATTGTAAATATAATAACAGTCGGATAAGTTATGATAAGTATAATACCACCCGTATGCTTCAAACTGGAACCAAGCAACGCTGTTTATCGAAACAAAATAGATAACATCTATTGTGATTTTCTGTACGCAAAATACGTGCTTGGACATGGAGTTGCAGACACCAGACCGACAGTCCTAATGTGCCATGGCGGTTGCACTTTCTCGGACAACCTCCTTGACAACAAACTGGACTACAGCTTGCAATTATTGTTTTTTTTTGTAATAATGCCTGTATTTCTATATTACTTTTGAAATGCCGATATAAGGCAAACAAAGAAATCAATAGATTCGACAAGTCCTTTGTGTCTAGTGTGCGTTTCACATAATTGATCCTATGGTCTCTATGTGCCTCCACTAACAATGATATTTTGTGTTCATTATTAGTTATTAAAAAAAAATGATTTACCGCAGTTTTTTATTATTATCCCGAAATGCGTAACTTCGGACCGCTATTCGTGTTACATAATGATACTAGTGGCCCGCCCCGGCTTTACCTGGGTCATAATAATTATCTTAAGAGCCTGCGACGATCTTTTCTGGAGTTTCTAAGAGTAGACGAAGACGTTTCCCAAAGCAAATATCTTTATTTTTTGGCTTCTACTACGACATACTTTCAATGTGTCTGACAAGAGGTAAGACGAACCATCCGAAAGGGTTGACTACTGGATAAACACGTTTTGATAGTTCTCCAAACATATAAATAAAATTAATATTCAGCTTTTACACTATTTCAAAAGTTTCGTCATAATTTATCATACTTTGAAGGAGACACCCTCACAGTGGGTTGCCTCCGTACTAATAGGTCTGACATTATAAACGACGTGATTTCTAATGATATTCCAAATAAAATATATAAAATCTCTTTATACTTTAACGAAAGTGAGGTGCAATTTTATACACCTTTGGTACCTGATATCTCCCAAAGCCACCCTGATTCAAACTTCATATTCGGGGATCGTTCTTACCTGTATTGGGTACATATAAAGAGAAACTCCCAGCTTTTATAAAATAACAAAGAACGAATCAGATCGTCGGGGGCTCTTATTCTATTGACCATCTGGAATAATGTATCTTTTAAAAGATTTTTCAAATAGGTATACTTGTTCCAGAGATTACCCTACACATGAGAAGAAACTCACAAAATTCGGGCTCTCTCTTTAAATTACCTTTTTAAGATGAGGTTTGCGTCGATGACGTTGACGATGCCCCGATATTAGCTTCGTATCAAGTTGAAAATAAGTTTAAAAAACTAAAACCCGACTACAGAAAAATCGCGCTCTGAAAAGTGTGAAACAAGAAAATATTCTTAGAGGATAGTCGTGGTCGTATGCTACGTTGCCATAAAGATTGCTTACTACGGTTATAATGTATTGTTGTATAAACACCTGCAGATGGCATTCGATCTCGTTTTGCCTTTACAGTAGTTGGGTTAAATTTTTAATATATTGCCCATTGATCTGTAAGTCATGAACGCCAACTGTTGCCACGTTTAGCTGCATCGTAGAAAGTTGAAATGTGCCGAAATTGACATAAATCTGTCGGTGTTGATGAGTTTACCTAGCTGGCACGATTAGTATCGTCAAAGTGATCTAAAACGTTTCGAACGCGTAATTTAACTGTTCTACTAGTCCTACATTGTAAAAAGCGATGACCTAACAGTTTAGTAACTTCAAATTTAAGCAAACAATAGTTTGTAGAAAATAAACTTTAATAAAATAATACAAAACTAATTAAGAAAAGGTTCGCAAGTCCCAAAACTTTGGTAATGGTTAACTAAATAGATTTTAAGTATAATCCTACTAATATTATAAACGTGAAATTCTGTATTTGGATAGTTGTTAATCAATCACGCCTAAATGGCAACACGGATTTGGATGAAACTAGGGTCACCAAAAATTTTGTCGCTGTCGCCTGTTTCTTCTGGTTGTCGTCGGTGACGGTCTTATATGGTGTACTCATTAAACAGAATAGAATAGAAAAACCAACGGCATAACTGACACAACACAACAGCAACCATCACAAAGTAAAATAGAAAAACAGTTAAAAAAAAAACGAATCATAAATTGCGCTTAGCGTGCCCATAACAAAAGGGTTACCAACTCAGCATTTGCTAGGTCAGACACCTAGCGCTGGTGCAATTTCTACACAATCTTTATATAGAAATAGTACGTACATATTGCAGTACGTAGCTGATGTTGCCGGGACGGACTTCATATTTAACAGAATTAACAATAATTGCTAACAGGAGACCACGGGAACCCTCAGTAATGAGGATTTAAACGCGAGGAGGAGGACCAATAATTGCGTAATTAATTAACCTTCCAGGTGCATTTTCAATGGTATTCGTGAGTTTTTAATTTGCTAAAATCTTTTTGGTTTGTCCTATTATCAGGACAAGGTTTTGTATGATAGTAACTTTTTTATCCATCGGAAATGAAATTGCACTCGTGTGAAACAAGGACGGGTCGTCAGTAATACTTTTTTATTTACGTATCCTTAGTAGGTATATGTCATTCAAGATATCGATTGTTTGTTTAGTTATATCTAACTAAACTATCTATTGATTTAAAATCATCAGTTCCACACACATTGTAATATTGTGAATGGATGTGTTGGTTGATTGAATTTGTGTTAAGTCATAATAGTTTACGCAACTACAGGATATCCTGTTAGGGTGAACTATTTTATTATTATAACTACTTGTTTGACAATATTATGGTAAAAGATAACATTAAAATGCCTATTAATAAAACAATAGTGTCGGAAGTTGCTGTTACATCCATATACTATTTCTTTAGGAGTAAAATGCATTCAATGATAAGAATTTAATAAAAAACATAACATGTATTTTTATCGTTTTTGACAGAGTGGCCAAAAGGCAAAATTCAAAGAGTGTTGAAAGGGGGAGGTCTTTTCCCAGCAGTGAGACTATATAGACACAATAAAAAAACTGTACATTTATCAAGTACTTTATTTTGAAAGTCAGCATTTACAATAAAAAATTAGTTAATAATAACTTCCTACGGAAGTTACAATGGTTTACTTTCTAAACTACATTGTTTTTAATTCAAAAGTAAATACTCATCACGGTTGCTGTTGAGATATATAAGAATTGAGTGTTAGTTTGGAAATTGAGAGTACAAATATACTATGATATTATGCATGTTTATTCGGTTTTTTATGTTGAACTCGTCATAACTAATAATAACATCAATATTATACACTTAGTTCGCAATAAACATTATGACTTTGACTTAACATTCCTTTTATAATATATAGCCAAAGTTATATTGAGTGTTCCATCTGGGATTTCTCAGTAGTAGTCCGGAGTTTAGATTTGTGACCTTTTGATGTGAATAGACTCGCCTCCTATTACATGGGACTTCAAAATAATAGGCGTTATGTGGGTGTACTAACCCACATCACTCAAACTCCACATAAATCACCTACAGTCCACACACACTCTTAAACACTTTACTCACATATAGATCTTTAACTTATTATGCAATGTAACATTGAAGTTAGTTATAGGTCACTCAAAATATATTTTGCTTTGTTGGCATTTACTGTTAAAATATTGAGGGAGAAGGCACTGAAAACCGATATACAGGCATTGCCTAGTTCGGTTGCAATGAATACAAAGTTTTTTGGGAAATTATTAAATATATTAATGTGGGTGTACTCTGACTAATCTTTTTCTTCTAACAAAGGTGTTATGTTAAGTTATAAGTGTTATAACCATGAATTTATTTTTGTTTAAATATTACTCTGGTATTTGAATTTTAAGTATCATCCTTATCAGAATTTTTAAAGTGCTCACTACTGGGACACAGGCCTCCTCTCTGTGAGAGGGGATGGGCCGTAATCCACCACGCGGGCCCAATGCGATTTGGTGGATGTCGCATGCATTTGAATGCATGATTTTTTAAGTATCATAGTAGGTAGCTAAAATGATTAATTATTAAAAAACTTACTATTTGTCTTTGTATTTGTTTAAGTATCATAAGGTACCTATATAAAATGGTTCATTATTAAAATAATAACACCAGCCTGTTACTATTCCACTTCAGGACAAAAGCCTCTTCTCATAAAAAGAAGGCATGAGCATATTATTAAAAATTGTTGTAGGTAATACCACTATTCCTTTCTTTTACTGCTTTGCATTATTAATCAAAGATCTATGACACTGAACCTTGGCCCTTGTCCTATGAGGAACAACACATCTATTCAATTTTTAAGACTGACAAATTACTAGGGCCGTTTGGAAAATTAATAGCCTAGCGTAGATAGGAGCATGATTTTTTTTATAACTATTATTCTATTATGCTTATGCTGTAAGCTACATTATTTAAAAGTGATTGCTCATATTTTCAGTTGTTTGTTATTTATTGAGTAAAATATAAGTTATGTACAAGAACAAGACTAATCAATGTACCTATGTTCTCAGTTTTTATTTAATAACCCCAATAAAATACTTGAATAAGTAATATAAACTTATTATAGAGCTTATATGCCAAGAAGTAAGCCACAATAGTACCTATTTGTACCTTGCAGTTACTTATCGGCATTGCTGTTCCATTCAAATAACACGGATGCATTTGTAGTAAGTCATATGAGACAATTGGTAGTCTGGTTGATATCTGCGACTCTCATCTCCAAGCTTGTACTTTTTGTACCTGACAACCTTTTTAGCAGTCTCTGAATTGTCAAGGCATCAGCAACTCTGCTAGATATGCAGATTTTCAAAAGTGGTAGTGACTACTTACCATACCATAGTCTGTCAGCTTGTTTTCTATTCAATACCTGTGATTTAAAACAAAGAATACAGAATAAAGACTTACCACTTTAGCTGGTATATCATGCCGCTTGCAGGCTCCATGATGCGTGCCATACAAACCGAGGAACTCCAGTGGTCTGTTAACTCTGCTAACCAGTCCGGGAATGTCGCAGCGCACCTCACACTCCATGCTATCTGAAGTGGATCCATGGTTCATAGTTGAAACTGCTGCAGCACCAGTGCCCGCTAAATTTGTACCAGATATATCCAATGACTCCAATAGGGGTAAGCTCTCAACAAGTTGGGTTAAAACTTCATTGGGGTTGAAGTACTTTCCATGTCTCTCATTTGACTGTGATATATCCAAGTGCACCAAATGCTTCATTCCGCTTATCCAATCAATTAGATCTTTAGTCCAAGGGACAGCGTGCAGCACCAGAAATCGCAGGTTGTTCATATCATTCAATGCCCAGATGGAGCCAGCTGAAGTACACTCAGAGAGGTCTAGGTGAGTCAAATGCTGTAGTGGCTTTAATAGGAGCAGTGGAAAGATAGCCAGACCTCGACGTTGGATTGTCAGTCTCTTTAAGTTTGGTGCATAGATTATATACCCTCGCTGCCTATACATACCCTCGTCCTGAGGGAATATATAAGTCAAGGGGCCAAACTTTAATGAGAGCAAGTTCTGGCTATTCATGCTAATAATTTCCAATGATGCTTGTGACAGATACTCGCATTGGTTTAATTCGACTTCGAATGGTTTGTGCTCCATCATGCAGCGCAGTCCTTCGTCAGTGATGCGGGAGTTTCGTAGTTTAACAGTATTTAATCGGGTGCGGTATTTATCGCGAAACATATTCGCAATATTGTCATTAATTCGGTATTTCTTCTGATAGGCGCGGATGAACTTCTCGCATATCTCTGCAGGTAGTATAACATCGTCTTTCAGTCGACGCCATCGGGTCTCAGGGTCGAAATTGGTAATAGTATTAAGATTCACCACTACGTATTCCATACACAGATCAAACAGACTGCTAGGCCGAGAATCGTAGGCTGGATCGTACATCGTTAATTTGTGTTCGTCCGTCATTATGCTGAACCAAACGGGCAGCTCACAATATTGAGTAATGAAGGTAGGAGCGCGATGACACCATGACGCAAATGTAACACACACTGATTCTAGGTGATGAAAATTACCTCAGAGTCCATGTTGATGACTGTTCAGTGTTGCTGTTAGGTCTCCCGACGAACCGAGACCTACACACTTGCGCACTGAGCAACGGGCTGCCAATATTGTGTATTTGTGTTGTGCTTGTGAGTATTTCGCAGTTCTCGCACAACGCAACAAGAAAGTCAATTGTATTTTTCACTGGCTGGCTACAGATTATATTAGGCGAATCCAGTTCGCATAGACAAGTACAGAATGCCCGGTATATCTGGTTTTTCATAAGTTATGTTATATGGGCATTAATATAATACTACAATATAAACTGACAGAAATATTATTTAAATTAACCTGTAAATAGTTACATTAATTCTCATAAAATTTTAGATATTTTGTTTGGTTCAAAAAATTACTTTCCTCGGCACTCGGCATAGAGTCTGTGAGGAACGAGAACCGTCTGCTATAGATTTGAGGGCGCCGCCGCAGCTGGTTGACAATACCTTAATTCCTTATTCATTATAATGCGACTGTAACATCTCCAACATAGACTAATATTATATATGTCTCGATTGAAACTTTGTTAGAAATATTATCATAATGTTTTCAGTGTGTGTTTTTGTAATATCTATAGTCGTTTATAAAAAATATAATGTTAGTTCCATTTTACGCCACATCCGTTCCCTTGCCGCACACTAACCATATTGATAGTGTGTATGCCAATTTATCGTAGCAGATTCTGATAACTGGGCCTCAATCGGAAATTCAATTTTCAAGTTTGATTAGTGGATCCCGCGCCACGACACGCCACGCCACATAAGTGTGGTTCCGGCTTAAATGCGTTTCCTTCTGGAATAGTGTGCTCTAATTTAGACATGTTATTTTATAATCCTATTATCTACATACAGGATTGGCCAAAAATCGTGGTTCAACAGGACGATATTTGGGGCTAATGCGGTAGGCAATAAATTACCTACAAACAAAAATATGATTAAACCCAACTATCACCCTGTTTCGTTTGATCCAAGATTTTTTGGCCATTCTGTATTTAAAAGAAGAAACTGATCACTGACTGATCGACCAACGCATGGTGTAAATCGCTAGACCTAGAAGCATGAAATTTTGCAGAATGGTTCCTCAAGTGACAGTGAGCACTAAGAAAGGATTTATGGAAATTCCACCCCCAAATCAAATTCCTTCGGCTTCTTGAATCTTGGCACCTTAGATGAAGAACATAGTCTTCATCTAAGCTTGGCACAAATTAGCTAACTAAATTATAATGGTTGTCATTTTTAGTTTTTTAAAACTACCCTCGCCGATAGAAAAGCCGATCAAGGAGGTGATAATGTTATTTTTTGAAAAATCTTATTTCTTGGGATAACAAACTTGAAAATGGGCACAAATACCAACCACAAAGTGAGTAAACAACAACAAAGTAAGTAAACAACAAAAGTTTTTATTATTAGATCGCAAAATACGGCTAAGAGGGTTGTAAAGTTTGCTAAGAATCTTACTCTGCGCTGGGTATCCTTTTTAATGCAGGGGTCTAGGGGTTAATTCAACATTTGATCATCATCCTCTTTTCAGCTAAAATGGCTGGACAGAGGCCTGCCCCAAGCGTCGCCACACTGTTCGGTCCAGTGCATCCACCGGGCTCGCGCAGCCTTGACCTGCCTTGACCACTGGTCGCTCCACCTAGAGGCAGAGGGGGGCATTCTTACGCCGCATCATACGATACGCGTTCGCCACTCCAGAAGTTTCAGCCTTTAAAGGTAAAAAGAGGGCAATTTGTTTGTATGAAAAATCTAATTCCTTGGCGAGAAATCTTACTGCGCAATCTAACTAACATAAACATAAATAAAAAAAGTGAAGAAAAGAGTGCTTAACAATTATGAGTTGTTATAAACTCGACCAACTCAATCAACGGGGCAAAAAGGGGTTATTAAGTTTTTATGGAAAGAGTTTACTTTGTGGCAGGTGGCGGTAACCTAAAATATATTATCTCTAAGTCAAAATAACGAATCGGGCGATTCGAAAGTCGAAAACCAACAAACCCAAGTTACAAGGACAAGATCCAGGATTTTTTCTGGTAGGGGCACAAGGGGCAAAAAAATCAAAAATACCTGACAGTAATAAAATTGAAGTATCATACTCTAAGTTTATTTCTGTAAGTTCAAGTATGTATCGGAAGGTTTATGAAAGACAAGAGTTTCACTCATGTTCTTTCTGTTCATCATCATCATCATATCAGCCGAAAGAGTTCCACTGCTGGACATAGGCCTCCCCCAAGCGTCGCCACATTGATGACTCCCATGCGTCCCGCATCCAGTGGATCCCCGCAACCCTCATCATGTTATTGGTCCATCTGGTGGGAGGCTTTCCAACGCAAAGTCTTCCAGTTCGCGGTCGCCACTCCAAAACTTTTCTGTCCCATCGGCCATCTGTTCTGCGAGCAATGTGCCCTGCCCGATGCCATTTCGGTTTGGCAATTCTTTGGGCTATGTCGGTAAACCTGGTTCTCTTGCGGATCTCTACATTTCTGATTCAATCACGCAAGGAGACTCCGAGCCTGGCCCTCTCCATTGCCCTTTGGGTGACTTTAAGCTTTATGATGAGACCCATTGTGAGCGACCATGTATCAGAGGCATAGGTTCGTCATGAGAAACTGTGGTAAGTCTTGAGAAACTGTGGTAAGTTGGACGAGAAGATACCGCGCAGCTTCCCGAATGCTGCCCGACCGAATAGGATTCGACGTCTAGGGTTGACCTCTTTCTCGAGGTTGGACCTGCCTAGCTGGGCCGTTTGTCTCTGGTAGACATGGTCGTCCACGGCTTCGGCTGTGGAGCCGCCGATCTTGATAGGAGTGTGGGCAACATGGGCGTTCAACATCACCTTGGTTTGACCATGTTCATTTTTGGACTCTTTCTTTCGGAAGCTCTACTGAGGTCATCAAGCGTTGTACCACCAGTGAGGACCCCAGGGTCCTCCATGGTCTCCATGACAGCTTTATCATCGGCGAACCGAAGATGAATTATGTGCTCGCCGTTGACGTTGATGTCTAACCCTTCTCCAGTCCAGAACCTTGAAGACATCCTCCAGTGCAGCATTGAATAGTTTATTTCTGTTAATTTTATGTTTTCTCTGACAACTTGATTTGCTTCTTAGTATGTACTATGATGGCATCTCCACAGAGGTCAAGTACTTGGGGGTGATCTTTGATAGCAAATTGCTCTGGAACAAGTATCTTGACTACAAACTCAACAAATGCACGATCGCACTCTACCAGTGTAGAATATGTTAGCAAAAACATGGGGGCTCTCTCCAAAGATTACTCTGTGGCTATAGACAGCGGTGATCAGGCCAATGTTGGCTTATGGCTTTCTGGTTTGGTAGACGAGGACAGAACTCTCGACCACCATCACCCGACTCCACAGGCTACATGAGAACCAACCAAACAGCAGCATTGGAGATGGCCCTACAAATATCTCCCCTGGACCTGTACATACAGCAAAAAGCGGCGCTAGCTGCTATCAAGCTAATGCATCTAGGCATATGGGGGCAAAACTTTAGAAAACAAACTAACTAACAACAAACTAATCTATGAGTGCCACCTTGACCTGGAGAGTATATCGAAATCCAATCGAATCACCCCCCATTGGATCAGGGGGCATAGTGGATCCCTAGGCAGTGATGCCGCAGATGAACTTGCGAGAAGGGCCTCCGAGATGTCAGTGCTAGGCCCGTACCCACTTATCCCCTTGCCTTTCTCGCAATTTCGGGCGTGGATTCGTTTTGAAGATCAATAGTACTACACAATAACAGATGGTCACGGGCAACAGACTGTAGACAGTCAAAAAAGGCTTTGCCAAAGGTACACCCGCGACTTACTAAAAATCTCCTCAGCCTGAGTAGAAATAACCTCAAAATAATTATAGGGACAATAACGGGCCACACCCTTCTTAACAAACATTTATTCAACAAAGGCGCCACGGACAGCCCACTTTGCAGGGCCTGTTTTAACGACGAAGAATCAGCCACCCTCGTAATCCTGGAATGCGAGGCCGTGGCATCTCAACGCGAAGAAATCTTTGGAACAGTGAGGTCGCTTCGTGAAGCCTGTGAAGCTCCCAGGAAGCTTCTGTGCTTTTGGACGGAGCTAGGCTGGTTGAAGTTGTTCATGCGGATAACCAACGAATTGCTCTGTGAAAAGCTTCGGCGTGACATCGATCGGGTTGTAGCGTGGAGTATAGAAAAAAAGTTACACTTCAATGTGACAAAGTGTAATATGATATCCTAAGATGATATCCTTCACGCGGGGACGTCAAAAAAATCGCAAGCACGATTTTGCTCATTGATTTTGCTCATCGCTAATAATATCGTCTATTTTAACCAATTGAGATCGATCGTCTAAGTAGTCAGCAAAAAGTTTCAGCGGTGTTCCCCTAATTCCTAAAGCCTCTAATTTTTTGAAGCATAGGAACGGACACCGTATCAACGGCTTTGGCTAGATCAAGGAAAACCCCCAGGGTCTGGTTTCCTTTGCCAAGTTCTTCTGCGGTATAATCAATCAGACTATGCACCGCATCGGCTGTGGATAATATGACTTTGAACTCAAATTGCGCTGTTGATAATAAATTGTTTTTTTCTAGATAATTAACTAGTCTACTGTTTACAATTTTCTCTAGTATTTTAGATATTGAAGGGAGTAAAGATATCGGTCTATACTTATTTACAATTATTTTGTTTCCAGATTTAAAGATAGGGATTACAACTGCTTTTTTCAGACATTTAGGGAAAATACCTTCTGATAAACAAATACGAAATATATGCGTTAAGGGAGGTACTAGGATATGCTTAAAGGTTTTAAGGATCTTATTGCTTATATTATCCCATCCAACTGCACAGTCATCTTTTAGACCAGTTCGGGTTATTTCGTCTTCGTCAGTATCCAGCAAGCCATGAGATTTTAAAGCATATCTATTATTTTGGGAAGATGGTGGAACACAGTAATGTTTTGGAATCTGTTCGGCAAGAGTTTTACCAACATTAGTTATTAACGTGGTTGGCTGACAAGAGAGGGGATGGATTAGAAAGCAGCAAGCTCGAATTTGAATCACGCTGTTTTGTCCTATAGGTGACGTTCTTAATATGTTTCCAAAGTTGTTTACTATTGTTTCCTGCTCTATTTAATTCATTTTTATCGTAATTAATTTTTAAGTTCTTTAGGAGGTTGTTGCAAAAATTTCTGTATCTCTTATAGGTTATTTTAATGATTAGACTATCAGGGTTATCTACTCCTAGATCTCTGATGGAGTTTATCTCTGTGTCTTATACACCGAATTAGGCCAGGAGTCATCCAAGGCTTGATGCGACGAAGTTTATTGTTTACTATAGTAGAAGTATTCTTCGTCTTCTATTATAATACAAGTTGTACCTATTACGTAATATTGCTAATTGAACATGTTTTATTAAGTACGATAAAGCAAAATAAGCGTCAGCAGTATTGTAAACTGGGTTAAAGTCAAGATTGCATAAATCACATTCGAGCCTGTTTGTGTTTAATTGCGTTTTCGTCTGGGGATGATTTAGCTTAGGCAGTGTTAAGTTTAGGGTTAGTAGAACAGCGTCATGGTCTGTAATAGTTGAGTTAGTAACAAGCGTAGCATATGATAAGTTGGATTTGATCATCATATGATCCAGACACGAACCGCTCTGATGAGTCGGCAAACTGTGTGCGGGAAGAAAACCATGGTATGAGCAGATATTAAGGTAATCTGGGGTCCCAGAGTCGCAGTTTATATTTATATCACCTGTTAATATAACATTCTTAAAAGAGCTTAATGCTTCAAAGATCTGGTTTAAGGATGCGTGAAAAGAGTCGAAGTTTCTAGCAGAAGGGGACCTATATATAGTGATTATTGCTGTACTTGTACCAATTTTGATAACCAAACAATTACCCACACAGTCCTGAAGTATTGGTTCTTCGATTGTGACCATTAATGATTCCTTACAATAAACAACCACACCATCGTTTTGATTGTTGTTTACAGTATACATTAAGTTGTATCTCGGCATTTCTGGGAGGTGTTCCTGCCGATTAGATAGCCAGCACTCGGTTAGTACCATTATGTCACAATCAAAGTTAGTCTATGGAGAAAAACGTTAAAGCTATCTATGATCTTATAAATACTGCGAATGTTCTGAGTTAGTATGGTTGGTGAATTTTGTTATTCAGAAAGAAATTGCCTGCAGTCCTCAACCTCGCATGACTCTGCATCGGTACGAAATGTATTATCTATATCGGTCAATAAGGTATTATCCATAGTATAAGAAAAATATAAACAATAAAATAAAGTCTTAAATATAATTTGAATATGTGGCGCTCTTAGGTGCCTTCATAATCGATCGAGTGTACCTGTTTTCGGCAGATTTTTTAGCAGGACCCTCTTGTTCTCCCGTTTTATGGCTGGCTGGTTTTTTGAAGCGCAGACATGTTGCACATTTTGGCCCTTCGGTTTTCTTTGTGCAGTCGTGGATAGTGTGTCCTTCTGCACCGCAATGTCAACATGTGGGGGCAGCAACTTTGCATGTCTTGGCCGCATGACCGTACTGCTGGCACTTGTAACATCTCGTTACTAGTGTGAAGTCTCGTACCGGGCAGGAAGTCCAATTGATGAACAATCTGTCTTGTGTGATGAGAGCCTTGCGGATGGTCGCAGGAACATCTAAGATGCAATTGCAGTTCTCAACATCTTTTCTACCAGATTTGTGGCTCAGTTTGATTAAGGTCAAAAAGGTATCTCTGGATATAGTTGGCAGTTTGTCGCCTAAGTTTTGATCGTAAATGGATTTATATACCTCATTTTCTGCCATTGATGCTGGAACTCCTATCACTATTATGCGGGGTTTGCGCTTTTTCGGTTCATCGACGGTAAGCCCTGAGGAAGCAGTTTGAACTGATTGCCTCAGCTTATCTAGGTCCTCTTTCGTCTCCGTGCTAATTATGAGGCCTCCTTTCCCTATCTTGCGTACGCCTCTCACTTTCAGCTTCATTTCACCAGGGCATATAATTTTCTGGACTAAGTCCTTCGTTTCATCGCTGGTCTTTGAACTGTCGGTGGGATAAATCGCCACGGAGCTAAAAGTATTAGGACGAACGAAGTTGTTAGACCCCTTCTTCACCATGTCTGCAAAAGTTGATGCAGCTGTTTCCTGCCGCTTTGCACAGGATTCCTTAAAAGTCCGGTTCATCTCCATTACACACTCCTTTAGGTCCGTTATGCAGTCTCTTTCTTCGGTCAATATTTTAAGGGAGTTATGGGACCTAAGGGCATTTTGTTTAAGCGACTGGTATTGAACAGCCAGTTGCGAGACTCCATATTCAACCTTTCGGCACATATTGGTTATTTTTAGCTTCTGATCTGAGTTAAGCTTTCCTTCAGAAGCAATAGCACATACCTCACCCAAGTGTTGTTCAATGGAACCCATCCAGTTCTGTATTTCCGCAGTTGAGACTACCTCAACTTCTTCCTTAGCTTGAACACGTCTCAGTTGTTGGGGCTGGGTCGGTGTAGGTGTTGAAGGGGGGCTGCGCCGCATCATGCCACTCCGATTAAAGGGGCTGTCTTCCATCTTTCAGATTATTATAATATATAATCAAGTCAGTCCATTATTCCACTTATTAGCACTTCCAAAGAGTGTCAGTATTACACGTCAATATACTAAAACTAGGTCACTATTTATGCTGAAACGTTAATTTATATTATTTTTAATGCATTGATGAGCACGTCTGTTTGCGACAAGTGCGCAAAGTACTATCAAGTATATGTATAATGTTATTATGAGTACATTGTCACCTTCTGTGGGTTTCGCCAATGTAATAATATTCGGCATTGTAACAATCGTACACTCGATGTAGTTCTTACTACTTTTCCCGAAGGCGACATTGTAGTAAGCGAGGAACGCAGTGAGTGTTTATCATGAATAGACCCACAACATCCGCCACTGCGAGTAAATGTGCGCGAGTCACTGCTAGCCCTGGCGGCCCTGTACTGCAGGTTTCTATCTCTCTACCGCGATGGAATTATAGCAAGGCGGATTTCCATTCTATATAGGGATGATATTTTTTTTTTTTTTCATTTTCTCATTCTTTTTAGGACTTGCAGGGGTAGACTGGAGCGTTCTGTATGAAACGAGTAATGCCGACGAAGCATATAGGATATCTTACGACATATTTTACAGGATTTTAGATGGTAGCACTCCAAGAAAGAGCTCCAAGGGTGATTGCTCTCGTTATTACTACTATGAATGGTTCACTGCTGACATAATTAGTCATATTAAGCAGAAGGCTTTTTGGCATAAATCTTATAAGAAGACTAGGACGGACAGCGACTATATAAATTTGAATAATTGTGAACAACAGTTTGTAAAAGAATCGTGGTCTTTTTGGGGTTTTATTGGGAGCAAGCGTACAAAACGTAGCAAGGAATGGTGAACCGTTGCAAGAGCATGAGTGCGCTCAGGCATTCGCTGAATACTTCGATTCGGTTTATGCCCCATAAGGGTGGTGCCGCGGCAAGGTGGGTGCCGCGCTCTCGCACCTTAAGCACAGGATTTCGTTTGGGCCAGACGGGTACCACCCTTCATTGTTAAGGATTGTAGGAGTGTACTGGCCCGGCCGCTCGTACATCTATTCAATAGTTTCTTACGAGAATGGTCGTATCCGGACGGCTGGAAGTTGACCAGGGTTACTCCGGTACCGAAAGGTGCCCCAAGCTCAGACGTCAGTGGATATAGACTAGTAGCAGTACTGACAGCATTTGCTAAAGTATTCGAATCAGCGTTGTGTTCATCTATCCACTCGCAAGTAGTCGCAGCTCAACGACACGCAGCATGGCTTCCGTTCGGGCCGCAGTACGAATTCCAACTTGATGTGTTTGTTAAACTAGGCCGCCACATTACTAGACTCAGAGGCAGTCGCCCATCTGGACGTCGCTTACTTTGACTTCAGGAAGGCATTCGATAGTGTGGATAATGATATTCTGCTAAGTAAATTTGCGACTCCCTTAAAATATTGACCGAAGAAAGAGACTGCGTAACGGACCTAAAGGAGTGTGTAATGGAGATGAACCGGACTTTTAAGGAATCCTTTGCAAAGCGGCAGGAAACAGCTGCATCAACATTTGCAGACATGGTGAAGAAGGGGTCTAGCAACTTCGTTCGTCCTAAAACTTTTAGCTCCGTGGCGATTTATCCCACCGACAGTTCAAAGACCAGCGATGAAACGAAGGACTTAGTCCAGAAAATTATATGCCCTGGTGAAATGAAGCTGAAAGTGAGAGGCGTACGCAAGATAGGGAAAGGAGGCCTCATAATTAGCACGGAGACGAAAGAGGACCTAGATAAGCTGAGGCAATCAGTTCAAACTGCTTCCTCAGGGCTTACCGTCGATGAACCGAAAAAGCGCAAACTCCGCATAATAGTGATAGGAGTTCCAGCATCAATGGTAGAAAATGAGGTATATAAATCCATTTACGATCAAAACTTAGCCGACAAACTGCCAACTATATCCAGAGATACCTTTTTGACCATAATCAAACTGAGCCACAAATCTGGTAGAAAAGATGTTGAGAACTGCAATTACATCTTAGAGTGTCCTGCTAAAAAATCTGCCGAAAACAGGTACACTCGATCGATTATGAAGGCACCTAAGAGCGCCACATATTCAAATTATATTTAAGACTTTATTTTATTGTTTATATTTTCTTATACTATGGATAATACCTTATTGACTGATATAGATAATACATTTCGTACCGATGCAGAGTCATGCGAGGTTGAGGACTGCAGGCAATTTCTTTCTGAATAACAAAATTCACTAACCATACTAACTCAGAACATTCGCAGTATTTATAAGATCATAGATAGCTTTAACGTTTTTCTCCATAGACTTAACTTTGATTGTGACATAATGGTACTAACCGAGTGCTGGCTATCTAATCGGCAGGAACACCTTCCAGAAATGCCGAGATACAACTTAATGTATACTGTAAACAACAATCAAAACGATGGTGTGGTTGTTTATTGTAAGGAATCATTAATGGTCACAATCGAAGAACCAATACTTCAAGACTGTGTGGGTAATTGTTTGGTTATCAAAATTGGTACAAGTACAGCAATAATCACTATATATAGGTCCCCTTCTGCTAGAAACTTCGACTCTTTTCACGCATCCTTAAACCAGATCTTTGAAGCATTAAGCTCTTTTAAGAATGTTCACCTGCGACTCTGGGACCCCAAATTACCTTAATATCTGCTCATACCATGGTTTTCTTCCCGCACACAGTTTGCCGACTCATCAGAGCGGTTCGTGTCTGGATCATATGATGATCAAATCCAACTTATCATATGCTACGCTTGTTACTAACTCAACTATTACAGACCATCACGCTGTTCTACTAACCCTAAACTTAACTCTGCCTAAGCTAAATCATCCCCAGACGTAAACGCAATTAAACACAAACAGGCTCGAATGTGATTTATGCAATCTTGACTTTAACCCAGTTTACAATACTGCTGACGCTAATTTTGCTTTATCGTACTTAATAAAACATGTTCAATTAGCAATATTACGTAATACAACTTCTATTATAATAGAAGACGAAGAATACTTCTACTATAGTAAACAATAAACTTCGTAGCATCAAGCCTTGGATGACTCCTGGCCTAATTCGGTGTATAAGACACAGAGATAAACTCCATCAGAGATCTAGGAGTAACCCTGATAGTCTAATCATTAAAATAACCTATAAGAGATACAGAAATTTTTGCAACAACCTCCTAAGGAACTTAAAAATTAAGTACGATAAAAATGAATTAAATAGAGCAGGAAACAATAGTAAACAACTTTGGAAACATATTAAGAACGTCACCTATAGGACAAAACAGCGTGATTCAAATTCGAGCTTGCTGCTTTCTAATCCATCCCCTCTCTTGTCAGCCAACCACGTTAATAACTTTTTTGTTAATGTTAGTAAAATTCTTGCCGAACAGATTCCAAAACATTACTGTGTTCCACCATCTTCCCAAAATAATAGATATGCTTTAAAATCTCTTGGCCGGATACTGACGAAGACGAAATAACCCGAACTGGTCTAAAAGATGACTGTGCAGTTGGATGGGATAATATAAGCAATAAGATCCTTAAAACCTTTAAGCATATCCTAGTACCTCCCTTAACGCATATATTTCGTATTTGTTTATCAGAAGGTATTTTCCCTAGATGTCTGAAAAAAGCAGTTGTAATCCCTATCTTTAAATCTGGAAACAAAAAATTAGTAAATAAGTATAGACCGATATCTTTACTCCCTTCAATATCTAAAATACTAGAGAAAATTGTAAACAGTAGACTAGTTAATTATCTAGAAAAAAAAAATTATTATCAACAGCGCAATTTGAGTTCAAAGTCATATTATCCACAGCCGATGCGGTGCATAGTCTGATTGATTATACCGCAGAAGAACTTGGCAAAGGAAACCAGATCGTGGGGGTTTTCCTTGATCTAGCCAAAGCCGTTGATACGGTGTCCGTTCCTATGCTTCTAAAAAAATTAGAGGCTTTAGGAATTAGGGGAACACCGCTGAAACTTTTTGCTGACTACTTAGACGATCGATCTCAATATGTTAAAATAGACGATATTATTAGCGATGAGCAAAAGGGTACTGGTTATGGTGTTCCTCAGGGAAGCATTCTTGGCCCAACCCTATTCCGGATTTACATTAACGATCTGTGTAATTTAGATATTAAACAAGGCAAACTCATATCATATGCCGACGACACGGCGTTAATCTTTACCGCGAAAACCAGTAACGAGATGTACGAATACGCTCAACAAGGTACTGTGACTAATTGGCTGCAAAGCAATTTACTAACACTAAATGCTGACAAGACTAAATATATTCACATATCCATGCGCAAGCCTCAATTTGACATTACTAACTCTCAACTGTATGCCCATAAATATGGATTCCACCCAGTCAGAATGCGTAATTGTCCTTTTATCGTAAAACAGGCAACATAAAATATCTCGGGGTTATTATAGATGAAACACTCTCCTTCAAACCTCATTGAGAACGATTGCAGATTCAAAATTGTTCAAACAAGTCTATTTGGTCCTAGGTCAATCTGTAATCCAATACTGTATCACCTCATGGGGTGGAGCACCAAAAACGCATCTACTGTCTCTTGAAAGGGCTCAGAGAGCTATTTTAAAAGTAGCCAATTTACACCCTTTTCTCTACCCCACTGATCTGCTTTACAAATCCTGCAACGTGATGACTGTTCGCCAGCTTTTCATTTTGCACTTAGTATTAAAAAAACACACCATGCTTTCCTATAACGCCAAATCCATAAATAATAAGAGACGAAATGACATTGTATGCGTTTCTAATGCATCCTCAAAATATGTCTTTGTAAATAGATTATTTACATTCTTAGGCCCATTTCTGTACAATAGATTAAATAGAAAATAAAGTATGTATAAATTAAACTATTTTAGCTGTAAAAAGACTATTCTTGAACATCTACTTAGCATATCTTACGGAGAGACAGAAGATCTCCTAAAAACGGAGGTTTAAATAATCAAATTTGGAGCACAGTAGCTCCTTGCCTATTCACAATCCAGAGAAGTCACCAATGTAAGAAATATTTGCCTTGAAGAGATCTATCCACCGACATATAGCTTAACCGAATTGAGTCTTTTGAGGCGAGAAGTTCTATTTGTCTAAATCGACACTTAAACATTGATATAATAGCATAAAGGAGGCCAATGTTTTAATGCTATCACACTAGACCCTAGACACTTTTGATGTGATGTACACACATCAAAAGTGTCTAGGGATCAAGTACGTTTTAGAGTATCGAGGATTATTATTATAACTTTTTTGGACCGTTATTGTTTCTTTTCAGTGAATTTCACTAGTTGAATCTATCTATAATCGATTCGATCAAGACGTCGATTCGATCGAGACTTGGGCTGTGCTGCAGTCTCTCCAACGGTGCCAAATCGTATACCGGTACATCGAGGTATTGAAGTGTTTATACAAAAACGCCACCATGTCAGTTCGACTTCAGGATCAGACCTCGGAACCCGTACATTTGCAGCGAGGTGTGAGACGGGGAGATGTCATATCTCCGAAGCTGTTTACCGCTGCACTGGAGGACGTCTTCAAGGTTCTGGACTGGAGCGGGCTAGG
Source organism: Orthosia cruda (assembly GCA_964057195.1). NCBI lineage: Eukaryota > Metazoa > Arthropoda > Insecta > Lepidoptera > Noctuidae > Orthosia > Orthosia cruda. Next base: position 48,438,397 of record OZ059825.1, read on the forward strand.
CATCAACGTCAATGGCGAGTACATCACTCACCTTCAGTTTGCCGATGATATAGTGGTTATGGCTGAGACCATGGAGGACCTCAGTACATTGCTCGATGACCTCAGTAGAGCATCCGAAAGAGTGGGTCTAAGGATGAACATGGACAGAACTAAGGTGATGCTGAATGCCCATGTTACACCCATTCCTATCAAGGTCGGGGACTCTACACTCGAAGTTGTGGGTGACTATGTCTACCTGGGACAAACGATCCAGTTGGGTAGGGCCAACTTCGAGAAAGAGGTCAATCGTCGAAACCGACTGGGATGGACAGCGTTTGGGAAGTTGCGCGGTATCTTCTCGTCCAACTTACTACAGTGTCTCAAGACGAAAGTCTATGACCAGTGTGTGTTGCCAGTGATGACATATGGGTCTGAGACGTGGTCGCTTACAATGGGCCTCATCAGGAAGCTTACAGTCATTCAAAGGGCAATGGAGAGGGCTATGCTCGGAGTTTCCTTGCGTAATCGAATCAGAAATGTAGAGAAACGCAAGAGAACCAGGGTTAACGACATATCCCGAAGAATTGCCAAACTTAAGTGGCAGTGTGCAGGGCACATTGCTCGCAGAACGGATGGCCGATGGGGCAGAAAGGTTCTGGAGTGGCGACCGCGAACCGGAAGACGTTGCGTTGGGAGGCCTCCCACCAGGTGGACCGATGACCTGGTGAAGGTGGCGGGGATCCGCTGGTTGCGAGACTCACGGGACCGGTCAAAGTGGCGACGCTTGGGGGAGGCCTATGTCCAGCAGTGGACGTCTTTCGGCTGATATGATGATGATGACTAGTTGAATAAAATAATTTTCTTCTAATTTTGTCTAAAAATAGAAAATAAACCGTCAATCAGTATTCCTATAAAAGCGTTTTTACAAAACTTTTACAATTTCTGCATCGGAACTGAGAAAAATTGCAACCACGTCATTTGATACGAGAAGAGATGATGAGAGCCGTCGGATGTTGCAAGCTGGTTCCAGGGTAGCCTGTACTGTGGTTGTCGCTCTTAAAACTACACAGAACGACCTAAGCCGCCTTTGGACAATCCAGAGAAGTCTTCATAATAACTAATACATGATGAGATAATTCTAATAACTAATATATCTAAACGCTATTGAAAGTGGGGCACGTATGCCCATTGGCTTTTATGGTAGAAAAGTCAAAGATTTTTTTAGCTTGGTAGACGAAGTATCTATTTATTTAATTCGAATAGTATAAATAAATATATTGATTAATATTTTAGCTTGAAGTAGGTTCAGGTATTTACCATAAAAAAACGTATAGGCACTCGGGGGTTAAATTTTTACCCGACTGCCGAAGGAGGGTAATGTGTTTATAAGTCTATATGTAAGTATGTATGTATGTATGTTTGTTCCTATGTGGCGTTCTAGAGACAAAACGCGTTGGCCGATTTTGATGATTCTTACGTCAATCGATTCGTCTTAACCCTGCGAGTGTCACTAAACGAGTACACATACAAATTTGAAAAGAAAAATGGCGCGTTTGGGCGCCATTTTGAGGAGATTTTTTTTCTTCAAGACCCATCATATGGGGTATCAAATATAAGGCAGTAGGTATAAAGGGCTTTAAGAGATGATTTCAAAAATATATAACACTTATATGTTTAAAATTACCGAATTTAAAAAAAAAACTAGAAAGTTAAGAAAATGCTAGACAGTTTGATTTTAGGTAGATAGTTGCAGGGGAATTAAATGAATAAATGAAAGTGGTTAGCACCTTATATCTTTTATTAGTAATTGTTAATCGACATTTAAATTACACTAACAAAATATCTAATTCTTAACAAATTATAGTAGTTAATTACATAAGTTATCTTAGGTAGGTACAGTTTCGTTCGAAAGGCTCGAAGGAACAGTAATCTATGCACTTTGGCTGACGGGCTTTTAGTATGTTTGTTATTTTTTAAATTGCCAAGTAATTTATTTAACTTAAGTAGTCCGAACCATTCTTAGTTGTGAGTGTGGTCATAGTTTATTGAGACAGTACCTACAAATTATATGATTTGCCACACTTAAAACGAAGATTGGATCAGACATGGTCACACACTCAATATCACGCGTCCAGACATACCAACAGCTACAATAATTACACTGGTTTATTAGGTTTTTGTTGAGAATTATCGAATAACACGGAAACCGCTATGGCTAATGACAAGTGCCTCATAGCGATAAATGTAATAATTTACTTACTTAGGTCCTAGATCGCAAAACGTAAAATACAAAAGAAAAATTCTATAAGGCGATCTTTCTCACAGTAATAAATAAATATATTATGTATCATAATATATTTATGGAACAATAAAGGAATATAGGAGGTACATTAAGGGTACATTATTCTGAAAATATAATTTTTCTTTCCATCTATATTAATAATAGAAAAATAATACATTTCCAAAATTCTTTACATTAAGACGATCTTGAGTGAATAAAACGCGCACACGTTTCACACCCGCGCAACCCAAAATTCAGTGGTTTGTTGTTACTTTCCTTATTATTCTATGACTTTAAAAATATGCCTTGAATCAAAATGTAGATTATTAAACTGTCTTTGAGATGGTGAAAATTCAATAAAAACACGCCCGGTGGTTTTGGTTCGATTGTCGTATTTTTGTCCGTGTTAGACATAACTTCACAAATTAATTATAATTCAAAATTTTCGCAGACCAAATTATTAAGAAAATGATCATTCATAAAATTACGACTTGCCGTTTAGACGAGATTCTCATTTTAAAAACAGCTACTGAGGAGTATCTGCGCCTTATGGAAATGTTCATGTCGTGAATTTTTATCATAATTGCCTAAGGTTTGTCCCGCAGTGTCACTAGAATACGGGCTGACTTTTCAATCCTTAGATAATTTATCAGAAAATATATCAATGCGCCATTTATTCTTCACGAAAAAGTTATCTGATGGTTGAACAATCAGCTCAGTTTGAATAAAGTGCCTACAAATATACTTCTAGCAAAACATCACAGTCTGTCATAGTAATCATAGTAGTTACCTTGCCATAATGAGCTAAGGATAAGATAGAGATACGGAACTTAGCGCAAACGTTCATAACTGTCTATTACTATTTTCCCTTAGTTTTGAAAGATTGAAACGATATGCTAAGTTACGTCACTCTATCCCTGGGAGGATTTGCGAGGGTAAGAGTTTGTGGACTATGCCGTACAGTAAACACATGCCTGTGCTAATATTGGCACAACGTGATCTATATTGATCTCTGATCATTAATGTCACTGACCATAGTGATCATACTTGAGTGACAAACCTTACAATTAATTACAATAACTTAATTACTACATATCATTATGAAGTTACTTACTTCTACTATTTTATCTTTGGTAGAGACACTTAGGCAAAAATTTCGAAAAATATACAGTAATTTATTTTTGTTAGTAACATTTATATTAAAATATATAAAACCTTTTAAAAAACCAGTGTTATTTTGTAAACATACATTAATGGGTATATTCATGTAGGATTATATTTTAACAACTGTGAATGGGGGTGATGTTCACTACAATTTTGGTCACAAGTATTGTTCTACAGTATAATTTGAAAAATCTTTAGCAATAACACTTTTCAACCAATTTATATACACGCCCCTTATATTTTGCTACGTTGTAATTTAATCATTCAGATAATACTTGCTACATACTAAAGTCAAATTACACATTTACTCGACATTTGCGGAATAGGATCATTTTAGGATACACTGTTGGTGTCGGTGTACCTAACGCATCGTCCTATTTACATCGCTGACCTAACAGAATGGGATGGTATCTATCTAATTCAAAATTTACATGCGCCCGACCGAATCAGAAGACACTCTGCCCTAGCCTAGATTATTGGCAGTATATTTTTAAGGCGAAGCAATCAATTCGTAGTCATCGGCGTGCGCGCGCCTAGCGCTGCGCTCACTGCGGCGAGGCGTTCAGGTCGCGCAGGCGCAGCTGGTCCACCAGCGGGTGCGTCTCGTCTCTCCGCTCGTCGGGCCACTTCACCACCACGTTGGTGTTGGCGGGCGGGAGCGTGACAGGCGGCTCCACCACTACGGGCAGGCCACCCTCGCGCTCAGGCAGCATGTGACCGAACAGGGCCCCCACGCGCCGGTACAGCAGCTGCGGTGCCGGCGGCGAGGCGGCATCACGCTCGGCGGCCGCAACAACGATGGCCGGCGGCGGCGGTGGCGTCTCCTGCGGCAGTACGTCATTGAGAGCGCGCAGTGGCACCGACGCAGTGGTCTGCGGTGCCACACATGTCGACGCTCCGTTGAGGCGTGCGTTCAAGCCCTCCATCACCGTGATCAGCTCGTATAGGCGATCATCGCATAGGACAGGATTATCTGTAATGTAATATCCTATACTTGTAGTGGCCACGGGACACAAAATATTTTTCGCTTGATTGTACGACTGACGCTTCCAGACACGAGCACATGCTCTTATGGTATCTTATTTCCTTAAGATGTCTAAGGCCCACTTGCAGAACAAATCAACACAGCACACGGCACCAATGAGGTTAGCACTAACACATTCAAAACATAATAAAAAACAAGGCGATGTTTAAAATATGTTTTGTGCTAAACGTATTAAATGATTTATGGTGCAAGCGGGCCTAAATAATGGGAAATAATTCGCAAAAGCTTAAGAATTCGTTAGGGCAGTTAAATACAACTACAAATTGCTCATTTTAATAATCATTCGCTTTGCTATTGGTTTATACCGCCCACAGCGTTGAATGCAAGCTAGAACAACATACAGTTATCCTTATTAATATTATCATAAGATATAAATAAATAAATATTCTTTTGCTAAATATCATTAATGATAAAGTTCTAAATCTACGAAAAGCCATACGCACCTTGAAGGTAAATCTTTAAAACGCTAGGAACTCCATTAATAGTACATCGAGATTTTGACACAACGTCGTAATTGATGGTCTTAATTTGATTAAACGACAAATCAGCTATACAGAGCGACGGCAACCCATGGAAGTCTTTATCAAGCAGAGTGATATTGTTGTGATGGGCTAATAATTCCTCAAGTGATGGCAAAAATGTCTGGAAACAAAGATGGAATACGTTAATGATCTATAAAATATAAGAGAATTAGTCACATCGCTACAGCTTCAACACTTTTCAGTAAAAGTTCACAAATGATTCGCAAAAGCTTGCCAGGCGTAACAAGCACACTGTAATTGCTGCAGTGTTTAAACAAACCTTTGATGTTTCTTCTAGTGTTGTTATATGGTTATGGGACACGTCGAGCAGTCTAAGATCATCCAAGCCAATGAGGTCATCAGGTGAGATTTGTTGAAGTAGATTATTGCTTAGATTGAGTCTCAATAGACCATGCAGCCCCATCAGTGCGCCACCCAGGGTAAGAATGCGATTGTGATCCAACCTTAGTTCTAGCACACGGGTTTCAACATCCACTAAATTCTGGAAATTAAGTCACATCGAATGAGTATAGTTTTAATTTATTTATGAAAAATGGTTTATATTTCGCAAATTATTTACCTCCATGTTTCCTGTGATAAGACTTATCCTATTGTGGGAAAGATCGATCACAGATAATCTTTTCAGGCCTTTAATTTCTTGCAAAGAAAATTCTGTCATGTAATTGTGAGTTAAATTTAAATATCTCAATGATTTCAAACTTCTTAAAGAACCATTTAATGACTTGAGTTGATTGTAGGCAATATCCAATTCAGCTAATTTCTCTGCTTCAGAGAATTCGTCCTCTGCTAGCTAAAATAACAAAAGACACTATAAGAAACAAACAGTTAACTGAGAGAATAGAATTTTATACCATCATCATGGTTTTGCCCTCTGCCCAAATTATTTGGGGACACTACAACATGCTACAACTTCGATTAATTTCTGCCACTGAGATGATGAATAATAGACTAGCCATATCATCTTTCTCAGAATCCATCCAGCGACGCCTACTCAAAACTTTCCACCCGTCATTTTTCTTATTCCTTCGCATCACAGAATTATACCTTGATAAATACAACCGATTTCCACACAAAGTTTTAGACATCCTCATGTTTAACTACTCAATTCTACCACCTCCTACTACAACTACCGCCTTAGCATTCGCATCTCAGCTGCATTCATTGCATTTCATTTTATTCATCCCTTTTATATTCCAAAATTCTGATCCAAACAAGTCACCGGGTCAATAGAATTTTAAGCTACCCTTATCAATATCATTAAGACGAAATATGTCTACTATTTGCACCACCCACTCACTGACTTTCGATACGCTGCCGTTACTGCAGAGACTTCTTACCCTGGTGTTTATTCTGGCGATGCCTATTGACATTACCTATTTCAGCCACATCTCCTGCGAATTTGGTTTCATTGGTGATTCAATCACCCAGGAAAACTTTAAGCTAGTCTATCGTGACCGATCATTCAGCTTTCATGCAGCTCTCAGACCGACGATGAGACTTTTCTTTTGTTAAGAATATATTGCAAAGCTTTCCCCATTTTCCAACGTTTACCGAGTTTGCATTCGCCTTAGATACCTTTTGCCAAAGACCAGCCCAATCGTCAACAATTTTACACCCATTATGACATAAAAGTTACTAACGCTTTCTATTTTGTTGAAGGACAATCCTATCCTCATTAATCTTCTGGATTTCTGCAGGGCTCCTTCCAGCAGCTTGATATTATTTCCGTAGAAGTACAAAGACTCCAATGAAGGCATTTGTTTTAAATCTTTCGGTAAATTTTGTAATTCATTGTGGGCAGCATGGATGAGGACTATCCTCTTAGCTTTCTGAAACAAAAACATCGTGAGGGTAATTCCCATTTTATCTAGCTGTTAGTCATTCCACTGCTGAATTATGATTGAGTTGTTTAGGCATACTCACGACTGGCAATTCGTTATCTATGGATTTTAAATTATTGGCGTTAATGAATATCCATTCCAAGTCATCCAAATCTCTTAGAGCTCCATTCAGTGAACTAAGCTGGTTTATGCCAAGATGGATGTGCTTCAATGCTTTGGGTACCGCATCCCTCTCGATTTTAGATATTTGGTTATCTGCTACCAGCAAATGTTCCACTTCCTGTATGTCCTTTGAAAAGAGATTATAAATGTTTATTAATTAGTTCCTGCCAGCAGTCGAGTTCATGGTTATCAATTACTATAGAAGTAAGAATTAAGATGGATAATGAAATTACCAATTCATTGACAGTATCTTTCATAATTTCTCTCTCTTATTGGAATCCGCTTCCAAGTAAATATCTTGCCATGTCATAGTCAATGTACGCATAAAATTTACCTTTAAACCTATGTTTCGATAAATGTGAATCTATATGCAAATAAAAACACTATAAATAATTAGAAAGCCTGGCAAAGGGTCAAGAAAACGCTACACTAAAAAGTAGCAATAGTAAACAAAAAACACACTAATCATATTAATTTCAAATACACGCTGTTGCATTTGGGGCTATCGCCAACACATTATGTTTCTATTTATAGAACACAGATAAAAAATATGAATGACTGGTACTATTATTATTCTGGTGGTGAGAGTTCTTTTTATATATATATTTAGTTACAGCTTTATTTCCCTACCCTGAAGTCATCTTCGGTGAGTTTCGTGATCTTGTTGCGGCAGAGGTCGAGGGTCTTCACGTGCGGCAGATGCTGAAGAACATGCCTCGGCATTTCCGCAAGCGAGTTGTCAGCCAGACTGAAGAAGTCTACCAAATCCAATTTGGTAAAAACACTCTCTTTCAACTCACTGAAATAAGGAGAATATAACAATCACCATTTGTATAAAACAGGTGAAGAAAAGTCACCTGCAAAAGAATGTGTGTCGTTTCCAGACACGAACTGTGTACACTGTCATGGTGCTGAACAAGAAAAAATCTTGTCTGTGCTAGACAAGAGTCGTGCCTAGGTCCGACAATATTATTGTAGTGTAGATAATGTTTGTAAATTGGCCGTGTACGACACAAATTCTAACATAGGCCCGGTGAATTTAGCGTCTATGTATACAAGCGACCTTACAAGTTAACCAAAAATTTAACTGATGGTTGTAGATATTCAGGTGCTAAAGACTAAATAATAAACTTGTTGTAAATATTTACAAAAGCTACCTTACGACGCGTGCATACGCAGTGTCTATACATCTGCAGTGCTGCGGATAACCCGGCACGGTAACTGCACATGATACCTATATAATTATGATATATCTGACTACAACACATTTATTGTAGACCAGTTCATTTGATAAGTTACAGTATTATTTTAAAGTACCAGGCTTTACACATCACATAAATAGTATTTAGTAGAAAAACATTACTGACGTCAGAAATTATGGCAATATTTTTCTTCTTGCTTATACACAGTAAGTTATAGATAACAATATAAAAACAAAGCTCTTTAAAACTTCAAAAGGCCACGTTTTATATAAATATAACTTATTAAATTTTGTCAAAACTGCGACTATTTTCAATATATCTAAAATCATGACTTAAACTTTTGCTTGTAGTAATTTATTATTGTGTTTATATTGTATTTTCTAATATGCAGTTAATAGAATTGCATGACTTATTATATTTTTACTAATAATTATAATGATAAAGCTAACCACTGTTCAGAAACGTATCGGCTCACGCCGTCACGCGAGCACAGTCAACCGAAGGGTAAAAATAATTCTCGAGACAAATATAACTTTTTATCTTACTTGATGAGCACAGAGTCTATTGTATCAAATAATATTGTTTACAAAACATGATAGCTCTATCAACTTGTGAACATAATCCATTAACGCAGCATACTAGTTCCTAATGCCACTATCTTTTAAGTACCAATTTAAGTCTCAGCTGGATTAAATATGTTCAGTTATTTTATACCTTAACGATTTGTTATTTTTAATGAAACGATATTCCTCTTCGATCTAGTTTAGGAAAAACTTTATATCGCTCACGCCGTTTTCCAATGGAATATACAGGAGCAACAGAACTCCCAACAACTCATACAATATTTCTAGGTACTCTCTCTCCTTTCTCTTAATAATAATTCTGTTTTTTTATTTAAAAAATTGTATACTTCATAGGATGGTAAATTGATCGTCTTTGCATTGTAATTATATGAAAAGCATAATAACTAAATCGTATTTAGGAGGCGGTAAATTACCGGAACCAAAAATTCTACTTAAATATCGTCACATTTGTTATTGATAATGTGGGTCAGATTATTTTTAATCTTAAAGGGAGTAGGTATACTTGAATCGAATAGAGCGTCGGTCTTGAGACGAGAGTGTGTTTTTTCTCTTATCTCAACGTGCCTAGGATAATGTTTGATCACAACAAAAGTGTTTTGGACTTTTGGAACCATCTTATTGATAATACATCTACGGGCATCGTCTACATTAATTTATTTCATTGCTTTAGTGCTCCACGTTTAAATTTTCCCGAAGTTTTTATAAATGTGATAAAATCATTAAGGTAATAATATTGAATTGATAAATTACGTAGTATATAGACACTGGCAGAACTGTGTTTTAGCTACACTTTTAAACTATAAAATCAATAACCGTCTATCGATGATATAGAAGCAGTCTCCAGTATATCTAGATACAGCCAGACACACGCTGAAGTTCCGACTGGTAATAATAAACGATCCGTTATGGATACAGAAACCGGGACATAAGATAGTAGACAACGTTCAGCAAAAAACTATAATTTGTTATATATATAATTTGTTATTCTTATACGCAATTTAATGAACAATAACACTACTTAAGTGACTGTTATCTATTATGAAACAATGCGTGTAGTTTGAGAAGAATATATTAGGTAAGTGTGTGAAAGATATGGCGGAGCTGGGGGCTGAGGTTGCATAGTGGGTTTAGTGCATGCGAGTAACGCTAGTTTAGTAAACACTAATGTGAGGAGGTCAACGTTCCGGGGTTATCAGAGGCGGCGCCAAACGGTCGCATGGACGGCAGCCGAGCGCCGCCGGCCCGCGAGCCGCGGCTCCCAGTCAGCTGCCGGCTGCCACGCTACCACGCACCCGAGCACCATCGCATCATTACACTTTTTGACATAAATGAATGGCAATCAGTCAACCACATTAATTATCTCTCGCAATTAAACATAAAATACGCATCTATATACAAATTTGTCTCATTACGTTAGCCCGTCTGCCTACAGCGCAGTGCAAACCCTCTGTGATTTCCTACTTAGCTTGACGTAACAATGTTAGATTAGAACCAAAGGTCCAACTGTCATTTGACCTGTCGTTTTCTTTAACACAGTAAAATAAAACTTTCTCGAATGTTTATTGTTGACAACATTTTCGTTATATTATAGCGATTCTATCTTTTCCCTGTTCTGTCGTCTGGCGACAAATCCGTTTGACAGCAGTCTAACTCAATCCCGCAACAATCTCAAACAATTTCCTGGGCCTTCGCTGATGACTGATTGACTACCCTCGTCCTATTATTGAATTTTAAACCAAAGGAAAGCTAACCTTATTTCTATATTAAATAAAGAAAAGTAACTTAGCTAGCACCATTTTACTTTTTCGCATTGCGATGGAGAGTTTATAATTTTCCTTTAAGTATACCAGGTTCTTTTTACCTCTGAAGAAAATTCAATATATCAGGACATAAGAGGCAAAAGAAGGTCTGTTCCTTATGTAAATTTTGCTTAAATATCTTAGTTGGACCAGAAAAACATGATGGGCTTTAAGGAAGATGACGCAGAAGACCGAAATAAATGGCATCGCATGATTGGAAAAGCGGACGGAGTGGAGCGGGAAAAGGCGAGGCAAAAGAAGGAGAAGTAATTTTTATAAAATAATTAACACTACCGGATACTAGGGTACGGTATAATCAAAGAAAATAGCTCACCCAAAATTAGAGATCATCCTAACAATAAGAACAAAAAGAGCTACACACAATAGACAGAAAATAGAGATAACTTAATTTGTATTTAAAACAGGCTGAGGAAAAACTGTAATAATGTATTTAGACGAACTGCGTAGAAAAGGACTCATGAGCTTACAACGTGTAATGAAATGAAAACGGTACTTATAAAGATTCGCAAATATCTATTTGGAAGAGGACTTTAACCTCCAATGGACCTGCCGTAGATTCACTTTATTTAATGAAGTATTCAGGCCTCCTAAAATTGAAGACTACAAATACATTGTTATTTGTACTTCCAAAGATAATAGCGTCCTAGACACTACCAACAGCACAATATACTAAAATACTATGCTTAATCAATATCATATTTAATTAAACAAACTAAATCTAACCTATATCATCGTCACATGCATACCCTTGCCCCATTTCTTTGGATCAGTCCAACTCGTTTTCTTCTTTCATTCTCTCCTGTCAACTGCCACGCTATCATTCACTTCCCTTCTTTCATGTTATGTACTCCCTTTCCATTCTTATCAGATACCTTTCCTCCGATACTTTCAAAAAAATATAAGTTATGAATGTCCATGACCTTCGCATTTTAATAATATATAATTCAAAAGATAAAGGATTAAGTACCCGTCTTATGGACGTGACCACGAGTCTGCTTCTTGTTGAGTCGAACGATGCATAATTGACGTTCTCGCTTAGGCCAAAGGGTAATTAAATTACAAAACGGGACCAGCATATATACAATTAAACGAAGCGCTAGGCTCGGCTGACGAACAAAGCGTGATTGCACATAATATCATCGAACCAAACTTATATAAAGATTAATTGAATTTTTGAAATATAGAGCTTTGGCGGCAGATTTTTGTTAGACTGAGATAATAAAGAGAAGGTCTACTATCGCGAGAATAGGGCAATAATGGACTCATGAGTGTCACCCAGGAACAGGACAGCTATTCTTTGCCAAAGGCATGACATTTCGCAGAAGTAAGGGGAAAAGAGTTACCCAAGGCAAAGGATACAAATTGTATAAACATTTCTCTATGAAATAAAGAGCACAACGGGTAAGTAAAACACAAAATATTAGAGGAAGTTTGATAGCGGTGCCAGTGACAGAAAAAGTTATTAGGAAATTGTTTGCCATATAACACATGGTAGTTTGGTAGGTACATGTGACTAAAAGAGTGATGAATTTAAAGTTAAAAAAGAGGGAGAGTAAAGCTGAAGAAAAACAGTAGGATTGTGTGAAAGAGTTATTCCGTGACCTCAATTTACATGGGATAATAGTAGGAAGATTTTATAAAGTGAACAAAGTTCATGAAGAACGTAACAAGAGTTTTTCATTGCACATATAGAAGTCGTACCATGTATTGTATTCTAGAAGGCGACGCCTACGAGGTCTACGCGAATTGTGAAGCAACGCTACAGAACGCTACGTCTATGAAATAATTAAATTCCGTAGCAGTTTTCGTAGGGCAATGGTTTCTGTCTTTTTTCCATTCAGTCTTGGTATAAGTATTATTTTACTTTAGAACTTACTTTTAATTAAAATTTTTTGAACCCAAGATGGGCGAGTATGGAACTAATTTAAGAGGAAATGCGGGCAGAGAGCACCGGCTCCAACTGAATTTCTTTAGTAAAAAGTCATAATTCTAGGTTTGATCTCTCGACAAATTTAAAAGATATTCCATTAATTGAATAAAAAGATATATGTTGTGCTTCTATGTTTTTCTTTTTTCATTTAAAGTTGTCAAATTTGTACGCCAGGCCCAATGATATTCTAGTTAACAGATATGTAAACAGTCACAAAACAACCGAAAAAAGTGTTTCGTGCAAGAACGGCAGCACACTTAAACACTTTTGATTCATCTGAAATTTCACTACTAGTCGACTGATTATTCTGGCCACCAATGTATTTACCATATCTTTCTTTTTCTAACCTCCAAATATCAGAATATTAGAAAATAATTGAAATAAATTAGTAATTTGAGGTGTTTTGCCTACTTACATAGGGTATGAGATCGCTTCTGTTTTATGTACTTTGGTATCATAATTGGTACACTTTCTAAATACACACGATGGTATTTTTTTTATTTTGTTTTTATTTCAACAAAGCTCTTCGCCATGCGTGACATAGACTAAATAATATACGTCCCAATTAGGACGTATTCGAGTATTCACAATGCGCGCGCTCATAACATATCTGTTTACTATAATATCATTGACCAGGCCTCTGTTGACAGCGCAATTTTGAGAATTTTTTGATGGTTCTAGTCTTTCTAAAGATAATGAATCATCAAAAATGAAAACAAAGGGATACAGTATTTTTTTTCAGTTTATGGATTATCTTTTAAATTGGTCCAATAAAGGAGGAGGAAAGCCAAACATCGAATTAAGTATGACTTTTTACTTAGGATATTCAGTAGGATGTCTGCGACCGCATTTCCTCTTAATATTAGTTTCTTCTCCTCCCGTTTAAGCATGAACCTTATATGAATTTAGAATAGCTAGACACCCAAGGAAGTATACATACATACATAAACTCACGCCTTTTCCCATGGGGGTAGGCAGAAACTACAGAACGCCACCTGCTACGATCCTTATATACTTCTTTTGCTTCACTCACATTCATACATCTAGTCATACACACACGCCGGTTATGAGTACTGCGCAGCTGGCCTTTTTGAAGAACATCACCTATAAGGTCTATGTATGTCTTTCTAGGGCGTCCCCTCCCGGCGTTTCCATTCACGTCTGCCTTGTAAATACATTTCGTTAGTCGCCTTTCATTCATCCTCTCAACATGGCCAAACCATCTTAACATACTCTTTTCAATTTTAGTCACTACATCTTCTTTTAGACCACAACGTTGTCTTATTACCTCATTCCTCAACCTATCATTTAAAGTTACCCCACACATACTTCGCAAGGAGCGCTTTCTACTGCATTAATCCTACTTTCATGTCTTTTTAGCCATACCCACCCTTCACTTCCACACATAAGTGTAGGCACTAGCACGCTGTTGTGAACGGCGAGTCGAGCTTCCAGAGACATCGATTTGCTGGTCACAACCGCATGTATAGCACCATTCACTTTATTCCCTGCATTCACTCTCCTTTCCACATCCTCTTCAATCGTTCCATCATATACAATTAAATAAAAAATATAATCTAACTTAAAATATCCATGTCTAAAATATGGCGTCGAAAACCTCCTCCACATCGCTCTTCACTGTTATTGTGCCCAAAAGACTGGCAGCATTCAAAATCAAAATCATTTTTTTTATTTCATATAGGCCTACATGGGCACTTATAAAACGTCGACAAAAGGTGCACGGTTCGGGTTGGTCGTTTCCTATGGAGAAGAACCGGCAAGAAACTCCATGGTTACTCTTTTAAAAATGGTTTGGTTAGGTTAGGTTACCGTTACAGGGTTGCTACATTGTATGGCAATGCATATCGTCTGACCAAGGTATATATATGTAAATTATTAAGTATTTTATACTATGTTACATAGCTAATTATCTTCCTGAATAAATACCCAGGTAAATACAAAGAATAGAAAAAGTATTATATAATGGCAAACTGCATTTTACATAAATCTTGAAGATACTTTCAAGTTCGTAAGACCAAGAATATAAAATACGCCAGTTTTCCTAATCTAACCGAAACCACAGAAAATAATTATTTCTATTGAATTTGAAGGCTATGCCGAACATGGGCTGCCCATTGACGGAGACAATGACCAATCATAATGGCACAACTACCTCGCAGTAGGGTTTCCATCCATCCGGTCTTATCCGGACATTTGGTCTCCTGTCCGGACCTTGTCCGGCCTTCTAATTTGTCCGGATTTTTCGCTTGGATGGGAAAATTTAGTGTTTTTCGTACGGCTATCCTTCTAAGAAAATTTTCTTGTTTTATACTTTTCAGATTGCGATTTTTTTGTAGTCGGGTTTTTGTTTCTAAATTTATTTTTGTACAGTCTTTTTTTAGAAAATGCCGTGAGGACTTTTCAATTTGCGAAATGGTAACCCTAGTCCCTAGGCACTCGGATTGGTAAGCAGAGTACAGTATTTCGTTTTTAGTTTTTATTAAAGGAAATAATAATCCTAAACTCCAAAGAAGAAATATATATGGATGACCATAGAATTAACAATAGAAGGGAGAAAAGGAGAAGCCCTCGAGATGAATGCTAAAGAAGTATTGAAAAATAGACGTGTTACTAAGGCCATACGAGAATGATAGTACTCAGAAATTTCAATTGGCAACAAATCTCTTGCCTGGTAGATACATAGGTAATTAAAACTTTAGCCATGTGGCCATCCTTAGTTAGCCTTGACAATTTTGCTACTACTGCCCTACTATCATCATATTTTGCAGGGCAGATGCTGTGCAAGTCAAGACGCTATGCGGGTGAAATCTTAAAGAAAGTGAGAACTGATTTTAAAGAATCAGATTTAGACAAGAAATGCAACTTTATGTATGCCAGTAAATATCTACATCTTGTAAACAGACTATAATGAAAATAAAACGAAACGTGGTCGCTCTCAATGGACCTCATCAGAAAGCTTAAAGTCACCCAAAGGGCAATGGAGAGGGCTATGCTCGGAATTTCCTTGCGGGATCGAATATAGCCCGAAGAATTACCAAACATACATAAATGGCAGTGGGCATGGGCCATGGTCCCCCGTCACGCTATCTATGCCGAAGTTCTAGCCGAAATACCATTACAAATTACAAATATCAGGAATTTTCTTTCCCATTAACTTAAAACTATCTATCCTACAGTCTACTTGAGAAATAGAGATTTATAATATTGAAAATGTCCACATAATTAAAAGGAATATAAACTATTTTGTTCAGAGATTTGAGTGTAAAAAAATCTAGATTGTAAGGGTAGAGAGAGACCAAAGAAATGATGGAAGGATTGCGTGAAAATGACGTAATAAGAAAAAAAGAAACAACAAGGTGTATAAAATCATCCTTTTTCACAACATACTGAGGCAACTTCAAATATATTGGCAAAAATTAAATAGTGGGTGACTATTGAAGTGCTTGGCTGACAATAAACAAACTAAAACAAGAGTAGGAGGTATGATGATGACCCAAAGGGATCCTCTTTCATAACTGGCGTTAAAGGTAATCAGTTCCATAACCATTGTAGCAACAAAGGGATAAGGATGACGCGAGTTGAAGAGGCATTATGAAAATAGCGTTTTTCACAAAGGGAAGTTATTTGTCTAGGTGATGGGCATGTTATGAGGAAGAAACATACGTATGTGAACAGAGTGATGAATATAATATTGACGGACTAGAAGGAAAGAGGGAGGCCAAAGCAACGGAAAAAGAGGTGTGTTAAAAGTTTGACGTGTGTATTTATGTATCTGTGTGTCTGTTTATGGTTTCATTTTTTTTTGACATCTTTCTTCTTGCTGAATGGCATCATAACTCCTCCGATTTCGATTTAGTTATCTGTTTGCAAGAAGACTTTATGGAGACTGTTCTTAGCTGTATTTGATAAAACCGATTTTCATCAACTACAGCTAAGATCACTCTTAAGCCGTTCAAAAGTTATTTATGCGCATTTACAGAATTTCGTATCATAATTACGTGTTTTGATAGATTGTCGATCGAAGCGTGGTTTTTGTGAAGGGGTTTTTATTTTATTTTTTTATCAATTTAAACTAGATCGAGGCCGGTGTTTCCTAGCTTTCTTAATACTTAATGGTCAGTTAATATAAAAACATAGTCTGTGGTTTTTTGGGCAAAGCACCATATATATTTGAGTGAACTTGTTCAGACAGCGCTGCACAAGCATTCGCCAATTATCGTAATGACGTGACAGGCAAGCGGCAGTATTATTCCAACAACTTCAAGTGACAAAACAAGGTGGGATAGGCAGAATAATATGTTAGTCATGTTGGTTGGTTCAGTTGTGTTGACAGTGGTTACGGATAGGAAGAAGACAGAAAATCTGACATCAGTCTTGCAAAAGGGGTGTCGCATTTCCCAGTTACTGGGTCAGATAGGCGGTCTCTTCTTGTATAACACTGGTACTCAGCTGCTAAATAGACTGGAAGCCGATCCCAACATAGGGAAAAGGCTGAGCAGATTGATTGATTGATAGTTGTATTCATGAGATGGAGGATGACGACGATAATGATATTAGGCATGGCGTATTCATTAAGGACATGATGACATCATGTATGGACGAGACGAGATGGACGAGCACGAGCACCCTTTGCCAAAAGAATCTTTAGAACTTTCGATTTTAGAGTAATTTAGTAAGCATATTTCAATAAGCCTAAGAACAGTTAATTTACGCAAAATTGAGCAAAGTACTAAAATCGTTTGCAAAAGACTTTCAGACTGATACGACATCGTCACTTCAATAAACATAACCATTGATATTATTTGTATCACTGTTGTTGTGAATGATTTAATCGAATAGGTACATACGATAGAAACCCAACACAAAAGGAGGAATTAAAGTAGCCAATGTAGAAATACATAAACAACGACTACAGTAATTTGTTAGTTCACCATTAATGAGTAAATACAGTGAATACGACACGACCAATATGATATCATTCAATTTTACTGCTTTAGAAGCGACCTTAGATAACCCCGGGCATCGTCTCCTAGATGCCATCCCCACACATCTGGAGTTCACTAACGAAAGGTTACTAATGGAATTAATAAAATAATCCATTATATAAACTACTTTCCAAGTAATAAAAACAAAGTATATGTATATCCTGGTCAAAACAACATAAGGCTTGGCAGATTCGGACTTGCAAGAAGAGTTTTCAATAAAAGACATGAAAATCATAATAATTAGGATGACCCGAAAAATCTGTGAAGATCAATTGACTGGTCAATAAGAGCCGAGCTCATGGGTCACGGGCGACTTAATTGTTGTTTTGTCAGGAATAAACCGCACCAAATATCACATCCACCAAAACATCTAGAAAGCAGACTTATAGCTAGATTCTGCTCAAGACTGCGTGTTCTGTTTTAAGAATTATGCCAAATTTGAACTAGTACGCCTCATTTTTACACGTGGTTATATTATTATATTTTGGGGATTCCCAACAATATCCAACATCCAATACTTCTTCGATTTGGTTAGGTGATGATAAAATACTACCTACAACTTCTGTATGTTATAACAAATTACATATATTTAAAGTTCTGAATATATTTAGTATTCAGAATAAAGCATCATTCCAAAAAAAGTTGAATTTGGTTTGTCCATTATGAATAAGGTTTTTGACATTTATACTACATATTTTGGCTACCTCTGTATTAGTCTTCTCAGAACATATTATGACATATAGAATATCGTGTAGTGTATTCTTATTTTATCATTTGTCGATACTTTGTATCGACACAAGTCACAACTCTAGCGTCTCCTGATAAGAAAATTATCATAACTGAAAACTATATCATTCATTACTAACTGTAAGAACTAAATTACCTAACTATAAGATTTGATTTATATTCACTCGTTTTAGTTTAAAGAAAAATGGTGTGCATAATTATTGTGACTGTTAAAACTTTTAGATCACGAACTAAAAATTCGCTTTCTAAGATTTCCGAATTACCCACAATTTCTCCGTAAATACTTAGAACGTTCCAAACAAAGGCAGCTTTCTTTAAAATACCTTAGATTTGATGAATGATGATCTACCATCACTCTGCGTGTTCCTAAAAGTGCAAATATAATCGTATTTTGTAAAATATTCCAGCTACATGTTTAATACCTACTGGAATACTGCTTCGTTTGATACCTCAATCCCCTGAATAATATCATAAAGTAACTTGCCTCAATTGCCTTGGTCAACAAGGGGGTCGAAATGGGCTCGAAATATTGCTCAATGCGCATGAGGTCAGCATTGTGAGAACTTGGCCTGGCGAAATTCGTGCTCGTCGATACTCTTGTAATTCGCTGAATACCCGTTACCTAACTCATGTCCACACTTCTCGTGTTTGCGTTTACATTAGCTGTTGTAGTAAGTAACATGAAGCTGATAAGAAATATTACAATAATAAACCCACTTCGAAGGGAAATTTACCGAGTGGCGGTTAGATCCTATTTTCTCCAGGGCATAAAGAAGCGAGATATGGAATGAATGCCAGTTTTGATTGTTGCCACAATCGATGCGTACGCGTCGCACGCTCATGATACGAAGCTACTGCTGCGAGCCCTGGCTAGTGGCAAGGGTGCCGCCCACTCTCTCGATAACAGCCGATCCCCATCGGTGTGCGCTTCTTATCATAGACCTGTTGTTCTCTCATTCAACTTACACATTGTTTGTATCGTGATACACACAATTTTAATGCTATTTTGCACAACAAAGAGCTTACACATGGTACGTAGACGTTGCGTAGATTCACAACCGCACACAATACAAAAACTGCACAGAGAACTGAACTTAGATCCAATGATGTTGTTAGAATACTTCGGAATCGACTTGCCTTAAATTGTCGAAGTTAAGTTTGAGTCTTGTGATAGAAAGTCCGAGTTCTTTGATGCTGTGTTCTGAAAAATCTGGCAGCTGGGAGTAGGAGATATCCAAGCCGATTTTGGTCTCGGGGCTGAACTTGTTCGTTAAAGCCCGTGCGATTTCTTCATAAGCACTGATACGCTGACAGACCACTAGGATGGCGCCGGTACCGGCGTCCTCGCGGCGGCAGGTGCAGGGCGAGATCTCTCTGCGCATGGCGCAGTGCAGGCTGGCTCCGGCGCCGAGCTGCCCAGCTAGGGCACACAGCAGCGCGGCGGCGAGCGCGTGCTTGTGCGCGATCATCGTGTGTGCCGGTCGGGGCTGTTCGCGCTACTGCCCGACGCCGACGCCGCTCCCCACGGCCGCTAGAATCTGTGCGACGCGGGCGCCGGCCCACCCCGCGCAAGCGCATCATCAAATCGTCTGCACTCTGCACCTTCGGTGTTTTACCTTTTCCCACTCAGTTCATCGTTGATAGTTCTGCGCAGCATATCATTTAATTTTATTAATTACTGGACTGATTCTAGCCGAGTAGCGAGTGCCGACTGGCCAAAGAAATTTCAATTGAGTTTCTGCAAAATGTTTTTTTTTGCATTGAATATTTTTATCTGAGGCGTAAGGTTATTTTTTTGTTCTATATATTTAATAAATTATTGATACCTGTTCAACCACATTGGGCATAATATTTTAAGATGA
Source organism: Orthosia cruda (assembly GCA_964057195.1). NCBI lineage: Eukaryota > Metazoa > Arthropoda > Insecta > Lepidoptera > Noctuidae > Orthosia > Orthosia cruda. Next base: position 48,458,562 of record OZ059825.1, read on the forward strand.
TTCGAGAGACAGCACCAACCTTTTATTTATTTAGAGTTATTTGTAATTTTTGATAATAATAATTATGACTTCATCATAATTCGGTCAATATTTTCCTCAGACAGGATCTAAGATCCCTGTGTACAAGAACTACTTGTACCTTATCAATAGGCCAAGTTTACCGAGATAAAGATGAACTTACTTATCTCTGATATTTCAAATAACTAATTAGGTACAATACTTTCATCTTTTATTTATTCCTGCATGTTGTGCAGCGCATTTACGTGTTATTGAAATAATATTAAAGGATATAGGTACAAAAAGAAGTCATGGATTTCCCATTGGATTATGTACAGGGAAAGCGACGCATAACTTTTTGCTAAATACCGAAAAATACTGGTAAAACCCACATTGTTTTTACCAAACAGTTTTTCCTCAAGTAAAATAAACCACAGAAACTAATCAAATCCTTAGGATAACTACTTAAAATGTAGGTACAAAACTGATAAAAATAATATTATCTCTCTTATGAAGAATCATGAAGTAATCCCACTGCAAGGTTGTAAATATTTTCGTTATTGCACATTTTAGTGCAACCTTCAAACATAGTAAACCACCCATTCAGAACCATCTCCTCAAACATTACGTCATATTCGTCGACCAATCTCAAAACATCATTCTACCCACGCCAAATACGCTTAACGGAAGAACCGTTAAGCGTATTGCCAAACAAAAAAATTATGAACTTCCATCTCTATCCTCTGCCCACCATCCTTTTTTTAATCAATGTGCTCTGGGCAAGAAACACTTGGCAGATTTCTCAGGGAACTCCTGGCACGATGTGAAACAAAAAGCAGAGTCGGGCATGGCCGAAGTAGCTAACTGGCTAAACAATAACTTAATTACACTTAATACATCTAAAACAAACTATATATGTTTTAGTATTAGCAAACGTACACAACCTACTAACAACTTTAACATAAAAGTCCATTTATGCGGTGACATTAATAATACACATTGTGCCTGTTCGCTCATTAAACAGGTCGCACAGACAAAGTACCTAGGAGTGATACTTGATCAACGTTTATCCTGGTATCCCCACCTTGATCAAGTCGCGAATAGACTTAGAAGATTAAGCTGGATATTCAAGACTCTCAGGCATATCGCACCAAAGAAAATAAATACGAACAGTGCGCGAAATCTGTCTAGAAATATTTTAAGTGAGATCTACGTAGCTCTGGTCCAGTCGGTCCTAATATATTGCATCCCCATTTGGGGTGGAACTGCAAAAACTCATTTTATCAAGGTCGAACGAGCCCAACGGGCCCTAATTAAGATTATGTATTTTAAAAAGTTAAGACACCCTACTGAACACCTGTATCAGATTAGTGATTTACTTTCTTTTCGTAAATTATACGTAATCCAAACTATTCTAAAATACATAAATCCCTAAGATTTAACTCAAGTATAATTGCTCAAAGAAGAAAGGACCTAACTGCACAAATTCCCCGTACAAAAACTGTATTCGCCGGGAGACAATACAATAAGCGATCAGCAATAATATATAACAAAATTAACAGGAAAAAAAATATATATATATATATACCCAAAAAAATACTGTGATTGTAAAAAAACTTTAATAAATTGGATAACATCACTAACCTATGATGACACAGAGGCACTTTTGGAACACATTAGGTAAATCCTAAATAAGCAGCAATAATAATCACACACTACACCACCCACACCTATATATCTAAACATCAAATTCACAACACGGACACATATCACACATCACACGCATATAGGTAAGTAAAATAATACAACAGAAAAAAAAACTATAACACATAACACACGCCATTACGACATCCATCACTAATTCAGTATCATCACTCTGACACACACGCAACATAACAAAACTATCCTTAATATACAACACATTACCTTACATAACATTGAGCACACACTTGCAGGCAAGATTTTCATGAAATGGTAACTTAATTACATAGTAAATTCTGTAATGTTTATCATATTTCTGTATATATATCTATTGTCTTTTGTAAATACCTAGTTTTCTAAATTTGTATTGCTTTGCTATGGAAGAGCGGAGCTTCCCAACACAGGCATTACTTGCTTAAAGGAAAGCTCCAAACACAAAACGTTTTTTTTTTGTAAACTTATGAAACAATAAACTATTTTGCATTTTTGTAAACTATTTGTATTTTTGTATTTCATCTTTATTTTTGTTTAAGTTTTTATATATAGGCTCGCGCTTATCAACTGTCTCAACTGAAGGTAAGTGATGATGTGATAGACTGAAACTCAAAGCCAAATTCTTTATTTCAATTAGGCCATTAAGCGGCACTTTTGAACGTCAAAATTTTTAAATTGCGCGTAATAATAATTGATTCCACCGTCCATTCGGAAAAGTAGCTTGTTATGGAGAAGAACGGACAAGAAACTCCACACTGGCTCTTTAAAAGAAAAGTGTTTTACAATATTTACATACATACTTACATTAATTCATATACGTGAGGATGATGCACCTAGAATAACACTACATACGATACTAAGTAAAGGTATAAAGTATTACAAGCACTAACCGGTTCATTCATTTGATAAATAGGAACATGGTTCTCAGATACTCAAAAATATTGCAAACTTAGGTAAACTACATAATTCAACAACAACGGAACAGTGTGTGAGTCAATTTCTTGATGTGTTTTTTAAACCAGGCCGCCACAATACTGGACTCACAGGCAGGTGCCCAACTGGACGTCGCTTACTTTTACTTCAGGAAGGCATTCGACAGTGTAGATAATGATATTCTGCTAAGTAAATTTGCGAGGGCTGGTTTTACCCCTGCCCTTCTGTTCTTTGCCAGCTACTTGGGCAACCGCAAGCAAAAGTTGGAATACGCAGGCTACACCTCGGACCCGTATTGCACCCTTACGAGGGTAAGCCAGGGGACGAATATAGGACCCTTGGAATTCATAATCATGGTCAAGGATCCCCCGGAAGTCATTGACGACGCTGGCTGTCTATTATTTGCTGACGATCTGAAGTTGTTCATGCGGATAAGCAAAGAGTCGCACTGTGAAAAGCTTCAGCGTGACATCGATCGGGTGCTAGCGTGGAGTATAGAAAACAAGTTACACTTCAATGTGACAAAGTGTAATATGATGTCCTTCACGCGGGCCGTGGTACCCCGACGTCACAAATATAATATGGGCGGTCACGTCATACTGCGGGTGAGGTCAGTGCGAGACCTTGGGGTCACTTTTTTTGAGGAACTGTCTTTTCGAGCAGCTCATATCGTAAAAGTGTGTAAAAAGGCCTTCAAAAATCTTGGGTTTATCATGCGTGAAAACCGTGAATTCACTATCATGGCAGCAGTGAAATCGCTTTATAACGCGTTGGTGCGAAGCAACTTGGAAACTAGTGCTATCATCTGGAATCCTTGTGAAGTGAAATATTCTTAGATGGTGGAAAAGATGCAGAACAAATGTACACGGTACTTATACATGAGGCATGTTTTACCCGCTTTTGTAACCAACTCTCTTTATAATAGGGATGGTCAGGTACTATAGGTTGGAGGTGAGGCGCAATCTTGCTCTGATAAAATACGTATTTATGGTTTTTCGGGGGATGCTAAACAATCCATAAATCATAGAATCGTTGGGATTACTCATTCCAAACAGTAGGCTAAGGTTGGACCCGAGGGAGAGTCTGTTGGAAAATACGGTAGCCCGTACAAACCTATTAAAGTTTGCATCAGTGTGCCGGGCTGTTACAATTCTTAATAGCGTCTAGCGTTTGGACATTTTTTCCTGCTCTTTGGCGGCATTCCAGAGGGTGGCAATTACTGTGTTGTCCTCTAGTTAACTTGTGCGAACGCCCGGAGCCGATACTTGGGACTGGTCAATCATGGACGCGAGTAGTTGAGTGATCAGTTTTTGGGGCCTCTCTGAGTGTCGCATTGTATGACTACTTTTGTTACCTTGGGTTCTACCTGTAAAAATAATTGTATGTGTAATTGAATAAATAAATAAATTTCTTAAAACAAAAAAAGAAATACAATAACTATGAATATATAAATTAACCAGTTTGATTTTATATACACTAAAGATAATGGAGCAGGACCAGCATGTTGCCAAGCTTTCTTATCTTGAACATAATCATCTAATTTGTAATATGCTTGTTTACAAAGTGGAGGACCACAGTACAATGCCAGATGACCTCAGTAGTGCTTCCGATAGAGTGGGTCTTAGGAAGAACATGGACAAAACCAAGGTGCTGCTGAATGCCCATGTTACACCCATTCCTACCAAGGTCGGAGACTGTACACTCGAAATTGTGGGCGACTATGTCTACCTTGGACAAACGAACCAATTGGGTAGGACCAACTTCGAGAAATAGGTCTACCGTCGAATCCGACTCGGCTTGGCGGCATTCGGGAAATTGCGCGGTATCTTCTCGTCCAACTTACCACAGTGTCTCAAGACGAAAGTCTATGACCAGTGTGTGTTGCCAGTGATGACACATGGCTCTGAGACGTAGTCGCTTACAATGGGCCTTATCAGAAAGCTTACAGTCACTCAATGGGCAATGGAGAGGGCTATGCTCGGCGTTTCCTTGCGTGATCGAATCAGAAATGTAGACATCCACAAGAGAACCAGGGTGACCGACATAGCCCGAAGAATTGCCAAACTTAAGTGACAGTGGGCAGGGCACATTGCTCGCAGAACGGATGGCCGATGGGGCAGAAAGGTTCTAGAGTGGCGACCGCGAACCGGAAGACGTTGCGTTGGAAGGCCTCCCACCCGGTGGAACGATGACCAGGTGAAGGTTGCGGGGTTCCGCTGGTTGCGGGACGCACGGGACCGGTCAAAGTGGCGACGCTTGGGGTAGGCCTATGTCCAGCAGTGGACGTCTTTCGGCTGATATGATGATGATGAGTTTTAATGTATCACAAGGTATTATGTTACAGAATATAACACATTATCCCATGAAAGATGTGTTTATTTTAGGCAGTATTATATTATCTGTGCTTTAGGTTATCTAAAAGATGGTTGATCTAACTTATCTTTATTTTAGTATTACAATTGTGTCTATCACTAACTTTACTAAAGAGATGTGTATTTTCACTTACATCTATACCAATATAATAAAGCGGAAGAGTTTGATTGTTTGTTTGTTTGAACATCTCTGGAGGGTAGGTAGGATCGATAGGGTAGGTAGGGTAGGCAGGGTAGACAGAGATGGCAGGGTAGGTAGGTTGCTTAACATGTAACAAAAGTGAAAAAAGCATTATTTGCTAAAAAATACTCGTTTTCGAATCTCGAAGTAAAACGATTAAGTAATATATATTTATTTACACATGTGACTTCGAGAGCCAGTACGTTTATTATTTTACATGTTTTTATTAAATTTCATAACAGCCACACGGGTCGATCTTCAAGTTTAAGCAACACTTGCCGCGGTCAGTCCGCGGATGGGTGACCATCTTTACATAGCGAGATTCATCCGTGCATCGGCAGTCCCAGCTGACTTGAAGATCTTTGGCAGTCGTTACGGATAGTCAGAATACAAGAAATCTGTCACCAGTCTTGCCAAAGGGTTATCATGTTAACCAGTTACTGGGTTGTGAAGATCAGATAGGCAGTCGCTCCATGTCAAATACTGGTGTTCAGTCGCATCCGGTTAGTCTGGAAGCCGACCCCAATATAGTTGGAAAATAGCGAGTCAGATCGATTGACTTAGTGTTTTCAATAAAAAATTAAAACAAGAGTATAACAACACTTTCAACAAATAACAACATCGAAAACGAAAAGAATCTGCATGACTACGATGTTCTTATTCACATTTTTGATGCCTCGGATTTCTGGGTAACTCTTTGGTGACGTCAAATGCTTATTGTAATTAGCCCATTGGTTAACATTTCACTCTTGTCGATTCTGGGTTTTTAACCCCCGTCAGGCAATTATTAGGCGATTTTTTTTAGGATACAGGCTGAGTTTTTTAAGTGGACGTGTATGGCCAAACCCGAAACTATGAGAAATAACGGCAAACACTCAAAGGAGTCACGTGGCCGATTTTGATGAAAAATAAAACGGCATCATTGGATTTTTTAAAAGTCAATATTCCTAGCCAGGAATCGAGCAAATTGATTTTGAAAAAAAAAACACATGCTGTATTATTACTATTATATTATTTTTTGTCAACTATCCTATTGATGACATGAAAAAGTCTTTAGAGAAAATTCTAAACTGTATCAAAGTTATTGTAATGCTGAATGTATACAATGCTTGAGTTGCCTAATTGTGCTACTTATTGAAAATAATGACCATCATTTCATCACTTAAGTTTTAATAGGGTGGTAAAAAATAAGTATTTTGTTAAAAAATAGCCTCTTCCTTAACTTTGCCATATGCCATTACTTGCCCGAGTTTGATCGTTAATACAGCGTTGATAATATTCTATGGCCTCGTTACTCCTTTGAGTTTTTGCAGCTATTCCTCATAGTTTCGGATTTGGCCATCCACGCCCTCTTCAAAATCTCACCCTGTATCCTAAATAATCAGGGAAAAACTTTAAAGTGTTTTAATAGTAAGTTACACGTTTTCACGCCACCAAAATTGAAAACTAGCCACCACATTTTAAGTATGTACTGTATATGTATTGGTTGTACCTATATGGTCAGTTTTTATGTAGCAAGACAATTTGATTAGCAAATAAATATTATGTACTTGTGTTGGCAGTAAATAAGACCTATTATAGGGATCTATGATCAAGTTTCATTATTTTTTTGGTTAGAATGACAAAACAAACCAGCAAATAGAGGCTAGTTGCTACTTAAGAAGAGAATGGCAGAAAGAAGAAGAAAGGCCAGAATAACGAGCAATCCCGCAGGCTTATTACGTATCTTTTGCAAGAGCAAAACGAAAGCTATTTTTGCACAATAACTGTTCTTCAATACAGCGTTTAAAGTTGTTGTTTTTTTTTAAATTGCGTTTGACAAACAGCGAGCGATTAGCAAACGATTGTGTTAGACCTACCATATCATATACTGCAGGTAATGGCGACTTTTATGACATAAAGCGTTTGATCGCTATCGTTTTGCTCTTGCAAAAGATACGTAATAAGCCTGCGGAACAGGCTGAAACACTACGAAAAAGAGAAAGAGAAAGATATCACCAAAAAAGTGAGAAGGTAAACTTGTTTTCAAGTCATAACGCGAGCGTCGAGCTTTACAAAGAAGAAATTAAATATATCAACAAAGAAAAAAAACAAAACGATTTCCAAAAAATAAAACACTACAAACTGAAAAATAACTTTCCTTTCCGAAGTCGGTGACTTAGGTACCTATTGTTATTCGTGTTTCGACACCAACTTCGGCAAAGAAAGTTATTTTTCACTTTGTAATGTTTTTTTGTTGGAAGTCGGTTTGTTTTTTTTTCTGTTAAAATGTTTTTTATTTATCTTTTTTTTGTTTTGATAGGTACCTCCAATTGCCATAAAAATCATATAAAGCCAAAGTTCATCTTATGACGATTCCAATAAGCCCAAACACGACTAGGATTTATTTCTGAGTTCCAGTGCCTACCTGCCAGCTTCATCATCAGGTCAGTACGATGATACCATTTTCATCAGTACTATTTATTTATAAGTATTTGCTTCATCATAGTTGTTTAACTATTCCAGATATTGTAGACCCGTGACATACTTAGCATTAAGGAGTTCCATTGGTCATCTGTCGTCTTCTTCACGAAGTGGAACAACACTTCACTAAATGATACTTTCTGAGTGCAAATGATTGCATTGTTGATGAAAATGCCAAAATCGCTATATGTATGCCTATAATATTTGAGGATTTCCCTCGATTTCTCTAAGATCCCATTATCGTAGCCTGACCTGATGACTATGGAACCAAATGTGAAGCATACCCTATCATACAAAGAATGAAGAATTTTCCAAATCGGTCCAGCGTCTTTGAGTAATCGGTGTACATACATTAAAAAAGAAAATACCAATCGATTTGAGAACCTCCTCATTTTTGGGAAGTCGGTTAAAAAGCAACAAAAAGGCTCGCAAGAGAAGCAGAATCAAATGCATCATCCGAACATGTATTTTGATGAGTTTTTCAGATCTGTCTGCCCTTGTTGCATATTACTTGGAGTCGGCGCAAAACATTTTCTTCCTCCATACCGTCCTGTCCCACGTCACGCGATCACTGACCCCCTTTTCTTTCATATCACTCCTCACAGTCCTTCCATCTTTTCTTTAGCCGTTCCCTTCCGCTTCATCCATTTACATTATATATTCATAACTCCTTTAGCAACATGCCTTTCATCCCTCCTCATAACATGACCATACCAGGACAAACGGATTCCTTTCAACTTGTCTGTCACTGGCGCCGCTTTCAAACTTTCTATAATATACTAATTTCTCACTTTATCCATTCTCGTCACTCCGCACATGCATATCAATATTCTCATCTCTGCTACATGCAATCTCTTTTCATCCATTTTTTTTTCACAGCTCAACATACTGATTAATACAGCACGACAGGTCTAAACACGAACTTATAAATTATTCCCTTTAACTTGAAGGTCGCAAGTTGTTACAGTGTCCTGTCGCCATTTCATCCATCCCGAGTTGGTCCGGTGCGTTACGTCTCGGACTACCTCGCCATACCAGTACCAGAAATTGGAGCAGATCGGTATAAAAGATATTGTCAGACCTCTTGAAGATCCTTCTAGCTTGGACTTTCGTATACCAGTTCCTTATTTTTCACGAAAACTGAGGAAACTGTAAAAAAATACACTTTGTTGATATTGACCCATTTGTGTATCTGTCTGTGGCATCATAGCTCCAAACCGGATGAACCGTTTTTTGATTGAACGGTGATTTTATCGAGTGTTCTTAGCAAAGTTTGATGAAAATCGGTTCAGCCGTTCAAAGGTTATGGGCTTTTTACTGTCAAACTATCAACTTTCATGATTCTATGTCAACGGGCAATACCTTATAGGTTTTGATTACCTTGCATGTGTCAAAATATGATGCGTCTTTTGACTGTGTTGGCTTGGAAGGGATTGACCATGTGTTCCTAAAAAAATCCTTCGGCTGCCGCTAGGCTTTAAAAATCTATTTTCTGAACTAATTAAGCTATGCAGCATTCAATAGCCATTCACATTAGCATAAATATAAAATCATTAATAAATAAGTGAGCAAGCTAAGCAACGAAGAAACGAAAAAAAGGCAAAAAGTGATCGGTATTATTTTATTTCATTTCTAAATCAGCATACAATTTTATTAGAGAATTATTCAATCATAAATTACATGTAAAAACTTTGTAGACGTTGAAAACGAAAAATTATTTAAATTTTTTGTAAACGTAAACAACCAGGTAGATAGGTAGATACTTCAATCAATCAAAATATTTTTTTAAGTGAAAATTGTTAGTGTGTATGGGCGAATATACTTATCAATGGGGTTACCTACCAAAAAATATATGAATGTAGCGAAGTTAAGCATCATCTTAAATATTAGATATAATATTATGCAATTTCTGCTGAGAATGGGGTAAATATGCGATTTATATATGTATTTTTTTATGGGTATTCTAGGATAACTTCGTCGTTTATGAACCGATTTTGATGATTTTTTATTTATTATAATTTTGATATTCCAAGGGTGGTACCATGATAAGGAAACCAGGATCTGATGATGGCATCCCAGAGTAATCCAGAGAACTCCTCAAATATTATAAGCATACATATCGCGATTCCGGTTCCAGTGTTTTTACGTCAGCCGCAGTGTCAAAACGCCCTCTAAATTTAAATAAAAACAGTGAGAAAACACAATAATTCCGTGCAAAAGTGTGATAACTTTGAATCTTCTTTTTGAGTGCATCCATCGAAATACATTCCAAAACCTGCTAAAAGAAGACCAAAAAGTGGAAAATATCGTTTGAACCAATGATATTCAAATAAACAGATACGTTATACACTCACAAAACCATTGAAAAAGTGTTCCGCGTAGCAGCAGCAGCACACATACACACTTTTCATTCATCTGACATTAATATTTTTTTTTTGTAATCAATAAATAAATTAATTACAAATACACACGATGGCATTTTATTTTATTTTGTTTTTGTTTCAACAAAGCCTATTGCTCTTCGCCATGCGTGACATAAACAAAAGACTAAAGGTCACAATTGTGACCTATTCGAGTCTTCACAATGCGCGCGCTCATAACATATCTGTTTATTTGAATATCATTGGTTTGAACGGTCAGTTGTTTATCATACAAAGTTATCTGTCAAACAAAACAAAACAACGTCAGACGCAGAGCTGCCAACACAAGAAACCAAAAGTTACGTTCGGAAACTCTGATTACTTTTGCGTTCCGTTTCATGCGATAACATGACTAACCAGCTGTTACCCGAGATGTCACTTCGTTTGTCATATAATCTTCAAACAAAAATTGTAACCGAAAATATTACTGCTGCGGTTCTTCAAAAGGTAGACGAAATTATACAAATAATTATAGAAGAAAATGGAAAACTTAAAGGTGAAGTCGAGAAACTAAATAAAAAGATACAAAATCTCGAAGTAAATAATAAGAGAAAAAACATAATACTTCACGGACTCCCAGAAAAGGAAGAAGAAAACCATGATGATTTTAATACGCTAGTAATATCAACGCTAAGAGCAATGATATTCAAATAAACAGATATGTTATGAGCGCGCGCATTTTGAAGACTCGAATAGGTCACAATTGTGACCTTTAATCTTTAGTTTATGTCACGCATGGCGAAGAGCGATAGGCTTTGTTGAAACAAAAATAAAATAAAATAAATGCCATCGTGTGTATTTGTAATTTATTTATTTATTGATTAAAATAATTATTTTTTAATGTTAGATGAATGAAAAGTGTGTATGTGTGCTGCCGCTATTTGCGGCACACTTTTTTCAATTGTTTTGTGAGTGTATAACGTATCTGTTTATTTGAATATCATTGGCTAAGAGGGATATAAGTAATTCTTGAAAACGGAGAGATCGACAGACTGCGGAGATTGGCAAATAAGCTACCCAAACAGGGTAAAATCAGACCAATATTGTTGGCCACTACCACCCTACAGAAGAAAATTCAAATTCTTAAAAACAAGAAAAAGATGAAACCCAACTCCTACATCACCCATGACCTAACAAAAACAGTCTCAAAGAAAAAGAATCAAAGACAGAAGAAAACATCCAGTTTAAAAGTGATAACGACAAAAGAAAAATATCAGAAACTCCAAGCCCGGGTACCAAGAACGAGATCCAAAATGTACCAAAAATGCATAAGAAGGATGCCATTCAAATCATGCGTGAAAAAGCATACCCACTGTCAAACAACAACTTTCATAGAAACTAACACAGCAATACTAAAAACCGGAAAAAAAAACAAAGCAACCTCATAAATCACAACAATCAAAAAGCAAATACATTCCGCCAAGCCGGCTGGTCCCCGTGGAGGAAAATGACCAAAACCCTCCAGAAAAAATAAATAAAAGTATAACACAAAATTCACTATATATTGGAACATTTAATGTAAGATCTTTAGTATCCACAAGAAGGTACATAGATCTCATGTACTCCCTACAAAAATAAAAATAGATGTATTAGGCTTAGCCGAAGTCAGGCGAATGGGTTGTAACACCGAAGAGCATCAAGATTTTATATTCTGCTACAAAGGAGAAACGCCAGGCCTGCATGGAGTTGGTTTTTTGGAAAAAAAGGAATACAAAAATAACATATTAAATTTCTCAGGTTTGTCTGAAAGAGTTGCGCTACTTCAGCTAGAGTTCAACAAAAAGATGATTTCAATCATTCAAGTGTACGCACCAACCGGAAAAGCCTCTAAGGAAGAGATTGTCAAATTCTACAATACCTTACAAGAAAAGCAAAATCAGGCAGGGGAAAACGTACTAGTCATTGGAGATTTTAATGCCAAAGTGAGCTTAGCTAAAACAAACGAAGATACGATTCTAGGAAAGTTTGGCTATGGAAAAAGGAATGCACGAGCTGAAAAGCTCATAGAATTTGCTGTCGAACACAAATTATCGGTTATGAATACACATTTCAAAATGAGACATAATCGCAAATGGACATGGATTTCACCAAACGGAAAAGTAAAGAATGAGGTGGACTACATCCTTTCAAATCAGACAAAAAAGGTAAGGAAGATAGAAGTACTGCACGGTTTCAAGGGTAGGGTTTTCAGCTAGGGTTCAACTCTGACTACAGACTGATTAGAGCAACTTATCTCCTACAAAACAGCAAAAAAGCAGGAAGTCATTTCAATCATCGTCAAATAAATTCAAAACTGAAGAGGAAATAACACTATACACTAGAAGTTTAAAAAACAACACAAACGAATTAGAATCACTAGACGACGACGAGGATGTCCAGACCTTTTACAATAAAATAGAACACGTAATTAAAAATAGTATGCCAACGGAACAAAAAAAAGAAATACAATTCAATGTAAACAAAATCATCACAAAACCTACAATAGAAATTACAAGATGCTCAGAACTTATAAAATAAAACATAAAACTAAGGAAATGAAGGAAGAATTAAGTATGCTATTCAAAACATCTAACAAGGCTATCAAACAACATTACGCAGGCTACAGAAGACGTATTATAGAAACAAACCTAAAACAATATGGGAACACTAAAAGAGCATACAAACAATAAGTTACACACAAAAACTGGATACAAAACTTAAAAACAAGAACCACAGGAACTAACACGAGGAAATATATTATAGATTGTGCCACAGAGTTCTACAAAGACCTATACAAAAGCGACGTGGGAACTTATACTTGTAAAAACAAATATCCTAAAAATTATAGTGACTTTGAAGTAGAACCCGCAGAAGTGGATGTGATGAAGATAGTAACGCATATTAAAAACTAAAATCAGAAAAAAGCCCAGGGCCAGATGAAATACCTATTGAAGCTTTAAAAATTGGATATGCTCGGCTAACACGCCCACTATCATATTTATTCTGCAAAATCATAAACACAGAACAAATACCAAAACAATGGAAGAAAACAGATATAATTTTGCTATACAAAAAAGGTGACCCTCAAGATATAGGCAACTATCGTCCAATTAGCCTTCTCCCTAGCACTTATAAAATTTTTACCTCCATATTGCTAAGCAGAATCAGTGGCAAAATCGAAAAACATCAACCTAAAGAGTAAGCGGGGTTCTGTTCAGGTTTTTCAACTGTGGACCATATACATGTAATGCAGCAAATAACAGAAAAATACAAGGAGTTTAACAGGCCATTATACGTAGCATTCATCGATTACGTTAAAGCATTCGACACAATATCACAAGATGCGATGTGGGAAGCATTAAACAAATGCCAAGTACACTAAAAGTACAAAACAGTTTTGAAAACATATATGACAACAGCACTGGTTGTGTGAAACTGGAGAAACGAGATACAAAAATACGAATTCTACGAGCAGTGAGGCAGGGAGACGTCGTGTCCCCCAAAGTTTTCATAGCTGTGTTTCAAAACATCTTTTAGGATCTGAAATGGGAAAATGAAGGAATCAAAATAGGTAATCGGTACTTAAGTCACCTCAGATTTGCAGTTGATATAGCCCTCTTCGCTGAAAATAGTAGACAATTACAAACAATTATAAATCTATTAAGTGTACAAAGTGAAAAAGTAGGTCTTCTAATGAATAAAGAGAAAATAAAACTTAAGACAACCAGCTACACCCACACAATAAAACTCGAAGGAAAGACACTTGAATACGTGAATAAATACATTTATTTAGGAAAACATTTATCATTTGAAGATAGAAACGAAGAAGAAGAGGTAGAACGCCGAATAAATATGAGCTGGTAAAAATACCGGTCGCTCAAAGAGATTATGAAAGGTGACTATCCGCTCCACCTAAAGAAAAAAGTTATGGATACATGCATTCTACCGACTCTCACGTATGGTTGCCAGACGAGAACTTACACCACTAAGATAAAAACAAAACTAGTCAGATGCCAGAAATCGATGGAAAGAAGTCTACTAAAAATAAGAACAATACATAAAGTAAGAAGTGAAATAATAAGACAGAAAACAAAACTGATTGACGTCCTACACCACAGTCTAAGGTTAAAATGGCGATGGGCTGGCCATGTAGCACGGTACAGCGACAAGCGATGGACAGTAGAAGTGACGAGATGGAAGGGACCTAGCGGTAAAAAAAAAAAAAAAAAAAAAAAAAAAAAATGTAAAACTATAAGTAAAAATGTTAAAGAAACTAACAATACTAAAAATTGGATAATAAGTAACCCAAAAACTAACAAATACCTACTAACAACATATGAAATGTAACAATAAAGATACGGAAATAAAAAGGTTTTATTATTATGTCCTTTATTTTTTTTAATTCTTATTTGATACATTTATAAATATTTAAAAAAAGAAAACTTAAAAAAATTTAGGCCAACCGGTATCGGGAACAGGTTCTAAGCTACCGGTGGTTAGGGCTCCAGAGACAGGAACCTCCTCACAATGCGAGCCGTATTAAGGAGTACTGCCTTCTGTATCAGGCCCTTGATCCAACCGCACAATGACAGCCTCGACAGGTGGTCATCGAGGCTATTGGCCATCAGGTCATTGGCCGTAACGACAATCGGCACAATGATGGCCGAGTCCACATTCCACATGTCGACAACCTCGTGTGCTAAGTCGAGATACTTGATCTGTTTCTCTTTCTCAGCTTTCACGAGGTTCTCGTCATGTGGGATGGTGACATCGATTATTGTGCGGCGCGCTAATCGGTCTATCACCACTATATCTGGCTTATTGGCAACAATAGTCCTATCAGTGAAGATAGACCGATTCCAGTACAAAGTGACATGGTCATTTTCGAGAACTGGGTCGGGCACATACTTGTTATACGATACCTCAGAATTCACTAGATTGTATTTCAAAGCAAGTTGCTGGTGAATAATCCTGGGCACTTGGTAATGTCTGTGTAAGTACTCGCCGTTAGCCAGACGAGAACAACCAGAGATAATATATCTGATTTATTATTATTAACTACATATAGCGATTTTGGTATCTTTATCAACAATGCAATCATTTACACTCAGAACGTGTCATTCGGTGAAGTGGAACTGAAGAAGAAGACCAAAGTTGGGCACTGGAACTTCTTTATGCTACCTATGTCACGGGTATAAGATATATCGAATAGCTAACCGACTATGATGAAGCAATCTCTTATAAATAAATGGTAGTGATGAAAATGGTAACATCAAACTGATCTGATGATGAAGCCGGAAGGAAGGCACTGGAACTCCGAAATAAAACAATGGATCCTAGTCGTGTTTGGGCTTATTGGAATCGTCATGAGATTTAATTCGGCTTTGAATGATTTTCATGGTATTTGGAGGTACCTACCAAAACTAAAAAAAGATAAATAAAAAACTTTTAACCAAAAAAATCAAACCGACTTCCAAAACAAAACACAAAGCGAGAAATAACTTTCTTTTTCGAAGTCGGTGTCGAAAAACTGATAACAATAGGTACCAAAGACATCGAGTTTTGAATTGTTTTGTACTCAATAATATTCAAATAAACAGATACGTTATACACTCACAAAACAATTGAAAAAAGTGTTCCGCGCTGCAGCGGCAGGACACATAAAAACTTTTCATTCATCTGACATTTCACTACAAGTCGAAAGGGATGGCTTGATAAAACCAACAAGAAAAAAAGAGACAGCTAGTGTTTGTCACTTGCGTGTGAATGTAAAAAAAAAATATTCAGACCACCAATGTTGTTATCTTTTTCTAACCTCCAAATATCAGAATATTAGGAAAAAACAAATAGTAAATTGAGGCGTATTGCGTACTTACATATGGTATGAGACCCCTTCTGTTTTATTTGCTTTGGTATCATAATAGGTACAATTTCTAAATACACACGATGACATTCTTTTATTTTGTTTTTGTTTCAACAAAGCCTATCTTCGCTCTTCGCCATGCGTGACATAAACTAAAGACTAAAGGTCACAATTGTGACCTATTCGAGTCTTCACAATGCGCGCGCTCATAACATATCTGTTTATTTGAATATCATTGTTTGTACTCGTATCATGCTATTAATGACATAAAAAAGTCTTTGGAGAATATTCTAATCGGCATCAAAATTATTGTAATGCTGCATGTAGTACAATGCTTGAGTGGTCGAGTTCGGCTATTTATTGAAAATAATGGGCATCATTTCATCACTTAAGATTTAATAGGGAGCTACAAATAAGTATTTTGTTAAAAATGAGATTTTGCCAATAGTTTGCCATATGCCGTTTCTGCCCAGAATTTGATCCTTCTTATTTATTTATTTGTTAACATAGGTAAATAAATACAGATCTTATGTTTGATGAACAGAGCGCTATTATATGCCAGGAGGCGTACAAATATGGTGTGCAAATCTAGCTGAGGATTACAAATAATTGAAAATCATGCATATTTTTTAATTTTATTTTTATTTGTGATGGGTTTGCTCTTGACTCTAGTCTAAGTCATAGGTGACAGTTTCCGTATATAATAGTACTCTGTGGGTGACAGAAACAGAGTCGACGATGGAGTGAGCTTACCCAGAAGAAGCCTGTTCACTCTAACTTTGAAGAGATTCGTGTTGAATGCGTTCGGAAACACAGACGCAGGTAGTGAGTTCCATTCATTCGCTGTGCGCATTATGAAGGATGTTTGGAAGCGCTTGGTGTGAATTGGTGGAATGGCAACAAGGTAAGGATGGTAACTTGAAGTGCGTCTAGATGTCCGATGGTAGAAGGGGGCTGGTGGGATGAGGTCGTCGAGTTCTTGAGCACACTTACCGAAATACAATCTGTAGAATACCGACAAGCAGGCAACCTTGCGGCGATGAGCCAAGCTGTGAAGCTTGGTATCCAACAGTTCAATGTCGCCGATGAGCCTCTTGGCTCTGCGTTCCACCGAGTCAAGCGCGGCAAGCTGATACTTAGCTGAGCCATCCCAAAGGTGGCTGCAATACTCTATGCAGGATAGGACATGCGTTTTGTACAGGGTTAAAAGCTGTCCAGGCGTAAAGTATCGCTTCACCTTATTTAGGATGCCCAGTTTTTTGGCCGCAATTTGGGCTTTGTACTCAATGGAGGCGCCGAAGTTGAGACTGGATGTCACCTCCATGCCTAGGAGCTCGAGCCGATCAGTCACTGAAACAGACGCACCCCAAAAAGTAGGCGCCTGATCGAAAAGACTCCTTTTAGCGGTAAAAAGACACGCCTGTGTTTTGGTGGCGTTAAAGGAGACCAGATTGTCATCACCCCACTGGGTCTGTCCGCTCTACCATATCCTCTCTCAAGGAACGAACTTCATCCATTATGGTATTAAGTTAGAAAATAAATTGAACAATTACGTAATAATATACAATACACCAATTATGTCAGACCTAAATGAGGCATTATTAAAATGTCAAAAAAAGATATCTATGTAAAATAATTCAAAAATGTCAAAAAAAATGTATACGATAATAATTGTAATTCTAAATTAATTCGTCATTTATGTATTCGTCAATATTATAATAACATTTATCAATTAAGAACAATTTAATTTTTTCCTAAATTGTGTAAAATTTAGTTATTTTTTTCGTCTGGAATTTTATTATAAATGCATGGAGCTATACCCAGGACACCTTTTTTTACTTTTTTTTGCTATCGAACAAAAATAATAATAATAGTTTACAGCATGTGTTTTTTTTTCCTAACCTATAGTTTCGATTCCTGGCTAGGAATATTGATTTTTCAAAAGTCCAATGATGCAGTTTTAGTTTACATCAAAGTCGGCCTCGTGACTCCTTTGAGAGTTTCCGCTAATCCTCATAGTTTCGAATTTGGCCATCCACACACACTTAAAAAACTCATTCCGTATATAGCCTTAAACCGCTTAACCGATAGAGATGAAATTTGTTATGGAGCTAGTTTGAGACCCTGGGAAGGACATAGGATAGTTTGTATCCCGGAAATATGGAAATTGAAATTTTATCCTTATGGGGATGGCAAGGGAGTGGAAGTTTGTGTGGTAAACCAATAATTTCTCAAGTAAGACAGCTAACAGTCCTGCACTATTATTGTGAGTTATAAAACAAAATGGCTGTTCGAGATAATAATGCTACGTGGACGAATTCGCGGGCAAAAGCTAGTTTATAATAAATGCAATTCAAAACAGGCTCACTGATGATGAAAGTTTGTTTATAATATATGCGAGGTTTAAAATAATTGATGAAATAGAACGATCAAAATTGTATCCTATATTTTCTACTATTAAACGAGCAATATTAGTTTTTATATTTCTTCAATACAAATAAATAAATCGTATGCAATATCAAAATAACAACTTTTTATTGAATGCATGTGATTGAATGCATATGAAAGTATATACGGTACTAATAACAAATACAAAAATTTTAAGATTTTTGTTTGTCTGTCGGTTTGTCCCGGGTAATCTCCGATACGGCTGGACCGATTTTAACGGGATATTCGCTGGTAGATAGTTGATAGTATATTCACATTTCCTGTGGGAAAATTAAAGAAAAGTTCATTAAGAAAGTAACTAAAAGGAAATGATTTTGAGTGCCCAGGTACTTTTTTTAATCGCTTCTTAAAAGTGGAAAGAAAACCGAGATCTCGTTTCTCGGGATCGGGATCTTTCACTGGCACGTGATTTTGAACAACTTCCTTCGGTGACCGTCTACAATCTAGATTAGAATTGCATAAAATTGTTGAATGATATTTTAATGCCTTTGGGAAGTAAAAAAGGGAACGACATACATGAATGTTACGTGAGTTACACCGAAACAGTTGAAGAAGAAGAAGCTGGCGATATGAAAATTTTTCGGAATGTGAAACTTCAGGACGAACGAAGAATAAATCGAAATATGATTACTACACAGAACCTAAATAAATAAATAAAAAAGTAGAGGACGACCAAAGAAACCATGCATAGATTGTATGAAAGATGATAATATTTGGCTAGAAAAGAGGTGAATATTGAGATGACGGCAATTAGATATATTTATTCGTTTACCCTCGCACTGGATTACACCAATTACACCAATGGGGCACAAACTTATAAATACTAACTATAAGTCCAAGTTTCCTCACGATGTATTCCTTCACCGTTGGCAGCGATATACAAGATAAACATAAAAAGTAAATATGAATTGAAAAAGTCACATTGGTACTTGCCCGGATGAACCCACGACATCAAGCATGAGATGCGAGGCCGCTGGGCCTCCACGACATCAATATCATATACATATATGGCAGAAGAACACACGGTGTGCCAACTGCCAACTCATACTGAATTGGGATAAGGACAATGCTGAGGTATTTTTCACTTAGCAATATATGCATGCTTCAGCATTAGTGGTCTCCTACAACTGAAGGAGCACACGTAAACTCTTTTTGTATTATTATGACTTATGTTACACCTGTAATTAATAAATCCGAATAAATAAATCACCTACTATGACATATAGCAACGAAAATCAATATTCAATATATATGATAAATTTGTAGAAAAGTAGTTTTTGTACATCGTAAGTAAATACTTCCAAAAAAAATAATTGCCAGGGAAGAAGAACATAAGAACCCATTGCCAGCATTTTTGGCATTTCTGTCTGTTTGTCTGTTTAGTTGTGGACGCATCACGTAAAATATACGAAACCAATGTAGTATACTTTTATACATAAAAATTGTGCGTAACTTGAAGTATTAGGTTATTTTTTGGTTTGTTTGGTTTGGTTTTCATCACAATCGGTTCACTCTATCAAAAGTTAGATGAATTTAAATTGTTCAAGAAGTAAAATTATATTTTTTTCAACACACTTGCTCATAAAGTGGCTTTAATTTCACCGTAATTAGGCACGTAAATCAAACTGTGACATTTTCATTACTATTATTCACAAGTGAGATAAAGAGTTGTTTTTTTTTATTTATTGGTTGAGTTGCTTTGTTCTTAAAAAAGTTTCGATACAAAAAAGATCGTGCTCAATAGTACTAATGCAACACATTGCATGCAACTTCGTATTTAAATAGATAATTTCAACTTGTACGTGTTTAATAAATAAAACGTTCACTTAAATATAACTTTTGTTTTTGTCTGTAATAAAGAAAACTTGAAATTCCCCATTTTGTACGTGGCTAAAACGCTATCCGCAAAAAGCCAAAAAAAGATAACTCATTATTTTTAGTCTATGGCTTATCGCCATTGTTAGATGCGCGCGCATAGAAAAACTGATTAATTTTGCCCGCCATTGCAAAAAAACATTCACAACTCATTTTCACTCTTGGAAATGATTTTTTAGTATTATTTTCTTCACAAGTGTGTTGAAAAACGTAGTATGATACACGTGTGTATTGATGATTACCGTCCTCGGCTCTCTTAAGACCCTCATCTAACGGCTCGGGTCTTAATGGCGCCTCAGCGGTAATCACCAACATTACACACTTGTACCATATTGTACTATTATTCAGATACTCGGACAGTTGAACTCCATATTTAATAGATAGCGTTGTGCATTTGATCTCATTTTCTTAATGGCGGTGTTATGATTCTCCGCGGTAAATGATACCAGAAAAAATATTGTTAGGTAGGTAGGGTAGGTATCAAGGTAAGTACGGTAGGTAGGCAAGTAAGCAGTTGACGGGACCGAAGCCGCGGGCTCAACTAGTATATAATATTTTTACTTGCTATATACATGATGTAACGGAAAGGTGATGTGACATATTATAAAAAGAATATGGATTTTCTATACAAATCTATCATAGAAATACATCATCAGCCGAGCAAAATTAGTATGTGAGATACATTTTCTTTTTGAGCTTTCTCTTTAAGTTTCTTGGAGAAAGTTATGCGTTTACATGTGCAGAAGCAGATTTTCATATGGGCCGAAGAAGTTTAAAACAATAAAAGTTAATCCAAAAAATCAATTAGATTTTTTGCGTCTTTTTTTTGGCTTCTTAAACAGTCGGGCTTTTTTATTTTTTAAATTTACTTTTTTATGTATAACTTTTTAGATACCTACCTATCTTTTTTTTTCAAATTAATTACATTTAAACATATAAGTGTTCTATATTTTTTAAATCGCCTCTTAAAACCCTTTGTTTTAATACCCCACACGATAGGTTTGGAAGTCAAAAAATAAATTGGGCGCCCACAATATGGCGTCCAAAAGCCGCCATTTTTATATTTTCCAATTTTAATGTAGCCAGTGACACTCGCAAGGTTAAGACGAATCGATTAACGTAAGAATCATCAAAATCGGAAAACGCATTTGATCTCTAGAACGCTACATAGCAACAAACGTACATACATACATAGCCATATAAACATATTACCCTCCTTCGGCAGCCATAAGCATAAGCATTATTTATAACTATTGCAAAATTCAAGTCGAAAGCATTAATAGTTCCTACAATATCAAGCTGTAACAGACAGATAAATTTTCACCAAAAAATGTTTTGTTTTGGTACGGAACCCTAAAAATTAAGGCTTGAGTAGATCACTAAAGGAGTTTTCCTTTTAGATTTGATAAACTCTACGACTTTAGAGCTCAGTAGCACCGGTGTCTCCTGCGATGTTAATGATGTTTGCCTGGCTTTATTTTTGACATTTCGCAATCCTCATGGATGTCCTCCACCCCGGCGTGGACAAAGTGGTATAGCAGATTTTTACTGACTTAATCTATCCGGTGTTCTGCGGCCTCCTTTGACAGAGACGCTGGAGTGCTTTGGGATTTTGTCACGCGGCCCCGGCCAGGTATTGGTTCGCATGAATTCATGAGGACTCCGTCACCCGATTTGTCTGCCTTTCAGTACCATCAGATAGTGCTGTTGAGTACGAGTAAGCAGTAATGTATGAGGTCATACAAAACTGTACGAATCTGTGAAAAGTTTACTCACAGCTATTGCTTGATTTATTATGTACCTAAAGAAAATTTATTATGTTAATTATTATCCGTTTCCGTGTGTCCGTGGCATCAACAGTGGGCTTTACCAGAATACCATCGCGGCGATATTTATTATTTTAAATATCGCTGCACATTCTGAGGTAGGAGCCTTTTTGTTCACGCACGGGATTTTTTTGTTTTTTTTTTTTTGTTTTTCTTTATCTCGTGTCTCTCGTGCGGGTCACAAATAAATATATTTTCTTAAAACTCTGGCAACGGCACCATACCCATCGGCCCAGCCTTTTCCCACTATGTTGGGGTCGGCTTCCAGTCTAACTGCTTTCAGCCGAGTACCAGTATTTCACATGATTGCCCTTCATGTACCCAAAATCTGACCTCCACAACCCAGTAATTGGGTAACACGATACCCCTTAGCAAGACTAGTGTCAGATTTTATGGATCTTTAAGTAACAGCCGGTACTTAACGTGTTTTCCGAGCTACGGAAGCCAGTTTGCAATCATCAGCGAACATATCTAGTACAGGAGGAAAGTGCAAAGCGCGTTTAGCAAGCATATTATACAGCTAAGATGCATAAGAATTGTCACTAACGCTGGCTATCGCCTTTTTTAAAAGGGTACTCCACTTACTTCGAAATGTTTTTCTCTTCTGTCTCGCTGACTCTTGATGACTAAACTAATTCTTATATACGTCTAAAGTACATAGGTGTCGTCGCATAACTGGTATGCTCCACGTCCACAAACGACCGTATCTACATAGTTCACTGCTCATCACGGATACCAAACTCGTTTTAAGGAAATAGCAAGAATGTTCAAGTTTTGCATAAATTACAAGGAACAACGTGATAATTATTATGAAACTGATAATAAATAATAATGAAGTGTTTGGTCAAGTTTTGTCGATACTTGTTTGTATAAAGAAGGATGAATTAGGATGATAATATTATGGCTTTATCTAATAGCTTATTGATAACAGAGAATCTCGTACTTTTAACAACAATATTTTTATCTTGGCCTATGCAAATGTTAATTGCCAGTTTTTAGAGTGGTTTTACCAGAGTTCAATTTGATAATAAGTAGATATTTTTCTACGAACTCCGGATGCGAAATGATATTTTAATGTGAATCATTTTGATATGCCCTTGTAAAGAGATCAATTTGATACAATTTTGTAGGTAGTACCTACATTTTAGGTAATATCAGAAAGCAGTACTTATTTTCCTCAAATGTTAAACTTTTGCTAGATAACATAGTACAAGGAGACAAAAAAAATAAGTAATTTTTTTAACACGCTTCTACTAGCTTGGTAAATATGTATCAATGTAGCTAAATCTTTGAACGTGATTTCACCCCCTTCAAAACATCGGATTAATTTGAAACTTTGCACACTTATCAAGGACCGTTGACAATGCAATAATTTAAATATTTTATCCCATTATCGTTACCAGGATCTGATCGGGATTGATTATTTATATCCGATACCCGGTAGTCAGAGTCTTTCTGCCAAGTACCAAGGCACGGTTATATCCGAAGACACGGTAGTGCCTTGCGCCAAGTACACGTATTAAATAAATGCTCCGGACAGGGAGCCTGAGAAACAGCTATCAGATCCAGGGAAGGCAACCCATCTCAAATAAAAAGAAAATAAATAAAACATCAAAGTGAGGTAGCTGCATTATTAAATTGTCGTTTAAAAACTAACAAACACGCTTTAATGGTTAATTTAACTAAAAAGTAAAGTAAAGCGTGGGGTGCTTGATGATAATTGTTATAGTATTTTATTGAAAGATATTTGTAAAAGTATTAATTTTGAATATATCTTAAAAAGCACGCCACGCTTTTTACATTTACATTACACTATTCTTAATTTAAATTGATTGAAACATATATTTACTTTTTGTTTGGTTTTCTGTTAAAGCATTGTTTTTTGTTCTTTAAACTATTATTTATTTATTACGTGGCCTACATTATATCCAACAATGTAAAGATAACAGTAGCATAGACAAAGAAGAGTCATTCATAGACCTGCACAATATAGCTAGCAATAAAGGAACTTTTTTGTTAAAAACTTTTAACTAGGATTATCACTTTGTGTCTGATAATTGGCTAATAATGGCAGATTTACAAAATATTCTTTTAATGTCCAACTTCTCGGTTTCTTTACAAGTAGTTCGTGCCTTGTAATTGGTGGTGTACAAGAAAGAGTACTTATTCTTTATAGAGGGCACTATAATAAAAGAGAAAAATAAAAGTGATATTTGATCCAATAGGTTTTACACATTTTATGCAAAGACAAAGAAGACCAAATACCTGAGATGATGCATAAAGTGATATTATACATAGAAAATAATGTCCAAATTTAAAAAAAAAACTATGGAATATAAATGCTCTACAGAAATGTTAAGTGGTAAATAAATCCAAAATATTTTGACATTTAACAGCTTTATAATGTAACTTTAACTCGAGCTAGGCCCCAGACAAGTGACATCCCATAATAGGAAGCATGGCGATAGGGATTGCCAAAAACTTTATGACAAAAAAATTCAACCGAACTGCCAAATAAAAACACTACAATATTGAAAAATGATTTTGTTTCTTCGTTTTTTGACACCGACTGCCGAAATTGAAATAATTTTTAACTTTTTTGTGTTTTTATTTGGAAGTCGGTTGTATTTTTTGTCACAAAAATTATTTTTATCTTATTAGTTGTGGTACTACCCAAAATTTATCCAAAAATAGATTACCCGAATAACATGAAACTTGAACACAAACGGTGAAATTAGAGTCAATAAGGGTGTGCTGTACACACCTGCGTACCCCTTTAGAGCGTATCGGCGTGATGTTATTTATGAAATGGTGTAAACAATAAACAAACATGCCATTGTAGCAATCCCGAGAGACGTGTTGTCATTTATTGAAAAGTTCTGTTTTATATCGCCGAAGTTCTTCATCAGATCGTGATCCTATTAAAACCCCAAAAATAAAAAAAAAGAATCATCAAAATCGGTTCATCTAGTAAAAAGTTCTGAGGTAACAACATAAAAAGGTTAAAAAATATTGTCGAACCTCCTCCTTTTTGAAGTCGGTTAAAAAGGCAAAATTGTATGGGATTGACAAGGGATATCGAAAAATCACGCGATCGATCCCTTACATTTTATCGTATTGACTATCGCCTTCGCTGACATCGAATGACACTTGTCTAGATCCTGATAGGCTGACAGATAGTCGCGAGGCTATACTCTGCAGGAGTATTCATATAAAGCTTCGTGCTTCTCGAATGGCATACTATCTGTGGCTGGTCTCCAGTTCCTGATTTAAGGAACTCTGGAGTTTGTTCTATTAGCAGCATAAGTCTGTAAATCACTGCTGATATAGGATACTCTCGAAAAGGTAAATCCCCGTAAACACTAGTAGATAAGTATTTAATTTGTGGCCGAAAGGTTCTGGAGTGACGACCGCGTACCTAAACGCTGCGTTGGAAGGCCTCCCACTAGGTTGACCGATAACCTGATTAAAGTTGCGGGATTGCACTGGATGCGAGACGCTGTGGCAACGTTCGGAGGAGGCCCATGTTCAGCAGTGGACGTCTTCCGGCCCAGATAATGATGATAATGAAATATGTATTTCTGAATAATAAGTATAGGAATGTCGGCTACTTATGTATAAGTCCAATAAAATGCTGCTTTTTGATTTAATTATATGAATTAATTTATGCTAAAACCAGTCCAACGATTAAAGTTATTTGTTAAATAATAACGAACTTTAGGGTCAATATACCTTTCGGTTTACGGTTTTGTCGAATATTTATTAATAAGCTAGGCTGCAAAAATAGCTATAAAAATCTTATTTTATTGCCCAGTGAGACGCTTACAAAATATTCGCGAATCAGGAAAAATACGGTACCCATTTATCATTTCTATACTATAAAACTTGACTGATATTACTAATAGAGTCCTTTATCGAAACTCTTTGCTGAAGTTTTTTTTTTACGGCACTGGTTTTACACATATCTCTCCTACATCAATAGGACGTTTAAATTTTAAAGCGTTTTACCCGACTTCGGGCGGGTAAAGTTTTTCGAGCGTATGTATGTTTATGTCCATTGTATCCTGGAAGCCGACCCCAATATAGTTGGGAAAAGGCAAGGCAGGCAGTATGTATGTCAATTTCTATAGCAAGCTTCTTACGTCCGACTTCTTTTGAAATCGTCTCAAAGGAGATGATACATTTTCATTTTTTGTTGACCTAACAATATGGATATCAAATGAAAGGTACTAAATAGGCCATCCCAAAAATATTTCAGCACAACTTCAAGATAAGCTTAACTTTGATAGCAAAATAACCACTAGTTCATTACTAAAACTTAAAAGTATGAAATAAAACAAATTATTATAAAAACAAAAACCCAGCTGCTAAAAATATATTAACTGAGAAGACAAAACAAGTACTAGATATAATTTATGCATTAAATATTATGAGGTGCTGCAGGCGGTGATAAACAAAAAATATATATAAAAAAAACCGACCAAAACTTCGTTTGTCACCGCTCGCAGCACCTCATAATATGTAATGTATAAATTATATCTAATAATGCTTTTTGTTTGTACTATAATTATATTTTATTTCTAGCTTATTTTCGATTCCATGCCCAAAGAATCAGCATGCCATTTAACGTGGCAATGCTGCCATCTTCTGAGCACGTTGCCAAATGACAGCGACGTGGAGCAGTACTTCGACGCCTAGATATACCTTGTTTTTGAGTATATGTAAGTAATTAGGTTTAGTATATTAGTTAGTATAGTTTTGTATAATTAATTAAGTATGTACATTGTACAACTCTACATATTTATTAATTTAAACAAAACAACACTTTGTCGGAATAATCTGTTATTTACAGCTTTAAGTATGTATAATGACGTAGATACTTAAGCAGGAATATATTAATTTAGATCTACTGCTTAAATAAAGGCCACTGATTGACCTTTCACATTATAAACAATTTTATCTACTCTCATATCGTAATATTCGAATTATAAAATTCAAAACGAGTTTATATTGGCATACTTTATAAACACAATACCGAAATTTAAAAATAGAATCTTATTATAACACTATTTCTCTAACAAAATAATGCTATAAAACAATTTTTTTTCTATTACGATACAGGACAAATCCAAGAAGTTAATCACTAAGGAG
Organism: Orthosia cruda; assembly: GCA_964057195.1. Taxonomy (NCBI): domain Eukaryota; kingdom Metazoa; phylum Arthropoda; class Insecta; order Lepidoptera; family Noctuidae; genus Orthosia; species Orthosia cruda. The sequence goes on from OZ059825.1 coordinate 48,485,765, forward strand.
TTTCCATATTTTTTTTTTGTAATGCCATTTTATAGTACCTATTATAAAAAGATTTGATTCCAATTTTAAATTGTCTATGACAATGCCCGCTTTAGACTTAGCACGCACTGCGATTTTTCTTCGCGCGAATTTTGTTTCCTTCTAATTGTTCATAGAGCTCAAAATATTCGGGCGAATAAAATTCGCGCCGTAGTGCGGTGGATTCTGTGGCAAAACACGAATTTCTTGCGGTATTATTTCCGCACGATTTCTTTACCGCAATGCGAACAACTTCATACAATTCCATAGGTCACAGAATGGGCGGAAAAAATCGCGCGAATAAAGATCGCAGTGCGTGCGTGCAAGCCTTAGCGCATGCGCGGTTAATGTGGTGATGTGCTGGGTTTTGGCGCCATTCATACGTTTTGCAAGTTTTGCTATACTGAATTTCATGAGTTATTTTAATTATTGTTTAAAAATGTCTGATATCAGTGAATGTGAAGAAAATTTGACTCCACCCGATATTGTAGATGCGGCGAAGGAAATTACTCTTAATTTATTACCAGCAAAGTCGAGAAAAGTATATGACAAATGCTATCAAGATTTTATGGCATGGAAAATGCAAAAAGAGGTATTTTGTAGGTTCAATCCCAATTTATGAGTGTAGATAAAGTAGTGTATGAAACTGCACATAACTAGGTATTAAAACATTCGTGTGAAAGCTATTAAAAACCTCGCCTACGGCTCGGTTTTTAAACACACACTCATGTTTTAATACCCCTCATTATGCAACAGTTTCATAAACTACTATTAAAATCACAAAAAGGACACTGCAAGCTTCTGCTAGGGTTGCCGACCATACTATAATTAAGAGTATTGTACTCTATTTTATTTAAGTATATCTACTTTATAATCTAGAAAAGGAAAATCGTAGGTATGCTAAAATACTATTTGTTATATTGATTCTCATTTTTAGGGTACCGACTCCACTGTCCGTCTGTCTGTCTGTATCTCATGAACGGTGATAGCAAGGCAGTTGAAATTTTCACAGATGATGTATTTCTTTCTATTGCCGCTATAACTAAAAACAGAATTAAGTAAATATTTAAGTGTGGCTCCCATACAACAAAAGTGATTTATTTGCTGTTTTTTGCGATAATGGTACGGAACCCTTGGTGCGCGAGCCCGACTCGCACTTGGTCGGTTTTTTATTATTATTGATAGGCTTGCGCTTGACCACTATCTCACCTGCTGGTAAGCGATAATGTGGTCGACGATGAAGCACGCTTGCCTAGAAGAAACCTATTCACTCTTGACTTAAATAAATACACCCAGATTGTAGTTATCAAGAAATACCGACTCCGGCAGTGAATACCACTCCTTTGCTGTACACATACCAAATAAAAGAATTCCCATTATTCTTTGAATTAAATTAATTTTCACCGCTTCAGCATTTACTGAAAGAGTCTTCTCGTGAGAGAAATTCTGTAACAACCTAGGTCAGCTTTGTTTCCGGTAGAAAGTACGATTATTTTAAAAATAAATAGACCAGCCAGTAAAAGCTTTCTTTCTGCAAGGCAAAGCCTTCTTCTCGTATATAGAAGTCACGAGCATTAATCACCGCGCTTGCTCAAAACGGTTTCGTGATTTGAAACATATATTAACTATAAGTCCGGGTCTTTTCCCTTCACGTCAGCGCTGTCCAAGATAAACTTGACAAGTACATATGAATTTGATAAAGTCACATCGGTACTTGCCTGAATTAGAACACACGAGCTCACAGACGAGAGGGTAAGTCAAATCTTTACAAAGTGTAAAAGAAACTGTTTCAACTAACAATAACTAATAGATTAGGTACCGTTTATAATAATTATTATTGTTATAGTCTTTTTAGGGTTCCATACCTCAAAAGGAAAAAACGGAGCTCTTATAGGATCACTTTGTTTTCCGTCTATCTGTCCGTCTGTCTATCCGTCTCTCAGTCCGTCTGTCTTTCCGTCTGAATGTCGGTCTGTCTGTCCATCTGTCTGTCAAAATCCTTTACCTCGGGAACGCGTGGAGGTATGCAGTTGAAATTAATATAGTATACTCAAGTTTGTAACCCCATGCAGCTATGACAAATTCAAATTCTAGATCAACGCAATCAAAATAGGCATATTTTACAATCGCAAGGGAATCAAAATCTACAGCAGCCTTACCCAAATTGGGTGATAACGCCCCCTTGTGGGCTTTGCAGGCCTAAAGGGGGGCGGTAAGAGAACCAGAAAAAAAATCGGGGCGTTGTGTAGAGGCTTGGAGGGTGATTTGTAATTTCATTTAGCTAGGAGGCCTCTTAGACACCGACTGCATGAGATCTCGACTCTCAACTACAACTTGTGAACATCAACTAATATTAGTTAAGAGATTGCTCAAACTCGGTTCGATATTTCTCTCCGCGTAGTTCATATAACTTTCCTGTTTTATTGAATATATAAAATAAAAATCATGCAATCGGTCGCTCCATTTCGAAAAGAAAGAAAAAAAAACATAAAAAGGCAACAGACATACTTTCGCATTTTAATAGTTATTAGTACTCCTAGATAGGTAATTTTCGTAGATAGTAGACCGCGGGCAATCATGTTTCAACAAGTTTTTGTTAATTAACACAATAATTGATTAATTTAATTTGAAGTTACAGTGGTTTTTAAGATGGTGAAAAAATAGGGCCGCTAAAAAATAATTGATTCTCAAAGTGGGCAGTAGACAAAATAAGTTTGGGAACCCCTGATCTACAGGGTACTTCCCGTTGACCTAGAATCATGAATTTTGGCAAGAAGCAATGTCTTATAGCAGAAAATAATCCGAAAATCGTAAATTTGTACCTAAATAAAAAAAAGATAATTAACTTATTTGCAGTTGGCAAAAACATAAGTCAACCCCGACTTATGTCGATGTATGGGGACTACAGTTTTCCAACGGCAAATTTATTTTTTTAGGGTTCCGTACCCTTTGGGTACGGCCAAAGGGTAAAAACGGGACCCGCACTTGGCCGGTTTTCCCTCAATTCTGTTTATATAAAATAAAAATCGCTGAGCAATGTACCGAACATTGCCCTAATAGTTTATGAACTTCAGTTATTATTTTGGTGAATGTAGCTGTTTGTACAAAACACTCAGTGCGTGAGACCGACTCGCACTTGGCCGGTTTTTACAAGTATGTACTCTGTGCTCACTATTTTTTAAAACAATACAAATACCAGTTTGATGCACGAAAAACGGACGAAGAGGCTGACCAGTAATGATGCACTGGTCGAGTCAAAGCTACAGAGCCGTGAACATCGACGCTGAGTCGCCAGTCCGTCGGCGTCGGTACATGGTGGACATCCCATCCATCCATCCCACTAAACGTTTTGGAAATACTTTCATTGTGTGTATTGTTAAAGAGTGAAATCCCTGCCGGCGTTTGTGTTTCCTGATAGCAAAAACCTGTGGTTATTTAAGTCAAGAGTGATTCACCGCCGGCCACATCATCGCTTACCATCATGTGAGATAGCGGTCATACGCATATCGATAAAAACAAAATTTATAAAACCCCCGACACAAAAACGTCTAAAAACCAAAAAAATTAACCTCGTACTCGCGCCGGGGAACCTCCAACGTTTACAGCAGTTTATATTATTTTGTGTCGGAGGTTTTTAAATATGTAATTTAATTTTTATTTCATGTTTTTTAAACTACATAGAATATACCTATTAGTAGACACGCTTCAGTCGTTCAATCTATCGTAACAAGTAATAATGACACGATATCTTGCGAAAAAAAATGCGGATAAATTTTGAACGGCTGAACCGATTATTTTCAAACAAAATTAACTAAATAAAAATCAGTTCATCCATTTAGGAGCTATGATGCCACAGACACACAGATACACAGCAACACACGTCAAACCTATAACACCCCTCTTTATCCGTCAAAAAGGGGGTTAAAAACAAAGGTTATTGGGCATCTTAGTATGGAAACCATACCCATGGCGTACGCAAAGTAAATATAGCAGAATGTGTTGATATAATTATGACTCTCATTTACTATAGCATTGATCACATTATTGTGAGTCACGGGACTGTCGAAAAAAATATCGTATACAGAATGAGTTTTCAAGTGGGCAAAATCCGAAACTTTATGGCAAAGCTACAAACACTAAAAGGAGTCTCGCGACCGTTTTGATGAAAACTAAAACGAAATTATGGGATTTTTGAAAACTCAATATTCTTAGGCAGGAATCGAACCCATTGATTTTGGAAAAATTAAGACGCTGATTATTACACGATCCCATAGTGTCGCTAATGAGGATCAAAATCTGGAAAGTAATGACACACGGCATACTTAAGGAAATACCATTATTTTTACAAAAATGTACAGCCGAAAAATAAAGTCCTCTGAAATCGTTTATATATAAATCGTTTTTATCGTTTTTTGATATTTGATTTTTTCAAACGATTCCGTACATTTTCTCCATCGATTTTGAATCAAATAAATATATGCAACAAAGGTCACATTATTCTCTTTAGTTTAAACTATTTTGGTTAATGTCCGCCATCGCCACTCTTCGCAAAGCGGGTCGGATTATGCCCAATGACCTTCACTCTATTTTTTCTAAAACAAAGTTGGCAACCCTACACTTAGCCATATTGCAGTCTATAGCTAAATGTTGAACAAACCGGTATTATAAAAACAGTTAATATTAGCTTCTGCCCGCGGTTTCAGCCGCGTGAAAAGTGTTTTCCTCAAACATGCATGGAAATATTGACATTATTTTCGAAAAAAGAACATGCGATGTATCGAATTTACGGACAAAGAAAATCAAATCCATTGCATCCGTTTATTGAATTTGGAACATTACAAAGCTCCAGCAATGTCGTTGTAACTTTAAATTAATTAAATGTATAATATAAAAATTATGTTTTATTTCCCTGCATTCTTTTGAGAAAAGCACTATATATGCCTCGGCGGAAATGGCAATTGCCTGTCTCGTATTAGTGAGGCCGAGCCGTAATAATCGACCTGCAATTACCTATTTCCCGGCCTTTGCAATAATGTACTATTATTATCCCAAGGGATCATTATCCCGAGTTTATCGAGTTAATAAGTATCCACTGGTTTAATCCAGGTTATAAAACAGCTGTGTGCAAAATTTCATCCAAATCCTAAGCCGTGTTAGCCGTTGCGCGATTGAAACACAAACATTAAAATTTTTACATTTATAATATTATTAATAATATATTAAAAATCTTATTTTTTACAACAGGTGCCAGCTAAGCAGTAGATTTTTCCGGTAAATAATAATAAATGACTGGTTGCTATTTGCTACACCTATTTAAATATTATGTTATTTTTCGCCTAATGGGTATCTTGTTAATATTAAAGTATGATTTATTAATTAGTATTAACTTAGAAAGGTGTGAAACCTGAGATGAAGATTCATGGAGAAGTATGGAGAAAGAAGAAGATATGCTGTGTCGACCTCAAGTTTTAGATAAGGGGAAGAGAATGATTTTCATTCTCAACCCTGGTAGAAGCCAAAAACCCAACAGGACCTAACATTTTATTATAAATTTATTAAAGATCTGAAATCTAAAGAATTCACATACATACACACATATTGAGGTGTAAATATAGTTAGAAAGAAAGAACAAATATTTATTTGTGACCCTCATAGGAGACACGAGAGATAAACTAACTACTCCTTCACTTACCTTACAGGACTCATACTCAATAGCATATACAACAAATTAAACAACTTAGGCCATTTCCTGATCTTTCTTTCTTTTGCGTGTGAGGATGTGGCCACCTCTGGTGTCAGTGTTAATTAAGCCGCCTCTGGGGACCCCACAAGCCTTTGACTTGGCTATTTCAGACTTACATTCAATTTTTTTTTTTTTCAACATATCTATGAGTAGGTATATGGGTGGGTTTTAAACAAATCTTCTGCTACACTTAAGGACAGTTTTTCGGCAGTGTTCTCGTGAATACAGCTCTCAATTAAAACAAAATTATAACATCATAAAGTTATGGGAACACAGTTTTATTATGATATATCTAAGGGTCAGTACATCGCCTTGTATTTTTAGTGCGCCGTAAGCTCACACAGACGGACGCACGCCACGCCCAAATGCACACATAGATACTCGAGCTGCCCAGTTTGTTTTTAAAAAGAGACTTACATAATTATACTGATCTACAGCTCGAGTATCCGTACATGTACACTGGCGTCAATATACCGGCTCATATCGACTTGCCTAATGGGACCAATTTGGGAACAAACCCATTAAACAAAAAAATAAATTTCAATATCGGCCCACAATTGACGAAGAAATCGTTGAAAATACACAAAAAAAAGCAAAGTCAAACAAAGAAAAAAAATATATATATATACATAGAACCTCCTCCTTTATGAAAAGTCGGTTAAAAAAATACAATTGATAGTATTCTTATAAGTAGAAAACAGCTTTATGAGCTGTACAATGAAAGGACTTATGTAAACACTGCTGAATTTAATTTATATTATGTTAAAATTATTTAAAATGTTTGTTGTATAGCCAAGTCACGTTATTTGAGATCGAAGATTAAAAATAGTAGTAATGTTACTATAACGACTTGGAATATTACTAATAGTGAAACGGGAAATACTGATAACCGAGATATTGACTACAGTCTGACTATCAATGACAACATCATAAAATCAGACTCACAAGTCGCACCGGACTTTAAAATTCATTTTCAGATATGCCCATTCAACTACTAAATCCCTAAACACATCTTCATCACCTTATGTTGCTGTCTTTGCTAAAGGAAAATGTTAATGTTTGCGATTCGGAATTTCTTTTTGAACATATTACTTGTAATGTCTCTTCATTAAACCCTTTCACACTTCATATGTTAAAAATCAAAAAACCCGACTGCAAAGATGTAAACAAGAAGAAAATCATGCTGTGCAGTCGGAGCATACATATTCACGAGCTGGCTGACCAAAACTATAAATATCCTGCTTTTTAGTAATTATACTTTCTTTTTAATGACTTTTAAACATATGAGTGGTATATATTTTTTAAACACCTCTAAAAACCCTTCATTTTGATATCCCACTCGAAGAAAAAAGATCTGTGGGATCATTCTGTCGAAGTTGCTAAGTATTGACATTGTAGCACCTAGTTTAGCTCTTATCTTTAATAATTGCATCGACTGTGGGGCGTTTCCAAGCCTAATTAAAAATAGTAAAATAATACCTTTGTTTAAATCAGGCAGTACATCAGACCCTACTTCGGTACTACTCGTATCTACGTTTAGTAAAATATTTGAGAAATTAATTTTAGAGCAATTGGAAAGATTTTTTAAAAACATAAATTATTACATAGCGGACAGTTCGGTTTTACAAGGATTTTTTTACTACTGATTGAACTTTTTATCATTATAATGCATGGGAAGATAAATGCGATACCTTGGAAATCTTTTTTGATTTGCGTTCTTAATGAAACGCTAATCAGGAAACTACGCCACTACGGGATCCGGAACAGCGCTCTGGATCTTCTTACTTCATACTAGAGTAATAGGATTCAGAGCGTTGACGTTAACGGAAAAAGATCTCTCTCTCTCTCCTATAGTAACAATGGGAGTCCCACAGGGCTCAACTCTAGGTCCTTTCTTATTACTTATCAATATTAATGACTTTCCTTACATCATAAATGATAATAAGCAGCTGTTAACTAACTATGTAAATAACGATCTCAAAAGTAGTTCACTGGTTCAAACTTAACAATGTACATCTTTATGAAAAAAAAAAACAAATTCATTAAGTTTACCCTACCTCACGTTAGGCAGATGAAAACTGATGTGTTGATAAAGGGAATAATTGAACCCTTAAGATAGCACCGTATTCTTAGGCTTAACTTTGGATGCTAAGCTTCAGTGGGGCCCACATAAGCTAAGCTCCGCAGCATATGCTATTAGAAAGATCGAAATTTATCTGACATAGAGGCAGCGCGTTTAGTGTACTTTAGATATTTTGATATTGTAATGTCGTACGGTATTCTGTTGTGGGGCAATGCCGCGCACATTCAAACTATCTTTGTTTTGCAGAAACTAATTTATAAATTAAACCCGAGGTATTTATGATAATCTTTTATATGCCCATAAAATTGTTTAAAAAATACAGTGATATCCATAACATAAATACTAGGAACAAATACTTGTAGTATCTACAACAAGGCTCAAGAAAATAGGTGGCTCGTTCAGATGTCAATGTAAACGCTTTTATAATAATCTTCCAAGCCACGTACATCTAAGGTAAGAAATAATCTAATAAATTCAAATAATTCATTAAACGTAAGTTGTGCCAGAAAGCGTTACATACCATTAAAGATTACGTTGAGGACAAAAAGGCTTGGGATTGAGCTGCTCCAATTTATTTTTCATTTTTACAGTCTGAAATTGTTGGTATTGTTCGTCGAGTCGTTGAGCTCTTGAATTTCTGAGTTGAGCTATACAATTACTGACAAATGCGTGCACTGACTGAACAGGTTCACACAAATTTGTTTGGTTCTTTCCTCAAAAGACCATTGCAGACACCAATCTACACGGTTTTAACATGATCTGAACAAGATTATATCTGGGCTTTAAAAGACTGTGACCTCTGAGTTTGTTTCAGCCTTTCTTCTCAGAGTAGTCAGATAGAAAACGCCGACCACACTAGTTTAAAAAAATATGATTGGCGTGTAAAAGTGTTTGTACCTTTGTACAAACCAACTTACAAAAATAAAATCATTTATCATTTAACCGATTTCCAAAAAACACTACAAATTCAAAAATAACTTCAATTTCGGATGTCGGTGTTATAAAACGAAGAAAGGAAAACAGGAACAGCGACTTCCAAAATTGTGTTATTTTCACTTTGTAATGTTTTTTGAAAGTCGGTTGTATTTTTGCACATAGTTTTTAGGGTTCCGTACCCGAAGGGTCCAAACTGAGGCCTATTGCGGTCACTCGTGTCTGTCTGTCACACAATTTTTGTTCCGAAGATTTTTTTAAGTACCCATTGACCTACGAACTTGAAAAAAGGTGATAATGTTTATTATTACGTATACTTTACTAACAAATACCAATATATTGATGAATCAATATTTTCTTTGGTACGGAACCCTAAATGTGCGAAGTCCGACATGCATGGTTTTTTTAAAGACACAGTTATTTTAACGAGCTAGCCAGCACAATACAACATTAACAAAAACATCACAAGTAATAGTACAAATCAAGATCGCGCAACGCACAACATCATAAAGGTCAGCATCTTAAACCTGAAAAATAGACAATCATCGCATTTCATAATCAAAACCAATGGAAATAAATCACTGCTTTGGACTACAGCATTAGCACAGGCATAAACCATCGACACATAATCAGGGCTGCGAAAAATACATGCTTTGCTGTAATTAAAATACAAATGACAAAATACTAACTCGCATCTATTTAAAATATGAAATGCAAAATATCGTGTATTTGAAATACACAAAACAATATTTAAAAATAAATATTTTAAATACTAATTACAAAAGACACTCGATCGTCCAGCGTTACATTCATACTAATAAACTTAATTCTTAATAAATACACAGAAATTTTGTGAAAATAACCGTATGAATTGAAAATGACAATTGACAAGATATGTACTTGACAATTTGACGCACGCGGTCGCCATTTTACTTACAAAACGGGTACACTACATACATACGAAATCTTTATTCCGTCAGTCACAAATACGAATTTCAAAATACCGATTTTCATAATGCCGAAAGGTTCAAAGTGCCGAATATAACAACTCCGACTTAACATTACCTACTCCTATTTTTATAATTCCCAAATTTCAATATTCCTAACGTTTATAATTACTATTTTAAAAATACCGAGTTTCAATAGATCGAATAACAAAAAGTCCGACTTAATGACAATTCGAAACATCAAAAATACGAATTCCGATTATTAAAATACCGATTAATACATACAACAGGCAAGTATGCAACATGCAAGCAGGCATGCAACATGCAAACAGGCATGCAGCATGCAAGCAGGCATGCAGCATGCAAGCAGCAAGCAGCAAGCAAGCAGGCATGCAACATGCAGCAAGCATTGTTTCTGTCACGGTTCCGGCGGCGCGGGGTTTGGGCGGCCCCACGATAGCTTATCGTCACAGATGGTTTGAAGGCCCGCCGCCGCGGCTTAGGCTGGCCGCCCCACCCCTCTGCGCCTACGCGGGCTTACAGCAGAGGTGAAATCATATTTCGCCAGGATTAAGTTCCATGTAACAAATAATTTGAATACATCTCTAAACCATACAATCGTCGTATGTCTTCGAAACGAAAGATGACTGTGTGAAAGATGATATTATATCTAGAATAACGGGACTACTGAAATAAAGATTAGTTAACAGAAAGTATGCTAGAAGAATACAGTCATGTTGCCCACCCCAAATACATTAGGATTAGGATAAGGGCATGAACATAATGATGAATAATAAGTAGATATGTACATACATAACTTACCAGAGTGCCCTATAATGGCGGTGCCTAAATGTAGGCAAAATATAAGCGAACAGTTGGATTTTCCCTCAGGGTCCATTTGTTCCATACTTAATTGGGACTTCAACTAAGGTGTGTCCGAGTGTCAATGAATAAGGGCATTATTGGTTCATTAAATGCATGCGTCTCTTACCATGTATCCTCAAACATTCTCAGACAAAACAACGGTCAGAATGTCAAAGGACAGACTTTTTATTTCCGTATACCGGAAGTAAGCCAAGGGAGTCAACTGCCTTGAGTATAAGATTGATGGTTGGGTACCAGTAAACTCTGCATTTTAGTACCTCACCTTCAGGTCACAGATGACCATCATAATTAATTATACAATAAAAAAAGATTAATAAAATATTAAGATGTTTGCGTGTAAATTAAGAAACTTATGTGTCATAAAGAACAACAACTTTAAATTCAATATGCGTTCTAGGTTCTAGTTAGACTGTTTAAGTATTTTATGCAGATTTTCATCATATTTTATGCGTGAATAGCTAAAATCGTGATACAAATGAAGATTTTTCTAGAGCTAGCTGTGTTTTTCGATGAAATTTTCTATCAAATGCAAAACATACAATACAAACTTTGATCTCGGCTTTAAGCCCTACAAAGATTCACCTTTGTTGTCTACGGAACTCTTATACAACGAAGCAGCAAAAAGGCCTCATTTACACCCAAACTAAGTAAACACTACTACTAAACGCTATTAGTAAACACCAAATGGTGGACCGACGATTTATTTTGTGTGGATCTTATTTAGTCAGTACAATAAAATTTCGGAGTAGAGTTTCCGATGAACATCTGATTTAGTTTGGACTAAAGTTGGTGCAGGCTATGCACCAACTTTAGTCCAAACTAAAGTCCAAGTAAAAACTGAAATTTTTCATATTATTTTCAAGAAACGGACCTCAAATGAAAGTAATTGGTGACCCCTGCAGCCTAGGATGCTGCGCTATACCATCATCGTCTTCGTGCATTGTTACTTGGGGTCGGCGCATGACGTTGTCTTCTTTCATGTCGTCCTGTCAACTTGCCGCTAATGGGAGAAAAGTCGGTGACGCTATCACTGACTCCCTTTTTTTTTTCTTCTCCGTTCCCTTCTTTCCAAAAGCAACCATTTCGCTGGCAGGGGCTAGGACCCTTGACTCTAACCAAAAATTGCAATTAAAAGCTTTATTTTAATCAGCTGGATCCGGTAAGACTGGAAGCCGACCCCAACTTAATTGGGAAAAAGGCTAGGCAGATGATAATGATGAAAAGCTTTATTTTACGCAAACAGAGACTAGAGTCAAGAGCAAACCCATCTCAAATAAAAAAATAAAAATAACTGATCTGTGAATTGAAAAATGGTTTCAACAGACCCATAATATTTTTTTAATTCCTATCCAACGATAAGAGTCTCTGAGGTAAGCTGCGGACGGACAGACGGACATAGCGAAACTGGGTAATAAATATATTTCCTTTGGGTAAAAAATTATATTACTGGCACTCCAAATTTTAACATTGCGCCCTGTCAATGTGCCTAGTCCTTCCCCTATGTTGTTAGTCCAGTCATACCGGATGCAACTGAATAGCTAGTACCTATTACATGGAGTGACTGCCAATCCGACCCCCACAACCCAGTGCCTGGGTAACACGATTCCTGACTTTTCATCCTGTAACTTAAATTCTTAAGTCAATGAACGTGAACAAAAAATATCTTTAAAAATGTCATAAAAAACGACTCGTTCGTAGATACAATGTTATTATTCAAATTAATATTATGGCCGTGAATTTGCCGGATTTGACTAGCATCTTGAAATGGATTCAAAACTATGATGAGCAAACTCGTTTATAATCATATCGTATGAATGCGGATATTTTTTAGAGATCCTTATTTAGTCTGGAAGCATTATCTAAAATACCAACCGCAGTTTTAGCCACAACGGCTATCTATTATTATTATTAAGTTAAAATGAATATGCATAAAAACTAAGCTAGGAAGAACATAAACTTTTGGTTTGCATCAGATTAAAGCTGAACATAGACAAACATAATGTGAATTTTCAAGTTTGTAATGATGTAATGATTCCGTCATCCGTTTTAAAATCAATTCCGGTCCAAAAAGAAGAATTAAGTGTTGTCTCCACAATCTTCACATTTGTCATCGTAATAAATAAAATAAAAATATTAGACTAGAATTTTATAAGTAGGCATTTTAAAAAAGCAGCTGGGACGTAAAAACCACTATGAATTAATTGATTAACATGCTAGAAATTAGTCGAAAACATCACCTATTATGTAAATAATAATTTTGTGGCCACCTAGCACCTACCTGAACCTTATTAATTTAGTCTCAACTCAAGTCAATGACCGCATATTTATGTTTTTTTTTACCCATGTCTGTCATGGTTGGTGTAAACTTAATTCGTTAAATATTCAAAAGCAGAAGCATCGAATAGGATAGTATAGATGGACCTCCTTTCCCGCACTAACATACCCATTTGATCCGTTGTGCGTATAGGCCTGATCTGTGAGAGGGAATGGGCCGTAATCCGCCACGCGGGCCCAGTGCGGGTTGATGTATCCTGACTGCACTTTCAGTCACCAATTGTAACTAAAACTTGGTACTGACAGAGATCCATCTTCATGGATCCTCGATTTCTCGTGAATTCATCAATTTATTTTTGCGCTTTTGCCTTTTTATTTGCCTTGGAAGTACCTGGTGCCAATGTTTTTTTTTCCCAACTCTACGATTTTAACGCTTATTTCAATATCCATTGTTAAAGCTGTTAGTGAAGCCTGTGTAAATTTGGGCAAACTAGATTAAGTAAGTATACAGTCGATAATTTCTTTCTAGAAACCGCTTCGTCAATAACCAGATTTTGAGTTTGCCAATTCGACACATTATTATTTAAACAAGCTAAATAGAAATAAAATTGGAATGGAATAAACGGTCGTAGAAAACAGTCATTCGAAACGGATGTAGCTGTTGATAAAAAAAAAACCTTTTAACAAAAAATACAACCGATGGAAGTCGGTTGTATTTTTTGTTAAAAAGATTTTTATTTTTCACTTTTTAGTTGTGGTTCATAATGGACCAATTCTCCAAAGTGAAGCCAGAATAGATTAACCCAGAAACATGCAACTTAGACAAAAATAGTGGAATTAGAGTATACCAGGGTAAACTGTTCAACCTACGTACCCCTTTAGAGCGTGATAGTGTGATGTTATGATATGAAATGATGTAAATAATAAACAGACATCCAATTGCAGCTATCCCGAGTGATTTGCCGTCATTTATTGAAGAGTTCTGATGTATATCTCCGAAGTTCTTCATCAGATCTTGAAGAAATTTAAATGGGACCACATGACAAGCACCAGCTTTAAAATAAGAAAGATTCATCAAAATCAGTTCACCCAATAAAAAAATCTGAGGTTCACATTAAAAAAATACAGTCGAATTGAGACTCCTCCTTTTTGCGAAGTCGGTTAATGAAGAAGTTTTAAGAGTTCACGGATCGATATTGTGTTCTGCGAACTGAAGATAGCTGCCAAACTAGTTATCTAAACAAGTAATATAAAATGCGAAAGTATGGACGTTAACATTTCTGGATGTTTTGGTTTGGTTACCTCATCTACTAATAATCAGGTGAATAGTGCCCGGCTGCTGAGAACCACAGATAGACTCGCAATCAATCATCAATCAATATCAATACATATAATTAATCCGTGGAAAAGTCGTTATTGAAAATCGAAAATATTTCCAAAAAAAATAGCCAGGGTGTTAAAGGATAATCAACAGAACCAAAGCCCAGCATTTTTTGAGTTTTTGTCTGTTTAGTTGTGCACGCATCCCGTAAAATGAATAAGACCAATGCAGATAACGTGTATACATGAAAATCTGATTAAAGTGACTTTATTTTTATTTCATCGCAATCGGTTCACTCTATCTAAACTTAGATGAATTTAAACACACGCAATTCAGATACTTAGACAGTTGAACTCCATATTAGATAGATACCGTTGTTCATTTGACGTCATTTCGTTAATAAATAATCCTAGAAATAAAATTGGTAGGTAGGAAGGCAAGTAGGGTAGGCAGTTGACGGCTGACGGGAGCGAAGCTGCGGGCACAGCTAGTAGGTAATAAAACTATCAACCTATCAACGAAAATCTTTTTACTTGAAAAAGAGTTGAGATCGGCAGACACAGTGTTGGAAGGCCTCACACTTAGACTAATTATTGTCAGCTAATTCACACTAGGTTGACCGATGACCTGGGCAAAGCCGCGGGAATCTGCTAAATGTGAGACGCGAGACTCACAGGACCGGTTTGATAATTGAGGTAAACTTTTGTCCAGCAGTTTTAATTTGGCTGAAATGGTCATTTCGGAAACAAATTGTTCCAGACTGTATAGATATGAAACCAATAGAATATAGAATACTGGAACTTCTCTAAATCGAACATTGTAAAGCCTTTGATCGCAAAATACATACAATATTGTTGGCAACGAAAAGTCACGACGATTTCGGTTCATTATTGTCACAGAATATTATATGGGCATTTTTCAAATACTTCGTGTTGACGTCTTTACCAGTAATTAATTCAATATTTCAAGCTCACGGGTAAATCCAATGAACCTTGGCTAGTGTGAATCAACCTATTCAAGTTGGGTCACATTTCGAACCTTTCTATCAGAGTTACCTGTTGTTATGCGACATATTTTAAGTTGTTATTAGAAATAGATATTTTTTTGAAAGAAACCGGTTAGGGTTTAAGAACTCTTGAAGCCATTAGACATTTTATTAGTGCTGTGGTTATCTCATCAAGATTTTGGTACATTATTATTTGCCTACGCAAAAGATCTGCGATCTCATACTGTCACAAGAATGATTTGTCTTTTTTTTGCATTTTGCTGTCATATAAGCAGGTGGTCTACGTGACAGTAGGCTGTGGCCACTGTTGATTATATTCGCAATACTAAAGGAAAAGGCTATGTTGGTATACTTTAAGATAATGATTTTGTTTTTCTGTAAATCTTACATACAATATATGGATAAATCATAAGCAGTAGTTCCAACGGATCCCATTCCTCCTCAAACTGAAGCACAACAAAAACTCCCTAGTTCAGTCATTCTGTAACAAAGACGTCTAACACTAACAATTATTACTTACTACTATAACTAAACTAGTACTGGTAGTAAGGTAGCTTGATTGATAGATCGATTGAGAATCTTTCAGAAACTCTAAATGCCTTTTCAAACGCCCCGGTTTCCGGGTAGCCGGTGCCGGGTAACCGGCGGCGAAGTGTATAGGCCCGCCGGTTGCCCGGTAGCGGGTACCCAGCAACCGGAGCGAGTGAAATGGGACTAAGGGTGATCTTTAGGCCTTAGAGTATAACAAACATCATGTGCAGATACCTACTATAGAATTTACAACGTTTTAGTAGCAACAACAGAACCATGTACTTGGACTGAAATTCGATTCCATGAAGAAATATTAATTAAAATCTTTTTGCTTGGAAATTAACTGAATTGTTAATTATCTTTGCTGAGACGATCTAAGAAATACATGATATAATATTACGCAAATTTATACTAGGAAGCCTTTGTATGCGTCTGCATACAAAGGTCAAGAAACGAAGCATTTTATTTTTGTTTCCAAATCTTTCCTCGTTCCATCCATCAAACACCAAATATTTTCTACTTTGAAAATCTCTGTAAAACTGAAAGCTACATGTGCTTTTTGTATCAGAACGTTTGTCAGATTAAAAAAATTAATAAGACAACCAAACTTGCTTAATAACATTGTCGCTGCACTTTACAATGAACAAAGTTACGTTCGGTGGTTTGAGCCTGATTTCCATTATCCTCAGTACTAGTATAAACTGTCTCACGTTAGGACAATCTTCTTTATATCTTACCAACACATCACTTGGACAATATTATCAACTTAAAGATAATCAGATTAAAGGATCGCAAATAAGCATGCTAAAGATAACCACAAGGTAGTTAGGTAATCTAAAATCCAGAGACACTTCAGTGAAAACGTATTACCTAAGCCTTTTTATAATACATATCAACCATAACCCATCCATTGGTGTAATTGCTGCAAGGCATTCCAGTGTGAGGATAAACTAATAAATCCTTACATAGAATAAAACAAAGTCGCTTTCCGCTGTCTGTCCCTATGTATGCTTAAGTCTTTTTTGATGCGGTTTTTTTTAATAGATAAAGTTATTAAAGAGGAAGGTTTATATGTATAATACACGCAGGCGATGCCGCTGGCAGAAGTTAGTAAAAGTTAAATATACTACAAGGCTGCATCGTAGACATATATTACAATATCGAGGTAAACTACTCATCTTGCACATTAATTCTTCAAGTTTAATATAAATAAAAATTACATTCGGGGATACAAATATAGCAAAATATTTTTTGGATCATTTAATTTGAGCATATATAAGTTTTATTTATTTATAATATAGTCTGTCGGATGCCGTCTAAACTGTGCCCATATTTAGCAGGACTGGAGCTATGACACAGCTAGACGGGGTCGTGGCCGAGGAGAAGATGGCAGCCTAGGGACCTTCCTCGAGAATTGGTGAGATGAAGCACAACGCCGAGAGAAATGGAAAGAAGGAGGCCTTTACCCAGGCGTGGAAATTTCATGCTAAATTAAATAAACGCCGCGATTGAAATTGATGCGGTTTTCGCGGTACCTACGTTAGAATATTTACTCCGGAACGTTTATTCTGTTGTTATTCTTAGATTTATATAAACCTAAAAAAAAAAAACAAGACGGTGTTTTGTCATTTCGTACAAACCGTGCAAAGCAGGGGCATGTCGCTAGTAGTACAATATATCATTAACAAAACCAGAACAGTTCTCATCTTTGATCCTTAACTTTACTATAAAAGAAATTGATCTTAAACCAGTTATAGGCATTTTTGTTTTTGAGAGGACATTTTTTAGATAGATATGTGATTATATTAAACTCAATTATTATAATGAATTTTGGCTGAAGAACTTTTTTTAGAACTTAGAACGACAATTCAAGGTTTCGTCATTATCTCATCTGAAAGACGTCCACTACTGAAAATAGGCCTCCCCAAAGAACGGAAAAAGAAAGAAAGAAAAAATATTTATTTGTGACCCGCACAGGAGACACGAGAAATAAGCATAAAATTAAACAATAGTAAAAATAAAAACCCCGTGCGAGACCAAAAAGGCTCCTATCAAAATGTAGCTACATTGATCCGTCCTATCTGTCCTCCCATTAAGTAATAATAATAAATAATAAAAATCTTTATTTATCTCCACAAATTACATATCAACACAAGTGAATCGAGATAGCGGTAATCCGCTGGATTCAAGGTTCACATGACACAAAAAATAACTATCTACCAGAAGCCTCTTACTGTGTCCGAAGACTGAAAGAGTGAGCCGGTATAAAGCATAACCGTGAAATACATAAAACCTTTGCATGTGAAAGGCCCGTCAAAACCGAGAAAAAAATATATTTTTGTTTTTATAACATCTATTCAAAAAGAGCTAGTTTATTCTTCGTAAATAGGGACTAAATAGCTCATTAATCCCTAGGGACTAAAAGTGATTTGAATTTGATATGTGAATATTGTTAGTAAATGTTCCAAAATAGGATCGCTAAAATTGAACAAGTGACTGGCTGGTAAACCGCCCGCGAGCTAAATTAAAAAAATAAATCTACAACTGTAACGGATGGTGCCAATAAAATTTTTGAAATGCACTTCCATATTTAAATTTTATTATTTCCAAAAATAAACATTAATCTCTAATTATTTCAATTTTATGTATTATGGTTCTTAATTGTATGTAAATAAATAAACGTAACGTTATTGTTCATAAGTTGCACTTACTTATTTTCTCATAGAGGATGATAAAAGTAGAGTGTCCACCTCGGGAGCAACACTATTTTAAGCTCGAGTTAAGTACTTTGAATCCCTAGCTGTGCTGATTAAAAAAACACTCTCGCCTTTAAAATACTGTTTGCTTAGATAAACAATCTACTATTTTGTTAAAAGTACCGTACTTACATACTTTTATATTATGCATTTAGCAAAAAACTGTTCGTTTGACATTACAAACATACTCTTCAATTTTATTTATTTCATTCAGTATGATAATATGTACAGATGTTGAAGATATAATATGTAGATAGTTATAGATGTGTGTGTCTATGTTTTATTAAGAGTTTTTTTTTTTGTCAATAAACGCTTGCATAAGCAAGATTATGCTATCAATCAAGTAATTTTGCAGAATACCGGCAATCCCGTAAGTTGGTACCTACAGGATAGGTACTGGTACTCCAAATGTGCTGTCTGGGTTTTTGAACAAACACTTCGTGACTCCCGTGGTAACGTCGATTCCTACCTTCCACCCAGTACATTCAACCCAAAAGACGGTGCTGCCACAAAATAGTGCGGCGCGCCGCCGCTTGCGTACTTTGTTGTTGCTGTGATTTTCAGTGCATTTTATTCCAATATTCGTGTTGACAAAGAAATGTCGAGCGATAGTGATTCTTCTCCAGAGTTTATCAAAACAGACGCTTTAGACTTTATTAATAATCTACTACTGGAAGAATCCAATATAAATACATAATTTATGGAACCCTGATTTTTTTTTCTCGCAGAAGGTGTGAAAATTAGAGAACAAAGTCAAAAGCTTTGGAATAAAGCCTGACTTCGTCATGGGCAGCTTGAACCCCTCGCTTCACTCAGGACTCTGTATAACTCGTCCTTCGTTACGCTTAGGGTTCAATATGCCGCCCGTGACGTAAGTCACTGCTTTATCCCTTTGGTGCATAATCTACTATTGTAACTGATTTTTGCCAGCGTGGAACCCAAGTAAAAAATCGGGTTATTAAGTGTCCTATGTCGTAATGGAGGCCACGCAAGTTTACTAGTTTACCAAGTTTCATCCAAATTCGTTCTACCGTTAAGGTGTCGTATATTAACTTACAAAGAATAATACTCCAGTTGTGTGGACGAAAACCCCAAAATTCAAAATTCGTCCACCACAACGATACATATGCCAAACAAAGAGTAATTAAGAATTGAGTAACATTTTATAATTTTGTTAAATATCTCTTAAACCCCATGGATTTGGTCAGTGGTTCGGATCTTATACTAATTTTATAACTTTACTCACTAATTATTTTCAGGGTTGGTTATGGTCATTATCCTTATTAACTTTAGCGGGATATCATCCATTTGTAAATGTTTGTCAATCGTTACGGGTAATGAGCACTGTGTTCTCACTTTCACTGTGTGGATTATGGAGATCAGATAAGCAGTCATTCTATTTAAAATACTAGTACTAAGGTGCATTGGGTCAGACTGGAAGCAGACCCATGGGGGTCGTTGGTTGTATTTGGGAAAAAAATTGTAGATGATAATGAAGCATTTCAGCAGATAAATTACTATACTAAAGGAACATTTATGCAAAATGAGTAATAATTTCATAAATAATTAAATCATTGGCTACATATCATTTTTGACGGTTAAAACTACGGAAGAACAAGCTTATAAAGTTCAATATAAATGATTTAGTGTATGCAATTTGATGATTATTAGTAAAAAAAACAATTTCCAAGTTACAAATGCTATAGCCGTTTTCTCGTTTAATCTACAGTTTGTGTAAAAACCTTGAAGAAGTAAAGTAAATAGGTGTCTACTGTATTGTGGAGGAATAGGAAGATATGATATATGTTTTTAGATAAGTTCATGACCGTCTGAATAGTATATATTAGTGGAGTGCTTTGAAATGAGGCTACCCGCAGGAGGGCAACAGTTACCGACAGAGCCCGGAGAATTGGCAAACATATGTGGTAGTTGGGCGAGAAGTTTTAAGGTGACGACCGCGAACCGAAAGATGTTGCGGTGGAAGGCCGCCCAGTAGGTGGTTAGATGACCAGGGGGGTGACCACAAGCTCTTAGAGTAAGGTTATTTTGAGATCGAGTAAGGGACAGATGTATATGACGTGTATACATCTGTCACTTACTCTATCTCAAAATAACCTTACTCTAAGAGCTTGTGGTCACCCCCCTGGTTACGGATGCGGGAATACGCTGGATACGTGATGCAATGACCGGTCAATGTGGTACAAATTGGGTAAGGCCTTAGTTCAGCAGAGGATAGAATAGAAACTAAATAAAATACTTTATTGTACTTTTTAGCATCGCCATCCAAAGTGGCAATGCTGCCAGCTTTCTGGGCACTTTTGCCATTGACATCGATGTGGACGAATTTATTGATGCACAATGAGCTCTTTTCTGTCTTCCTTTTGTATTTGTATATAGGTTTGTTTTTTTATGATATTCAATTGTATATATGTTAATAAAGAATTTCTTTATTGTAGGTACACCAAAACCCATCCCACCTCGATCTTTAGCCATCTTTAGTTGTTTCGTTTCATTTGTTTCATTGTCCTTTATCGTTCGTCTTTCGTTTCATTTCATTTTCGTTATGTCTTTCGGTTGATTTAATGATGATGATGATGTAATTTAGAGTTATTCCGTTGTCGAGAGGAGGTCTTTGAAATTGTATTACCATTTTGGCCTAAGGTACTGCGGTGCAATTTTCCAAAAGTAGACAGCGAAAGTCTGAGCTGATATAGAAGAACAGAAACACCCATCTGCTCGTTGTTTATAATTCGTAGTTCGGTATTGAAAACATTTGTATGCGTTTGCTCCTGTATGACTTTGACATGACGCAGAAATATAGGTATTATGGAGGTCCAAGTCTGGCGTCCAAGAAATGTGCAGACGACATTTTTGCCATTGCGGCTAGAACCTGGGTAAGAGTGGCACAAGATCTTGGGGATTGGCACAAGAAAACTACAACTCGGACTCGCTTACCCCAAATGTATTTAGACCTGAGTATTTGAAATGAATTGCAATTTAATACCTCTACGCGTGCATGAGGAAAGGGGTAGTAAGTATAAAATTATTAAAAATATTTTAATTATATGATGTAACAAAAAAATTACGGTTTTCGCAATTATTCCTTTATCTGTGCTTTAAGACGTTGCTTCGTACTAAATTTCAAGATTCTGAGTTCACGGGAAGTAACCTGTAGGTTTTCATTCCTTTGCGAGTGTCGAAAATTTGCGACATAAACGGCTGTATCTTTTGATTGCGTTGGCTTAGAAGTTTGATTTTTATCCGACTTCAAAAAAAGGAGGAGGTTCTCAATTCGTCGGAATCTTTTTTTTTTATATTTGTTCCCCGATTACTCAAAGACGCCTGGACCGATTTAAAAAATTCTTCTTCGTTTGAAAGGGTCTGATGATTATGGGAAGTATACTTCCTAGTTGGTCCCATAATCATCAGGTCAGGATCTGATGATGGAATCCTAGAGAAATCGAGGGAACTCCTCAAATGTTATAGGCAAACATATAGCGATTTCGGTATTTTCATCAACAATGCAATCATTTGCACTCAGAAAGTATCATTTGGTGAAGTGGAACTGATGAAGAAGACCACAGATGGCCACTGGAACTCCTAAATGCTAGATATGTCACGGGCATAAGATATCTCGAATAGTTAACCGACTATAATGAAGCAAATACTTATAAATAAATGGTACTGATGAAAATGGCACCATCGAACTGATCTGATGATGGAGCTGGAAGGTAGGCACTGGAACTCTTATATAAAACAATGTATCCTAGTCGTGTTTGGGCTTATTGGACTCGCCTTGAGATGTACTTTGGCTATAAATAATAAACATGTTAATTGGAGGTACCTAGCAAAACTAAAAAGAGACAAAATAAAACTTTTTAACCAAAAATCAAACCGACTTCCAGAACAAAAAACTACAAAGCAAAAAAGAAATTTCTTTTCCGAAGTCGGTGTCGAAAAATGGGAAACATTGGGTAGGTACAAAAGACACCGACTTCGGAAAAGAAACTTATTTTTTGCTTTGTAGTTTTTTTTTTCTGGAAGTCGGTTTGATTTTTTGTTAATAAGTATATTAATATGTTAGGAATATACTCTTTCAAAAAATCAGTTATCAATTGACGGAGAAATCAGTGAACAACATAAAAAAAACAAAGTCCAATATAGAATCTCCTCCTTTTTGGAAAGTCGGTTAAAAAGAGAAGTCTGTGCCCTGTAGTGGGTGAAGTCAGGCTGCGGAAAGGATGAGACCTAGGTAGTATGTAGGTCTATAAATTTGGCACACTTTGTCCAATGCAGTTTCCAATATCTTGCCATCAATTAGAGCTATTGTTGAAACATGAAATTAACTACTGCAGACTTATTTTTACATTTCGAATTCTCCCCACCGGAACATAATATAATAATAGGTAATAATTCATACACCAATATATTGTTAGTGTCAGCAAAAAAACGTTTCTGGGTGCTCATTGCAAAGGCGAAGGTTCCATCCTACAATTGTTTAACGGTCAGCTAAAGTAAATAATATTCAAAACTTTGTGTTGTTACAAACGCGTAAGAGACGCACTTGACCTTTACGTATTGGATTGTTTATATCATAGAACCTTTGAATTTAAGACAAAAGCATTAGGTACCTCATTAACACTTCATCAAGTCATCAACGGTAACGTAGGTACTGTCAGCAAAGAAAATCGGTTAAAATGGGTATTCTATTCTTCTCCTTTATTATGTCCAATGCCCACGCTCCTCATCTTCATCATACGCCGTTAATATGTTCCCACTGCTGGGACACAGGCTTCTTCTCTGTGAGAGGGAATGGGCCGTAAACCACCACGCGGGCCCAATGCGTGTTGGTTGATGTCACAATGCATTAGATTTTTTGGTTCTTGGTCATGTCGGTTTCCTCACGATGATTTCCTTCACTGTCATCCAAGCTTCTGTGCCACTCTTATCCAGCCCCCGTACCATGATGTGTCAAAACTACCTAAATAGTTGACTGTAAAAATGACGTAAACAGACAAATTATACACAAAAACCTCCCTCGTTTCTCACTCTTTCTATTGGTAAAACTGCATCAAAATCCGTTGCGTAGTTTTAAAGATCTAAGCATACATAGGGACAGACAGACAGCGGGAAGCGACTTTGATTTTTACTATGTAGTGATGCTGACTATACCGCCTTTAATATTTTAAATGCTGAGTATACCGGCTTTAAGTGTCCAAGTTAAAATTAATAATGCTATGTATGAGTGCAACCTACCATCATTAATTTATTAGACCCACATATGGTACTAAGTTAGGCTTCCGTTCTGTCATCTGCCAAACATATCAAAAATGCATCGGATCCGGAAGGTTATCCGATGAGGTCATTATAGCTGCTCAACGTCAATCCCGTTTTGATTTAAGTCTTTAAGGTTATAAATAATAAGTAAATCTATAAACCAGAATTCAGAAATTATCTAAAGATCTTAAATAAATAAGCAAAGAAAAAAATTATTTGATGGTTACGATCTAACAATATTGTGATTAAACACAGATAAAAAAAAATAACGAAGTTTCACGTAAAATACAAATTAGGACATCATTATATTTTTTAAATCCTTTATCTGTCCTTATGGTGTAAAATCTTAAAAAGCACATATAAGCTCAAAACAAAAAACCTAAAAAGAGCTTTTCGAACCATAAAAAAGCATCAAATTATCTCTAAATATTTCCATTTTCTGTATTAAGCACACTTTAATACTATACCCATACATCAAAATAACGTAATAAAGATAAGAAAGCCCAAAAAGCTTTCGCTTAAAACTGATCGACTTAAAGAGAAAAACATATGACATAGTTCATTGTTTTACAAATGAACTCGCTGACATAACCTTGTAGGCTGGTTCGGCAGCGGCGGGTCTTCTCGCACAGGTATTTAAGACTCGGGCCGCAGAGTGAGGCGACACTTACCGTCACACCTGTTCAAGAGTCGGTAAGATAATCGACTGCTCCTCCCAACATGAAGGTTACCTGGGTACGTATCTCTAAATATTTTAATATTTCTAACAAAAATGTTCCCAATTAAATATAAAAGTGTTTCAAGTGTTTTTGAAATGTAAAAGTGTTGAGTTATAAAAAAAGACTTTTTTATAACTTAGAAAGAAAATTTAAGGTTAACACGCGACTGAAACTTTCTGAGCTTTGCGAAGTGTGCTTCCATGTTTTATTTTTTCACTAATTTGGTACTAACAGATATTTGTGTGACAAATTATGATAATTACAGCTAATGTTTCGATTTTGTGATTATTTTTCAATTTACGAAATTCAAAAAGAATATTAAGTTGCTTTGACAGATATTTACTGTCTGCTAAGAAAACAATTAGATGAAGATTTTTATCACTGCCTTCATAAATAGATACCTATATTGGCCGATTATTAATTCATGCTTTACTTAATTAGCCAGTATTGATACTTAATTATATTAACTTAACATTTACTTTAGTTTCAAACAGAAGATTTGTTTTGATTGATTCTCTTTAAAAAATATAACTCTTCTACCACGAAAAATATGAAAAGAAAACTCTAAGTACCTACCTACCTATCATCTTCATCCCCCTGTTCAAATCACAATTTATCGTCACTTCGGTGTCTTCTATTTCTTTATCTCTGTCCATCGGCAACCTTACTTTTCACCTCATTTTAAAAATGATAGAATATTCTTTATTGTAGTCTATAAAATAGCAACCTTAAATCATGGAGGCCTCCATCGTTTCTATGGTAGGTATTCTCCTTCTTTTAAATCCGTCACCAGACTATTGCACATTGAAATTAATTATTAACACCGTAAGTTTATAATAAATCACGAGGGATTATAAATTCTACACTAAAACTTTTCTCACGACATAATTTATTGTAACGTAGCCATATGAAGCAGTCAGTCTATAATCACTGATAATCTCCAACTCATTAAAAAAGTCACTATAGGCAATAATGCATGTCAACTTTACAAGGTTCATTTCCACATCCCACAAGACGTCAATCAAAAGTAGCCAAGAATCTAGCGATGTACCTCGAAAATTACCTAATATACTCGTATGCCATTGTTAACACCAAAACGATGTTTGCATTTCTAATTTTCGTCTTCTGGCTAATTATTTCAAGTACATCGCATTATAAACATCACTTATTAATTTATTAATATGATAGGATATTAATGCAGTACGATTACTTATTGTAAGCGGGAAAAGAACTATATCACCATCTGAATCTACTTGTACGTCTTCTTCAATAAATGTATATCTGCTGACATCTCCGTAAACACCCATTCGATTCTAAAAGTTGTTTTTTAGAGTTTCGTTCATCACAAGGAAAAACAGGATATAGGATCATTTCGCGGTCTGTTTCTCTGTCTGTCAAGACCTTTTTTCTCAGTCGCATCTTATGTCGATGTGTGGGGACAATAGTTTTCCAAAGGAAAAGTTAATTTAGTCTCTTAATCCAGTTTATCTTTTTCTTAGAGCAATGTATGGTGCTTTTATAGTTTGTAACTTCAGTAATGTTACCTAATTAATTTGGTGAATGTAGCTGTTTGTACGGAACCCTCGGTCCAACTCGCACTTGGCCTGTTTTTGCCACTTTTGTGCCACATGTTTTTTACACAGTTCTTCCAATATTGATAGCTATTGCCAAGTTCTTATTCCTTCATCTTTTATTTTCGTACCTATAACTGAAACGATGTGCTGGTGTTTCTTATGCTGACCATCAATCATAATACTCCAATGACCTTTACACTATTATAATTATAAAAACTTCAAAATTTGATAGACCCTGAAATGACATAAATGACCACATTTGAAGAGTTATAATTTGTTACGTCATGACTGCGTTTTAATTATACATATGTATATTTTGTAGACCGATCATCGAACGACTGTTCAACAGATGGTCAAGATATCAACCATATTTAGAACGCACAATAATATTTAAAATTCAATGTCAATATAGTAGTAGTGTCTACTTAGTAAATAAATAAAAATCTAAAATTAACCTAGGTCTAGAAGCCTCGAATTTATTACCTAAACAAGAACACGAGGCTCAAAGAAAAGATTTAGGCATATCTCTCAATATTTTTTTTCTTAAGGCCGATGTTTTTTAAATTTGTCACTTTGGCGATGAAGTATTGACTGGGACTATCATAGAATATTAGTATGGCTTAGACATTATAAATTATGAGATCAATATTTTGAGCATCGCCGACCGTCGACAGATATGTGCATCAAATCAGATAATTTACGTTGAAAGTATTTTCAATCCATCTATCTATTACGACAGGTTCAGTTGGAAAATTGGAATGTAAATATAATAATATAATATAATATTCTTCTTCCAAACGATGTTCTTACATAGTACGAAGAACGAAGAAGAACCGACGAAGAAGTTCCGGTTTTTGTAGTACCTACAAATTTAATGTCTCGATTCGGTCGTAGCTTCGCAGATATTTAGGTTTTGACCCATTTGACCCAAACCAAAACCCCACACCGATTCATTTTTCGTCTTAATTTCCCCTCATGGTTGTCACAAAATACAAACAGATTATTTTTCGATATAATGTCAAGTCCGGCTAAGTTTCCGTGTACACATAATATCTCAGCCATTATGTCGGCGAAGAACTTGTAGAATTTACGACATTTTGTGCAATATAAAGGACAAAATCATCTTAACATTAGTTAAATATAAACATGTTCATCGGATCAAAAAGCAATATAAATTATAAAATAATATAATTTATTCTCTTGATGACGTTATACCTTTAAATATATTATGTATATGAGAAAATGATTAAAGCAAATAACGATTTATAAAGTTATAAATCAATGGTTTAATAGATGCATTTTCTAAAAGATATCTCTAGCAGCTACCGGATCCTACAGTTTGTAAAAATTCAATGATAAATAGCCGAAGAACTATTCAAACCAGATTTTGTCCTAGAATATTATTAGACAAGGCTGTTTGTATAATAATATTCTAGCACAAAATCTGGTTTTAGTATTTTAGATTGTTTGTCATTAAAAATCTGAAATACTACAAAAGCTGGCAAAGCGGATGTAAATATTTTGTCTGTGTTTTAATTTGTCTACAGTGAGGGTGATATTGCAAGCTAAATCTATCAGAGTAATTTTTTTTTTGCGAATTATTTTTACTTTACATGTTTTAGACTAAGTCTATTAGGTATTCCATACCGCCTTTTTAACTAAAATACCAACAAATTACTTACATTTAGACCAGAATCCTGTTAGTTTAAACTTAGAAGCATTTAAGAAAATAAAATAGTCGAACGAGAAAAATTTAGAAAATATTTTATAGAAAGATATTTCAATTGTGTGTTTTTTGGTTTATGTTTGTACAAGTATTTAGAAGTACAGCACCGATTATAACATAATTACTCTGTTATAAGGCTTGCACTGTCGATGAAAATTGCACGGTTTCTAATGACTTTTTTATTATTCATAAATAGTCTTGGGTACAGTTATACATTTATTTTTGTACCATTAAACCTGGATGGGTTTGTGTTGGTACTCACATTCGCCGTAACAACTATAATTATCACTAATCGCGGGCGCGAGGCTAAGGGACAAAGCTAGCTTATAATACTGCAAGTGTAATGCTAATTGGTTCTTTACGATTTCATCCGACCACAAAAGCGGATTTGCCAGAAAACTGAATCCATACAAATTTAATAAAGGTTTTTTTTTTATAAATAAGAAATAAAGGAATTTTATAAAAACCCGGTGAATACAATTAATGCTAATTGGTTGTAGAATGTCTTCATAAATAGATATTATTATTATTATCAGAATTCTATTAATCAATTTAGTGGGTGTACTATAAGTAGGTGGACCCCTGCCTAATCTTTCGGGGAGTCAGACGTGATGTTATGTTTAAGAATTTTGATTGTGATAGATCATGGATAACTTTTGATAAATGGCTTTTAATACATATCAATAAGTCGCAATACGTAAATTATATAATCAAACTCATTATGCTTCTAAAGCTGTAGAAACGATATAATAATATGTTATATTATATTACTAATAAATAATAATAATAATATTAAATACTCAAATACATTACGAGTATTGCTATAAGTTTTCCACAAATTAAATGTTAGTCTAAAAGTTAATTGATAATTATAACTAGCCTCGATTTCGGATATATGCATTTTAAATTGAGTTGGAAATGTGGTGCTGGAGAGGTCTGCTGCGGATTACATGTCTGCGTACTGCACTAATGTATCGATCCTAAAAGAACTTCACATCAAAGAGAGATTATCCTCGACACTTCAAATACGTATTCTTAAGTTCTTTGGGCATATAACTCGCAATGAAGACTCAATGGAGCGTCTTATAATCCAAGGCAAAATGGAGGGCAAAAGATCCCGAGGTCGCTCTCCGATCAAATGGGCAGATCTTATTAAAAATATCACCATTGCTACAATGACCGACTGTTCCCTCAATGCATCCAATAGAGCAAAATGGAGACGCATGACAAGAGTTATTATGCATCAGGACCCATCCATGACCAAAAGACGGGCAATCTTGACAGAGTGGTCTCTGCCAAGATTGCCCGACTGAAAAGAACAATTTGAACGTGTCAAGCCTCACTATAATACCAAAAGTTTTTCAGGCTTATGTAGAGTTTGACAAATACTCAATTTCAAATATTGCTAAATAGAAATCGGGGGTTAAACTTTGTCACAACAATACCAGCGGCTTCGACCGCGTGGATGTTGGGAATTATCACACGGAAACATACGGAAAAAAGTCTATGTGCTATTCCAGACTATAGGCTATCTCTGTGCCATATTACATCCAGATCCGTTCAGCCGTTCCGGCGTGGTTGAGTAACAAACTTCCATCCATACTTGCGCATAATATTAAAATATTAGTTTAATAGTATTCAACGGCCTGTTGACTATTGAGTTATTTCATGTAGGTAATTTAATATTCATTAAACCGCCATTAACCATCTGTAGCACGTGCTTGCTTTGCTACGAACGCTTCTTAACAAATAATCATTAATTAAATAAACCATAGATAACTACCGCTGCATACTGCACAAAATAACACGGCTAAGTAAATTTTGATAAAAGGTTTCAATTATAGCAAGTGAATTCGCATTCTGTTGCAAAAAGCATTGATTTATCTCCGTGTAGCACCGTAGTAGCTTAGCTTAGCACAGCGTAGGACATCGTAGCAACTCTACGAAGAACATGACATGATCCTGCAAAAGACTTTTTATTTTCTTATAATTATCAGGAATTAGGTAATAAATCAAAGACTCGATTTATGCAAAATAAACTAATAAAAATTCTGATATTCAGGAAATTTTTAAATTTATAACTCGACGAAATGTAGGGAACAACTGACATTTTTCCTTTTTCAATGGAAATAACACCTGGGATAATGTTGAAACGTGTTAAAAATAAGGATGTAGGTATATGCAGTCTCCTCGGGAAAAACAATTACATACCTACCTAATGTAATTTTTCTTAAACTCTCTTAAACTAACCCGAAGGGTCTTCATATAAATCTACGCCTTTTCATTTTAATCCCCAAAATGTTTATAATAAAAAATTGATTAAACTATCTACTAACAAGCCATTACAAGAATAGTAATCGTAGCGGTATCCAAAAATAACTTGCATCAAAATTACAGTAATCTGAGCTCAGTTAATTGAACGACTTCTATCCAAAGCTCGATGTTGTAACACTTAGTTGTTGCACCTAGCATGTGGAACTGGACGCGGCAACCGGCAACCGTGGTCAAGTTCATCGCCCGCGTCGCTGACCCCAGTGTTGCGATGATTGCGCAACCAACGCGACCACACCAACCATTGTACCATCGCTAACCATCCTACATACGAGGCGTGCCGCTTGACCTTGCCCATACTTTCTATTCTTCCATAACTCTTATCTAATATCATTGCACCGCTGTTTTGTTATTGAAATTCAATTAATCGGTTGTTTCACCCGAAGAAGACCATTTGATAGTAGCATGAAAGCATATGGTAATAATTTGTGAGTTTTCGCAAATACTTTGAGAGTAAGGAATGAAGTTAGGTCCTCCGCTATATTGGAAGGAGAGTAGGTTACTATTTTCATACTTCTGTTGCCATTGAAACATTGTTAATTTTAAAAATGTGTACCTATATTCATGACCCAGACTCAAATATAGATAAATTAATTTGCACCCTTGCCTCTAGCGTCAACAAAACAATTAAAGAAAACCATAAAAAGTAAGGTTGCCGTATTTACCCCGTAAATGCTTGACGTTATCTTAAATAGACATAAGGCAATCAATCAATCGCTTGAGCTCCGTTTGTTTATCGCATTCCTCGGCGATTCCATCAATAATATAACTAGATCTAATTCCGCCGGAACGCGTTCTGTATTACAACATTTATTGAGTGGTCACGACGCCAGATACGAGATGCAACCGGTCCGCGGTCCCACGTCCGCCCGTGCCGATGCAGCGTCACAACAAATTACCCACACCTCTACTAACAAGCCTATTGCTTCGATACAGCAAATATTTAATTGTGTCCCTCATTCACGACAAATTCATAGACATAGCTTTTGATCATTTCTCCTACTATATGTCATTGTTACTCAATTGTCACAAGTCAATTGTAATTGCAATATAACTCATAAACCTCTTCTTTTTCCCAGGTATTACTACTGGCTCTTGGAGTCGTCTCCGCTGACGTCGGACTCGGCTACCACTACAAAGTGCCACAGACATCGTACGGAGTTCCGTCCTACCAGTACGGAGGAAACTCCGGCCAGTACAGCTCCTCCTTCGCTGGCAGCCAGGGTCAACAGAACACCGGCTACCAAACTTCGGGCAGCGGCTCTGGATTTTACCAAACCACCGGCTCCAACAGTGGCGTCAATGTAGCCCAGCCTAGCCACCACCACCACAGCAACACCGGATACCAAACTCAATACGAATCGTCAAGCCAGTACCAATCTGCTCTTAAAAAATATCAGAACTATTACCAAGTACAGCAGCAGCCCGCCCAAGTGTTCAAACACTTCTACGTGCACGCCGCCCCCGAAGAACAAGAAGAAGTCAAGCCACGCGCTCCCATCGTACTGCCCGCTCCCCAGAAACATTACAAGATCATCTTCGTCAAGGCACCCAGCGAATCTAACGGACCAAGCGTAATTGCTCCTATCCAGCCCCAAAATGAAGAGAAGACTATTGTCTACGTTCTTGTTAAGAAACCCGACGAACAGCCCGAAGTCGTTCTTCCTAAGATTGAACAGAAGCCTCCATCCAAGCCAGAGGTATACTTCATCAAGTACAAGAACAAGGAAGACTCCCAGGCGGTGATCAACAACATCGTCCAAGACTACAACAAGGATGGTAACTCCGTGTCAGTGAATTCCGGCTCTAGCGATGGCTCCTCGTCGTTCTCGTCGGGTCACGGCAACGTGCAGTACAACCAGGCAGCCGGTCATACTGGCTCGTCGGGTCTCGGCAGCGTGCAGTACAACCAGGCGGCCGGGCATACCGGCTCGTCGGGTCTCGGCAGCGTGCAGTACAACCAGGCCTCCGGGCACACCGCCTCATCGGGTCTTGGCAGCGTACAGTACAACCAGGTGCCCGTCCAGTCCGGCTTGTCCAGCGGAACCTACACCCAGTCATTCGGCCTGGGCTCAACCTCTGGCAACTCCGGCCATGGTCTGGACTCGTCCAACATCGCCAGCAGCATCATTTCGCCGGTCACAGTCAGTAGCACGGCTTCCAGCGTGAGTTTCGAAGGCGGCGCTATCTCTACTAGTCAGGGTGTCCCCCACGAAACCTACGGACCTCCTAAGTTCAGGGCAAACTAAATGATAACTACGACTTAAATTAACTTACGTGTATTAGATAATGTTACGTGTGTAGATAATCAATACATATAATATGGATTAATAAATGTGTTACTACATGTGTCAAATTACTTTTTTCTTATTTCTTAATTAATCATCATCATTACCTATTTTAAATTATATATTTCAACTTTTTCATTATTATATATTTTATCTAAATAACATAACATGGCGTGATGTTATATATCTCCGAAGAGTTAGGGGAGAGGTATTTACGGTACACACACATTTCACCCAGTCGAGCCTATTACCACCTACCGGGCACAAGTTTAGACTCCAGGCTGCTACTGAGAAATGCCATGCAGATAGAAAACCCCAATAACATTTTACCCGACCATAAAGTAAAACGAATACAACCATTTTACGACCTGCCAGTACCGCTGCAAACACTAGATCAACGAGCCATATGTCTTAATATTTAACTAACATGCCAATATTGCTAAAAAAATACTAGCATTTTAAGTTCTATTGACATTAGACACCTCAAACGTCAATCAATCAACAATGTAAATGGTGGATAAATGATCACAAATCATGCATTTGCGTGGTACGGTCAGCTGTCCGAACCCGATGTCAAAATTAAACGAATCCATTGCGTCACTGGAATTTCGTATCTCACGAGTTGGTAATTCTGACGTCAACTGTATCTTGCTGAGCCTCGCTATCCTATTTTGGGTAAACAGAAATTATTTATAATAACGAGTAGGTATTATAAATATCTTATCTTATGTATTAAATGACCATTTTCAATTAACCCTCGCCGGAAAAAGAGGGGTGTTGTAAGTTTGACGTATGTTGCTGTGTATCTTTGTGTCTGTCTGTGGCATCATAGCGTCCAAACGGGTGAACTGTATTTTTTTTTTTTGACTTAATCGAGAGTGTTCTTAGCTATGTTTGAATAAAATCGGTTCAGCCATTCAAAAGTTATGGGCGTTTTACTGTTTGAATCGGGATGTTTTCGCAAGATATCGTGTCATAATTACGTATTCATTAGATTGCGGATCGAAGCGTATCTACTATTTACTAGATAAAGTATGTAGCATGAAATAAAAATGTGTTGGGGTTTTATTTTTATTTTGATATTTTACTTGTTAATTTTGCTATACGGCGACATTTCACACCTGAATATGATCATGACCACAACCAAACTGGAACACAGCAATACTACTTCGCGGTAGTTGTACCATTGGTGGCAGTAGTTCCCCAGAAGAACTTCTTAGCTAGTTAATTAGAAGGCACGAAACGCACTTTTGCATACCTTACCTGTTGTTCATCGATTGTTCTGACATCCCTAAATGGAAACCTACCTAAAACATAGAAAAATAAGACATTTTACAGAATGTCCGAATCGGCATAACATACTCTACATACGTCAATCGTATCATCAAAGCTACTTTACTACTCGTAACAACAATATTCCTAATCGTACGCAAAACTGATAAAATCCCTCAAATGAGCAGAGCGCGTGTTGGTTTATTAGCTCACCCTGGCGTCCATGTGTATGTATTTATTTGTTCAGAGCATTCCATTTTATCGCAGCTAATTTACCGAGCGATATTGTTGGAATTCCTACGCACAAGAAACGCCAGCTGATTATTATTTAGTATCGGAACTAGCCCATTGCAATTGAAGTTGGCACATTATTGGCATTTTAATAGCGGGCTCATCCGCATAACTCCATCATGTTATCTTGATTTATGGCAATACGTACTTTCATTTGTGCGAACCAGAGTCCAGAACATGGCGTACATAGAGTGGTTAATTTAGTTAGTAAATCCGATAGTATTTCATTCATGATGTGCATTGTTTATGAATGGAATGGTTCTATTTCGGGGCAGCGGCGCGTGATAGCTTAATATCGAGCATTGCGAGACGTGGTCGATGGAGTGGACGGATGCACTTGCCTGAAGCGCGCGTGGAATGCTGCGCGGGCGCCGGCGGCTCGGGCGCCACATTAATTCTCGCACTCGACCATACGGAACGCTACACACTCCAGGCGCCGAACCAACCACTCATTATATCTATATAAACGCTTCCAAATAAAATGTAATAGCTGCTTCTCAGATTACTGTCTCGGGAAGTGATTCAAACTTTTGTACATCTCGGCTTAGACCATATACGTACCATTCGACGCTAGCAATGTCTTCTTCTTCTTTCTAGAACTATCACACTTTAGATGAGGTCAGCTATCCTAATTTTATGGTGCCAGGACAATCTGTCTGGGGACCCCGACAGGTCGGCAGTTCTTCCTCCAGTAGGAGCTTCGTTATGCTAATCCACCACGTAGCAGGAGGTCGTCCTCTACCTCTCTTATGTTCGGGTAGTTGCTTCTTTTCTACATGCTCCTCGTCTCTTCGCATCATGTGACCATACCATCAGAGACGGCTCTCGGTTAGTTTATGCGAAATATGGGCGACTTTGAAATTACCACGGATATGCTCGTTACGCATCTTGTCCAGCCTCGTCACATCTCCAGACCACTTCAGCATCTTCATCTCGGCAGTGTGAAACTTTTGTACATACAGCATATTTACATGATGCAGCGTTTAGAGGAGAACAATCACCTCGACATATTTCCTTCGCCATGTACCTATTTGTCATCAACTCGTCTAATCACCAACGAACACCGCCTACCAGAAGGTACAGTACAGGGAGATACATTTAACACTACCTTTGCCTTAGACTCCTTTAGATCTTTCAGACTGCAGGTGTTGATGCACAGAGAGAACGGTAAAAGGTGAGGCATTGTTCTGAGCGTGGCCCGCAATAGCATTGTGTGTGGCTCATTGTAGTACCCAAGATATCTGTTTATAATAATTATAACACAGTTACTAATTGCAACTTACAGGAACAATGCGTCAATTTCGGCCTACCTACCGAAATGCAAGGTTTACCTCAAGCAGCGATGAGATCAAACAAAAAACATCGAAAATTTTGATCAATACATCCCAGGAAACAATGTTGGAATTCAGCCAGACTATGAAAATTTTCGGCGGATTGCTTCAAGGTTCTGGACAACAGAGGGCTAGGCTTCAAAGTCAATGGCCACTACCTCACTCACCTTCTATTTGCCGACGATATAGTGATCATGGCTCAGACTAAGGAGGACCTCAGTACAACGCTCGATAATATCACTAAAGCTTCCGAAAGAGTGGGTCTAAAAATGAACATAAAACCAAGGTGAATGCCCATACCTATCAAGTTTGGAGACTCTATTCTCGAAGTTGTAGGACGATTATGTCTACCTGGAATAAACGGTCCAATTAGATAGGTCTAACTTTGAGAAAGAGGTCAAACGTCGATTTCGACTCGGCTGGGCAGAGTTCTGGAAGTTGCGTGGTATCTTCTAGTCTAACTTACCATAGTGTCTCCAGACCAAAAGTCTATGACCAGTGTGTGTTGCCAATGATGACAGCTATGGCTCTGAGTCGTGGTCATTCACAATTGGCCTCATATGAAAGCTTACAGCCACCCAAAGAGCAATGTTCGGCGTTTCTTTGCGTGATTGAATCAGAAATGTAGAGAGAGAGAACAAGAGAGAAGAGAACCAGGGTTACCGACATAGCCAGAAGAATTGCCAAACTTAACTGGCAGCGGCAGGGCACATTACTCGCAGAACGGATGGTCGATGGGGCCGAAAAGTTCTGAAGTGACGACTGCGAACCGGAAGACGCTGCGTTGGAAGGCCTGCCACAAGGTGGACAGATGACCTGGTGAGAGTGGCGTGAGTCCGATGGATGTGAGACGCACAGGACCGGTCAATGTGGCGACGTTTGGGGGATGACTATTTCCAGCAGTGGACGTCATTCGGCTGATATGATGACGAAGATTTTCACTCCTTTACAACTTTAGTAAAATAAGTACCTACTAACATTTTTAAAATTTACTTCAGACAAAGCCCGTTTGTTTGGTTAGTCTACAAACAACTTAGAATCTACTGTAAGTACCTTCTTTCGTCTAACAGACAAACAACACAAACTATTTATTTCTACTTTTCTTTCTTTCTCTATCCAGTGTCTCAAACTTGGCTCTCTCGTCTGTCTGCAATAGTTTTGCAGACAGACGATTCCCATTGCATGAGTGCACACGAATAACAGCCGATAGAGAGGGATGGCGTCGCATCGTTAAGCAAATTATGGCAACCCGAAGTCTCACGGCAACATGATGACCACGACCGGTCTGTCAAGAGTGTACTGATGAAGAAGTTGAGGCTGGCGTGATCCTTGTACATAATGGAGACGCATTGCTTGCGGATGATGACGCAAAAGCCTTCTCAGCCCGCCTCTGAGAATTTTCTGGAATATACACTGACTGCATTAATATTGTACGGGAAGAGTGCTATATCTATGCCCTCTGCGCATAGTTTACCCATAGACCGATGAATAGAACGACTGACCGTATCTACCCTGTAATCAGCGTTGCCTGTACTTCAGTCAAACATTTTGCATATCCACGAGCCAATATATTGCAGTGCAGCGCCCTGGGTTAATTATCAATTTCCAGACTGTTTTAGGTCTTTGGGAATCGAGGTGCGTAGATATTTTAAAGTAGTGATTTGCTTTAAAGGACTACCGCAAATTTTCCACTGTAGCTTTATCGGATAAATAGTTTCTTAACATAGTATTTGATTTTTCAGATTCATTAATATTGTTAGCAAAACCAAGATTTCTTGAAAAATAAGTCTACCTTTTGTTATAAATCGTCATATGTTTACGTAGCAAATTGAACCAGTGGTAGACCTAGAATGCTGCCCTGGGGCACATAAGAAAACTGATTTCAACAACAACGGCAGTCTGATACTGCCGTTGTTCTATCTTATAAATAGTCACTGAAAATATTCCATTCATTATCTAGTAAGTCGAGTGATCGAGGCAAATCACAATCTTCAGTAAACCAAACCTAACTAACTGCCTAACGCTAAACTTTTTCGATTTGTAGCCTAAATTATCCTTTAAAGAGCAGGTAACTAATTATTTAGTTATTTTTCAGAGATAGCCTTAGCTGCTGGTAGACACTTCAGAAGAAGTAGGAGCCAGACCAAGTCTAAAATTAAATACTAAATTATTTTAAGGTTAAGGCATGTTTATATGTAGATACGAGTATCCTTATGTGGTCGCGATCGCGACCCTTAGCAGGAAGGGAACAAAAAAAAAGAAAAATATCTAATGAGATAGGATACTTTTATACTGCTGGGGTACAGGCTTCCTCTCTGTGTGAGGAAAAGGGCCTTAATCCACCACGCGGGCCCAGTGAGGGTTGGTAAATGTCACATGTCTTCGAATCACTTACATTTGAAATTATTCATCAAACGAAACCATCAACTTAAGTCTTTAACATAAAATATTTGGAATCGTCACTAAATATTTTTTGCCCATTGGACGAGCATTTTATTTTGATGGGTGAAAAAATTACTTTCGTTCACTAACCCCCAGTTTCCCAGCTCTAAATTATTGGCGAATTAATGTGACAAATTGTCAAGCACGCGTTATCTGCTGTGATTGGCTGTTGAAAATTAATTCAACCTCCGTTCTCTCTTATCTTCTTTTAATCTTGAAATTCTACCTCTTTCTGCAACACATAATTTTCTAAACAGCAGGCCTTCTCTTCTTGACATCTTTTCTTACCATGATCTCATCTATCTCTCTTTTCGCATCCGGCCTCCTAAACGCAAACCTCGAGTATGTTATTTGTCTTTATATTATAATGGTAATGATTTAGTGGCGGTCAAGCGTGATGCAGGTGATATCGAATGGTCTCTCGTCTTCGAAAGCACCTGTGGCAATGATAAAGTGAACTGCTTCAATTCCAAACTACAGATTTTATACGACATGCATGCACCGCGGCGGCAAATAAAGTTAAAGATGAGTGCTCAAATTAAAGTCTCTATTGCTCGTAAAGACAAGGCGAACAGCTGGTACAAGCGTAGACCCACGGATCAGAAACTAGCTTCTAAACTCAACGTAATCACTGCAATCGTCTGTGTCGAGATGCTAAGGCCGAGTTTCTCACCTCTAAATTATGGCAGAATTAAAGTGACAAATTGTCAAGCCTCGATATCTGCTGTGATTGGTTGAATGAATTTTCAACAGACAATCACAGCAAATAACGCGTGCTTGACAATTTGTCACATTAGTTCTGCGATAATTTAGAGGTAAGAAACTCGGCCCAAGAGACGCTATTTTTACCCGGAAGCCGGAGATGATCTCTGGAGATTTCTAAGGTATGTCGGTATCGGCAAATCTCCCACTAATACCGTAGTAAAGATGTCGTCTTGTTGGCTCATAATATGAACTGTCTCTCTAGACCCTAATTTCAAAACTTCCACTTTGATTGAAATATCCGAATTGCCCACTGTTAGTTTAAATTCTGTCTCTGATGACGATGTCAAAAAACCTCTTCTTGCTATTTCCTCCTTTGCTGTTGGCCATGATAATCTGTGCTCGAGAATGATAATACCTATTCTCCTAGCAACCAGGCCAAAAAACTAACATTATAAAAAAAAACCTATTCTCCCGCAACTCTCTTCCCATACTTCCTTTCCTCTCTAAAGTTCTCAAGCACATCGTTCATGGTCAAATTTCCAGATTCCTTTCGTTCAATGCTCTTTCTGACCTTTTCAATCTGGCTTCCGTAGATTCCTTCTCAATGCCACTGAAGACATCCGCTTTTGCTATGGAGAATAAATATCTAACCATGTTAGTCCTGCTTGACTTCTATATATTTAGTTATGGTATATGTGCAATTTATATATAATTAGTTAAGTTATATAGTTGTTAGTCTATGTTAAGTTTCCTTATTGCCTTCTACACACTGGTTCTTCGTATATCATGCAACTTCCCTATCGCAGGCCTGCTGCAAGAAATTTCTATTGAAATAAGCAGTACATTTGTGCTCTTCTATCTGTATTATTGTTGTTGATAAATTAAAGTCGACAGGCAATACCGTACATCTGCCTATTAGGGTAAGACGTCAAATAGCGAGGCTATTATCTTTTACTTTAAACTCAGACATAAATAGTATGTTGAAGTCATGTACTGTAATTGAAATTAGTAGTAATACTAATTTACAGGTGGTCAATAACTTTAATAACTTTAGCAATTCTGCTATTAATATTTATAATTTAAACTAATTTGTAGGACAAGGGAGTGTACCAATAACGACATAGTTAGGAGTACATCCACCAACAAGAAGGTACCTTCTTGCTCTCACATAGTTAATTTAAAAAAGGGGCTAAGCAGAATTCTTTAATATTATTCCATCAAAACATTCAAGGGTTTTCTGCAAAGCAATTGGAAATAGAACTGTTTTTAGAAAAGACAATGTTTGAAATTATTTGTTTTACTGAGCATTGGTTGAAAGATTATTCAATGCTTATTAATTATCAAAATTCTACTGTAGGCAGCTGTTTTAAAAGAAATATTATGTTGCGTGGAGGTTCACTTATATTAATTAAAAATGGTATTAAATCAAAAACTCGTCAAGATATTGTAAATCTATCAGTTGAACATAGTGTTGAACTGTCCTTTGTTGAGATGGTTATGCATGTTACAGTGTGCGTTTACAGACTCCCCAATTATAAAAATTACTGTATATTTGAGTAAGTGATGGAAGATGTTTTGGCAAAACTTGCAACTGGGAATAAACTAGTCATAATCTGTGGTGACTTTAATATAAATATTTTAGGAAATTATTCAGATAGCAGTAGACTATTAAATCTCTTCAAATCATTTAATTTGTCGCATGTGTTTGAGGAACCAACCCGAACAACTGTGACTACTGCTACATGTATTGATAATGTTTTTTGTTGCTGCGACTACTTAAACAAAGCCATTATGAATTGTCTGCCTTCGGATCATAGTGGGCTACTGGTAACATTTGAGTCCAACATACCAATACAACAAGTGCCGATTCAATACAGGCCAAAAACATCCGGTAAATTAAATAAATTTAACAGCTTATCAGGATCTCACAGTGAACGTTCGTAATATTTTATACAAAAACGTTTTCTCAGTGGTTCAAACAGAATTCAATAATACTTTTAAGAAGAAAACTAAAACTACATGCCCTAAGTTTTTATTCAGTAACTGGGCGACTAAAGGAATCAGGAAAAGTAGGGAAAGACTTTACGAGCTGTATGGCCTTAAGCCTTATATTGACACTGAAATTTTTAATAAGTATGTTGCTACTTACTCAAGATTTTACTTTTCACATATAAACCCAATAACAGTAATAAAAGCTTTTAAGCAAATAAAGATAAAACTGACCGAAGATCTATGGGGAATGTCCATCAAAGTTTGTACCTCCATTATTCAGACTATAGTGCCGTACTTAGCTTTAATTTTTTATTTGTGTTTAGATCAAGGAGTCTTTCCGGATCTAATGAAACATAGTAATGTTATACCACTTTTTATATCCGGGGACAGTAAAGACACAAATAATTATAGACCAGTATCCGTGTTGCCAGTTTTCAGCAAGGTATTTGAAAAGATAATGCTAAATCAAATGCTCATTCATTTTAATACGAATAAAATCCTACACGAGAAACAGTATGGTTTCACCAAAGGACGTTGTACAACCGACGCTGGTGTCATCTTATTAAAACACATCTTTGATGCGTGGGAGGAGGGACAAGATGCCATAGGTATATTCTGCGACCTGTCGAAGGCGATTGATTGCGTTTATCATGAAACATTGCTTTTGAAACTTGAGCATTACGGGCTAGGCCAATCAGCATTCAGTTTAGTCAAATCCTATTTGAATGATAGACAGCAATTAGTTCAAATAAACGATGTCATTCGTCGGGGTTGAGCGTGAAAATGGGGGTCAACCAGGGCTCAATTTTAGGTCCGTTCTTATTTTTAGTATATATATATTAACGATTTACCCCATCTATTGAAAAACAAACTAAACATGTTGTTATTTGCTGATGACAGTTCTTTGAATTTTAACATAAATAGACGTACGAGTAACGTAAATAATGCATTGCAGCAAGTTCAAAATTGGTTCACTGCTAATAATTTAGTTTTAAATGTAAAAAAACTAAGTGTGTAAAATTTGCTTTATCGAATGTCAAAAGTTATGATTGTGACATTATATTAAACAACGAAAAGCTAGAATTCGTCGACAAAACGGTTTGCCTGAGAATCACGCTAGACTCAAGGTTACAATGGGGTCCTCATTTAAAATCACTTGCGGGGCGGTTAAGTTCGGCAGCTTATGATGTTAGAAAAATTCGTCAAAGTCTAATATTTAATTATTATATAAAATATTTATTCAACTAGGCCAAAAAACTGCAATTTTGAACGTCGTACACAAATTATAATTAAAATTTACAAGTAATAAAAGTTGATTCTACCGTGCATTTGGAAAAGTGGCTTGTTATGGAGAAGAATGCACAAGAAACTCCAAACTTTTTTTTTTTTTTACTTTGGCTTACAATATTTACATAAGTATATACATTAATAAATTCATATATGTGAGGACCATGCACCCAGAAAAGCACTACACACTATACGAGTACAACGTACACGTATAAAGTATTAAAATCATTTACAGGTAAATTCATAAATTTTATAAATAGGAACATGTTTCTCACATACTTACAAATATTGCAAATGTAGGTAAAATACCTAAATCAACAACAACGGAACAGTGTGTGAGTCCTGTGAGTCAATTTATTAAAAAAAAAAAAAAACTATGAATATAAATTAACAAATTTGATATTTTCTACACTAAAGATTGCCCTATGGAGTAGGACCAGCATGTTTCCAAGCATTCTTATCTTGAATATAATCCTCTAATTTGTAATATGCTTGTTTACAAAGTGTGCTTTTAACGAAAGTTTTAAATTTACTTTCATAAGGTATTTTTTTATAGAATTTAACAGAGTACCCCATGAAAGATGAGTGTACTTTAGCTAGTTTATAAGATGGTTGGTCTAACTTATCTTTATTTCTCATATTAAAATTGTGTCTATCACTGACTTTACTAAAGAGATGAATATTTTTACTTACATACATAATATTTTCATAAATAAATTGGCAAGAAACTGTCATAATAATAATTGTTTTTAAATAGTTCCCTGAGAGATTCTCGCTGACTTAACTGATATATGGCTCTGACAGCTCTCTTTTGCAATATAAATATGGATTCAATGTCAGCCGCTCGACCCCACAGTATTATACCGTATGACATAATGCTGTGAAAGTAACTAAAATACACCAAACGCGCGGTTTCTACATCCGTTAACTGTCTTATCTTCCTAAAAGCATAAGCGGCTGAGCTTAGTCGACCCGCAAGAGATGTTATGTGAGGACCCCATTGCAATTTGTCGTCTAGAGTCATCCCCAGGAAAACTAATACAAATACAAATACAAATACAAATTTAAATTTGTATTTGTATTTATTATATTCAATCTAGCACTAGCATGCCTTCAGTGAGCTTTGGTTACCTCATTCACCGCACAACAAGCAAGAGTGAAATTCAAGAAAGAAGAGGAAAGAAGTAGATGGATGAATTCACTTTTAATTTATTGTACCTAACCAGTAGTTTATGAGAAAATTGCGATGATTCATACGTAGGTACCTACATACTCAGTCGAAAACTGAACTTTCTTTTTTTGAAATCCGTTACAATTTTATTGGGCTTGCCTTATTTTGAAAACCTAGGCACGCCACTGTTTACAAAGTCCAGCTTTTCGCCATTCAATATGATGTCGCATTCCGTACTTCCAACATTCGGCAATGTGAATCTAATACATTTGGTTTTCCTTTTCATTTAGTACCAAATTGTTTGCCGTGAACCAATTTTGGATCTGATAAATAGTTATTCACATCATCAAGATTTTGCGACCGCTGATCTATTTTAAATATCAAAGAAGTGTCATCAGCAAACAACACCATCTTCGGTTGATTTAGTAGTAATTGGGGTAAATCGTTAATATAAACTAAAAAGAGGAATGGACCCAATATCGAGCCTTGAGGAACACCCATTGCCATTTCAGACTCTAGTGAGTTTACGCCGTTTACCTGAACTTTAACTTGTCTGGCTTTTAAATATGATCTAAGTAACTCAAGGGCTGTATGTCTAATTCCATAGTGCTTCAACAATAGTGTCTCATGGTTAACGCAATCGAACGCCTTCGAGAGATCGCAAAAGATTCCAATGGCGTCTTGTGCTTCCTCCCAGGCGTTAAAGATGTTCTTTATTAGGGTGACACCGGCGTCAGTTGTGCAACGCCCT
The DNA here is from genome assembly GCA_964057195.1 of Orthosia cruda. NCBI lineage: Eukaryota > Metazoa > Arthropoda > Insecta > Lepidoptera > Noctuidae > Orthosia > Orthosia cruda. Next base: position 48,529,419 of record OZ059825.1, read on the forward strand.
TTGGTAAAACCGTACCGTTGATCATAAAAGATGGAATGTTTGTTAAAATGTTGCAACAATTAGTTAAGCATTAACTTTTCCAAGACCTTACTGAGAACCGGCAGAATTGACACTGGCCTATAACTATTGGCTTCTTTGCTATCCCCGGATTTAAACAATGGAACTACTTTACTGTGTTTCATGAGGTCCGGTAAAACTCCTTGATCGACACTAGTGTTAAATATGAAAGCTAAATAGGGTGCAATAGTTTCAATTATTGGTTTACACACTTTTAAAGATAGTCTCCAAAGATCTTCTGTTGATTTAATTTTTAAATCTTTATAAAAAAAATAGCCTGGGGGTTTGTATGTTGAAACTTGAACTCCGAAGGGCACGTATTAACGTTCTTTCAAAGTAAGGCAGCAGAGAGTGCGGGTGAGGAGTTTAAGGCTGCTGTAGTTTTAAGAGGAATATTAACAAAAAAGTTTTCATATTCCTGAGCTACCTCTATATTTTTTTTTCAACAATTTTTAACAAATTCAGTATTACGCTGTTTTATCAATTTACTGATGTAGATACCGCGAGGCTGGTCTATTTTAGTTACTTTCATAGTATAATGTCTTACGGTATATTACTATGGGGAAGGGCTGCAGACATTCACTCAATTTTTATTCTGCAAAAACGAGCCATCAGAGCAATATACAATCTCGCCAGCGCGATTCTCTAAGGGAACTGTTTAAGGAAATTAACACCATGCATGACGGTACCTTTTCAATATATTTACGAAAACATCATGTACGTTAGAAAGAAGTTACATCTTTTTTGTAAAATCAGCGATTAACATAGTTATGTTTTTAGAAATAGGGACCAATTAATTCAACCAGGTTTCAGGCTGGCTAAAGTAGCGTCATCTTTTATGGGGTACTGTAAAATGTAAAATGTTACAATAAAATACCTCCCTACATTCTAGAACTGAATGAGGCGAAATTTAAAAATTGTATAAAACGCACACTATGCAGGCAGGCATATTATAGGTTGGGGGATTACATCGCTGATAAAATGCTTGGCTCAACGCTAGTCCTGTTCCACAGCGACTAGGGCACAAAAAAAGTGATAAGCAGAAAAGTTCTGAAGTATTGTTGGACCTGCTGAAGACTGTATGAATATAATTGTGTTGTATAAACTCAATTTATTTTTGTATTATATAACTGCACAGCACATATGTGAATACTATGTACCAACAGTAAATCTACCATTTACTGTACCTATGTGTCGTTCGTTGACTTCGGTGTGCCCTGGCAGTTGATAGTGTGTCATGCTCTCTCTAATGTCTCTCTGATGGTGGCACATGTGTTGGATCATTCGGTTCCCTTCACGATGGTTGAGCTGAGTGGTGCCGATCCATGTGTCATGTTCGTGAACGGGCGCCATCAGTTGGGATTGATCATAACTCAGCTGCCTCCGCCTGTTTTAAATTACGTATTTATTGTATTTTAATTGTTTGTTTTACTCTAGACGCTTTTACGTGCTCGCTTTTTTTTACATCGTTCTCCCATATATGTATATTTCCAACGAGAATAATGTAACTAAATACTTGTAAAACACATTTTTTAAAAGAGTAAGTGTGGAGTTTCTTGTCCGTTCTTTTCCAAAACAAGCTACATTTCCAAATGGACGGTAGAATCAATTATTATTACTTTCAAATATGTTTTTTTTTTTTGAACATTCAAATGTGGCGTGGAATAATGAAATTATGATTTTTTGATTTTGATTTTATTCTTTCTTTTCTCTGCTAAGTGTTTTGTGTGTAGGTACATATAAAAGAAAACAAATAACAACTACGTAATAAAATTGTCGTAAAAGAACAATAATAATGTTGGCTATAAAGGTGATAACAGTTTTATAGTTAAAAAACATATATTATAATGTTGCACGGAGTTTTAAAACTTTATATAATATTTGGTTTCTGTGTGGTGTGCATTCGAAGTATCTCTGTAACAAGTTTAGATCGCCTCATTTGCGAAACTGACAAACGTGAACGGATGCAGGGATGTATAGGCACATTCATTTTACCTAATGTTGTGCTGACGACCTCAAATTGCGCTGAAAAATGTGTCTCGGTAGGAATGTTGCCTATTGTGCAAACTTTTATTCACCCACATTACAAGAACTATGTACATGGAAAACATTTTATCTCACGAAATGACATTGCGTTAGTAGTTACTCAAAAAGATGAGAAAAGAAGAAAACTTATGAAATTGAGTGTTCTAGATAATCTGTCTACCTTTGGTTTAAAAGCTCTGGTCCCCATAATGGACGCAGAAAAGCCGAGATTAGCTGTATCTATTGTTGAACGTTGTTATATAGAACAACCATTCGGATATTACGTTTGCGCCTCCAACAGAGTCACACCACGGACCATACAAGTTTGTCAAGAGAGACAAGAACAAGGTGTGCCATTACTAATAGAAGACAGAATATATGGCATAATGGGTATCACCGATAAAGACAGATGCAAACTTCCTCAACGGAGTTTTACCGCACTAAATCCTGCGCTTAACTGGATAAGTGAAACTATCAGAAGCCTCGGTTACGACGAAGCGGTAATCAATACATTGCACGATAGGACTAGCACTCCATATCAGCGCCCTTCTGCAACGTTATCTACAACTAGTTATCCTCCTAAAATGTCACCTCGTCCTGCGACCACTTCACCAATTACAACTATTTCGTTACAAGAAGGATATGGTCATTCTACTCAAACTTCAAGTTATTCTACTACTACTATACCAACTGCTACATTAGAACAAGAAGAATATGATTCTTCTTCACACTATTATACATATCCAGTAGAAACTCCTGGAAGTGCTTCAACGGGTATTTATCCTTCTCCAAAGCTTCCTTATACTGAATATTTTAATACTTCTTCAACATTTCATTCTACCGATGATTATCACCTTACTAATATCTCCCCAAATGTTTCTACTGGTTCTACAGCTTATCCCAAACTTATTGATAACGCTACCGCATTTCCTAGAGGTTTTACGATTGATCCTAGCCTAATAGTGTCGCATACGCGGAATCAGGCCTTTAATAATCCGTATCTAGCTCAACATATTATAATACGTGGTATTACTAATCATTCTTACGTTACTAAAACCATACCAACGGGTTCTTATCTTTCAAGTCCCAATTTTTCTGCCTCGAATGTTCGTTCCCTTCGTATGGTTTCTAAAGAAGCAAAAAGAAATAGACAAGAAGGCAACAAAAATAATGCATTAGATTACTTTCGAAAATTTCATAAATCACTGAAAACATTGAATATTGCAAGTGATAAAAATGATTTTATAGTACCAGATGTTGCTAGCTCAGTCAGAAACAAAGATGCAGCGAGAATGCGAACACGAAAGTTTACACCTACAAAAAAACCTCAAACGATTAAACGTATTACCGCCATAACATTTGTACCTTTGGCTACCTCAAGTACAACGAGAGCTACTACATTATTGAAGTCGTCTGCGCGAAAGAAGATTAGTAAACGTTCTAAAGTTACAATTCCTGTCATGAAAATTCTTGAAAATAATAAGACAACCAACATTATGGACTGGTTCAATGTAATGGTTAAGAATAAACTGAAGAATAGCACATCAGCTTTATTCTACGTAGCTACTACGACTACTACTGAAGCGTATCGCCCTTACCTCTCATCTCAACGACCTCTTAATTTCATAGATCTAACCTAAACCATAATATCAAGTGTTAATTTTTCTATTTTATGATTTTTATACATAGGCGTCGTAAACTTCCAATATTGTTGCAATATTATAAGCAATATTTAATTATTTTAAAGCTAATTATGACGCTATTAACCAAGGTTTATCGGAAATAAACTGGGACTCCTCTCTACTTAACTGCTCTGTAGAAGAGTCACTAGACGTTTTCTATTATTCAAAACGACCTTTGACAACAGTAAAGTCGTCGAGGTTCCCAGTTTGGTTCTCACCGGCTCTCTTAGAATCTCAAGAAATATATGTATTTAGGAACAAGTGTAGAGCCTGGATAAAGTGGAAACAATATGAAAATTTATCAGATTACGAACAGTTCTCGGTTTTCAGATCCCGATTTCATGTTGAGTGCAAAAATTGTTATGACCGGTGTATCAATACGGTTGAGGACAGTATTAAACAAAAACTTTTTAACAAAAAATCAAACCGACTTCCAGAACAAAAAACTACATAGCAAAAAATAAATTTCTTTTCCGAAGTCGGTGTCTTTTGTACCTACCCATTGTTTTCCGTTTTTCGACACCGACTTCGGAAAAGAAATTTATTTTTTGCTTTGTAGTTTTTTGTTCTGGAAGTCGGTTTGATTTTTTGTTAAAAAGTTTTTATTTTTCTCTTTTTAGTTTTGGTAGGTACCTCCAATTAACATGATTATCATTTATAGCCAAAGTACATCTCATGACGATTCCAATAAGCCCAAACACGACTAGGATACATTGTTTTATATAAGAGTTCCAGTGCCTACCTTCCGGCTTCATCATCATATCAGTTCGATGGTGCCATTTTCATCAATTACATTTATTTATAAGTATTTGCTTCATTATAGTCGGTTAACTATTCGAGATATCTTATGCCCGTGACATATTTAGCATTTAGGAGTTCCAGTGGCCATCTGTGGTCTTCCCCATCAGGTCCACTTCACCAAATGTTACTTTCTGAGTGCAAATGATTGCATTGTTGATGAAAATACCAAAATCGCTATATGTTTGCCTATAACATTTGAGGAGTTCCCTCGATTTCTCTAGGATTCCATCATCAGATCCTGACCTGATGATTATGGGACCAACTAGGAAGTATACCCTTTCAAACAAAAGAAGAATTTTTGAAATCGGTCCAGGCGTCTTTGAGTAATCGGGGAACATACATTAAAAAAAAAAGATTCCGACGAATTGAGAACCTCCTCCTTTTTTTGAAGTCGGTTAAAAATGTAAATTATTTTTGGAAATTCGTCGCGAATCGAAGGTTAGGTTAGGAATTCCCTCTACTATGCGTTTTAAAAATCAATCTTCGAACAACCCTAATGAAATCTGCAATCTATTCTCTGTGTATTTTAAATCTGTCTATGAACCTTCCTCCTTGTCAAATGATTTTTGCTCAAACGCAGATTATGCAGAGTGCTGTAATGTTGTGGATAATATTCAATTCTAAATTCAGCAGGTTCTGAGACATCTTGAAACTTTGGATATTTCAAAGGGCCATGGACTTTGGATACTTCCTGCAATATTTCTCAGAAATACTGCCAGCAATATATGCGTTCCCCTACAAATAATTTTTAATCGATCCCTGCCACAAGGAATATTTCCTGATTCTTGGAAGCGAGCTAACGTAACACCGGTGCTTAAGTCAGGCCCTTCAGATGACGTCGAGAACTATCGCCCGATATCAATATTGTCAACCTTATCGAAAATCTTTGAAAAGCTTGTACATAGTTTTGTTAAAAAAAGATCTACGGTAACTAATCTAGTAGCATATTCAGAATATATTTTTAATGATAAGTATGCTGGTATTCAGTTGGATTCAGTCTATACTGATTTCCAGAAGGCTTTCGATAAGGTTGACCACGAGCTGCTATTTAGAAAAATACGTTTAATGGCATACGTGGGAACCTGTTGAGGTGGTTTTCGTCGTATGTTTCCAACAGGACGCAGCGTGTTGTGATAAATGGTTATCAATGATCTTCTGTAGCCGTGACATAAGGTGTTCCTCAAGGAACGATTTTAGGACCCCTTTTCTTCAATTTTGAATTTTGGAAACATTTGCCTATATCGTTAATGAATATCAATACAATTACTAACAAGGCTTGGCGCATGTACGGATTTGTTATGCGATCAACCACTGAATTCGTGCGCCCTCAGACCTACCTCTATCTATACAAGACCTTATTTAGATCTCAGTTGGAGTATGCAGTTTCGGTGTGGAATCCCCTATACATGAAATATTCTAACGGCCTAGAAATGGTACAAAATACATTTTCAAGATCTATGACTTACAGATGCTTTCACTCTTCTGCGTCTTATGTCAATTTACTGAGAAAATATAATCTTCTAAGCCTTACGGGCCGTCGTATGTTTCTGGAGACCGTGCTCCTGTACGACTTCTGCAGAAATACGTATGACTGTGCCGATATTTGTAACAGAATTTGTTATTTAGTTTCCAGGAGAATACATTTGCGTGCAGCGCGCAAGCAACCGTTGTTTGCGGTGAGAGTATGTAGAACAAATGCTGGTGTTCGAGCACCGTTGCGACGTTTCTTGACATCGATTTATTCTGTGCAACACGTGAAAAATTCCAAAATTCGACTCGCAATGCGATTAAGGCATTAGACAGGAATTGGATGTGGAAAAGATAGAATTATCCTTTTCATCTTAGATTATTGTAGGTAAATATGTTTTGTTTTGATATTTATTGCACATGTACGTATTATTAGATTTTAAAACCTTAAATAACAAGTATGTGCATATCTTGTTATTTAAGGTTTAAAATCACTGTCTTTTTTGCATTAATATATTTATAACTTTAATTTTTCTTTGAAGCGTGTTATTAATATTTTGCTTGTATGCTGTGAATAACGCTGTTGATTTCATAATTGTTAATTTTAAGTTTTACGTCTTTATGCTTTATTAATTGTTTGTTGTTCCAAATAAAATAACATATCATAAAAATCCAGACGGTTTTTGATTTATGAATGTCCTTATCTACTTTAGGTGTAGGTACAAGCAATGGGTAATGCAACATCCTTGTGTTCGCTCAAGCTCTCAAAGCGACGTATCTGTGAATCGATGCCACTATAATTTTTACTTTTTACCCCACTGCCGAAGGAGGGTAATGTGTTTATCAGTCTATGTATGTATGTTTGTTCCTATGTAGCGTTCTAGAGACTAAATGCATTGGCCGATTTTGATGATTCTTACGTCAATCGATTCGTCTTAACATTGCGAGTGTCAATGGCTAAAAATGGCGGCTTTTGGGCGCCATATCGTGGGGGACCAAATTTATTCTTTCTTCCAAACACATAGTATGTGGTGATTTCAAAAATATATAACACTTATATGTTTAAATGCGCCTAAATCTAAAAAAAAATAACTAAAAGGTTGTAAATAAAAAAAAATAATTAAAAAAATCAAAAATCCCGACTGCTTACAATGCGAACTAAAAAGACGTTAACAAGAAGGAAATCATGCTGTGCAGTCGGAGGATAAATTTGGTTCTGGTCATCCTGGTGGCGAATATGTATCCTCCTTGATTTCCTTCTTGTTTACGTCTTTTTAGTTCGCTTTTTAAGCAGTCGGGTTTTTTTATATACTTCTAGAAATGTTTATAAATATGGTAAACTGCAATGATATTCAAATAATATTTATTTGAATATCATTGGTAAACTGTCTTTTCTAAAACTAAAAAAAGTGTAAGCAGAAATATTTTGTCACATCACATTTTTTTCTATAGTCAACTATTTTTCTAAGTTCCCTACACGGTGGCTATTAGTTTGATGTTCATTTATTTGTTAAAACAATAAATAGTTTTTTCTCAAACATGCTTGGAAATGTGCGCATTATTTTGACAACCTTGTTCGAGATAAATCGAAATTGCTGTACTGGCCAAATAAATGCGAGCAGCGGCCGGCAAAAGTTGTATGAAAATCCATATCTGTCGTGTGTAGCGGCCAAATAAATTACATAGTAAACATTGAGGTAATAATGTACTACGCACTAGAGAAGTCACCACACATCACTGCTGTATTCCGTTCATGTGGGGTCGGCCGGCCGCACTTCACTCAGTTGCTTGCTAGATCTTGAGCGCCTATGTCATTGTTTGTTTTTACACGAAAAAACGTTCAAACGCATTAAATATGCGAACGTGTGTTTTAAGATATTGCACTTATAATTCAACTAATACGGCGAAATGCAAAGGAATAACTTTTCGTCAATGAGTAACTAGATAATCATTTTAAATTGAAATATTTGGTGGGCGCCATGATGCCTCATTTCTCATATAGACTAAAAATTAAGATGTGACAATTTGTGTAACAAGTGTAGGTAGAATAGTAGTAGGTAGTAAAAACCAAAGTCAACTAGACTTTGGTTTTTATAGCGGAAATTAACAATCTTAAGTATATTCAGAAAGGAACTGACTGTGGTTATTCAAATAAATAGTTTAACAAATTGTTAGGTATGATAGGTGGGTAGGTGTCTAGGGTAGGGTAGGGTATGTAGGTATCCAGTTGATGGGAGTGAAGTCACGGGGGACAGCTAGTACCTAAATAATGGGACGACGTAAATTACTTCAAAGTCAGCGTTTACCTTTGATATTCTTATGCAAAGCAAACAGGACGGTTAGTACTGAGACCTTACAGGTACTTGCTGGCATACTTCCGGTCAACCTTGATATGCAACGATGTGCTGCAATGTACTATTAAGAATTAGAAACCATGGACGCGGAGTGACCGTGAGAAAATCTCTAGATTATTTGAACCACATATTGACGTCTGGGAGGAACTTTTATCCAAATGGCAATGTAGGTGGGATAATAATTCCATCAAGGGCCGGCGGCACCTCCACCAATTCTTTCCATCTGTTCGCGTGCGACTGGCCAGGACGTAACTGGAGGTGGATCACTGTGTTGCCCAATATCTCACAGGGCAAGGTAACTTTAAAAGTAAATTATTTTCTATCAAGCTCGTTGCCTCGCCTTTATGTCAGTTTTCTACATCTGACTGCGAATATGTACAATCCGCCCATCATATGGGAGTGAATTCTTTGGCAGAATGAAAGCAATACTATGTTGAATAATGTACAGGCTGCATCAGAAGATGTTTACTATACGGATCTTGTGGTAACTAGAACAAATTTCCGTGCGTTCAAGCGTTTTTGCCATACTTATTTATTATTGGAATCAAATATAACACCTCACAATGTTAGGACCCATTAATATTAATGCTATTTTTTTTCCGTGGTGCCAGGCAACTGGGCTTATCCCAGTTGTAAATGACCCTTTGTGCCTATTGACCTTGTTTGTTCTGTCTCCTACTTGACATGGAGGGAACTGGAAATTTTTATATTTTCCTACTCCTCCACTATTCTTTTCTGATTAATTTCGTTGCGGCATCCAAGTCAGTTAAATTCATTCTCCGGGACTTCGTCGAGCTTCATTGCCTCGGTGCTTTTCTGGTGGTCGCCACTATTAATTTTGGCTTTCAGGAGTTGCAGTGATTTGGGAATAGTGCTGTGGGAATGTCCCAAAAAAGAAGTACATAAATATAATATTAAATTAATGTACTATTTTATTAATATAATATTAATAAAATATTACTTTACTAAGGTTATTTCAACTAATATTTTTTTTTGAAAAAAAGTGTGTATTCTAATGAAGCTTATTAGGTATAAAGCTATGTAGGTACCGCTTCTGTAGTCAGTCAGCAGTTTAGTCTATATGAGTGACAAGTTGTTGCAGAATGTTGAACGAAACGCGTAAGCGCCATGAAAATCACGGCGCTTCCGTCTTTTTGATCGCGAGAAAACTATACCTTAGAAGCGCTCTAGCGCTGCGTGTTTATACTGTTTTGTTAGACGGCTAATTATTGTTTCAGCGCTGCAGCGAAGTTTAGTTTAAACTCTTGTCAAAATGGAGCGTGTCCTTTACTTAGGATAGCTTCTCTAGTACATATTATCTCAATGATAGTAAACTCATATCTGTCGTGTCATTTAAAAATGGAACGATCTTTTACTCCGAAACATGGCAACCAAGAAGGTAACTTATCAAAGGTTTTATTTAAATTTCGAACTGGCTTGCAAATAAAACGCTGTTTATTGAAAAAAAAAACAAAAGAACACTAACGCGGGAACCACAGACTACTAAGAGATACTACGTGCGGGAACAATTATTGTTGTTCGTCATTGATTTTGACAAATGAGTTCTAGGTACTACTTAGTTTTAATTTCCGCGCATTATTTGAGAAAAGCACTATACAAGCCTTGGCCACAACTAGGCATTGATGGACTTACGTATGTGTGCCTCGGCTTCGCCTCGGCCCACATTTACACGTTCGTCCATCAATGCCTCTTTTGCTGGCCGCTGCAGTAATGTACTATTTCTCAAACATGCTTGGAAATTTGAACATTATTACGACAACCTTCTTCGAGATAATAGAAATTGCTGTACTGGCCAAATACATACGAGCAGCGGCCTGCAAAAGTTGTATGAAAATCCATATCTGTCGTGTCTAGCGGCCAAATAAATTACATAGTAAACTCATATCTGTCGTGTAATTTAAAAATGGAACGATCTTTTTCTCCGAAGCTTGGCCACCAAGGAGGTAACTTATCAATTTTATTTAAATTTCGAACTGGCTTGCAACTAGAACGCTGTTTATTGAAAAAAAACAAATGAACACTAACGCGGGAACAATTATTGTTGTTCGTCACTGATTTTGACAAAATCAGTTCTAGGTACTACTTAGTTTAAATTTCCGCTCATATTTGAGAAAAGTACTATACAAGCCTTGGCCACAACTAGGCATTGATGAACTTACGTATGTGTGCCTCGGCTTCGCCTCGGCCCACATTTACACGTTCGTCCATCAATGCCTCTTTTGCTAGCCGCTGCAGTAATGTACTAATTTCTATCTAATCCAATACCTTTAAACGAGTAATTCTTGTATATATGTATGTATATATATCTAATACCTTTAAACTAGCAATTCTGGTATATATGTATGTATATTTATAGGGTTTTTCATTAAGGGCGGGTAGATGTTGAAATGAAATAAAACAAGCTGTGTGTGAGGTATTAACAAAACTCTTTTTTTATTTGAATGGCCCACTAGTGCCATTAAGTGTGGAATATGATATCGTTCAAATAGCCGCCTCGGCTATTCGCAGTGGCACGGATCCGAGTGAACTCATTTTCAATCACTCTTCTGCATAGATCCGGCTGAATTTGAGCGATGACCTGTGTTTTGTTCACCTTTAGGGCATCAGTCGATTATGGTTTGTTTGCATAGACCTGCGACTTCAAGAAACCCAACAAGAAAAAGTCTAGCGGGGACAAATCGCATGGCCAATACACATCACCCCTGCGAGAGATAACCTCGCTCATGCAGAATGTCAATCGTGGCGTCCGCTGCACGTAGCGCCGTCCTGCTGAAACCATATGTCGTCTAGGTCCATATGGTTCAATCTGGGCCATAAAACTTGTTTATCATCGTTCTGTAGCGCTCGCCGTTGACGGTGACCGCCTCACCAGTGTCGTTTTCGAAAAAGTACGGACCAATGATTGATTTGATTTTTAAATTCCACACCAAACGGTAACTTTTTGAGGATGCATTACTACCTGACGAACCTCGCGTTGGTTGGTGTACTCCCATATACGGCAATTCCCATATCCGGCTGCATTGAAGAGTCGACTGTGAAGGGCCACCAGCAGCCGAATTGCGTAAGTGAATTCGGCAAAGGAAACAGTTTGGAACCTTCAAAGAGTTAGAATAATTTCTTTCAACTTTTTCTGTATTGCGAAACTAATTTGGAAAGAGTACGATCATCCTTCCAATGATTTATTTCCAAATAATTAGGACATAATTTTATTTTATTTTACTTACGACTAATGGTCTTCTAATGCTTTTAATTAAAAAATTATAATGGTTCCTTAAAACTGAAAAAACAATTATTCTTTACAATCAATTCTAGGTCAAATTATTGATCATGGAAAGATTCATCTCCTTTCCTTTCAAGAATGTAATAAGCAATACGTAAAGTCGTTTTTGTGAAGGTTCCAAACTGTTTCCTTTGTCGAATTCACTTACGCAATTGGTTTGTTGAAACATTTTTTTTTTGTAAAACATGGCAATGTCATATATAAGTTTTCATACAGAACAATTTTTAGTTTTTTTTTCGCTATAATTACAAAGTATTATCAAATTGAAAAGATTTTGTTGAATCCAGTACCGAAAACACCTCGACAGTTCCCGAACAAACCCGAACCCGTGTGACGTCACGACTTTCGTTTCTACTCATTGTATCACATAGCTGATACAGTGTTTTGAATTTTAACGGATTCAATCTTGTTATTATCGTCAATATATTGATGAAAATCAAATATATTGATCAAAAATATTAAACCATAAAAGTTATCGTTCTTGCTTCGTACAAATAGATATATAAGAATATTTAAAAAAAAATCCCCAGTTTTTATCTGCATCGCGCATTGCACAATCTGTACTAAAGTTTTGAGAAATGTTCTATGTCAACTAGATTCCAATTAGAATGTGTTAATTATGTTGTTATCTTGTTCTAATTTTGTAATAGATTCGTATAAAGCTGGGCACAAATTATCAAATCTGGCAACAAATTATCGGACGCGGCTGACGGACGCGGCTTACAGCCGCGACTGATATGTGTGCACAGACAAAAACATCCAGCGGGCCAGATCTCTATCGGACGTCCGAACGCCCAAGGTCACGTCCGCGACTTACGTCCGATTGCTTACACAATGTAATGTACATTCATTACACAGATACTCTGTCTCTATAAGTCGCGGCTGTCAGTCGCGTCTGTCAGCCGCGTCCGATAATTTGTTCCCAGCTTAAATCTCTTACTTTGATCATTAAAGACTGAGAAAACCTATTTTTTTGGGAAATTTCGTGCAAAGTTTACATTGTTGTATAATTACGTAACTTGAAAAAAATATTATTTGTTTATGGAGATATATTCATTATTTTATTCTTAAATGACAGATACAGGCGTACTCGTAAAACTAATATTTCTGTTTGAATTGTAAAATAGGTCGATGCATTTTAGAGATATTTACTAAAGAATTAGTGTAAGAAAATTCTACCAAGTTAACATTTTCACGTTTTTGTGAAAAGATTTTTAGTTATTGTGAATATATAACATAGATATTAGTGTTTAATATTACTAAGGGATATGTAAATAATGGGAATTACCGAAAATTAGTGGCTTTTGTGCAAAAAATAAATAAAATAAAGGCTGCACAGATTTCGGGTTGTATCATAATATTTAGTGGTATCTAATGAAGTTTTTCGATATCCAAAGTCGAAGTTGTGCGCCAATCGTGTTTGTTTACATTTTATTTTACTCCAATATCACCTACCCATATGTGAAAACGATTACGTTATGACAATTATGTTTCTAAATGTACCTAGAAACAACAATAACAAACACCGGGCCAATAACACGTAATATTCATTACCTCTACTTACGCTCAAAACTTCCAAACGTCCATCAGGTGCGTATTTTATCGAAATTAGCCTTTATGAATTGTTTATCACACATGTCTAAATAAAATATTATGTTATAAATAATACTTTTGTACAAATTTTTGGAAATTTTTAGTCAATTCACGTGTAGTTGACACTGTATCGTGAAATTCCTTGAACGTTATGACGTCACCAATATGGCGACCAATCGTGGCCCGTTTGTAGTCACTTGGTTCTTTCTAAAATTTTATCGGTTTTCAATTGCTTATAATAAATTGAAAAAAATATTTAAGAGGTTTTTGAAACCACAATATTAAGTTTCGAAATACATAAAAAAATCGTATTTCTTTCCCAATTCGGCTGCTGGTCTACCGTAAAATGTGCACAACGCGCGCAATGTTTGTTCTAAAGAACTCTCATTTTGATAACAATGTTTTGTCATTTGAACGTGCTGTTCAATCGTGTAACATGCCATGGTGAATTGACATAAGTAACTGAATAATAAACAAAAGATATGATAGATATCACCAAAACAAAATGGCCACCACGGGGCGCCAAAATCTACTCGCGCCAATTGAAAAACCCTTTATAATCTGAATCTCGGAAACGGCTCCAGCGATTTTCATGAAATTTTGTATGCAGGCATCGATCTAGCTAGGTATCATTTTTAGAAAACGTCGTTTTCTCTATTTTCACCCGAGCAGAGCTGGGTCACCCAGGTACTTTAATATTAATATGTTGATTAGATTAATATAAGCTAGTAAAGTAATGTCAATTCAGTTCTAGCTTGTTCTCTTAATATCAACTGTCCACAAACTAATTTATTAGAGAGCTATATTGTATATCTCCAAAGATCTTCATCAGATCTTTACAAAATTTAAATGGGACGATTTCGGAGTCTATACTTGTGATTTTTTTGCCGTTTTTGCGATAAAGGTACGGAACCCCTCGTGCGCGAGTCCGACTCGCACTTGGCCGATTTTTAGAGTTCCGTAGTCATCAAGGAACTCTAAAATTCGCCATGTCCGTCTGTCGGTCCGTGTGTCCGCAGCTTAGCCAGATACTCTTAATACTAGAAAGCTATAATTTGGCATGGATATACATATTAATCACGCTAACAAAGTTATAAAATAAAATCATGAAAAATATATTTTTTGTTGATCTTCAACAAGTGGGTATGTTTTCTTTTTCTCGTCTTGCCCATGGTGCGGGGTATCATTGGATAGGCCATTCGAAAATATTACGGGTCTGGAAAACTATTTTCGATTCAGGAATCCGTTTGCGAAAAATTAAGCTTCAAAATGCTAACTTTTTTTAGAGTCAAGTGTCCCTCCCCCTGCCAGCTAAATGGTTGCTTTCGGATATGTGTTGGCACAACACGAAATTAAAAAGAAAACTATCACAGATAAGAGGCTGTACAAGTTTACGAGTAATAGTCGACCAACTTATAAAATATACTTGAAAAAGTAAAGACATTGTATATTGATTTACAACAGTTTTCGAGCGGCTAAGTTAATTTTGTCCCTTCGTTAGAGCAATGTTCGGTGCTTTCATTGTTTATGAACATTAGTAATGTTACCTATTTATTTTGGTGAATGTAGCTGTTTCTATGGAACACACGCGCGATTCAGACTCGTACTTGGCCGGTTTTGATATAGAGCCAAACCGTCTTCTTCTTTCCTCTCGATTCGATGAAAAACTCTTTAAATATTTTGGGTCTAGTAGGGTGGCCCCGCAAATTGCGGCGACAGTGGTGAGCATAAGGTCTTCAAAAGTGCGGGTGGGCACAAAGAATGGTATGGGCACTTGGGACAATCCAGCATGTGTTTTATATTCTGCACAGGGGCACCGCACTCACACTGGGTATCGGGCGGTTCTATAAAACCCCATTTCGCCAAATCGTGTTTGCAGCGGGCTATCTGGGTGCGCAACCGATAGAGTGCTTTCCCCAAAGGCCCCTGCAGATCATGTCCAGATGGCAGGTGTTCGTGAGTTTTCATGAAGTCTGGTGGTGGTGGATGAAGTTCTTCACACAGCATGCTTCTCATGGTGGTTGTTCTTGGATGGCCTGTGTGCAGCGTAGAAAGCTCTTCCACTCTTAAGGGTCTGAATACTCAAAATAGGCTTTCTTTTAAACATTTTTTAGCCAAATCTATTGAAGATGTGGCAGCAGAAAAAAGATATGTTAATCTTGATCATATTTCCGAAAACTTTGTTGTGGCCGAAACACGTTTACGCACAAAAACCTCGATACAATTGAATGGCAAAGTAACCTCTTACCGTGATCTTCAAAAGGTTTTTCTGGTAATACTGACCAGCGTACATTTGTACAATTAATAACAATAACGTATCATAAAAGGACGCAAAACTTCATTGTCTTATATATTGAAGTTTCATTCATTATTTTTAAGTAATTCATATTATTATGTTTTGTAAAAAAGTCTATACAGATTCCATCGTGCTTCTCTTTCCATCCAGTGCAATTCGACAGTGACCGCTTTGCGGCGTTGCTAGGTGGACGTATGTCGCTTTTTTCCGCAAAAAGCAAAAATAATATTCAATTTATTTCTCGTCAATTCAATCTGTCAAAAAAATATCAGGTATAATGTAGCCAGATCATGTAGCCTGGTAGCTTTAATTGGTACTAACGAAATCACAAATAATATTGTCAAAGTCTGTATTATTTTTATTTTTTGGCACTACCGCTGTCACTGGCATTATATTTTTGTTGTATTATAAACGACTCACGTCGCTTAGTTTACATACTAAGTCCATAACTAAAAAGTATTTGAACCTCTTTGAAAATACAACAAATGTTATCTCAATTTGAATCAAACAATATTTAAAATATAGGTGAGGTCGAATACTATTGTAACCTTCTTCGTTCATGTGAAAACAATAGAATCAAAAAACACAGAACATGGAATGGTCGTACCAACCACGCTGGCAGTGTCTCGAAATGGCAGAACTAATAAAATTCTTCGTATCCATCTGTTTCAATCTTTGTTTCTTTCTAACATACGGCACCTAGAACTGACCAAAAAATGTCAAATTCGTGAGAAATGATAATCTATTTCTCACGAATTTGACATTTTTCGTCGTTTCAACCAAAAATCGTCCACATGTTGACATAAAGCTCACCAAGAATCACCACATTGATCAGTCCTGTATTTCTCGCAATTAACTATCCCAATTGCAATAACGGGCTACAATAATAGTTTGTTAGTCTATTAATATTGTTAAGCTAATTATTAATTGATCTTATCATTTTGCCAAATCGGCACTGACAATTCTTATTTATTAACAAAAAATCCGCCGATCGCCCTGGAGAGTAAACTCAAAGACTTACACTTGGAGATTGCCAGAGAGTTACGCAGCATTCTGGATGTAAAAAGAACAGACCGAATACGGAACACCCTGTGTTCCCAAACGGGCATAATAGACGTGGGTAAAAAGGATGTTTGGCTCAAATGGGCCAATGCCATTACGGCTCACGTTAGTAGCATGCAAATTGCGCGCTGGGCAAGCCTCTACAATCTTGAAGATGGAACGCACCGTTGAGGCCGGCCCAGAAAAAGGTGCCGAGATGATTTGGACGCGTACCGTGAGGGCTGGTTCTAGACGGTGCGGGAAAAGAATGTCTGGAATGACTTAGGTGTACTCTTATGAATTTAATTGGGGATGGTTGAAGAGGGAGGGGATAGCCAAAGAAAAGATAGATGGACTGTGTGAGGAGTGATATTAAAGAAAAGGGAGTCAATTATAGCGTGGTGCGGGACAGGACGATATGGAAGAAGAAAACGTGTTGCGCCGACCCCAAGTAACATGGGACAAGGGCAGGTAGATGATGATGATGATGATTTCAGACTTTTACCGGTAAGACTTAGTAAATCTGTTTTACCGATAAATAATAAGTTGCATCATAGTTTTTTTTTTTTTTTTAAACTGAAACAACAGTTCGGCTTTTACAGTAACATATACGTGGTTGTGAGGCATACACTGTTTTTAGTATTTATGTTTTCCTTTTTAGGGTTCCCTAGCCAAAAGGCAAAAAATGGAACCCTTATGGATTCGTCATGTCTGTCTGTCTGTCCGTCCGTATGTCACAGCCACTTTTTTCCGAAATAATAAGAACGATGCTGTTGAAACTTGGTAAGTAGGTGTATTCTCTGAACCGCATTAAGATTTTCAAACAAAAATAGAAAAAAACTGAAACTCATTTTTTTTTCATCCTACCTGTACGTGTTATCTATGGATAGGTCGATTCAAAAATGATATTGAGGTTTCTAATATATTTTTTTCTAAAGTGAATAGTTTGCGTGAGAGACACTTCCAAAGTGGTAAAATGTGTCGTCGTCGTCCCTGAAACTTCTAAAATAAGAGAATGATATAAACTAAAAAAATATATGATGTACATTACTACATGGTAACTTCCACCGAAAATTGGTTTGAACGAGATCAAGTAAGTAGATTTTTTTTAAATACGTCATAAATCGTAAACCACAATTTAACAAGTACGGAACTCTTCGTGCGCGAGTCCGACTCGCACTTAGCAGGTTTTTTTTATGGCATGCGTTGTGCCTGGCGCATATAAACATTTTCTTTCTTTCTATATTATCTTTAAACACCTACACTGTACCAATACTTATAGCAAATAAATGATTGATTGATTGATTGATATATAACAAACAATAGCAACAAATAGTTTCAGCCGTTCTCTAGTGAGACGCTCACATACAAGATGGTGTATTTCTGTTGCCGCTATAACAACAAATACTAAAAACAGAACAAAATCAATATTTAAGTGGGGCTCCCATACAACATACGTGTTCTTTTCCGTTTTTTGCGATAATGGTACGGAACCTTTGTGCGCGAGTGCAACTCGCACTTGGCCGGTTTTTTTTATTTATATAGATAGATAAAGTTTACATGACCGTGTTTTTGCGCCCTGTCTATTTGTTTTTTAACTCTAATATACAGAAAAGCGGCACCACGTGACCTCACCACAGAGGGCTGATGTATATAAAAACCCAGTAAGTGCTTTGTAATTATTATATTCCACGATAGCGGAAAGTCATCTTGTATTAGTAACTAAATGATATATTAAGATTTCAAGAGAATACTAAACAAAGAATATGCACCAACTAATTGTACAAATGATATTAATAGCGTCATACATTCTATTGCATATTTTAAACATGCCTAAAAAAGACAATTCCAAACCTAGTAAGTTTTGGATATTTGCTAATTTAAGGTGTCTTTACAATTTGATGTGACTTTCCTATTGTAAATAATGATAAAATTGATTACTGAAAGCACCAAATCTCAATTCAAAATTAAAGTTCCCAGTTTAATATTGCACAGTCCATTTCAGTATAGTAAAACTCATTAAAATAATATAAATAAAATTATATATCTATTAAACCAATATAAAAAAATGTAACGTACTGTGTTCTTATATGTGGCAGTCGCGTAGAAGCAGACATAATTATAATATTTATTCAATTTGCACGGCAAAGACTCGTATGACACTAGCCAGATTACCTATTTTAGTGATCTTTATTTTCGTAGCAATAAGGTTGCATTCATAGGCAAAATAACATTGAACGATCTGATGTCAGATGCTAGCCGCAGTTTGAAATAAGAACTTGCGCGGTTATATTTTTGTAAAAAAACATCGGAAGAGTCCGTTTATGATATGGGCCTCTGTGGTCGGCCTTATGTATTTAATTTTCAAATACTTTTCGCTCCAATTTAAGTTTTCCCCTAAACTATCGATGACAGTGGGCGTGGCTTAGAACCTCAGATGTTGATTGTCAACTGTTCGTCCTCAGCCCCTTAAGTCTACCCCGGGGCTGTTGTTTGCTCGTAGAGGGGATATCGGCCATCAGATTTTTGTTATTGTTTTACTCCAGCGCGCATATCGACATCCCTTCGTACTACTGGCGGTACAATACCAGCCCACGTGTAGAGCTCTTAAGCGGTCAGTTTTAGTCATCGCAATATAATTCGATAATCTTTCAATTCCGTTTATAGGTATGGCTATCAGAGATGTAGGGCGATAGCTTTTGGGGTCATTAAGAGGCTTGCCTGGTTTCGGCAACGCTTTGATTTTAGTTCATTTCCACAATTTAGGAATACTCGTGGTGACCATGCATGTGTTAAAGAAGGCGTGAAGCCACGATAGAGCTACAGGATCCAGATGTTTTAGCTGTTCCACTGTTATATCGTCAACTCTAGCAGCCTTACCGTTTATTTAATGTCATAATGGCCATTATTTTATCAGTGAATGTGAAAGACTTCGGAAGCGTCGTGTCAGAGATTAGAGGTAGCGAAGAGGACATCGCTTCACGGATCGCCAAAGTCCGAGCTACCTTCGCGCAGCTCGGAAACTGACCCGACGGATTTAAACTAAATCTTCGGGTCCAATGTCAAAGCCGAACTGTCTTCTACGGGTGCGAGCCGCGAAAGGTTATAAATGACATCTCGCTCCAAATTCAAGTCTTCACCAACCGCTAAATTCGTCGCACTCCCGGAATTTATCTCCAACGTAGAGCTTTTGGAGAAATCCCACTAGAGCCCGATCGACCGTTAGATCAAGCATCGTAAGTGGAGATAGATTGACCACACACTCCGATCACATACCCAAACATCTTCTTTGCCTAGTGTCGGCAGCAGTTAAAAAAAAAAACCCGGTTGTTTTTTGATTCCCAGTCCGACCCTGCAACGGTCATATAATAGGGGTTATTAAAACACGAGTGTGATAATAGTATCACACGAGTGTTTTAATACCTAATTATATGCCGTTGCATACACTATTTTATCTTCACTCATAGATGACCCTTTAGACTACTGAGATTTTCTATAGTGGCCACCTTCACTCATACAGTTGAAATAAAACAAAAGTGGAAACGGAATAAAGTATGTGGTATGTCGGGCATTTAGATTCTGAATGCGCATAACTGCGCAGCGCGCTCATCCATACACAATTATAAAGTTAATGAGCTCATACGCGCCAACAAAATAAAAAAGTAAAAGTGTGCTATATTAAAAAGTTATTTTATGATGCATTTGTTCGAAAATCGAAGGAAAATGTTGCACTAGCTGGGAACAGATTATCGGATGCGGCTGACAGACGTGACTTACAACCGCGACTGATATGTGTGCACAGTCGTTTAGGACGCGGCTTGCGGACGCGTCCAAGCGCTTCTTCCATAGGCAATTTAGCTTATTCAAAGAAGATTGTGTTTATTAAGAAACATGTTGAGTGAGGACGCAATTCTCTGCTGCAAACACACTCGGATAAGTTTTTCATCCATTTATATTTATAACCTCCCACGCAAGTGCGAGATATTGCGTAGTCTGAGTTGTTCTGACACCGGGACGCGTCCCGCACCCCGTGCACACCGTCCGCGGACTTTTTCGGCGGACATAAACATCCAGCTAGCCAGATCTCTATCGGACCTCCGAACGCCCAAGGTCACGTCCGCGACTTACATACGATAGTTTGCACAATGTAATGTACATTCAAAGACCTTATACTTCTTACTACTAGACTGTGCACTATGGCGCAAAAAACGGTCCGAGCGAGAGGCCTCCCGTTGGTAGTGTGTCTCTTTCTAATGAGGTGACCATGACCAAACAGAACACGGGAAAAACTGATTGTAAAAACGATAGTGTATTTATCCCGATATAATTATGCTACCTAACTACGCTACCTAAACCTACCCAAATTATAGTAAAAAAAAAAACTGTGTATATTTTTTGGAATCTACATCACTTACCGTATGGTGTCGGGCGTAAAGAATTTCAACATCCCATGTTTTCCCGTGGGTGTCGTAAGAGGCGACTAAGGGACAAACCAGAGAATGGGCAGCAGCGTTCTCTGTGCATTTGTAACAACCATACTGCGATCGCCAACCCACCTGCAAAGCACTCCCCATGAATAGCACAAATAAAACATAGCCTCTATTGCCCGGCAGCCTGTGCCCTTGACTACGGTAGCGGTCGAGGTTACGGTGTGGCAAGGGGTGCTAAGAATCCCGGACGAGATCCGGCTATCCCAATAAATATCGACGACTGGACCTGGCAACGTACAACACGCGCACACCCGGACCGACGAAAATTATCACCGAACTCGATGAGAAATTGAGCAGTTTTCGATGGAATATTAAAGGGTTATCTGAAGTTCAAAGAGAGGAGGAGGACTCAATAATCCTCAAATACCAAATCTCTTTAAGTTCATCCTTCAAGACCATCATATAGATTGGAACAAAAAGCTCTCTGATCCTACTCTCAAGCTCATGAAGGAAAGGCGTTAGATGACCCTGCAGTCTTCTGACGGTGCTTTGAAATACCGGCAGCTAATTATACCTCAAAGGATCTCTATGATTTCACATATTGTCCAGTTGCGTAGACAATTGAGAAATAAAACTACACCAATTGTTTTCCACTGGGAATCAATTTGCAAATAATATTAACAGCCGCTGAATTTCACTCGAACAAAGTCCGCCAAAAAATCCGCAAAAAATCCGCAAACTTTTTACCATCCTACATTTAGTATTAACAGGCCCAAACATTTAAAAGTACTACTCTTACTCAGTATTTATGAATATTTTTTTAAATACAACGAATTGATCAAATATAGGAACTGTAGAAATATTTATATACTTTTCTAGAAATATTTAAATACGTGTCAAAGTCTATGAATTGTTGGTTTTGGTATAAAATAAAAAGAAAAATATAAAATTTTCTACCATTTCTACCAAACCCAATGATTAGTTGAGCTAGCAAGAGGTCAGACAAGGACACACTACCAGCGGAAACCCTCTCGCCAGGACCGCTTTTGGTTAGCTACTGCTTATAAGGAAATAGCTAACCTAGGTGTATGATGATAGATTTCATTTTAGCTTAACAAACAATTTTGGTACACAGTCTAGTAGTAAGAAGTATAAGGTCTTTGTGTACATTCATTACACAGATACTATATAAGACGCGGCTGTCAGTCACGAGTCGCGTCCGTCAGCCGCGTCCGATAATTTGTTTCCAGCTTAATGGTATTTCTTTTTTATTTTACCTATCCACAAAAAAAAGTACGTGTTTATTCAATTTTTTTTTTAATTCGTTTTTGGAACATTACGTTGTGAGTGTAGATAAAGTCTGTTATTTTATGATGCAAAAAAAAATGTTGCACTGTAATGGATGTTTTTTTTTAATTTTGCCTATCGACGAAAAGAAAGAACGTGTGTAGATAATATTTTCTGAATTCATATTTGGAACATTACATTGTGAGTGTAGATACAGTTTATTATTTCACTAATTAAAATAGTTTAAATAAAACTATACTTCCTCGACGTACGTAGAACTAAGATTACTTTATTCGAGACAGCTTAAAGAATGAATTCAATGCACAATAATTTAAGTAGGGGAGAGTGGGTAACAGTGGATAATTCACTATAACTCAATATGTGTTACACCCACGTACACATACAAACGTGTTCTTGCGTCTTGCCGCTAGTCCATACCCCTCTCCTACGTACTAGTCACCGGCTCGGTATCGAAGCGGGAAGATGCAATTGCACACTCCGTTCAGTAGGTTTGTAACAGCGACCACGCAGCCCCAGTGGCTATGTGGTCGATGGTTTGTAACGAAACCTTTTTATTTACGAGGTTTTAAAATTTGTTTAATTTCTAAGTAAATTAGAAATGTGGATGTTTTTGTTTTGTCGTACGCTTGTTATATCCTAAATCTGTTGTAAACTATGTTGTTTTGTCCTTGAGTTAGATAGTTGTTTTTTCATAACGGCCAATGGGCCACACTCAATGATATTCAAATAAACAGATTCGTTATACACTCACAAAACAATTGAAAAAAGTGTTCCGCACACACACTTTTCATTCATCTGACATTTCAATACAAGTCGAAAGGGATGGCTTGATAAAACCAACAAGAAAAAAGAGACAGCTAGTGTATGTCACTTGCGTGTGAATGTAAACAAACATTATTCTGACCATGTTGTTATCTTTTTCTAACCTCCAAATATCAGAATATTAGGAAAAAAAAATAATAAATTAGTAAATTGAGGCGTATTGCGTACTTACATATGGTATGAGATCCATTCTGTTTTATGTACTTTGGTATCATAATTGGTAAAATTTCTAAATACACACGCTGGCATTTTCTATTTTGTTTTTGATTCAACAAAGCGTATCGCTCTTCGCCATGCGTGACATAAACTAAAGACTAAAGTTCACAATTGTGACCTATTCGAGTCTTCACAATGCGCACGCTCATAACATATCTGTTTATTTGAATAGCATTGGCCACACTGAATCATTTCGTATTGGGTCACAGTGGACTGCTGATCCAATGTGACCCGTGAAGCTGAAGTTCGGAAGGAACCGATATTTGAAGATAAAGAAGATGATTATTCAATGAGACGAAATTCCTAAAATTTACATGCAGTTCATAGTTTGCCAAATGAAGGTGAATTTATTATGGTCGAATTCCAAGTTAAAGGGAAAATAAAATATTATACCCATTGCCATAGTTATATGAGAACGGGCAAACGAGATAGAGGCTAAAATCCTATATTATTAAACCGATATTAATTAAACAGTTTATTTTACTCAAGCAATTTTATAAATAACTACAATTGAAGATTCTAAAAAAACAAACAAACCTATATACAAATACAAAGGGGAGAGGGAAAAGGCCTCATTGTGCATCAAAAAATTCGTCCATATCAATGTCAATGGGAAACGTGCCCGAACGCTGGCAGCATTGTAATTGTAAAAAAAAAAATAGTACAAATGAAGAAGTAATGCTAATATGGAAATTTTTAGGTCTAAGAAAAACCTATATATAAGTTCAATAAAGCGTGATTATATTTTTTTCTTAGACTATTTTAATGTAAAAGACTGTATATTAGTACAAATATAAAGTAATAAAATGGAAACTTTTACTTATTCTAATTAAATAGATCCAGTCTGCCTCAGTCGATTAACTGTCACCCATGCATTGATCCAAAATGACCCATGCACGGATCAAACTGAATATTTTCCCATTTTATTTTAAAGTGGCTATATCTCGTAATTTTATATAATACACCCCATTAAATGCCTTTTTCTTTAAATATCAGATACTCAGTTTATGATTAAATATCAGAGATGAATCATTTAGCCATAAACTTCGGAGTAGCATTACTTAAAAAAAAAGTGATCCACTGTTACCCACTCTCCCCTATGCTAGTCGATATCTCGCCTGTGGAAAGTTATCCTTTGATTATTTCCTGATAATACGCCCATTCTACTCTTGCAATCGATAGCCATACGCCATGGTTCAAGAAGATAATTAATCAACAAAATTCTTCCTGTTATAAACGAAACAAATGCGTGAAAACAGCAAAGAACTATAATTACAGCTGGTATCCTAAAGACTACCACACTCAGCCACAGTGAATCAACAGTTGTCACTCTGACATTCAGGAATTCAGGATGATATCGTTCGTCTATTTTTTTAACCGACTTCAAATCAAGTAGGAGATATTCAATTCGTCGGAATCTTTTTTTTTATGTATGTTACCCGATTAATAATACGGGTTAAAGTATGAAATTGCCGTTTTATTGTAATAGGTACTTCGAATTGACATAGAACCTACATGGTTTGAGATTTTTCATAATCATTTATTTGCTAATATGGGTAATTACATAAAGTTGTTAAAAATATAGCACAGTCCAACCATATTACACCTTATGGCATGCAAATCACAAGCTTGATAACACACATTTACTTGCAAAGATAATTTATAATTTACAACACATCTATTTTGTTCTGTTAGTTTCACTGCGTGGCATGACAACATGAAAAATTAAGCTATCAATAACGTCACTAAAAGAATTAAATCTAAAATGTCATGTATTCAATGAAAATGTCAAGATAATAATATATAATAATTAAATTCGTGCATTAATTGGTAATTCCTCCACGCCGAATAATAATGAAACACAACGATCATGAAGCAAATAGTAATGTCACTAGATTATTAAAATTTAAATGTCATGTACCTAATAAATGAGAATGTCAAGATATACGAGTATTTGTAAATAAATGTCAAAATAAAATCAAAGTAATAATATTAATACTAAAAATTAGTGCACTAGTCACATCAACAATATGTCCTTACATCCTCTCATAAGTAATCCTGAATACTATAATAACATTTACAGAGCAAGAATCTTTTTAATTTCCTATTGAATTCACCGATGGATGGAGTTTGGCAGCGTCGGACAGGCCATACGGGAGTATCGGGACTTTTCCCGGTGGGCCGGTCCCTCCTTGGGCCGGTTTGGTTCGCCAGCCAGAACAGCCCAGGAGACCACAGCCTGACCGGCCCGCAGAGCACCCCGGCGCCGGACTCCAGCTTAATTTTTACATCTTTAAATATGTTGGGCCCAGTAGGTGGACACGCCAAGCTTGGTGCGCAACCGATTGAGTGCTGCTCTATGGGTGCGAAACGTGGAAGGTCACAAAGGATACAAGATACAAAACAAAACTTTTAACGCCAATTCCAAGTTTTCGTCAACACACTGCCTTCGTCGCATGGTCGCATTCTCTAAATTTACTGGCCAGCGACTATCTCCACCGTAGAGCTTATGGAGAAATGCCAGGAGAACCCGATCGACCGCTAGATCAAGCGTCGCAAGTGGTGATAGATTGGCCACAAGCTCCAAAGGGGTATCGGTCATATACCCAAACAAACTTTAGACTGGAATCCCCAAGGAAAAAGCGTGGCCATCCCCGTTAAACCTGGCGTCGCACCGTGTTGGCAGAAGCGACGAGCATCGGAATGACGTGGAGTGAGGTGAACCGCGGTGAGGTGGTCTTTGTTGTCTAGGGTGTGTGGGCTTTTTACCTCATTAAAACGACCCCGGCACAACCCTGGGGAGACTGAAAGAGCGTCTCCCCTGAGCCTCGATGTGCACGGCAGCATGTGATCACTGTGCCACCGTCTTTCCTGGTTTCACTTGGTGGGTGGACAGAGTCTCCAGTCTCAGCGCCCGCGACCCCGGAGTCCCGCCTGCTTATGATGCAGGAAAGGTTACCACGTTTTAGCGCTCATGCACACGAGACGGTTTTAACACGGCCCGGGTTTTTGCCGGCGCCGGGTAGAAACCTTCCGAGCCTGCACACAGGACGGTTTGTACACGACCCGGTTTCATGGAGGTGCGGCCTTCATTCGCTCTTTTTATTCTGTGAATTGTTGACGTACAAAATGTTGAAAGATAAATTTTATTATTGCGTGGTACATGTATAAACAGCTAAAAAAACCGGCCAAGTGCGAGTCGGACCCGTGCACGAAGGGTTCCGTACAATTATCGCAAAAAATCACTTTTTTTGTATGGTAGCCCCACTTAAATGCTTATTTTATTCTGTTTTTAGTATTTGTTGTTATAGCGGCAACCGCCTACCTATTACGGTTCATGAGATACAGCCTGGTGACAGACGGACAGACAGACAGACGGACCGTGGATTCTTAGTAAATGGATTCCGTTTTTACCCTTTGGGTACGGAACCCTAAAAAAGACGACAAAAAATACAAAGACGATATTGGGTACATCCCATGTTAACAGAAAGAGAAGATTATGGTGCATTTCATACGCTCATTCAGAAGCAAGTAATGAAACATGAGAGAAATTTGAAAAGTATGTACTTTCGACTGAAAAAAGAAACATTATACAAAATGTAAATAATTCGTGGTGGACAAGAGCTGTCAACTGTCAACACGCATAGTCATGCTATGCGAGAGTTAAAGTGTTCAGTGCATAAAACTTCGATTTTGCTATTAAAAACATTACTAAAGTGAACCTTATTAATTGATTACTGTGAACAATTATTGGTAGCTTATAATAATCAGTGATTCCTAACAAAAACAGTGATTAAAATTAAGAGTGACTCTTGCAATTTAAAATCTTTATTCATCCACCCTCTTTTTCATATTATCATCAACGACAGATGTCAAAATGTTGTTTGACATTTGGCAAAGTGCTGCCTTTGTGAAACTTATTATTTACGACGGATTCTGTGGTAGTGGTGAAGTGAGTAACTAAAATGGAGAAATTGGTTACCGATGACTGTAAGAGGGTGGGTACCAAGGCCTCCTTATCAGTGCATGCTACTGGTCCTAAAGAAAGTAATAAGAAGCTAGCCCAACAAGTTTTCCATCCTGGGCTGTTCCTGGCCAGACCCAGAAGCGCATCACTAAGCTCCATGGCAGATGCTAACCTTCAAACCCAGGTTTCTATCCCGAACAATTTGGATACTGAATCCGAAAATCGCAATCCTCCTACCTGGCAGAGAGTACCATTGCTCCACAACGCCAAAAAGAGGAAAAAGGATTCCTCGCCGTCTCCAGAGAGAGTGATGGTCACAAACCGATTCAGCACTCTTCCTGTTGACCCAGAAGAAAATAACGAAAGAGAAAATCCAGTAAAGGTCACGAAGCCGCCTCCTATTGTTCTGTATGGAGTTGAAGACCTCACCAAGCTTACCGAGCTCCTAGAAAGTGTTGCAGACAAAACTGATTTCATATACAGAATAATAAACCAAAATCAACTTCGCATTAATTGTACTACCGTGGAGGCCTATAAATCCATACTTAAAGTTATCCGAGATAAAGGACTTATTGGACACACGTTTAATAGGAAAGATAAAAGACCATTTAGAGTTGTAATTAAAAATCTCCATCACTCAACACCTGTCAATATAATAAAAGAAACTCTAGAAGAGACAGGAAACGTGCTGATAGGAGAGATAATAAATGCAAAATATGGACCTGAAAAGAAACCTACCTCGACATTCTTTGCAACTCTACAACAAAGCCCTAACAACAAAACGGTAAAGAACCTCAATTACATAAACAACCAATCAATCACCATAGAAGAACCACGTAAACGGAACTCAATCGTTCAATGCCAAAAATGCCAGCAATATGGCCATTCTAAAATCTACTGCATGCGACCGTACCGCTGCGTGAAATGTGCTAAAGGACACAGAACAGGAGACTGTCCTAAAACGGACCGAAATACCCCAGCAAAATGTGATCTGTGCTTTGGTGCACATCCGGCTAACTATAAGGGATGCGAAGTATATAAGGAAATACTGTCGAGGAAATCAAGTAACCAAGCACACTTAAAGAATAGGGTAAAGCCAACACAACCTGCAGCCAACAATGCAAATCAGTTGGATAGTCAGCCACCAACACTACCTCAACAAATAGGTAATAATGAAGAAAAAGTGAACCCAAGGGACAAGAAGAGAGCAAGTTACGCCGATATACTGAGAGCAAATCAAAACAAGAAGAACGTCGAAACAACTACACCAAATAACATAGAAGAAATGCTTCTCAAACAAGCAGAAAAGTTTGATATCATCCTACAACAAATGAGCACTTTAATTAATCTCATAACAACCTTAGTAGCTAAAATATCGTAATGGCTTCTCTAAAGATAGCAACGTGGAACCCAGACGGGCTATCTCCCAACGTAGAAGAAGTGGAAGTCCTTTTAAATTCACACAACATAGACATTTTACTGGTGTCTGAATCTCACCTAACTGATAACGACAGCATTCGTATACGCAACTACGATATTTACAATACAAACCATCCAGACGGTACGGCACATGCGGTAGCAGCCGTCATCACAAAGTCAAATATTAAACATCACGAACAACCACAATTCAAAAAACCTCATATACAAGCAGCAACGGTCGCTGTAGACGATCGAAACGGAACATTTAATGTGTCTGCAATATACTGTCCTCCAAAGTATACAATAAAAGAAGAGCATTATGATGAGCTGTTTAACACGTTGGGACTACGCTTTATAGTTGGAGGTGACTGGAATGCCAAACATGTGCACTGGGCATCTAGACTTACCAGCACTAGAGGAAGAGAGCTCAGGAAGTCGACAGTTAAAAACGACCTCACTACGATCGCAACTACTGAACCGACCAATTGGCCAACTGACCCAAACCGCCTTCCCGACGTCTTAGACTTTTTCATTGTTAAGGGCCTGTCCAGACTTCCTCACCATATAGAAACTTGCTTTGACTCTAACACCAATCACGTTCCGGTAATTCTGACACTTGGCACTACTGTTTTGAATATGAAGCATAACACAAAACTCTACAACAAGCGCACTGACTGGAACTCTTTCCAAGAGTTGGTCCATGAGAGACTGGAAATGAGAGTAAGTCTAAAATCTGAGTCGGACATTGACATAGCCGTACGCAACTTAACGTCAGTCATTCAAGAAAGTTGCTGGCTGTCCACTCCTGAACTCAATGAATGTCGCCCTCAAAGTAGAATATACTCTGACTCCATACGACAGATGATACTCGAAAAAAGGAGGCTACGTCGAGTATGGCACAGTAGCAGACACTCAAATGACAAAAGAGAATTGAACAAAGCCACTCGAGACCTGAAAACTCTTATCAAAGACGCTAAAGACACTGCCTTGGATACCTACGAGTACCTGGAAGGTTTATCAGCGTCAGAAGCTACCAATTACTCGCTATGGAAGGTCTGCAAAAACCACGATAGACCATTATACCAAAAACCACCACTACGTACACACGATGGCCAGTGGATTAGAACCTCTCTTGACAAAGCGGAACCCTTCGCAAAGCATCTCAGGCAAGTATTCACTCCAAACGAGGCACCACTGAATGGGAACGAAACTGACATTGACTTGATTCTAAACCAAGATCTTCAACTGGACGTACCTCTAAAACTGGTGACTCCCAGAGAAGTGTACAGGAACCTTAAGTCGCTTAAGAATAATAAAGCGCCAGGATATGATCTAATTGACAAAAAAGTTCTCGAAGAATCACCTCGTAAAGTAGCTGTGTACCTAACAATGGTATTCAACGCAATGCTGAGAATTGGATACTTCCCAGACCTATGGAAGGTATCGAATATTGTAATGATCCAAAAACCTGGGAAACCTATTCACGAACTCACATCATACAGGCCAATCAGTCTTCTGCCTATAATGTCGAAGCTTTTCGAGAAGTCACTGCTACACAGAATGATGAAAGTCATAAAAGAAAGGTCAATAATCCCGGAACACCAATTCGGTTTTCGAAGGGAACACGCGACTACTGAGCAAGTACATAGAGTGTGCAGAGAGATCAGAGCATCGTTTGAAAGGAAAGAATATTGTTCATCAGTTTTTCTGGATATTCAGCAGGCATTCGACAGGGTCTGGCACAAAGGATTATTGTTTAAAATTAAATCAATATTACCTCATACCTTCTATGAAGTCCTGAAATCATACCTATCAGATAGGATCTTCCAAGTGAGGGAGAACGACTGCTCGTCCAACTTTTACGAAATTACAGCTCGAGTGCCACAGGGCTCTGTGCTGGGACCTATCCTGTACACACTGTACACATATGATCTACCACAAAATCCAGGAGTTACCGTGGCAACCTTCGCTGATGACACAGCCTTACTAACCTCGAACAAATGTCCGACTAAGGCCTCTCAGGTCCTACAAAACTGTCTGAATGACATCGAGAATTGGCTAGCCCGATGGAGGATTGCCGTTAGTGTGTCCAAATCAGTGCACATAACTTTCACCCTCAGAAAAGAAGATTGCCCTCCAGTCAGTTTGAATGGCATTCAACTACCGCACCAACATACAGTAAGGTACCTGGGAATGCACTTGGACCGTAGACTTACGTGGAGAAAGCATGTTGAAACAAAACGAGACGAAATCAACTTAAAATACAAGGGTCTTTATTGGCTGTTGGGACGTAACTCAAAACTGTGTTTGGATGACAAGCTGCTAATATATAAAACAATATTGAAGCCCATTTGGATATATGGCATACAGCTATGGGGGTCTGCCAGCACCTCCAACATAATGATAATACAGAGAGTACAAAACTACATCTTAAAACAAATATCCAATGCACCGTGGTTTAGTAAAATAACTGAAGTGCATGAAATTTTGAACATGCCTATGGTAAGGGAAGAAATAGACAAGTATGCAGCCACATATACATCAAGACTGTCAAGGCACTCGAACCAGCTAGCGGGGCAGCTCACTATCCCAGAAACCATACGTCGGCTTAAAAAGCGGCGAGATATCTTTGACTAGTGGAGTGTCTGATATCCAGACAAAGATAAAGAAAGGGAATGGTTCCGATGGGAGCACTGCCCTAAATGCCAAAAAACACTCACCTCATCTGCTTATAGTCTGAAAGACTGATCGCAAGAAAAAAAAAAAAAAAAAAACAGTTTGATCTCCATAATATTGCGTTTCGCGTAGATAGTCGGCACACGCCGGGCGTAGGTCCGGTCTCGTGTACATGCGCTCATACACTGCCATACTTAACTACGCACCGGCCGTAGACCCGGCGAGCACCGTGCCCGGTTGCGCGGTGAGCCGGCTCTAGCACCGGCGTCGTGTGAATGGCTTCATAGTGTCCCATACATTACTGACGATCGGATGTAGACCCGCGGGCTTATTACGTAAAGAACAGCAATAATTGTACAATTATTGCGCGATCAATTTAGTGACCTGGCTACTGAGGCCTTTAAGTAAAGTCTTTTTTTTGACAGTCACTTTTAACAGAAGCTATTTTATCTGTCTGATGATTTATAAAATGTATAATTTGATGCATTAACCAGCTTAAGAAAGAGCAACACTTCGTGGAGGCTGTTTTTTTACAATAGTTAATTTGATTACTATTTAGCTCCAATATTCCGGTAAATTAATATTCGCAGATGTAAAGTATTTGTGTAAAGTAAATATGGCAGTGAAAATTGGTTATTTTCTTTTTATTTACATAATATAATAATTAATTTGAAAAACTGAATGACTAAAATGTCAATGTTTAAAATTTCTTCGAATTGTTGATTGTTATAAGAAATCGAATCGATAATGCATTAGGACATCACTTAATAGACTACATTATCTCGTGTTTGAGCTATGAAACGTTAAATAGATTTTTCTAATTTAATTTATACATTGGCAGAATAGTCGACAACGGCCATGTAAAAAAAGAATATAATAGAAGATACTTATTGCGGACTTATCACAATCTTATGTGTTTGTAAGTATTTAGTAGGTAAACATATAAGCTTCGCTGAGGTAGCGAACACTACAGTATATAAAAATCCTCCACTTTACCGTGATCACATCTGTTTCAATTATTCAACAAATAGTCCAGTTGCGTAGACATTAGAGACACAAAACAACACCAATTTGTCATTACAATATTCACTAGGAATTTGTTATTTCAATATTTACTTTTATATTATTATTCTAATTTGCGGATAATTAAAGTAGCCACAAAATAACACACGAAAAAAGCCGCCAAATACTCAAAAACTTCTGTACCTACTCAGCCATCAGCGAGCGATTGGCAATCGACCAACAACAAGGGAAAAAGTTATCGCAATTTGACAGTCACATTTGCTCGCCGATCGCTGTCGCTCTGCTGTCAAAAACCATACGTAATACGAAATGATCGCGATCACCTTGCGATAATAGCACATTTCAGTTAGCAGAATTTTATTGTTAGCAGTGCTGTCGTAAAATTATTATGGTGTGGCTATAGCTCATATATAATGCGGATTCGTGATTGAAGAGCGATTAATTCGCAAAAATAAGTCTTCCAATTTTTTGACGTAAAGCGATAATCGCGCGATGATTGTACAATCTCTGCGCAAATATTGCTAATTGCTGTTTCATACGTAATAAGCCTGCCGGTTTGACGCCGGGCTTAGCCCCGGTGAAAAACCGTCTCGTGGCCCGTGGGCATGAGCGCTTAGGCATCTCGGGGCGATTGGCTCCCCGACGCCTTATTTTCCGAGTGAGATCAGCCCTCTCACGATCTCGCTCGGCGGCCTCCTTCTGGACCATCACGGTCTCATAGAAGGAGGCCATTTCCCTTCAGTTTTCTGTCTCTGTCAGCATGGCCCTCACAACTGCTGGAAAAGACAGTTCTCGCCCGATCCTAGCGACTAAGAGCTGCCGCTCAGAGGCCCACACTGGGCACTCTTCGAGCGTGTGCTGTGCAGAGTCAAGTTCGCCTCCGCAGTGGTGGCAATATGCCGTGATGTGTCGCCCAATCCTATTCAGATACTCACCGAAGCAACCGTGCCGGGTCAGTACCTGACTGAGCCTGTAGGAGATGCGCTCCTCTCGTTTCAGTCATGCTTCGAAGTGTGGCAGGACGGCTCCGACAACGTGCTTGCGTGAAAATTACGGCTGCTGTAGCCACTTGCGCCACTGCTCGAGCGCGTGTCGCCGTTCCTGCCGCCTTTGCCTGAGTACAGCGATTTCTGGCACGACATCACCATTCTGGCGGATGGTGCAATTTTGGTTGTAAGCCCTCGCTTCCATATCCGCCAGAATATCTAGCAGAGGAAAGCGTGCCAGGAGTGTTGCCGCCTCAAAGGATATTGTTCCGTAACCTCGTGCGATACGAATGGCCATTTTCCGCTGCAGGGTCCTGCAGCGTTGGACACCTGATAGTTTGCTTGACCAAACAGGCGTCCCATAAAGGACTATCGATCGCACGACACCGCGTAGAGGCGGCGATCGAACTTCTTCCCATGGTCCCGCGAAATAGAGTAGCAGTCTATGTAAAGCACTACCTCTTCAACGCGATGGACTTGCAGGCACTCGAAAAGTTCTTCGAAGCCTCACCCACCATCCAGGATTATTCCAAGACAGTTAATTTATGTAATATAATAAAATCATGTAATAAAATGTATACTTTTAAGTAAGGAATCCTGTCGTAATATAAATTTCTAAAAACAAATATTAACTTTTAAAAAAATCGACGTTTTTATTTTGTTCCGCTAATTTTGCCGGTGTGTGTATTATGCTTGATAAAATATGGTCTGCAGCTATCAGTCTGGTTGATATTAAACATACCCCTAATAAACCGCTTTTGCGCCTTGAATGCCATTTCCTTATTAGTGGAATGACCCTAGGAATATAATACCATTCTTTATCAAGGATCCCACGTAGCCATGGTATGCTGCAAGTAAGTATTTTTGAGTGAAACTTTTTTCACATGGTACCTATGAAGTTATTCTTTTAAAAAATGTGCAACATTCGATTATCGACTTTCAGTTGTTTTATTAATTCAGCCTCAGAATTCAGTTTAGACAAGAAAGATGGATACTTCGAAAATTCGAGTAATTATTGAATATAAGTTCCGACGCGGAACTAACGCGGCAGAAACAGCTCGCAATATCAATGTTGCGTTTGGAGAGGGGACTGCTAATGAACGCACCGTGCGATTTTGGTTTAAACGCTTTCGTGATGGAAACGTGGAAGACCGCCCACACAGGTGAATAACAATAAATTGTAAGAGATGGTGGTAGCCGATCCGAGCCAGACTAGCCAGGAATTAGCGGCATGGTTTAACGTTACCTTACCAACAATATTGACTCATATTTGCGTCAAATCAATAAAATAAAAAATAAATGAAAAATGGGTCCCTCATGATTTGACTGATCTGCAGATAGAAACGCGTGTTGAAACTTGTGTTGCCTTGTTGAATCGATACAGAAATGAAGGAATATTGGATCGAATTGTGACATGTGATGAAAAGTGGATTCTTTACGATAACCGTAAGCGAAATGCAATGGCTGACACCAGGTTAAACGCCGCAACAGTGTCCTAAAGCAAAGTTTACCAATGAAAAAGTAATGGTAACTGTTTGGTGGTCTCAGCATGGTGTTATTCACTATAGCTTTCTCCGATCTGGTCAAGCAATAACAGCAGATGTCTACTGTACCGAACTCCGAACAATGATAGCAGAACTAGCAGTGAAACAGCCCCGACTCAGGAATCGATCTTCACCATTATTGGTTCATGATAACGCAAGACCTCTTATAGCACGAGAAACCGTTTAACTCTACAGGAACTGCAATTAGAAACTATTCGTCACCCTCCGTATTCGCCAGATCTTACTCCAACGGACTGTTTTTTTTTCGTGATTTGGACTATTTTCTTCTTCAAAAGTGTCCTTCTCAGGAGGCAGTCAAAATCAAAATCAATTTTTGTATTTCACATAGGCCTACATGGACACTTTTAAAACGTCGACAAAAGGTGCACGGTTCGGGTTGGTCGTTTCCTATGGAGAAGAACCGGCAAGAAACTCCATGTTTACTCTTTTAAAAATGGTTTGTTTTTACAATATTTCCATGTTACAGCGTTAGTACTTAGATATGGGGGGACAAAGTAGGCCCGACTTATGACAATAAGTCGTAAGAAACTAAAAAAATAAAATAAAAAGATTATATTTTATATAAAAAAAGTTAACAAATGTTAACTAGCATCTAGAAGGCCTACAATGTTCACACATTCACAAAACAATCGGTAAAAGAATCTATACAAAGTTAAAAAATAAATAAAAATAAGTATAACAAGACTAAATTTAACATGTGGCACAAATTTTGTTATCAGTGCTGTAACTATTCTTAGCAAAGGGCTATAAAGATGATTGAAAACCATTGTAAAAAGTCTAATTAAAAGAAGGAAAGAAAAAATGAGATTCTTCTTCTTCTTAGCGTGTCGATGACAAACAGACTCTTTTTAGTTAAATGCCTTGCCTGGCCCAGAATTCAGCCACGGCAACGCCCTCCGCCGACGCAGTCATAAGGTCAAAATGAGATTGAGAATAGTTAGAGACATCCACATATTTGTGCCGTTTACAAGTTACCAGGTAAGCTGCATGCGCAGAGGGAGCTAAGGCCAAATGTTTTTATCTTCAACGTAGTCCTTAATTTTTTTAAATGCTTTTTTAACAAGGATACGTTTGATGTAGTTTTTGAACTTTCCATCGGTCAGTTCTATAACTAACTTTGTCAACTTGTTATAAAAGCGTATACTGTTTATAAGAAAAGACTTGCTAGTTTTCGTTAATCTGAATTTGGATATTACAATTTCGTGCTTACTGCGTGTATTTAAATTATGGAAGTCGCTTTTAGTTTTGAAAAGCCCTCGATTTTTACGGACATACAAAATACATTCCAAAATATAAAGTGAAGGTACAGTCAGTATACCGACCTCTTTAAATTTTTCTCTGAGAGACTCGCGAGGACCCATTTTATAGATTGCGCGGATTCTTTTGTAGGATGAAAATTGAGTCAACGTCTGCTGCTGAGCAGAATGCCATAAGACATAATACTGTGGAAATAAGCATAGTATACTAACCTAGCTGTAGCTACATCGGTTAGCTGCCTTATTTTCCTTACTGCATATGCAGCCGAACTTAACCTACCCGCAAGAGTTCTAATGTGCGCGCTCCACTGCAATTTTGAATCGATAGTAATCCCTAAGAATACAGTTTCCGTTATAACTTCAAGATTTTTGGCGTCAAGATTTAAGTTTAGGTCATGTTGTGGTTACGTGGCACATTTGGTAAAGAGAACTTTAGACATTTTGTTTTTTTCGCATTCAGTAAAAGATTGTTAGCTGCGAACCATTTTGAGAGAACAATTAGACTTTCGTTGACATTTAAGACATCCGTATCTAGCCTATCTATTTTAAAAATTAGCGAAGTATCATCAGCAAATAGAATTATATCCGATCATTTGGCCATCATAAAAGGGAGATCATTAATGTAAACAAGAAAAAGGAAAGGGCCGAGAATTGAACCTTGGGGCACGCCCATCTTGACTAGAGACCCGGAGGACGTCTCCCCATTAATATTTACTTTTTGCTGTCTGTTTGATAAATAGGAAAGCACGAGATCAGCAGATTTTCCACGAATTCCGTAGTGGTGTAATTTACAGATCAGTGTGTTGTGGTCGACGCAGTCGAAAGCTTTTGAGAGATCACAGAAAATGCCAATGGCATCCTGTGACCTCTCCCAAGCCTCCAAGATGTGGCTGATGAGTTTTACTCCCGCGTCCGTTGTCGACCTACCTTTCGTGAAACCAAACTGTTGACTATGCAGGATCCCATTTGAAATGAAGTGAGACAACATCTGTTCCAGCATGATTTTTTCATAGATTTTACTCAATGCTGGAAGCACGGATATAGGTCTATAATTAGAAGGATCACTCTTACAGCCTGATTTGAAAATTGGTACTACTTTACTGTGTTTCATTAAGTCAGGAAAAGTGCCGCTGTCCAAACATTGATTGAATATGCCTGTTAGGACAGGAGCAATTGAGTCAATAATATCTCCAAGAACCCTAACGGATATCCCCCACAAGTCTTCAGTATTTTTTATATTGAGACTTTTGAACGCGTTTTTAATTGTATCAATACATATTGGTTTAAATTTAAAGGCTGGTATGTCTTTAGTAAAGTTTTATTTAAGGAGAGCTTCAGCTAATTTACATGAGGAAGGAAGAGACTTCGTAACCTCTAACGGAATGTTGGTTAAGAAATTTTCTAATGTCTCAGCGACTGCTTGCCTATCAGAAATGGTTTGATTAGTTATTTTCAAAGACAACTCATTCTGATCGCGTTGTTGTATCTTTCCAGTTTATTAATTAATTGCCACACAGTTTTTATTTTATGACGCGCAGACTCTTTTGAATATTTTGGAATAGTTTCTAACATAAGTGTGAAAAACTTGATCGGAAGTCAAAGATTTTTCGTAATAAATTATATAAGATATCTCGGCTTTTTCTTATGCCCACAGTGGCCCATTCACTAAATTTCGATTTGGAATTGTTGACTTTAACTGTTTTTACAGGACACGTTTTATTGAATTCTTGGCAAACTGTTGAAAACAACGTGCCGTAATTTATATTGGAGTCGTTTGAATCAAAACTGGCTTTACAAAGGTTGCTAAAAACATTATTATTAAAAGAATTTAATTTATTTTTAGTAAGTGGTCTTAATCGAATTGATTTAGCTAGGTTATTTTTTTTATCTGACTCAAAAGATACTAGTTGACCAGTATGGTCTGACCTAACGCCACTAATTAAAAACGAATCTTTTACTTTACAATTAGTGAATACCTACATTATCTATGCAAGAAGCTGAAGTTGCTGTTATTCTTGTTGGTTCAATAAAAAAATATTTTAGGTTAAATGATTCAAATAATGAAATGAGCTTACATTTTTCAGGCGAGTTGACTAACAGATCTATATTTAAGTCACCACAAACAAAAACTAAATTATTATCTCTGAAAAGTTTACTTAATAATTCTTCCATTGTAATAAAAAACAATGACAAGTTTGATGCTGGTGGTCTATAAACGCACAAGACAGTATGCCCCTCGACCTCTGCACATGCTACCTCACACAAGCGATCAACAGAGTAAGCAGTGATTTCCTTCCTTTCCTTATATTTTAAATGACTATTACATAGTATCAGGGTACCACCACCCACTATGGATCTGTTGTACGCGCTGGCAACTGAGAAATTATTTACATTAAACAACATCCTATCTGGTTTTAACCAAGTTTCACAAAAACATAAGATATCCATGTGGTATTTATCTACTAACAATTCCACGTCTAAAATTTTGCCGGAGAAGCGATTTATATTTTGATGATATAGTAAAATATTACTATTCGACTTCTCTTTTGTCGGCTCTAATCGTTTAAAGAATCATCGTTTAAAGTATTATCAGAAAAACTGGATAATACTGTTAAATCACTAACCCTCAGTTTCCAGTGATTGGCTGTTGAAAATTCATTCAACCAATCACAGCAGATAACGCATACTTGACAATTTGTCACATTAATTCTCCGATAATTTTAAGGTGGGAAACTGAGGGTAAGGGCCGGTTTCTGAAGTAGACGTCACATCTCAAATTAGCTGACAATTTGTCACAAATTAACCAGCCGTCAGTTGTCAGTGAGTTTCTCA
This sequence comes from Orthosia cruda, assembly GCA_964057195.1. NCBI lineage: Eukaryota > Metazoa > Arthropoda > Insecta > Lepidoptera > Noctuidae > Orthosia > Orthosia cruda. Next base: position 48,568,536 of record OZ059825.1, read on the forward strand.
ACACTTCATCATCGAGAAATTACGTAATCGCTTGTTACAATAAATAATCGGCATTAATTTATTTCGGTTGGCCACCCTAGCTGGTATTCATTCATTTCATTCGCTACTATAACGTAACTTTAAATAGTATTTTATCTTGAGCGGCAGGGTTGGTTTAGCCGCCAAGTTAAGCAAACCTTACCAAGGACGATTTTTGGATGGGTAACCACTTTTTTTTGGTTTTCTTGTTTTTGGATAGGTGACCAAACACAGGTTAAGCAACACTTAGCAAGGTTAGTCTTTGGATGGGTGACCACTTTTTTTTTTGGTTCCTTTGTTTTGGATGGCTGACCCCGCCAGGGTAAGCAACACTTACCAAGGTCAGTCTTGGGATGGGTGACCAAATTTTTTTGGTTCGCTTGTTTTTGGATGGGTGACCCTGCCAGGATAAGCAACACTTACCAAGGTCAGTGTTTGGATGGGTGACCACTTTTTTTGGGTTCGCTTGTTTTTGGATGGGTGACCTTGGTAGATGTTGTTTAATCTAGCGGGGTGACTTTAGGATAGGTGATCAAAATTTTTGTGGTGATGGTCACCCATCCAAAGACTGACCTTGGTTAGTGTTGCTTAACCTGGCGGGGTCACGTAACCATAAAAAAGGGATCCAAAAAAAAAAGTAACCAGGGTAACCTGGCGCGGTCACCACCCCAGCCGCTTCATGTTAAACACACACCTATACAGAAACTGAACTTGTAAGTACTAAGTACAGGATACAGTCAACACTGACCATCGAACCTTCCTCACGCGCATTGGTGTGAGGTAGGTTCGATACCCAGGTCAGTAACAGTTTGATTTTTTTATTTACATAAATACAAAATAACAATTTTTGATAATTGTGTTTTATACTGTAATTAATTTAAAATGTTTTTAATATCCTATTTTTTTTAATCTTTGTAATTAAATAATTCCTCAATAAACATATTTTTTATAACTCAACCCATATACCATAGTTTTCGCCGACCCCTATTATCTTTATATCGTAATATAAACCTTTAAAATCATAATATTAATTTTAATCTGCAAATAATCGACCAATTTCCAATAATTATAAATTAGGCTCGTTGTTAGGCACTCGACAACTGCCAGAGGACTTTAGTGTAAATGAAACAACTTCTTTCCAAAGCGAGTACAAAGAATTTATTTTGTTCTAAACCATATATACTATTCGCGGGGATTCTTAACTGCGCGATTCAGAAATAATACAAAAATGGCACAACGCCATCTATCGAGCGTAGGGTAAAACTCGCGGTCAAACATCCCGCCCACCATGGACAGAATGTCCAGAACTTAGTTTAAATCTAACAAAAAACGAATTTGACCGCCCACCATGAAATAAAACACAAGATTTGGCGGGAAGTGAAAACAATAGTGGACTGTATGTAAACAACGACAAAATAAAAACTAAACCAAAAAAAAATCTAAATATTAAACTTAATGGTAACATAACAACAATTAATGAATCCTTAGCATTAATTCAAAGTGAACAAAATTATACTTAATATTTATGTGGTGATAGGAAGCACCATTAACTTCGACACAGGTCTTTTAATCATAGAACCTTTACAGCGCAATGTAATCACTCTTGTTATGTTGTCCGAGCCAGTATGCTTTTCGGTAATGAGACCGTAGAGCCATCTTGCCGGTGGAAGATCATCTTCCATGACCAATACTACGTCACCCAAGTTAGGTTCTACGGTTTGATGTGCCCATTTGTTCCTTTGGTGAAATTGAACCAGATATTCACGCGACCACCTACGCCAGAAGTCCTGGACCATGCGTTGAGTCAACTGCCATCTTCTCAAGGTACCAATATTAGAATTCTCAAAATTAATTTCGGGTACGAGAAGCAACGGCTCGCCTACTAGAAAATGACCTGGTGTTAATGGGCATGGATCTTCTGGGTTAGTGCTTATAGTGGAAATAGGCCTGGAGTTTAAACAGGCTTCTATTTGGGCAAGTACTGTTGTCATTTCCTCAAAAGTGAGTGTGCTTGTACCAACCACTCTTTTAAGATGGTGTTTGGTTGACTTCACTCCAGCCTCCCAAAGTCCACCGAAATTCGGAGAGTGAGGTGGAATGAAGCTCCAGGTTGTTCCGTTGGATGCCAAGCAATCGGCAATATCAGTTGCTATGTCGGACTTTTCGTGTTTGAACAACGCCTTCAATTCTTTGTTAGCTCCAACAAAGGTAGTGCCGTTATCACTCCACATCTCACCACAATGGCCTCTTCTCGCTGTAAAGCGCTTAAAGGCTGCTAAAAAGGCTTGGGAAGTCATGTCACTGACAACTTCTAAATGTATGGCCCGAGTGACCATACACACGAACAAACATATGTAACCTTTGGTGGAGTGATTACCCCGACCCTTGGTAGGACGTATGCTAATAGGACCTGCATAGTCCACGCCACTTCTAAAGAAAGGTCGGCTAGCATTGACCCTGGCAGAGGGCAATGACCCCATTAAAGGATGTACAGATCGAGCGGAATGACGGATGCAAACAACACATTTGCGAACGTATAGTCTAACGATATCCTTTGCATTTATTATCCAATATTTAGATCGTAAATAATTAAGAACTAACTGAGGCCCACCGTGCAACGTGCGTTCATGAGCGTCAGCTATCAGGAGGTGGGTTAAATGTGATTTACGAGGAAGAATTATAGGATGCTTCGAGTCTTCGTGAAGGTTGGCCCTGTGTAACCTACCACCAACTCTCAAAATCTGTTCCTGATCCAGGTAAGGATTGAGTGAGGTAAGTACTCCCCTTTTATTTATTTCTCCCTTTATTTTTAATCTATCTATTTCAGATCCAAAATGTTCCTCTTGACATAATTTAATGCAAGTAAGTAAAGCCCCTTGAATTTCAGAATGTGTTAGAAAATTATTGAATTTAGTAGTAAAATTTTTATTTTTAAACCTTAAGAACCTTTTACAATAAGCTACTATTCTGGTAAGTTTTCTAAGAGAAGAATATTTTGAAATTATAAAATCCTCACTCGTTTCTTTCACTACTGTGTTGCATGCTACTACTGATTTTTTCTCCTCTAGGTTAGTTTCTTTAATTTCTCTTCTACTATAATTAATTTCTTTATTTTTGAGCCAACTAGGTCCCTGTGTCCATAACTCTAGGTCAGCGCACTCGGAAGGATTCACGCCACGCGATGCTTCGTCTGCGGGATTATCACTAGACTGGACGTGTGACCACTGACTGCTATCCATAATGGTAAGTATTTCAGACACTCTGTTGCCTACGAATGTCTTCCAGCGGCTGGGGTGGCTGCTCAACCAGGCGAGCACCACTGTCGAGTCAGTCCAGGCATGTATGTGTTCTTTACTAATACCCAAGGTGACGGAAACTTCAAGAAGAAGGTTTGAAAGCAGCAAGGCGCCACATAACTCTAAACGAGGTATGGATACCTGTTTGACAGGGGCCACCTTGGTCTTAGCTGCATCTAGACTAACATGAACTCGACCATTAGCATCAATACACCGAACATAGACAGCGGCCGCGTAAGCGACATTAGATGCGTCAGAAAACCCGTGCAATTCTAGTAAGACGTCATGTTGACTCGTGTGAATCCACCGTGGCAGACGGAAGTCCCTAAGATGGTTTAGGTTGTTTCTGTAACTAAGCCATTCCTTCAACAGGTGATCTGGAAGTACATCGTCCCATTCAGATCCTGCCAACCACAGGCGTTGAATAAACACCTTGGCTGTTACTATCACCGGCGCAAGCCAGCCCAGAGGGTCAAATAAGCGAGCTATGTCAGATATCACCTTTCGCTTGGTTATGGGAGTTTCGGGCGGGGGAAGTTGTACAGTGTATCTAAACTCATCTAACTTTCTCTGATAAGTTAATCCTAAAATTTTTGTGAGTGTATCCATCTTAAGATGCAGATTATCCTGCCTAGCAGTATCCTCGTCCATTTTGGTTAACAATTCGTCACTGCTGCTGGACCACTTTTGAAGCTTGAAGCCTCCACGAGCTAACAATTGATTCAGCTGTTGATAAATAAGTTCCCCTTCAGCGACAGACTGACAACCTGTCAACAGATCGTCGACATAGAACGATGTAAGGACTCTGTTTGCCACTAGAGGAAAATCACTTCCTTCGTCACGAGCTAGCTGCTGTAGAGACCGGACCGCTAGATAAGGCGCAGAAGACGTTCCAAAAGTAACACGCAATAACCGAATATGCTTCAGTTCATCGTTTGGATTATCACGCCACAAAATGCGCTGATAATCAGCGTCCTCGTTTGCAACCTTGACCTGACGGTACATTTTCTCGATGTCTGCAACCAAACTAATGGGGTGACAGCGCCAACGCATAATGGTTTGACGCAGATCAGGTTGTATGGTTGGGCCAACCATTAAATCTGTATTTAATGCTACACCATTATGGCCTGAACATGAAGCGTCAAAGACGACCCTAACCTTAGTGGTGCTTTTATCCTCGCGCACCACCGCGTGATGTGGTAGGTAGAACGCATCCTTACCTAATTCTGTTTGAGGGACAACTTCAGCATGTCCCATTTCAATGTATTCATTTATGACTGCACTATACTGTGTCCTAAGTTCCGGTTCCTTCAATAATCTTTTCTCTAGGCTGATAAAGCGCCTACGGGCAATGACCTCTGATCCCCCAAACGTGCAACTGGGCGAATCGGTTTTGAATGGTAGTTTTACAACATACCTCCCGGTTGCGTCGCGCTTGGTGGTTTTAGAGTAGAAATCCTCGCATTTTTGTTCTTCTTCAGTCAAAATAACACTACGAACTGAGGGCTCAGACTCCAACTCCCAAAATTTACGCAGAAGGTCATTAACATCCGCTGACTGTACTACAGTATGATAACACACTGGCCTAGAGATGGCCGACGATGGGATCTCACCAGACAAGATCCAGCCCAATTGAGTCTTCTGGGCGATTGGCGATCCCGGCGGACCCTTGACTAAACCATCCAATAAAATTTCTCCGACCACACGCGTACTCAACAGTAAATCAATTTTCCCTGGCGTATCAAAGGTCGGATCAGCTAATTTTAAGGACGAGAACGAAGCCGATACCTGCATGATTTTCTTCTCGGGAAGATGGGACGTGAGTTTGTTCAGCACATAAGCATCGACATACAAAATAAAGGTGGGATCTAGACGTGATTGCAATTTGAATCGCACTATCCACTTAGAGGGCATTGAGTTTCCCTCGTCATCGCCTAGTCGAAATATGTCTGTGCGAGCAGGTAGTTTCCTTAGTCCGAGCAACTGTACTGCGGCCTCTGTGATGAAAGAGACTTGAGAGCCCTGATCCATCAGAGCTCTTAAAACAACAGCAGTACCAGTTCTTGACTCAACATTGACCAGGGCTGTGGCTAACAGACCGTGGTTGTGCACATCCGCAAAACAACAAATGGGTTTGGTATCGCTTTGACTGGAAGAGGTGACTGCGTTAGCCGCCACCATCTTCGTTTCTGCTGAACCATCAACAATTTCAGCAGTATTGGCAGTTGATATTGGGTGAAGTAGTGTGTGGTGTTTCTTTTTACAAACGTGACATTTAGTATGCTGACGACAAGAATAGACGGAATGGTTTGTTCCTAGACAGTTGTAACAAAGCTTACTGACTCGTGCAAACTCCCGACGTTCGTCACAATTTTTCGTGGCAAATGTTTTACAATGACACAATTTATGATCTCCAGAACATAATATACAACTTTGAGAAGCGACATGAAAAGATTTGGCATTATTGTCACGAGCACTATTCTGCTTATTTGCTTTAGGATCTAAATATTCTAAGGCTCTAAACCTAGACTCCATAAAAGTTTTGAACTCGTCAAACGTAGGTAAGTCATCATTAGGACTTGAGCTAATTCTTAATTCCCACAATTTACGGGACTCGGTATCTAATTTTTCGGAGCCTAAGTATACAACAATTGCATCCCATGAGCTGACATCAATCCCTAGACTGCGTAAACCATGCAAACAATCAACCGTCGTGTCTAACAGAGTTTTAACGTTCGATGACGATTCCTTGGTAATCGACGATTGATGGACAAGCCGTTTGAGCATACAGTTAGATAAAAACCTTTTATTATCAAATCGTTTGTTTAGAATTGACCAACACTCATTATAATTAGACGCAGTCACAGGAATATGTCGAAGCAACTGTTCAGCTTCACCTGAGAGATGACTCTTTAAATAGTGGAGTTTTTGGACGTCATCCAGTGTATCATTTTTATGAATTAGTGACGTAAATAAATCGCGGAACGTAATCCATTCAGAATAGAGCCCCGCAAACGTAGGCAAACTGATTTGTGGCAATTTCACATTTGAACTCTTTTGATTAGAAGAATGTTTATCATTACTGAGATAAGAACTTTTGCGCGGACTAGTTTGAAGTAAGTGCTCTTTTAATTCAGACTTATATGTTATGTACAACTCTTCAGTAACATCATATGTTTCTGCCGTAAAATAAACATTATTTTTCAATTCTTCGTCGGTTGCTTTTTCTATGATGCGCCCATGCGTTTCAACAAATTGTTTCCACTGTACTTCTAATGATTCTACTCTCGTTTCAATATAAATTTGTGTGAGACGATCCTTAGGTGATTTTTTAAAGTTAACTCTAGCTTTTTCTATTATTGATTTGTTGTTTAATTGCAATTTACTTAAGACTGCACCGTGCAAAATAATTCAAAACGATCGTCACAGTTATAGGTATATAATCAATATTATTACCATAATTGCGATAAAAAATATGTAATGAACACCACAATGAGTGTGTTAACGATTCTATGTTGGCAAAAATAAAAAATATTGTCTAGTTTAAATAACAAAAATACGTAAAGTTAGACAAAAATCTTAAAATAGCATGCTAGTGTTTTAATGATTTTGGATAGTAAACTGTTGAATATTTTCACAATCTTTAATTCATATTAATCTCTAATAGTCATACCAAAATTTAGTGTTTTAACATTTTCGAATTGTCATTTGGTTATTTTTGTGTTCTTTTTTTTCTTAATTGTCGCGCTGTTTTGAATCATACGCAACGTGCACCTGTCGTCAATTCAGTCGTCCACGAGAGCTCGGAGAGAGGTCACGTCTCATCGTGGAGCGACGCGCCGATAACGATAATTCGCGATCTATTGTGTACGTATACATTGCCGCAAATAGTTGAAAGTAAGTAATATTTTTTTATTTTTGTGTAGGAATTTTTATGCATACCTAACATTTACTTTTTATGTTTTTACTATTCAATACATATTTCTGTTTTTGTTTTTAAATATTTTTTTTAGTATGTATAATGCATATCTCATAAAAAGTATGTATTTCTATTTTTTTATTTTATTTCCTTTTTAACCGATTTTCAAAAATGAGGCGGTTTTATGTTCAGCTGTATGTTTGTTTTTTTGTGTATGTTTATCGATTTCATAAATTGTGGACCGATTTTGGAAATTCTTTTTTTGTATGGAAGAGTACGTTCCATTTAAATTTGGTTCTGTTGAAGAATTCTGGAGATTTGCAACAGAACTCCTCAAATAATTACGGCTGATCTTTCAGGATTGTTGCAATCGCATGTCTGTTTATTGTCATATGTTCATAACATAACATCACACCGGTACGCTCTAAAGAGAGAGGTACGACGATGTGTACAGTAAACCCTGGTACACTCATTTCACCGGTTATGTTCAAGTTTTATGTTAGATTTTTTTGGAAAAATGTTTTATCTAACATAATGGCGAATGTAGGTAATCGATTTTTTCAATTGTTTCTCAAATATTTGATATTGGTATCGTTTAATGGGTTTTTACGGATGCCGAATGCAAATCTGACATTCTTTTTAAAATTCAAGATGGCGGATGCAAATTTTTCTCAAACATTTGATATGGGTATCGTGTAATGGGTTTTTAGGGATGGCGATTGCAAATCTGACATTCTTTTTAAAATCCAAGATGGCGGATGCAACTTTTTCTCAAACATTCGATATGGGTATCGTGTAATAGGTTTTTAGGGATGCCGATTGCAAATCTGACATTCTTTTTAAAATCCAAGATGGCGGATGCAACTTTTTCTGCTGCTCCCCATGCCAAGAAGGACGGTATGGAGCTGAGTTCCGGGTCTGTTTGATGTGTGGTGTCGGTTGAGATAAGGCTAGTCGCTGCTTCCGACTGGTCTTGTGTCAGGTTTGGACTGGGTGTGGTCAATTTTTGTGGTCGGGATTGTGATTGTTGTGTCAGTGTTAGTGGTGGAGTTGATGTCGGTGTTAAGGTGATGTCAAGTTGTGTCAATATTATGGTTGGACTGTGTGTTATTGTTGGGGAACGCACTGCGTTGAGGGTCCTTCCTCCTCCGGGTTCTTCTGTGGACTTTTAGTTTGCAGGCTAGCTGCAAGGGGCCGCCTCTTATTGGGTGTACGCACTCCTGGCATTCCGCTCATTCTATAAGTGAGTTTAGTTAAAGTTTTGTGGGATTAGTATAGTGTCAGTGTCAAAAGGGGTGTTGTATAAGGCACCCCAATTGTGTGTAAAATGTGAACGGGGTATTGTAAAAAGTACCCCGGTCTGTGTGTATAAAAGAAACGATTTCCCTGCGAGAATGAGGTCACTATAGTCAATAAAACAATTAATAAAGTAATCTAATCTTAATCTAAGTGTATAGCAGCACAATAGTGCCGCTATATGTCCTATAATTAAACTAATATAAACAATAAAATGCTTATTCCAGTCTTAAACTAACAATTTAGCAACACAAAAGTGCCGCTATATGTCCTAATATTAAACAAGAGACTGTAGGTTTGAAGTCTGTGTCGGGGCGTGGTCCCAAATGTCCATATAACAATATACGAATATTTCAAATTTTTTGGAAAATTTTTTTTAAAACTTTTCAAAATTCTTTTGTGTTTCGGCAATTCCGTTGGGGCCAATTTGTAGGTCTTCTCCTCCCGATTACGGAGACCCCAAACTTGGTGGGTCTATGACCTCCGGTTCCAAAGTTAGGGCCCGGGGGGGTGAAGAAAAATTTTAGTTGGGGGGGGGGGCAGTTCCGAGTGGGTCCTTAATGGTCTCGGAAAAAAGGGGGGTAGGGTAGGGTGGGGGGGGGTTGGGTCCTAAGGGGAGGTGCTGGGGTCCTGAGAAGGGGGTATGTATTAAATTAAATATATAAATATAATTGGGGATTACCAAAAAACTTTTTTGAAAGAAACGAAAAATTTTTTGTATTTTTGCAATTCCCTTGGGGCCAATTTGTAGGTCTTCTCCTCCCGATTACGGAGACCCCAAACTTGGTGGGTCTATGACCTCCGGTTCCAAAGTTAGGGCCCGGGGGGGTGAAGAAAAATTTTAGTTGGGGGGGGGGTCAGTTCCGAGTGGGTCCTTAATGGTCTCGGGAAAAAAAGGGGGGTAGGGTAGGGTGGGGGGGGTTGGGTCCTAAGGGGAGGTGCTGGGGTCCTGAGAAGGGGGTATGTATTAAATTAAATATATAAATATAATTGGGGATTACCAAAAAACTTTTTTGAAAGACACAAAAAATTTTTTGTATTTTTGCAATTCCCTTGGGGCCAATTTGTAGGTCTTCTCCTCCCGATTACGGAGACCCCAAACTTGGTGGGTCTATGACCTCCGGTTCCAAAGTTAGGGCCCGGGGGGGTGAAGAAAAATTTTTAGTTGGGGGGGGGGGGCAGTTCCGAGTGGGTCCTCAATGGTCTCGGGAAAATGGGGGGTAGGGTAGGGTGGGGGGGTTGGGTCCTAATGGGAGGTGCTAGGGTCCTGAGAAGGGGGTATGTATTAAATTAAATATATAAATATAATTGGGGATTACCAAAAAACTTTTTTGAAAGAAACAAAAAATTTTTTTTGTATTTTTGCAATTCCCTTGGGGCCAATTTGTAGGTCTTCTCCTCCCGATTACGGAGACCCCAAACTTGGTGGGTCTTTGACCTCCGGTTCCAAAGTTAGGGCCCGGGGGGGTGAAGAAAAATTTTTAGTTGGGGGGGGGGGCGGTTCCGAGTGGGTCCTTAATGGTCTCGGGTAAAGGGGGGTAGGGTAGGGTGGGGAGGGGTTGGGTCCTAAGGGGGGGGGGGTGGTCCTGAGAAGGGGGTATGTATCAAAATAAATATATTAATAATATTGTCGTGACACTACGCCACTGTAGTGACTTGGACGGAATTGGTGATTACCGAAAAAGGGGGTAAAAAAGGGGGTTTAGGGGGCCTATCTCAAACTAGGTCCAGATTGGGAGGGGGTGTCTTCTTTGGGGGGGTAAAATTTTTGCAAAATTTCGAAATTCCCAGCCGTTTAGGAGTTATGGCCAATTTAATAAAATAATAAATGAAATTGCAGTAAATTTAATGAATTTGTAAAATTTATTTAAAAATATGCAAATAGAAACTAATGGAAACTAATGGGAAATTACTAACTAAAATAAGTGGTTAAATTTGGTATTTGCAATTACTATGTTTGGTTAGGTTAGGTTAGGTTTTTTTTTTTTTTTTTTTTATTAGTATCAATCAAACTACCGCGAACTCGTGGTCCGCGCTCTTTTTACTTTAAATTTATTTTTCGTTATTATGCATTCTGCTTTTTTAATAAGAACTCCGCTCTATTAGAGCCGTCACAATTAGTATTGATTTCTTATATCTATACAGTTGTTAAGGAACTTAAGTAGTAGGGTCCATCACCCTGTAGGAAAATGGAGTTAATTCTGAGATGATTTTAAGTAGGAGAAAATTAAGCTAAGACTAGCCCCCAGCCTCTCGGCGCCCGATCACCGCGACGTCTCGCAGATGGTGCCGCATTTCGTATCCTTCTCTTTTTTCTGAGAACGTCCCGTCTGAGTAGTTCTAGAGAAGGGGACCACCAAGGGGGCTTGGAATCGGTTTTCCTTGTGCCAAGTTTTGGTATTGACTTTTCGCATGCTTGGTGCATCGCAGAAGTATACTCGCCGATCAGGCTCTCCAATTCCCCACGAGTTGAGGTTAGCTCTATTTTTCCGGGTGTGATATTACCGCCAGCTAGACAGGCGCTGAATGTCTCTCTAAATTCTGACCATTTCGCCTTCTTGGTGTTGTAGATGCGTGTCGAGACTGGTCTCAACGGTTCCAGGGGCTTCCCCAGACGCATCGCGAAGGTTACCGCGTTGTGGTCAGATGAAGTGAGGGTTCTGTCAACTTTCCAGCCCTCGATCCTGTCTAGAAGCGACACGCTGCATACCGTGACATCGACTATGCTGGCATACAGCCTGTCCCCCCTATAAGTCTCGAAGGTCGGAACCTGTCCTCTGTTGAGAATTTGGAGATCCTGTTCGTTCAAGAATGAGTTATACTCTGCACCGCGGTGGTCTTCGGAATTACTCCCCCACCACGGGCTCCAAGCATTGATGTCTCCACCAATGATTGTGTTAGGTGTGTGTGAGTGTGTTTTGGTGAGTATGTTTTTTAGTGTGTTAATGTACGGTGTGAGTGGTTGGTCACCCTCGAAGTAGACCGACACTACTCCAATCTTGATGTCGCCCACCTTTATTATTACCGAGGCAATGTTCTCGGTGACGAGCTGGGGGTCATGTATGACTTCCAGCTCGTCCCCGAACACAACTAAGGCTGCCTTTACTGGTTTTTGGCGGTTCAGGGTGCACTGGATGACTTGTGTGCCAGGGTTTTGTTTCATGATCCCCGTTCTACCTACATAGGGTTCTTGAACGAGGGCCACTTTTATCCCTTTTCCCTGAGCCGCAAGGTGAAACTCCGCCGTCGCAAGCTTGGAGCGTTGGAGGTTTGCTTGGATGAACTGCAAACCTTTAGTCGGGCCACTGCGAGTGTTGACCGTGGTGGTGTTTGTTTGGGTGCCCTCCTCCTCAGCAATACGAGACCCGCGACCTGGCTATGCCGTCCCACTTTTGGCGCTCTGGACAGTCGTCGCTATAGGTGGTGTGTTCCGTGTCCGAGCTCCCCCTATTTGCCCTCACGCAATTCACGCAGGTAGGGTTTTTGCCCTCTTTCCTTACGGGACAGTCCCTTCCAGTGTGGTCACCGGAGCAGTAACTGCATGTCTGCGTCGTGGCCTTACACACTGTTTTTGTGTGTCCGTACGACAGACATTTGCTGCACTGCACCAGTGGGGACTGGTCCTCTACAGGTACTCTTTGGAGGCCAATGAAGACTTTGGCCTCTCCCTGCGTGAGTCGCTTCCACAGCTCAGGGGAGAGCTCGAAAACGGGATGACAGACCAGTGAGTTCCTTGCCTTCTTTCTGTATCTGAGTTTCAGGGTCTGACTGCACATGTCCACACCGGCGAAGAGGCCCTGGTTCTGCGCTTTGAGCAGATCCACCATCTCCTCGTCGGTGTAATGAGTCTGGACTCCCCTGATACAGATCAGAGGGTTCGCCGCCTTTGGCTCTTGGGTCCTCAGGTCATCCTTCCTGTCTATTTGCTTTTTGATGAGATCCAAGTCCCGTTTGGATGCGCAATTAAGGATGACCTTCTGGTTCCTCGCCTTCCTTACCTTGTTCAGTTGGGCCCCCGTTGTTTTTAGGTCCAGAGCCACCCTTACCCTCTCCAAGACGTTTTCTCCCGTGTGTTTGGGGTCCGTCGAGGAGACGATAAGGGTGTGGTTGGACTGGGCCGGCTTTGGCTGTGTTGGCTTCGGTTGCGGTGCGTGAAACATTGGTTTTGTCTGGGTCTGTGAGTTGATGGGTCTATCCCTCAGGCCATCCATGCCTTTGACGATTTCCGCCAGCGTCTTCTTCACCTCTACGACCGCAAGCTCGGTGTCAAGGTTCAGTGCTGGCGGGGCTTGCGGCTGGGGCTTGTCTCTCAGGACTCTGATGTCTGACGAAACACGCTCCAGCTTTTCTCGGACGGGCTTTAGGTGTTGTGAGATGTCCTGGGGGGGGGGAGGAGGTGGTCTGTTGGTGTGTTGGTGTAATGCCTGGGCAATTTTCTTTATCTCAGCCTCCATCCTTTCCGTGGTGGAGGCCGCCTTCATTAATTCGTCGGGGATGCTGCAGTGGTGTTCTTGGGGAGTGGCTGGGGACACCGGAAGGTCCGTCCTTAGGCGCTCGACTTGCTTCCTTAACAAATCCAGCTGGTTCGTGACGCTGGCTATGTTAAGTTCGAGGCGCATCAGGACCGGGTTGGGGGATTCTCGTGCCGGCGATCCTGAACTAGTCCTGGCCTCCCTGCGGGTCTTTTCGTGTTCTAGTTTAACCGTTTCTTGCAAGGCCAGGACCCCTTTCCTGATATCGGCGTTTTCCTTAAACGCCTGAAGGGTCTCGGCTCCCAACCACTCTCTTATTTGTTTTGTTGCTTGCAGAGTCTCTCCTATCTCTTCCCTTGCGCGACTCAGTTCCATCGCTAGAGTCTTTTTAGAGGCCTCGATTTCCCTCGTGTGAGCTCTCTCGACACGTACGAGCTCTTGGGCATGGCGAGACCTCTCCTTCTCCAGGTTGTATTTGTGGCGCGCTCGGGAATCTGACAGGGATAAGACGGTCTCGTACAGACCCTGCAAGCATTCGTGTGCCGTCTGCTTACATTCCCTCTTCATATTTCCGGCGGCCTCCAGAGCTTCCTTACCCTGCTGAAGCATGATGTTAGCTTCCTCCGTGGCCATGTCCATGTGTACGCCTGTACCTTTCTTCGGCGTTCTGTACAGGATGCTGGCCCGGCGGCTGGAAGGTTCGCTGGTTCGGCTGGAGGCATTTGACGTCTCGTCGTCTGTTAATGGTTTTGGTGGGGATATGTCACATCCCTCCCACCGCAGAATTGTTTCTGACACGCGTTTTCTAGATACTGTTCCTAGCTGCTCCGAGACCTCGGAGCACGCAGAACTGTACGCTGTGGCTGGTGTGTGCGGGTTTGAGACACGCGTGTGCTCGGTCACATCGGGCACTGATGCCGCCTTCGGGCCCGGTGATACCGCAGTCGGCTGTGACTGGGACAGTTTGCCAGTGGCGACTGACTTTGCCGACTTCGCGATAACCTTTTCCCGAAGCGATCGTGTCGGATTTTGTGACTTTGGTTGCTTTGGTGGGAACAGATGTGGTAGAGGAGGT